>JARBWK010000005.1:14123041-14723041 GCA_030556195.1 Anolis apletophallus | reverse complement strand
GTCTGCTGTATGTGTAATGTAATCTGCTCTGAGTCTCCTTCGGGGTGAGAAGAGCGGAATATAAATAAAGTGTATTATTATTATTATAAAGTGCATGTCACATAGTAAGAGACGGGGCACCTCTCTTTCCTGAAAGTCCTAGCAAATGGTCAGAAATCAAGCACAGCAGTAATCAGATTCTTGAAGACACATTGATCGGATGGAAGGCAGCTTCTGATATAACTTTCTTGCAACTCATCTCCAGTTTTCCCTGCTCTGTGATGAAGTTCACAGAATGACCTTGCTCTGCCCTCAATGCGGCCTACCAGAGGTTGAGGAAGAGCCTGGGACTTCCAGCAGATGTTGTTGTGGATAAATGGAAGTGTGCCATGCACATCTTGCAGGCAGGCTAACACAGAGATGTACATTTTGAGTAACATGCTGATAATGGGGGGGCTTCAAACTCTGCATAGCTTTGGATGCCAAGGTAGCCCCTCCTCGACTTGGGCCAAGTACTCTCTCTCTCAGTCCAGCCTACCTCCAAGGGTTGTTGTTGTGGCTCCTATTGCTGTGGGCAGTGTTTTGGAAGCAGGTGGAGGGGAGCATGAAAAGGATATGGGCACAGATTACCTGCAAAGTACCATCTTCTCAGAGGAAAATGTCATGTGTTCCTTAACAAATCTAAAGAAAGGCAAGGAAGGATTTTCAAGCAGTTGATGGAAGTGTGCTGTCGAAGGCTTTCATGGTTGGAATCACTGGGTTGCTGTGAGTTTTCTGAGCTGTCTGGCCATGTTCCAGAAGCATTCTCTCCAGACATTTCACCCACATCTATGGCAGGCATCCTCAGATGTTGTGAGATCTGTTGGGAACTAGCAAGTGAGATGTACATATCTGTGGGTTGTCCAGGGTGGGGGGAAGAACTCTTGCCTGTTAGAGGCAGGCGTGAATGTTGCAGTTGGTTACCTTGATTAGCAATGAATGACCTTACAGCTTCAAAACCTGGTTGGTTGCTGCCTGGGGAATTCTAGGTTGGGAGGTGTTAGCTGGCCCTGATTTATTCTTGTCTGGAATTCCCCTGCTTTTTGAGTGTGGACAATTTCAACAGAAAGGAGGAAACCATGAAAATGAACAAAACCTGAATACCAGTATTTGAAAAACTCTAAAATCAGGACAGTAAAGAAAGAGCAACACTTAAAAAAAAACAGGTGAATTCCGGACAGGAAACAATCAGTGCCAGCTGTGTGTGTATGTGTGTGTGGAACAACTTGAGAAACTGCAAGTCGCTTCTAGCGTGAGAGAATTGGCTGCCTGCAAGAACGTTGCTCGGAGGACACCTGGATGTTTTTGACGTTTTACATTCCTTGTGGGAGGCTTCTCTCATGTCCCTGCATGGGGAGCTGGAGCTGACAGTGCAGCTCATCTGCACTCTCCCTGGATTTGAATCTTCAACCTGTCTGTCTTCAGTCCTGCAGGCAGAAGGATTTAACTCATTGCACCACGGGGGGCTCCTAGGCCAGGTAACACCTCCCAGCAAAGGAGTTCCCAGGCAGCAAACAGCCAGGCTTTGAAGCTGCAAGGCTATTCAATGCTAATCAAGGTGGCCAATTGCAACATTCGCACCTGCCCCCAACAGACAAGAGTCCTTTCTCCCACCCTGGACATTATTCCACATAGATAGATACTAGAGAGAGAGAGAGAGAGAGAGAGAGAGAGAGAGAGAGAGAACCCCACTTGCCTAGTTTCCAGCAGACCTCACATCCTTTGAGGATGACTGACTGCCATAGATGTGGGGGAAACTTCAGGAGAGAATGCCTCTGGAACATGGCTATACAACCTGAAAAACTCACAGCAACCCAGTCGGTGGAAAGATGTAGAGAGCAAGCATGGGCAAAACTTGGGACCTCCAGGTGCTTTGGACTTCAACTCCCACCATTCCTAACAGCCCAAGTTTGCCCACGCCTGATGTAGAAGATGGGATAGGAGGAAGGACTGAGAGAGAGAGAGAGAGAGAGAGAGAGAGAGAGAGAGAGAGAGAGAGATTCACGGGGAAGAAAACCCCTCCGCATGAAACTTACCAGGGAAGAAGTTTGCGCAGAGGAGGAGGATGAGTTGCTCTTGCAAGGCGAGGAGTCCCATTGTGGGGCGAGGAGAAAGAAAGCCTGGGAGAGAGATCAGCGCGCAGATGCCCTCCAGGCCGAGCGGGTCCTGCTGGCCATCCTCCTTTGGTCCCGATTCATGGCCTTCCCTTCCTCGGCCCCACTCCGGCTCCGCTTGCTCTTCCTCCTCCTCCCTTTGATCTCCTCGCCTACTGGGCTCCGTCTCTTCCTGCTCCGCTCACGATTCCGAACCCAAGGATAGTCTTTTTAGAAAACCAAAAAAAGGGGGAAAGCAACCCAAGAAGCTAACTAAGGGGCGAGCCCGCTTTGCTCCTCCTCGGGATGGGACTTCTTTGCCTGGAGAGAGAGCACCCGTGTCGTCTTAGAGAGAGCGCTTTGCTCTCCAAGGATGGGACCCTTTGGCGTGGATCGCTGGAGAGAGAGAGAGAGAGAGAGAGAGAGAGAGAGAGAGAGAGAGAGAGAGAGAGAGAGAGAGAGAGAGAGAGAGAGAGAGAGAGGCAACCACTGCCTCCGCTTGGAGATGCCCAAAGAGCCCGAGAGAGCGCGCAGAGTCTTTTCCCCCCAAACAGCTAGAAACAAAAGACGAGGGAGGGAAAAGGCGAGCTAGTAACTAGCAGCTGGAGATGGGATCCTTTCTCTTGGCTCGCTGGAGATCGCCGCTGCTTCCTCTTTGGAGAGACCCAGGTTGCTATCTCAGGGCTCTTTTGGGGGCACTCTCTTGGCTTTTGGTGGGTGGGGTGCCCAGCCTTCCTCCTCCTCCTCCTCCGCAGCTGCGCCGCCTGGGCTCTGGAGTCGTGGAGTTCTCCCGGCGCCGGCCGCATCCCCTCCTTCCTTCCGTCCTTCCCTCTCTCCCTCCTTCCCTTTCTCTCCCTCTTTCTTTCTCTCGCCCCCTCCCTTGAAATCCTCTGAGCTCAGATTGGACGGCGGAGGCGAGTGGAAGCCACTCGGGCTTCATCCGCTGGTGGGGGGACCGGCCTCTCCCTCTCGCCTCCTCCTCACCCTCCCTCGCCATCCCTTTCTCGACTGCCTGAGGCGGAGGGGGGGGGGGGAGGCAGGAAAGAGGGAGATCCCACCCCAAAGGATGCGAAAACACCCAGAAGGAAAGCCCAGGGTGCAGAGGAACCTTCCCCTTCTTTTGAACGTTTTGCGACCCTTAGAACTTCGTGTTGTTGCTTTTAGCAAAACACTTTCTTATTCACTGGTTTGTGAAAACCGTTTAGCTCTGAGTTTTCTGGGCTGCCTGGCCATGTTCCAGAAGCATTCTGTCCTGACATTTCGCCCACATCTTCTATGACGGGCATCCTCGGAGATTTTGAGGTCTGTTGGAAACTAGGCACACATATCTAAAGTAAACCCCACTTGCCTAGTTTCCAACAGACCTCACAACCTCTGAGGATGCCTGCCATAGATGTGGGTGAAAAGTCAGGAGAGAATGCTTCTGGAACATGGTCACAAACCATTAAATAAAAAGGTGTTTTGCTAAAAACAACAACACGAAGTTCTAAGGGTCGCAAAATGTTACAACGAGGGGAAGATTCCTCTGCATCCTGAGCTTTTCTTCTGGGTGTTTTGTTTTTGCATCCTTTGGGATGGGATCTCCCTCTTTCCTGCCTTCTCTATGGATGGGATGGGATCTCCCTCTTTCCTGCCTTCTCTATGGTCATACAGCCTGGAAAACTCACACCAACTCATCACATAGAGGATTCCAGTCATGAAAGCGATTTAGGCTGCCGTGAGCTTTCCGGGCTGTCTGCCGATGGTCCAGAAGCATTCCCTTCTGACGTTTCGCTCATATCTATGGCAGGCATCCTCAGAGGTTGTGAGGTCTGTTGAAAACTAGACAAGTGGGGTTTATATATCTGTGGAATGATGTTCAGGGTGGGAGAAAGGACCTTTGTTTGTTGGGAGCAGGTGTGAATGTTGCAGTTGGTCACCTTGGTTAACATTGAATGGCCTTGCAGCTTCAGAGCCTGGCTGCTTCCTGCCTGGATACATCCTTTGTTGGGAGGTGTTAGGTGGCCCTGACTGTTTGAAATATTTTAAAATAATCATATTGCCCACTATATTCCTCATTGCTTTTCAGTTATTTCTCCCCTTGGCATAATAAAAGGGCATACAGGCGGTTCCCAAGTTACAAAGATCTGACTAACAAATGACTCATAGGGTTGCTGTGAGTTTTCCAGGCTGTTGGGCCATGTTCCTAAAGCATTCTCTCCTGACGTTTCACCCACATCCATGGCAGGCATCACCAGAGGTTGTGAGGCCTGTTGGAAACCAGGCAAGTGAGGCCTATATATCTGTGGAATGACCAGGGTGAGAGAAATAACTCTTTGTCTATTAGAGGTAGGTGTGAATGTTGCAATTGGTCGCCATGATTAACATTGAATGGCCTTGAAGCTTCAAAGCCTGGCTGCTTCCTTCCTGGGGATCCTTTGTTGGGAGGTGTTAGCTGGCCCTGATTGTTCCCTGTTTGGAAATCCCCTGTTTTTGAGTGTTGTTCTTTATTTACTGTCTTGATTTTGGATATTTTTTAAATACTGATAGCCAGATTTTGTTCATTTTTCAGGCTTTAAAATGCAAACCATATAGTTTTAGGAACTGCTTTTAGCTGTATAGTGGAATCCACTGAAGTTTGGGTCCAGGACTCCTAAGGAAATACAAATCCATGGATGTGCAAGTCATTCAATATAATGGCATAGAAAAATAGTGTTGCTTACATTTTTAAAAATGGCAAAATCAAGGTGTGGTTTTTGGAATTTTATTTGGACATTGCCATTCCGTGGATGGTTGAATCAGTGGATGCAGAACCGATGGATAGCAAAGGCTGGCTGCATTTTGTTTGGGTCTTGCTAGCTAGACACTTTGGGGCTCCTATTTAGAGGGGAAAATATGTTATGTCTCTATGACATAACATGAGAATAACACAAAATAAAAAGA
Organism: Anolis apletophallus; assembly: GCA_030556195.1. Lineage (NCBI taxonomy): Eukaryota > Metazoa > Chordata > Lepidosauria > Squamata > Anolidae > Anolis > Anolis apletophallus. The sequence continues at coordinate 14,718,008 of JARBWK010000005.1, read as the reverse complement.
GGTCTCTACAATGACACACTCACTCCCTCACCACTTATGAACTGCTACAGTGTACACTCTTCTTTTCTCCTATCCTCTTTCTTCATTCTTTACCATTTCCTTTCTGGAGGAAAAATTTTGCCTCCTAGCCTTTACCATGGGATCAATTAAGAACCATTTAAATAGGAAACCATGTGGAACACTTTAAATGGTCTTTAAAAACATACTAAACAGTTCCACAACTGGAACATTAAAACATTTAGCAATTAAAATAGTCAGAGAACTGGACAGATCTGGAAAAAAAATACCCATTAGATACCTTCATCCACAAGGGTTTGATTAAAAGCTATGTTTTACCCTAGAGACAGAAAGAAACCAACGCTGATGCCCCTGAAGACTGCAAGAAATAGCTACAGAGGAGAAGGCTTCTCCCATGCTTCTCCAGCATGTTGCTTTCACCAGTATGACACAGAATAATAAAGTTGGAAAAGACCCCAAAGGCTATCCAATCCAACCCATTCGGTCAGGCACAATCAAACCACTCCGAACAGATGGGCATTCAACCTCTGCTTAAAAATCCCCCACGATGGAGACTCCTTCACACTCTGAGGCAGCATATTACACTGTGTTTATTTATTTATTTATTATTTAGGCTTGTAAGCCGCCACTCCCCAAGGGCTCGAAGCGGCTTACAAACATATAAAAGCATCACAGGAGTAAAACGACATATTAAACTAGACCAATAAAGATGTCCAGCTTAGCGATCAAAGGCTAGCCGGAAAAGGTGGGTCTTGCAGGCCTTGTGGAAAGAGAGCAGATCATGCGAGGCCTGCACATCATTTGGAAGGGTGTTCCAGATTGATGGCGCCACTACCGAAAGGCTCTGTGCCAGGTCGATGTGAGACAAATTGTTTTAAAAGTTGGCACTTCCTGGAGATTCATTTGTTCCAATTGAAGTGACCTCTGGGGTTGGTAGGGGAAGAGACGGTGCCTCAGATACAGTGGCCCCAGACCATGCAAGGCCTTGAAAGTTAGCGCCATCACCTTGAAGGTGATCCGTTGCTCGACCAGAAGCCAATGGAGCTGCTGGAGGATGGGTGTTATGTGACATCTCACTGGGGTCCCAGTGAGAAGTTGGGCAGTGGCATTCTGGACGAGCTTTAGTTTCCAGATCACTGACAAGGGCAGGCCAATGTAAAGGGTGTTACAGTAGTCCAGTCTCGAGATGACCGTTATATTATCATCAGGAAGTCCTTCCTAAAGTTCAGATGTGAGTAGTTTAAGTCCATTGCTCTGCGTTCTATTATCTGGAGCAAAAGAAAACAAGACGGCTTCATCTTCAACATGACAGCCTTTCAAATATTTAAACATGGATAACATGTCACCTCTTGACCTTCCCTCTTTCAGGATAACATGCCCAGCTCCCTAAAGACATAGAGGAAAGCACCTTTAAAACATTATTCTCCCCCGCTCTTCTCTCTCTCCATCTCTCTCTCCATCTCTCTCTCTCTCTCTCTCTCTCTCTCTCACACACACACACACACACACACACTAATTTAATATTTAAAAGGGCGCATAGCCATTTTATAGCACTTCCAAGAATGATTTGTTGTAGCAGAAGCTTTCATAGCTTACAAACCACTTCCTCCAATACCTTAGTGGAGTAAAATATTCAGACCTGAGGTATAATACATGTCATCTGTGCATTTGAAGAAGTGAATTCTAATCCATGAAAGCCTATACTAAAATTAAGTGGCTAGTTTTAAAGGCACCACAAGACTCTCTTTTCTACTTCTCTCTTCCCCTTCTCTTTTAATGACTTTATTTATTTATTTATCATGTCAGAAGTGAATTGGGTATAGTTATAATGTATTTAAAAACACAAACAAAGTTAAAAACTTGGCATTATATTAAATGTCCTTTGACTAGAAGATGGCCACCTGATGTGCCTCTAGTGCTGCTGTGAGGACGTCCTCCATTGTGCATGTGGCAGGGCTCAAATTGTATTACAGTAGGTGGTCTGTATGTGTATATATATCTTGTAAGCCACTCTGAGTCCCCTTCGGGGTGTGAAGCGTGGTATTTAAATGTCGTAAATAAATAAATAATCCACATTATCTGCTTTGAACTGGATTATATAAGTCTCTGCTGCCAGATAATCCAGTTCAAAATGGATAATCTGGATTTTATATGACAATAGCAAACTTGGCCAAGAAAATCCAAGCATAAAGCAACTTCAAGATGTAATCAACCTGAAAGCACATTGCAACAACTAAAACTCCCAGAACTCCAGCCTTCACAGGTCCAGAATTTCATCCTGAATATTTATGCGCATGTCAGTGCCAAAATATACATTTGCTTTTAAGTCTAAGAGTAATAGAGCATCGCTCTTCCTCCAGAAGACTAGCTTGAAGAAGATGAGGTTTGTCAATGGCTGTAAACCAGGTTTACTGGAAGACATCAGTCTCAATTGTAAAGGAGCTCTCCAAGGTTCTGAAGTTTATCCTCCAAAATAACATCAATATTACCTAGGAACTCTCTTTTAAACATCAATCTGAAATTTAAAGACTCTAACTCTGAATATATTTTGGCTAAAGTTGAAATGGAAATCTACCAGTCTCTGTGCCTTCCTCTAAGTTTACTACGTAAAATATGAGACTGTGTGCAGGAATTTATTAAATGAGCCCCTTCTGCAGTAGTGCTGGAAATAGACATAAACCTTCTTTAACCCAGACACAACTGCTTGCCATGCAGTCGATGAAGCTTTTTTGTTTTGTTTTGTTTTCTCTTGCTAGAGAGGACAGACACTAATGGGCTCACATTACAAGAAAGAAGATTCAAGCACAAGATTAGGATGAATATTGTGACAGTACAAGCAATTTGCTACTGAGTCTGCCTTGGGAGGTAGAACCATAGAATCATAGAGTTGAAAGAGACCTCATGGCCATCCAGTCCAATCCCTAGCAAAGAAGCAGGAAAATCACATTCAAAGCACACCAACAGATGGCCATCCAACCTCTGTTTAAAGGCCTCCAAAGAAGGCGCCTCCACCACACTCCGGGGCAGAGAGTTCCATTGCTGAACAGCTCTCACAGTCAGGAAGTTCTTCCTCATGTTCAGACAGAATCTCCTTTCTTGTAGTTTGAAGCCATTGTTCTGTGCCCTAGTCTCCAGGGCAGCAGAAAACCAGCTTGCTCCCTCCTCGCTATGACTTATTCTCATATATTTATACATGGCTGTAATGTCTCCTCTTGGCCTTCTCTTCTTCAGGCTAAACATGCCCAACTCTTTAAGCCGCTCCTCATAGGGCTTGTTCTCCAGACCCTTGATCATTTGAGTCGCCCTCCTTTGGACACATTCCGGCTTGCCAACATCTTCCTTCAATTGTGGTGCCCAGAATTGGACACAATATTCCAGATGTGGTCTAACCAAGGCAGAATAGAGGGGTAGCATGACTTCCCTGGATCTAGACACTATACTCCTATTGATGCAGGCCAAAATCACATTGGCTTTTTTAGCTACAGCATCACGTTGTTGGCTCATGTTTAACTTGTTGTCCATGAGGACTCCAATGGTGGATTTTTCTTTGCAAGATGGTTTGCTAGATAGGAAAAACTGTGTGGATGCCTATTAAGAGCATTGCAGTTGTGAGAACCAATGTGGTGTAGTAGTTGAGCATTGGATGGCAATTCTGGAGACCAATGCTGAAATCTCCCTTCAGACATGAATGCCACTGGGTGACCTTGGGCAAGTTACACTCTCTCGGATTCAGAAGAAGACATTGGCAGACTACCTTTGAGCAAATCCTTTCAAGAAAACACCATGAAAGATTTGCCTTAGGATAGTCATAGGTCAGAAATGTCTTGAAGGACACAACAAAACTGTGGATTTCCCACCGCATTGGCATTAGCTTGGAATGGATTACCTCTTGGAGAATATTTCCAGCTCTGTATTGCTAAAATTCTATATTTATTTTCAATACATTTGTGTATTCACCATGGATTTCTATCATACTATTTAAAAGTCCCCCAAAATAGTCTAGGTACACTAAACTCAGCCTTACACAGGAAACCCATAGGAATGAATGGGACTTATTAGTCACAACACACTTTAGTCCCATTGATTTAATTTGGTCTTCTCTAAGAAGGGTTCAAGTTGCATTTATCATTTTATATCCAGCCTTAATGGTAACTTTACCAATGATGCAATTGGCCTATGTGAAAGATATGTATAGGTAAAGGTCAAGGTTTCCTCTTGACATTAAGTCTGGTCATGTCCGACACTTGGTTGGTCTTTGTTGTGCCCTGCTGCAGGCGAGACCCTGGGACCAGAGTATTTGTTTTCCAGTTTTGCTGTCTTGTTTGGCCCTTGGCTTACTCTTGAGGAGACCTGCAGCCATACCCTCATTCCAGCCAGATGACCCAGCAGCCTCCAAGAGACAACATAAAAGGACTGACCTAGAGGCCTGGGAGAGATTTGTTGGGCCCTGCTGCAGGAGAGACCCTGGGGCCAGAGCATTTGTTATCCAGCCTTGCTGTCTTGTTTGGCTCTGGGCTTACCCATGAGGAGACCTGAAGCCACACCCTCATTTCACCTTAGCGCTCACACACTTTTACATCTCGTGGTTTAAAAATTGTGGCACCTGTACCATAATTGTTTAGCCTTCTGTTACCACATGGTAATAATGCATAAGACCACTTTTAGTAGTGGGAGGGGAGGGAGGTCGATTGAGAAACAATGTTTTCATCTGTTTTATTGCATTTATATGTTTTAGCTGATTTATAATCTGAAATGTTATATTTATTATTTCTATGTATAATGAGGCATTGAATTTTACTATAATCTGTCACCTTCAGGGTGAGAAGAGCGGGGTATAAATATAGTAAATAAAAAGTAAATAAATTGGTGATGTTAATCTCCATTTCTAAGCTGAAGAGCCGGCATTGTCCATAGACACCTCCAAGGTCACATGGCCAGCATGACTGCATGGCATGCCATTATCTGCCTGCAGAAGTGGTACCTATTTATTTACTTACAGTATTTATATTCCACCCTTCTCACCCCACAGGGGACTCAGGGCGGATCATAATGCACATATATATGACACATATTCAATGCCATAGACACACAATATATATAGACAGACACACAGAGGGTATTTAACTTTCCAGCTTTCATGAGAGTATTCTGGCCACCAGGGGAGCTGTTGCTTCACCGTCCATTTGTGACACCGATGGAGTACTTCCTCATTCTTTGCTGGCTTGCTGGAGATTTTATGGCATCGTAAATTAGTGAAATTAGCCTTTCCACTTAAGAGGTACTTGAATTTCCTACTTGACAGATGCAACTGCCTTTCAGGCTGCAAAGGTCGACAGCAAGCTACAAAATGATCACAAGCTTACTCTGACCTGGGCTGGCTTCGAACTCATGACCTTTTGGACAGTAGTGATTTTAATGCAGCTGACTCCCAACGAGCTGCACCACAACCCACGTCCCTATTGATCTACTCACATTTGCATGTTTTCAAACTGCTGGGTTGGCAGAAGCTGGGGCTAACAGCAGGAGCGCATCCCACTCCCGGGATTCAAACCGCCGACCTTTCAGTCAACAAGTTAAGCAGCTCAGTGGTTTAATCCACTGTGTCAACAGGGGACCCCATGAAGATACCAAAGAGAAAATTCAACGTTTAACAAAGGAGTGGATTCATTTGCCTGAACTGCGCTGATTATTTCATTTGAACAATCAGTGGTTTAAATTCACACCATTGTCTTTGTAATGTCAAATAAGTCTTCTTTTGTTTCTCTTTTAACAATTCTTAATTGATAGAGCTGTAGCCCATATTTTGGTAAATCAGTTCTGTATTCATAAATTGTCTATTTTTTCCACAACTTCGGTCATTTTTAGCTTTCCTGCACATAACCTAAGTGAAATGAGGTCTTTATTTGATAAATCCTTGTTCCCATTATCAAATAAAGACATCATTAGTAGTGCCCCTGTAAAAAAAAAAAGCTGTCTCTCACACTATTATACCAAGATAGAACTTCATCCCGGAATCTAATCAGAACTCTTTATCTTCAAATAGCCATTTTTAAATTTTATATCAAGAACAACTCTTGAACTGCACAATCCTATGCATGGAGACTCAGAAGTAAGTACAAGCACTGCTGGAAAAAATTACTTTTTGATTACTAAAATCCTATTAGTTCAGAATGTCTATTGGCCATGCTGACTAGAGGATTCTGGGAGTTATAGTTCAAAAAAAGAATAGCATATGATATCTACTGACCAGAAAGTAATGATTTCAAGGCCTGTCCGGGTCGGGGTGAGCTCTCGACCAATTGTGTAGCTTGTTGTCAACCTTTGCAACCCAAAAACCAGTTACATCTGTCAAGTAGGAAATTTAGATACCACTTTGTGTGGAGAGGCTAAATTTAACTGATTTATGAGGCCATAAATTCTCCAAGAAGTACACAAAAAAGAATGAAGGAATGTAGCAGCTCCTCCTGGTGGCTAGAACCTGGAATGTTAAATTGCCTCTATGTCTTATATATGTTGTATGTCAAATGACATTGAATGTTTGCCTGTATATGTGCATTGTGATCCACCCTGAGTCCCCTGCGGGGTGATGAGGGCAGAATATAAATGATGTAAATACATAAATAAGTAAATAATATGTTCTACAGGTGAGTGTGCATGGGATTAGGGTTATCCACATTGTCTAAGACCCAAGGCTAGGGAGAAGAGGCCTATCCAAAAGGCTTTTGTTTGTAGAGTATGCATTCTTTTAAACCTCAGCCGTAACGGAACATCCCAGTAGTGCAACACCTTCATTGACAACATCATCCACATATCAAATAATAGCAACAATCCCAGGTCTCTGCAATACCAGCTGTCAGAAATTCATCAAGTAACCAATCCACACTCCTATCCAGCAAATCTTTTCAGCTCATTGGAAGTAAGCGGTTCAGCAAACTTTGCTGAAAGCTCAAATGCCAATATTCCAATAATGAATAACACCACTGGAATCCTCACTGTTTAAATACTGGAGATTAAGAAGCACTGCTGCCCAAACACTCCATGAAGCAAAAGAGAAGAACTTTTTCCAAACACGAATAAGTCAGACTGATGATGAATACAAGCAGCCCTCCAGATCCACAGATTATGCATCCACTGATTCACCCATAGCTTGAAAAAAAATAATCAGAAAGTGAAAAGGCAGTGTAACTGACATAGAATTTGGAACAATTGGACTACGAGATCGGATTATGTTTTTATCTAGGAGACGTAATTATGTTTTTATTATTGTCATGGTTTTAATTGATATGCAAATGTTTTTAATTGTTTTAAATGTCTGTTTCTTTTATGATGTTGTGAACTGCCCTGAGTCACCTTTGGGCTGAGAGGGAGCGGTATACAAATGTACTAAATAAATAAATAAATAAATAAATAATAAAGTTTGACATTGCTATTTTGTATAAGGGATGCCATTCTACTTGGTTAGTGGACCTGAGTATCCACTGATTTTGGCATCCATGGGAAGTCCATGAACCAAACCACATAAGATACACATAAGATGAAGATAAGAAGCCCCTGGTAGTGCAGTGGGTTAAACCACTGAACTGCTGAGCTTGTTAACCAAAAGGTCGCAGGTTCGAATCCGGGGAGAGGCATGAGCTCCCACTGTTAGCCCCAGCTTCTGCCAACCTAGCAGTTCGAAAACATGCAAATGTGAGTAGATCAATAGGTACTGCTCCAGCAGGAAGGTAATGGCGCTCCATGCAGTCATGCCGGCCACATGACCTTGGAGGTGTCTACAGACAATGCCAGCTCTTTGGCTTAGAAACGGAGATGAGCACCATACCCCAGATTCAGACACACTTGGACTTAATGTCAGGGGGAAACCTTTGCCTTTACTACCTAAGATAAGAAGGGCCACTGAACCTTCTATGAAATTTCCCTTCACATTCCAAATTGTTAACATTGGAGTAACTTAAAACTTCAGAATATTACATATAAAAATACAGTTTAAGCATCCAAAGAAAAGGGGCACGGTTATCAAGAGAATGTGAGCATAGAAAATAGGACCATATAAAATTTCTCCAACTCTGCAAAGCTGCACATTTAATGTTTTTCCCCCGCTTTTATTAATATTTTTATGACATAGAATCATAGAGTTGGAAGAGACCTCGTGGTCCATCCAGTTCAACCCCCTGCCAAGAAGCAAGAAAATTACATTCAGAGCACCCCGACAGATGGCCATCCAGTCTTTATTTAAAAGCCTCCAAAGAAGGGGCCTCCACCACAGTCCAAGGGAAAAGAGAAAAAAGGGGGATCTTACATAGACAAGAACAACATAAAAGGGAAACTACTATAGAGAGAGACATTTAACCTAGTAAACACTGCTTATCAGTAAGGGAAAGAAGGACAAAGATAATTTTCTACAAAGGCTATAATGACCAAACAAGGGGGGAAATCCATCAAATACTAGTTTGATTGTATGCCTGCTGATTACATGATTAAATATTTGTCAAAAGTGAAGCTTTGATAAATGCCAATTTTGAATGAACAAAAGAAATAAAAACATTCCAAATTAACCAAGGATTTCTCCTTAATCAACATTGTCAATTCATCCATTTCAGCAAATTGTAGCAATCTTCAATGTTCCCTCCCTAGTTGATTCTCCATCATTCCCATCAAATAGAATTGTGGACTTTTCTGTAATTGCATTTTCAATATGTCTTCTATTATTTTATGTATTTAGGTCCAATATTTCTGAGCTCTACCACATGTGATAAAAAGTTCTAATTTTCTGGTTCCAGTATTTACTTGTGCATATTGGAAAGTCTGTCTGGTTTCAAATATCATCCATACATCATCTTATAGACATTTTATCTCAAATTGTAACTCAAAGTAAATTTTAAAATATTTGGTACAAATTCTTTCCCACTCTTCTAAGTTTCCATGTAATGTGCACTGTTTCCTATGATAAAATGATCTGTTCATGATGATGTTGCAAAACATCCAGTTTGTGAGCTCCCAAATGAGTGAAGCTGAAAGGGAGCAGTCAAGGTGCTCCAAGGCCACAGATGCCTGTAGGATAAAGAAACTGTGTTTTTTAAATAACCAGATGGTACAAGTGAGTGAAGAAGGAGCAGAGGGTAAACAGAAGTGGAAAAGACACCCTTATGAACTACAGATACAGCAAGCTGCGATGACTGTGCATAACATCTAAGAAGGCAAGGAGGTATCTGCCCAAAATCCGGTGATGGCAGAAAGGTAGCTAGGGAAGTCTGACTTGGCTATGGTAGTCCATGCTCTGGTTACATCCCGTATAGACTACTGCAATGCGCTCTCTGCAGGGTTGCCTTTGAGGATTGTTTGGAAGCTTCAAAAGGTCCAGCGGGCAGCAGCCAGGTTGCTAACTGGAGTAACACTCAGGGGGCATACAATACAACTTCTTTGTTGCGGCAACTCAACTGGCTGCCAGTCTGCTACTGGTCACAATTCAAAGTACTGGCTTTAGCCTATAACACCCCAAACGGTTCTGGCCCAGCTTATCTGTCTGAACATATCTCTCCCTATGGACCATCTAGGAATTTAAAATCATCTGGGGAGGCCCTGCTCTTGATCTCGCCTTTTTCGCAGACATGTCTTGTGGGGAGGAGAGACAGGGCCTTCTTAGCAGTGGCCCCTCAGCTGTGGAGCTCCCACCCTAGGGATATTAGATTGGATCCCTCCCTCCCCCCTGACCTTCTGAAAGAAAGGAAAACCTGGCTCTTTGAACAAACCTTTGGAAATGAATTGCAGTAGACAAACACGGAATTATGTAAGATTGAAACATGGAATGGCTTAGACAATGCTACTGGAAAATGAGATTAATAGGGACATTGGTTATTATATGTTTTAATGGTTTTTGTATGGATTTTATAATGTTGGCTTAAAACTTTTAATTCTCTATTGTGGATTGTTATGGCATTGAATTGCTGCCAATTTGTCAGCCGCCATGAGTTGCCTTTGGACTTGAGAAAGGCAGGATAGAAATATAGTAAGTAAATAAATAAGTAAAGGTAGCTTGGGTCACTAAGATGCTAAACCTTTCATGGGCAGGAATAATTTAGCCAATAGCCACAATAGCCCACAAACTGAAAACTTCCTGATTAGACTACTGCAATGTGCTCCACATGGGGCTGCCCTTGAAGTTGTCTCAGAAGCTACAGTAAGTGCAGAAATGCACCTTAACACCTACATGTAATACTGATTTTAAAAGAGCTGTAATTGCTGTTAAATTGCTTCCAGTCTGCTGCTGGTGGCATTCAAAGTCCTAAATAGGATGGGACCTCAGAACACGAATGAGAACTTCTGCCAATATATTCTTGCCTGAAATCTGTCCCAATCGGCCTGGGCAATATGCTGTAAGAGTACAATGTGACCTCTGTGCCTATGGGGCTGATATAAACCAGGCCTAAAACCAAACCGATATGGATTGAGAAGACCCACTTCATCTCAAAGTTCCTGGATCTGATCCGTAAATACTTCTTTGAGCACTTTGCCAAAGAAAAGAAGTTGGCAACGGTTATAGAGTTGTTTTCATGTTCTTGGTTAGGTTAAGTTTCTTCAGGATGTCTTTGCAAATTCTGCTTCTGGCACTGAAAACAAATTCCTGGAATGAGCATAGACTTAAAACAAGGCCAGCAGAGCTGTTGTTATCACATTTTTTTTGGATAAAAGCTATGACAGGCCATGGCCAACTTCTTCCATTGTAAGTAGTCAGCAACAATCCAATGCACATGACAAATCAAACTACTGGACTTTTAAGGTATTACAAGAGTCTTTATAGTTTCTGTTTTAATGGATTAACATTGAATTGTGTGCTCAGTTGTGCCGTATTTTGATGTTCACCATCCCCAGAGGCTTGGCTTGGGGATTGTGTGATAAACAAAGCAAGTATTCATCTACCCTAACCCTCCAAACAAATTTTGATAGCCTTGCTAAGAAAATACAGTGAAATTGGGGAACCTGCCTTTCTTGAGACTATGGACCACACATGTATATATAAAGATTTATTTAAAAAAGGAAATCCTCTCAGTTGGCACTCCCTTGTCGTGGGGGAGAGGCTTGCGTACCCTAATGAAGTTGTGTGCTATGCTGGTGGTGGCATAATAGCCTCCCATGCCAGACAGGTCACAACCGAGGGGTCTGACAAAGAGTATCAAAGGGCAGGATGGGCTCTCTAGCCTTTTGGCAACCATTCTAGGAGAAGGAAAAGCAGATGGTGCTATTTATTTATTTATTTATTTATTGTTCGAAATATTCCAGATGGTGCCAGCAGGCTTTAACCCTGTAAGGTCCACCATCTAAGAGAAGGAAACTCGAACCAAACCTACAACCCGAGGACCTCGCTGCCACCGCCCTGTGCTTGCTAGGCCCCAGCAGATGAACCTTTGGTTTAAAGGGTGAGGCCAGCTCTGTGCACGCTGTGCTCCACCAGAAAAATCCATTGCACAGGCTTGAAGGACACATCCAACCTCCAAATCATCAACGCGCTTGTAGAAAGCATGGGGTGAGTCCTTCCTGAATCTTCGTTCGTGAAGAAAAGCCAAGATAAAAAGAAATATGCATACTTGCATTTGACTTATAGCAGTGGATGTGTGTGTGTGTGTGTGTGTTACCTGTGTTACCTCTGTGTGTTAACAGGATTTCAACTCTGTTCTCCAGGGCCACAGACCAATGCTCAACATGCTATGCCACCTTGTATATTTAGGCTTTTCCTAAAACTAAATATTTTCAGCCTTCAGCCTACAGATGGATGATGATTCTTTTGCAGGATGCCAAAGACAGTAAAATGCAATCAAATCCAGATTTTGTGGAGGCTGGTAGCACTAAAACTTGGTGCTCTGGAGGAAAATGGCTCTCTGTAACTCCTGTTCCTATGGATCCTGGGATTTATTATTTGGCAAGCTATTAAGAATTACCTGCCAGAGAGCTCTAGTGCTGAAGTTCAAGGGAAAGGATTACAGCTCTTTAGCAGACAGTCCAGTTCTGGACACCACACTTCGAGAAGGTGAAAACATATCTAGGGATATGAAAACATATCTAGGGAAAGGTAAGCAAAACAGTAAGAGTTCAAGAAACTAATTCCTAACAAGAGCAGCAGGGTATGTTTAGCTTGGAGAAGATGAGAGGTTAAGAAGGGATGTTATACTTAAAATATTTGATTTTTTTTTCATGTCAGGAACATCTTGAGAAACTGGAAATTGCTTCTGGTGGGAGAGAATTGGCCATCTGCAAGGACATTGCCCAGGGACACCCAAAAGTTTTGGTGTTTTTTACCATCCTTGAGGGAGGCTACTCTCATGTACCCACATGGGGAGCTGGAGCTGACAGAGGGAGCTCATCTGTGCTCTCCCCTGATTCAAACCTCTAACCTGTCAGCCTTCAGTCCCACTGGCACAAGGGTTTAACAAATTGCACCACCCGGGGCTCCTATGAAAAGATATTGAAAAGATGTCATACTAAGGAGGGAGTAAGTTTATTTTCTGCTGCTCCGGAAACTAGGGCACAGCAGGACAGGAAAAGAGATTCCATCTAAACATTAGGGAAAAAATTGCTTTTTGGCAGTAGAATATACCTCCTTGGAGTGTAGTGGAGTCTCTAAAGGTTTTTTAAAAATATGCTGGATGGCCATGTGTCAGGAGTGCTTTGATTGTGCCTTCCTGCATGGCAAGATGAGCTCACACTGCATGATACTTGGGGCCTCTTCCAACTCCAGGATTCTATGATCTGCCAGTGTGATGGCTTATGGTCCCGTTGTGCAACCAGAAATGCATGATTGGTGATTATGCATTTCTGCAATTTACACTGCCTCTGCAATCCCCGTTGCCAAATAGTTTCTGAGAAAGTTTAGCTCTTGCATCACTGTAACCACACATGAAAAAGTGACAGGCATCAGTCTTCAAGGCTCTGTTGGTTTGTAGTTGGGAGCCAAAAACCCCTTTACCAAAAGAGCCTCTGACAGTGATTAAACACTAAACAGTGAATGTTCTATTGACAAGCATCATTTCAAAAAGGGGAAGACCACATTACAGATGGATTGACTCAATAAAGGAAGCCACAGTCCTGAGCCTGCAAGACCTCAGCAATTCTATTAATAACAGAAACTCAGCCTGGCTTTCCATAAAGGCATGCTTCAATTAACCAAGTCTCTGACAATCTATCAATCTACATATCTATGTATATTGTATCTAACTATCCAGCCAGCCAGCTATCCTTCTTCTCATTGTAAAAGCTCTTTTCCTCTTCTTCCATAGTTTAGCTCAGTGGTTCCCAACCCTTTTTTGGGACCACTTTACCAGGGACTACTTTGACCAGGGACCACTCTCTAACATTAGTACCTAAAGGGTTACAAATCAGTTTTTGGTTTGGTTATTTGGGGTGCTGATTTGGAAAATTGCATTGGATAGACCACATCAGCTCTAGTTTCTAATACAGAACATATGCCATCCATTGGTCGCCATCTGCTTGCCCACAAAAAACATATTTAATAAGCCTCAGCACTATAAGAGGGTTTCACAAAACAAGTTGCTGTTGTTGCAATCGTGTAGTAATGGTGAGGCCACGGACCATACTTTAGTTCTTGCGGACCACTGGTGGTCCACGGACCACAGGTTGGGAACCATTGGTCTAGCTAGACATGTTTTCGCAGCATGAGCACTGATTGAATCATTCAATATACACAGTTTCATGAGCAAAATGAATTAAAATATTGTATAAAATTACCTCCAGGCAATGTGTATAAGGTGTATATGATGCTGTGACGAAGTATCGTAAACGCCGCCGAAGGCTAGCGTCGATCTTCGTTTATTCGCACACCAAACTGAGTGAACTATGTAGTACTGTGGCAGGACAAGCTATCCTTCAACCCCACTGCTGCCACCAATTGTGACGATGTCTGGACACACACAGACCACTCCTCGACTTTTAACACTGTGTGGCAGGACAGCCACCAGCTATCACGGTTTTCCTTCTTTATAATTATTATTTACTTACTGCCATCATTTGTCAATGCTTGACCACTAGATGTGAGGGTCTTTGTGAATAAACGATTTCCACAGATGTAGTGTTGAAAGTGTTTAACAGTTTATTTTACACAAATGGGCTCAAAGCTTAGGTGGTTTTAAAACTCCGAAGAGGTACAAACTTGGAACTTTAAACAATATAACACCGGTGTTTTCCCCTGATACAGTTACACACACAAGTAACTACTTAATACTGGGTTACTCTCAACCCTAGGACTACACTTGTCCTTAACTTGGGTTTCTCTAAACCCACACACTTGGGTTTCCCTATACCCACACACAGAACTGAACTGCACACTGCAGTTCCTACAGACAGCTTGCAGCTTCAGCAACTGATAATTCCCAACTCAATCTGGTCAAGCAGCTGGCTAACTGACATTCTCCAACTGTCAGATTCAAATTGAACATTCTAAAGCCAGAGTGGCCTCTGTTGTCATGGCAACAGCCTCTGCTTACAGCTTGCTGCTGCGAACATTCTACTGCTCACTCTCTGCAGCTTTTAAAGAATGTTCCTTCTAAACATATAAACAAACATGTGATTAACAGATAAATAACCACCTCATCACAGATGCATACATTAATTTCATGTTTATATTTAAGTCTGTTCTCCAAGATAGGTATACACAAATACAGGTCTTCCAAAATCTGGGAAAATCTGAAATTCAAAACACTTCTTGTCCCAACTGAGCATTTCAGATACTGGATACCCAACCTGTGTTGTTGCTGCTGCTGCTATGTCATCAAACGTATTGGCTCTTAACATAAACAAAAATAAAAGTATATATTCTAAAATATATGTGTGGGCACATACACATACAAAAGACGGAATTACCAAACACAACACTGCAATACAATGTCGAAATAAATCAGCCAGATAAAATGCAAAACAAACAATCAGAAACAAGCAATGTAATGCAAAGCAAACAGACCAATGCATGTAATCAAAATATACAAGACTACCAAATAATTTTAGTAATAAAATTGAATATACAGCTATTGTTGTGTAGTTTTGAAAGGATCTGCATTTAACTCACTGCATTTTAAAATAACTGTCTATTTTAACTTTTCTTCAGCTGCCTCTCCAGCAATCCAAGGACTGTGATAGGGCATCATGTCCTTTGTCTTTCTGCATAACCTACAAGGCTATTCCCCTTTTAATTCCAAGCCTTACTTTCCTGCTCCTTCAGTGGCAATACTGGTTGAGAGATTATGGGAACTGTAGTCCCCCAAAATAAATATATTGTGGATAATGGAAATTTCCCATTATGCACAATAACATCCCCCAAAAGAGATGTAGCTTCTCCTCCCTTTATGCCTGGGGTTAAATTATACTCTGTGACTCTGTATACTCTGTTTTTTGAAAAACACTGAGGGAGCGGGGATGGAGTGAGGGTTCTGATTCACAGATCAAATCAAATACTTTGCACTGTATTTTTCCCCCCTGCTCAGTCGGGAAAGGTAAGAAATCATCCTTGACAGTCTTTCCATTATCCACAATATATTGTTTCCGCTAATACATGTTAAAGTGCAAAGAAGTGCTTTGTGTATATTCTGGCTCCCTAATGGGAAGGGGGTTGAAGCACTGAGTGGGTGTTCCATGGGTTTTTGTTTAGCTCCATCCTCCTCAATGAAGGTGGGCTAGGTGGCTGGGAAGCTGGTTACCTAGGGAACAGGTAGCAGGGATGGAGTCAATGGTGCCACTGGGGTTATCAAGAGGGCTGCGAGTGGCAGATGTTGGCTGATGGCATCCTTCAGAGAAAGCATGCAGTAATTCAGGCCATAGGGAGATTAAGGAGAAATTTCTCCCCCTTCTTTAAGGCAGGGATTATGTGCACAGGAGGCAGGTTTGGCTGGAGAAAATGGAAAGGGACAAACACCAGGTGCCCAAAAAGGTACAATGGAAAGCTAGTAAGGTGATAGGAGGATGAAAGACTCCCACAAAGAAAAGCGAGATTGTTAACTGGGGCTGGCTACAGGATGCACACAACTCCCTTCTTGCAATGGCTCCACTGGTTGCTAGTTTGTTTCCTGGAACAGTTTAAGAGCTGGTTATGGCCTATAAAATCCTATGAGGCCTAAGGATCAGGTTCAGTCTATTTGGCAGATGGTATCACCAAATAAGAGCTATGATCTGCCAGGCCCCGAGATCACCAATAGAGGCCATTCTCCCATGACCATCGCAAGCTCGTTTGGTGGGCTGCAAGAGAGGGCCTTCTCAGTGGCTGCCCTGGGCTCTGCAAATCTCATTTTAGGAAGGCCAGAATGGTGTCCTCCTTCTCCTTCCAATAGAAGGCTAAAACTTTTATTTTTCCTGAAAGTTTTTTTAAAAACAGGCTTTTTTCTCTCTCTAAGAATCTCTTGGTCATTCAGTACCAGAAACTGACCACAGAGTTATGCTGAAGGACCTAAACCACATCTACACTGATCCTTGAATGCACTTCAAAGGTAGCTTCAAACTGCAGTCTGACCAGACAACAAATTCCCACAAAAGCACTCAAAGGAAAGCCCTCAATGTGGTTTGTGTAATCTCAGCATCCAGGACTCAAACTAGTTCCAAGGTTTCCTTTATAATTATCTGTACACTGAAACCACTTTCTTCAATACCAGTTTGAAACTGACTTCAGTAGTCAGTGTAGATGTGCCCCTAGAGATTCCTAAAAAAATATGTTACAATGCGTCTTTATGATCAACATAGAGAAGGTATGGGCAAAATCAGGCCTGGGGTTGGGGTGGGGGGTGCAGCCCCTTGGGCTCTTTTCTCAGGCCCTCCTCTCTCTCACCATTCTATCCTTCCTTATCTCTTATTCCTTCCTCCTTCCCTCCCTCTTCTTTCATTACCTCCCTCTTTCTCCCTTCCTCCTTCCTTCCCTTCCACCTTTTGTCCCTCATTTCCCTTTCCTTTCTTCCCTTTCTCCTTCCTTCCTTCTCTTTTGCCTTTCAAAAGGTGCTGTGGAGGGAGGAAGCGCTGAGTCGGCCACCTGAGAACCAGGAGAGTGGGAGGCAGAGGTCACCTTCAGAGGGAATCGGCAGGGCCAGGACACTGTCTGGTGCCCGGCGCAGGTGGGGAAATTCGCCCCTTATCAGTGTCGCCCCACACGGCAGCGTACTTCGCTTCCATGTGAGACTGCCCCTGTATCCTACCTCCCCCCATTCGCTTCCACCCTTGCTTCCATCCACCCTTTCCTTCCTTCCTTCCTTCTCTTTTTACTTCCTCCTTTCCTCCTGGGGGATTTTTAGCTGGGAGAAGAGAAGGCAGAGAGGGAACACGAGAGTGATGTTTCAAGATATAAAGGATGTTCCATTGGGGAGGAGTGGGGAGGCTGATTTTCTGCTGATTTAGAGACCAGCGCACAAGGGAGAATGGTTCCAAATGGCAGGGAAAGAGATTTGACTGAAAAGATGAGGAAGAACTTCCTGAGAGTAAAAGCTGTTGGAGAGTGGCATAGGCTGTCTAGGAGTGTGGTGGAGTCTCCTCTGGAGGCTTTTCTGCAGGGGCAGTCTATCGGGAGTGTTTTGAGTGTGCCTTCTTGCATGGCAGGGGGTTGGACTGGATGTCCAGGTCTAGGATATGATTCTATATCAGGAGTAGACAATATGGGGTCTAATGGATACACTTTTATCTCCTGTCCACCATCTTGTCCTGACCAAGACCAATCCTTTTAGGATCCAAATGGTTCCCATCTTTTCTTCACTTTCTACCTCTGAAAGAGGAGGAGGAAAAGGCAGGGAGGGGACCTGTGAGAACCCCTTCCTCTTGGCCTTCCCACCCCATTCTGGCCTACCATGCAGCACCCAAGTTAGAAAGTTTGCCCATGCCTGCCATAGAAGATCCAGAAATTTTTCAAGGGGTTCTAAATGCTATTCTAAAAAAATACCATTTTTGTTTGTATTTTCCCCACTTTTGCAGGGATCCTACAGCCCTATCCCCAATGAGATTGGAGGACCTATTGCAATATATTTCCAACTGATTAAGCTCTTGAAGCAGTTTGCAATCACTTTACTTCCATAATAACAGGAGTGACGAATCCAGCAATGTTCATTTGGCTTGATTTTTTTCCACTGATTCAGTTTAGAATTGATTACATCCTATTTCCACACCAATTAATTGTCAAGTTAGTAAAAAGGCCGCATTTTCATAGATATTTTCCCCTAATGAATACATTTTTATATGTAGTTTTATATGGCCATTTCTGAAACTCCCAAATTCTTATTACACTACATTTCTGCATTTTATCTGTCATACAAATTTTCATGCACATTTTTATGAGCATTCCTTCCCACCACTGACATTATCATAAAAAAGAAGAGAGCAGGTCTTTAAAAAGATGTAGATTCCTAAATGAGGAAATCTAAATAAAATGAGATATATAAAGAAGGTGAATTTTATAGCCAGCCTAAGGGTCCATTTGAGCTAAGGTAGGGATTCCTAACAAAGAATTATTCCTCTGTACCAGCTCATGCTGTCACACTCCATCTCCTTTGAAAACCCACCCAAATCCTAGACTGGTTCTCAATAAATCTAGAGTGCAAAGGTTGTCTTGGGGTTAATCCTATAAATAATTTTGATTAAAAAATGGAATCCCCACTGGGAGACATTTGTCATGGGGTTGTCATTGTGAGGAAGAGAATGGTTTAATCTCTTTCTCTCCCCCATCTCCCCCCTTCCCCATCCTGCATTAGAAAATAGAGCTGGGGGAATGAAGAAACATATTTTATAAAAGCCTGCTTCTACCTTAAAGTGACCTTGGTAAACCTCAGCATTTTTCTGCACCACTGCTCCAAGAAGAATTCCCCATTCTTTCCCATGAATACACCAAACACATGCATTTAACACAAGTTCCCCTTGGTGGTCAAGACTGGTGGCACACCTTTTTCACTCCATCCATTATACTTCTCCATTTAACATTTTTGCAAATATTTCAATTTACCCCTATACTGAGGTTCCTTATGGAGAGGTTGGGGTGGGAGATGACCCTGTTAACCATGTGTTTTTTGTATTAACTTATTCAACTATAATTAGGCAAGGGATGTATTGTTGCTTTGAATATCAAAGAGCTAACTATTTTTCACCAAGAACAGCCAGATGGGAACAGAAAGAATTTTGAATTATTTTGTAAGGTTCAGATTCAGTGATAATATGTTGTCACCCACCAAAGTTTATTCCTCAAGTTGTTTCCAATCTTAAAGCGAACCTATTGCAGGGTTTTATTGTCAGCATTTATAACAAGTGGTTTTGTCATTGTCTTCCTTTGGGGCTGAGAGAGTGTGACTTGCCCAGTGGCTTTCCATGTCTGAGCAAGGTCTCCTAGAACCCCAGTCCAATATTCAAATCACTGGCCAAGACAAAGTACAGGAGAACTTAGGTTCCATTAGCATTTCTTATTGATAAATTTGGTGTTCTCTGCCTAAGAAAGAGTCTATGGTCCATCTGGATCCCCAGGAGAGTTACTTTACTGATGCTAATTGAGCTGAAATTTTACTGACCTTTGCCTTGGTCACCATATGGTCACGGGAGGAGTGGCCAATGCCTCTATCAAGATTTCTCCAGACCAACTGAAGAACATCCAATCAAAAATGTAGGCCTTTGGTTTCAACACCATCACTTTCCTTGTGATTTTTAATCATATTTTGCCTGATGAGGAAACCAGTGGAGCTTCAAGATTGTGTGATTTGTTGTGTGCATTTGAGTTGGCCAATAAAGATGTTGCTCCTTTGTGGATTGTTGTGGCTCAGCAAGCAGCAGAGGTTTTTTTTGATGTTTCAGAGGATGAGGGGATTGATGGGTTTCAAAGTGAGGAGTCTACTAGAGATCAGAGAGAATTGCAGGTAAATGAGGCCAGTGTTTGGGATTCCTGTGCTCATTCCAAGACAAGATAAAGTGAAGGTTTCTGTTCCCCTGTGAAACAGCCTTAGGCAGATGAGGAGTTTTCTTGGAAAACTAGATTAGGCCTGAGAAGGCAAGGAGTGAAAAACAGACAAACAAGATATTATCAGAGAATCCGAGATAAGACCTTGAAGGCTCATGGTGTTTGGCAAGATCTCGTGGACACCTGGACAGGCTTAAATTAGGTGCTTTGGGCTTCAAGCTCTCAGAGGAGACAATGTTGCCATAAGGATGGCTTTCCTGTCTCAGCTCTCAAGTTCATGATTCAGGTT
The DNA here is from genome assembly GCA_030556195.1 of Anolis apletophallus. Lineage (NCBI taxonomy): Eukaryota > Metazoa > Chordata > Lepidosauria > Squamata > Anolidae > Anolis > Anolis apletophallus. Next base: position 14,697,798 of record JARBWK010000005.1, on the reverse strand, counting down.
TCCTAGTTCTGGTTAATGCCTTTCTTCCTTGAAAGGTTTGCATTGGGAAATGTTCCAGTGTTCATGCTCAGGGATTTATGCTTGAATGACTGCTGTGGATTTTGGCTCTCTTGACTTCATGTACTTTTTCATTTTTGGATTGCTGCTATTTTGTATTTCCTTCTCTACTGCACTTTTGGGAAATGCCCTTTTTTCTTTGTACATGCTTTCTTTAATAAACTTTTGTAGACAGTACTACTGGTTTCTGATGTGGTGCTGAGTAAAAAGGTGTCTCCATGCTAGAGCGCAACATTGATTTTGGATGTTTTATTTTGGCAGGGAAAGTCCATCTCATGGCCTACCTGTGGACCACCTGTGGACTACATACCTCGGATTGCCACCTCTGGAACACTCCCATGACCCATTTTTTTAAAAATATGGGCAATTTTTACAGCTTCGTAAATGAGGTAGGGGGAAGCTCAAAGCCACTACAAACTTGGCAATTTTGCTCCAAACTCTCCAGAAACTCATATTTGGAATCCAATGGAAAACTACCAAAAACAAATGTGGAAGTGATGTCATTCCATTTCTAGTTGCATTGGTTTCAGTAGTGTGGACACCAAAAGTTATGCAGGTAAAAAATGGTTGCCACTTTCAATTTAGCCCATACTATTATCGGTTTTATTGTTATTAGTCTTTCTCTGTCCATGTTTCATGTACTTACTGCATGTATCTGGTAATCAATAAAAGGAAAGAAGCACAAGACAAATAGTAGCAGATCGATGATCCAATGTGACATGACAGAACCCATATTCCTATTTTAAAAAGCTGTCCACACAAGTATTGTGCCACTAAAATGTCTGGTGTGAAAAATGGCTGTTTCCTAATGATCATCAAACCATGTCCTTGAAAATCAATAAGAAGTTGAGTAAATCAACATTGTTAGCCGTTGTGTAAAGATTACTCTGATCTTTCATTCTTCAAGTTGCCAATTGTGAAGGTCAAGGGTTGACCAAACAAAAAAAATACGAATCCTTGTTCAGCATCAAAAAAAGACAATATTTCAAAAAGAGTATGGTTTCTCATGAGGGCAATGTGCAGATCCAATAGTCCCTGGCAAGAATGCTATGTTCTCTGGCCTTTTCAGGTTGATGAAAACATTATTAACCTAAAACATGTTTTCACCATCCACCTATAAACTCCTATTGATTTTTACAGGGTAGAGAGTAAACTAGAAAGATGAATCTTTATTTAAAAGCTAGGAGAATGGCATGATATTTAATATAGTTTCTGATCCTGTGCAATGGAAGTGGGAAAATTTGGCAGTGTTGGGAGCTAATTTTTAGCCCTCTGGCAGCATTGATCGTATAAAAGATTTAAAAAATATATAGATAATCAAAATTAAAACTTGAAAGGTGTCCTCATTTTGGTGGAGTTCAGGCTTGCAGGCACCCCAATTTTAAATTGACAGAAAAATCAAATTTTGCCCCTATTTATTACCCTGGATAGAAAATATAGCATCAAAGCAGGCCTAAACAACAAATGGTACATGAGCTGGATGCAGTCCACAAAGGACTTCCCTGTGGCCCACAGGAGGGGCTGGACTTCCCCTCTGCTGGTCAGTCCTTCCCTGGTCAGGAAGGCAAAAGAAGCATTGACCCATGAAGGGGTAGCTCAGGCCATTTACCAGGTTCGCACTCATGGGAATGGTGCAAGCCTGTCAAACACCCAAAGAGACAGGAAAGGAGAGAGGGAGGAAGATAGGTAGAAAGAAGGTAGGAAAAAAAGAAAGAAAGAAAGGTAATTACGGTAGGTAAGTAGGAAAAAGAGAGTGAAATGAGGCAGGGAAAAAGGTAGGAGAGAGGGAAACAGGAAGGGGAAGAGAGAAGAGAGAGATTAAGAGATAAAAGGGTACTGTTCCATTATCTGGATGGGGGCCACATGGAGGAGGGCTGGAGAGAGAAGGGGGGAGGGAGTTTAGAGAGGAAAGCCATTTTCACTATTTTCACTGGTTATTCCCCCGCTCCCCTTCCCATATAATAAACAACGGTTGTTTCCACAACGGGGACATGGGTAGGGGAAAATAACAGGAAGGGGAGAAATGGTTTTATTCCTTTGACTCCCCCTCCACCCCATAAAGTGGACTATCCTTCTCTCTCTAGCACCCCTTTGTGGCCTCCACCCAGATAATGCAGCAGTGCCTCTTTTGCTTACAGAATATATCATAAATCTTATTTCAAAAAAAGAAGAAAGGTGGGGAAAAGAGGGAGGAAGGAAGGAAGGAAGAAAGAAAGAAAGAAAGAAAGGGAGGGAGGTAGATAAGAAAAAGAGAGGGAAAGAGGAAGGGAGACCAGGAGAAAAAGAAAGAAAGAAAAAGGGAGAGAGGGAGGGAAAAGAAAGTAAAGGAAGGAGGGAGGGAGAAAAGGAAGAAAGGGAGGGAGGGAGGGGGAAAGAAGTTGACTTGAAGGTACACAACAAAAGCAATCTTGATTAATCATTAATTATACCTTACCTGAAAGGTGAAGTGCAAAACATCTATTTTCAGCCACAAGAGGCTTAGCCTATTTAATTTTGGCCTCTGAGTACTCCCAAGGTCTGTGTTAAGAGTATGTCTAGCCTCCAAACTGCACTTTGCCTGACCCGACTGTATAGATCTGTAATGTTATGTTTTCCTTCAACATCTACTGGCCTGCATGGCCAGAATGACAGCATAGTCATTCCACAATATGGACATAAGCTAGACCAAACCTTGACTGGAAGTGTATCAGGGGGAGAAAAATCTGAAGAACTCCACTTGAAGCAACAAACAACCACAATTCATAATATGCATAGCTGACCATTTGGAAGTAGTTTCTACCTAAATGTGAAATAAAATAATTGATTTCAGTCAGTCTTGCTATGTATGCATTGTTCTATAAAACTCATATATCCCTAATGTAAACAATTAATACATTTTTCACATTAGGGATAGAGGGGATTATGAAATTGATCGGAAAATGGCCAAAAAATATGTTTTTCAATTATTGATAAGCTCTCACATGAGAAATGCTGGATTGAGGAGAATCTTGATAGTTTATGATGTATTCTGCATAAGATGAACATACCTTTTCCTGTGCTTCTGTACTTTGCAATCAATGTAGGCTGAAGCCAATAGGCAGCTATTTTTGTAATTAGTTCATCAGGGGCTCAACCTTTGGGGTAAGTATGCCAAAGGTTAGGTGCAAAATATGAGAGTGTGTCACTTGGATTCATACTACAGTATAAATGCAGCCAAAAAAACCTGGAGTTTTGCTCTTCTAGCATGAATAACATGCGATGTTCAGCCATATGCAGCTCTCAGAAGCTGTGGCTTCAGATCCCTGACAGGAGCAATCAAAGGCTTGTCCAGACTGATGAGAAAACTCAGACTCACTGTAAATCTAATATAAAATATAACCTGGCTGAGTCCACAATGCACAGCAGGTTTCATGCCTTGATTCAAATTTGTCCCACTTTAGGCAAAGTTGAGGGATATTCTGGAATCTGATATCTAAGGCTTCCAGATAATCTGGACAGCTGGATTTGGTCCAGATGGACACCCCTGTTATCGACCTTTCTCTGAACTATTCAGTGCAGGAAAGAGGATGGCTCAAACCTACAGTTCCCTGCCAGTCACAGACCTCACCTCAAGTGTCTGGCCATCATGGTCGCATCTGTTGTTATCAGAATGGGTGCTTACATGAAGAAGTGGGTCATCTCCCTTTCTTCTTGCTGAATATGTGAGTGCCCCTTTGTGACACTGGTAGGGATGAATATATTGAAAAAGAGACGATGGCAGTGACCTGTGTGGACAATGTACTGATGTGAATTGAACCCAGTCCTGCTGTTCACACTGTGCTGAAGCCATGGGGCTGATCCAGAGCAGGTCGGCACAACTGGTGGCCCTCCAGCTGTTTTGGCCTCCAACTCCCAGAATTTATGGCCATTGGACAAGCTAGCTGGGGTTTCTGGAGTTATGAGGCCAAAACAGCTGGAGGGCCACAGATTTTGAAGGCAAACTCTGGAGCATTCCTTGACTTTTCTTACTGCAAGGTTAAACTGGATTAACTTAGTTTACACACAGAGAGAACATAAGAACATAAGAACATAAGAACATAAGAAGAGCCATGCTGAATCGGACCTCAGCCCATCTAGTCCAGCATTCTGTATCACACAGTGGCCCACCAGTTGTACACGGGGATCTCGAGCAGAAGGGAGGGCAAAACCCTGACCTGCTCCCGACCCCCCACAACCAGTACCCAGGGAAATCCTGCCTACCTCAACCAACTCCGAGGTGGCACTTGAATGTCCTTTTCAGTAACTACCGATACACTTGGTATCCATGAATCTGTCTAATCCTGCCTTGAAGTTGTTCAGGCTGACAGCTGTCACAACCTCTTCTGGAAGTGAGTTCCATAACCCAATGACCCTCTGGGTGAAGAAATATTTCCCTTTATTAGTCCTAATTTTCCTACCTTGGAGCTTCAGGGAGTGCCCTCTAGTCCTAGTGTTTTGTGACAAAGAAAATAGTTTTTCTTTATTCACCTTTTCTATCCCATGCATGATTTTATACACTTCGATCAAGTCACCTCTTAAACGCCATCTTACAAGGCTGAAAAGACCAAGGCGTTGCAACCTGATTTCATAAGGGAGCTGCTCCATCCCTTGGATCATTCTTGTTGCCCTTTTCTGTACCTTTTCCAGTTCCGTTATATCCTTCTTAAGGTGCGGAGACCAGAATTGTACACAGTACTCCAAATGTGGCCTTACCATCGATTTGTAGAGAGGTAATACAACATTTGCTGACCTATTTTCGATTCCTTCCTGATCATGCCAAGCATAGAATTTGCTTTTTCACTGCTGCAGCGCACTGGGTTGACATCTTCATTGAGCTGTCCACCAAAACCCCAAGATCCCTTTCCTGGTTTGTCTCGGAAAGCTTTGACCCCATCAATTTGTAGGTGTAGTTGGGGTTCTTTGCCCCGATGTGCATGACTTTACACTTGTTTAGGTTAAAATGCATTTGCCACTTTGTTGCCCATTCACTCAATTTCGAGAGATCTTTCTGGAGCTCTTTACAATCAGTTTCATTTTTAACTACCTGAACAATTTAGTGTCGTCTGCAAACTTTGCTACCTCAGAATTCACTCCTACATCCAGATCATTAATGAATAAATTAAAAGTAACGGACCCAAAACTGAACCTTGGGGTACGCCACTTCTCACCTCTTTCCACCCAGAGAAATGTCCGTTTATTACCACCCTTTGTTTCCTACAGTTTAGCCAGGTTCCAATCCAGGACAAGACCTGTCCTCTGATTTCATGGCTGAAGAGCTTATTTAGGAGCCTTTGGTGAGGGACTTTGTCAAAAGCCTTTTGAAAGTCAAGGTAAACAATTTCAATTGGGTCCCCTTTATCTATGTGTTTATTTACACCCTCAAAGAATTCTAACAAGTTAGTAAGACATGATTTGCCTTTGCAGAAACCATGTTGATTTTCTTTCAGCAATGCCTGTTCTTCTATGTGCCTAGTGATTTTTTCTTTAATAATGGTTTCCATCACTTTGCCTGGAACTGAGGTTAAACTGACTGGTCTATAATTTCCTGGATCACCTCTGGATCCTTTCTTGAAGATCGGTGTTACATTTGCCTCCCTCCAGTTCTCGGGTACAGTGCCTGATCTTAGAGAAAGGTTATATATCTTAGCTAGAAGTTCAGCAATTTCACACTTGAGTTCCTTAAGAACTCTGGGCTGGATGCCGTCTGGACCTGGTGATTTGTTGACATTTAGTTTAGTAAGGCATATGAGAACATCCTCCTTGTTTATCTCTATCTGTTTTAATTCTTTTAATTCCCTCCCTGAAAAAACGGACTCAGCTGCAGGCATATGTTGTCTGTCCTCCTGTGTGAAAACGGAGGCAAAGAAGTCATTTAGCCGCTCAGCAATCTCCTTGTCTTCGCTGATTTTCCCTTTCTGACCATTGTCGTTGAGTGGCCCAACTGCTTTTCTAGTTGGGTTCCTGCTTCTGATGTACTTAAAGAAGTTTTTGTTTTTGAGAGAGAGAGAGAGAGAGAGAGAGAGAGTTTAACCACCCCCACCCCCAAATATTTACCAGAAGTAGAGGACCATCATGAAGACAGGCAGATTTGAACTATGGTTATTATGCTCATGTAGCCCAAACTCAATTTGAAGGCATATGACAAGAACAAAATACTCTACTATAGATCTTGTCTAAACCCAAGACCCCCCAAAAGACCCCCAAACCCGCAGCTATGAACAATCCCACTGGCTGATGTCTAAGGATGATCTTTTCCCCAGAAACATAATCCAGGTTATATCCGGAGATGATCTTTTCCCCAGATACACAGTTGTACAAGCAAGCATTGGGGGGTGCACAGGGGAAATCCCATTACTCCGCCCAACAACAAATTAATAATCCCCAACCATTCAGAAAGGTCACCTAGTCACCCAATGTTCTGACTTTGTGTCTTCTTGGGAACCCATCAAGGTGTTTTGGCACCCATTGTTTCCCCACCTGGGGCTCATTGTAAAATTCCTGCTGGAAGAATTAAACTGACTAAAACTCCCCGTCTGTGGAATTCCCTCCCCAAAGACATCAGGCTGGCCACCTCCCTCCTGTCCTTTAAACTCAAGACTTGGCTGTGGGACCTTGCATTTGACCATTGAATAACGGCATGTATGAAGAAGACATAAGCAATTTTGAAGTGGCAATGAATTGACCCGGCCCCGGATTTTGATTGGCGTGTTTTAACAACTGTTTATTTAATGTTTTGTTTTAATGAATTTGTTGATTGTTCTTATAATTATCATGGCGCTGTGAGGCCGCCCTGAGACCTTCCTTGGAAGTGAGAAGGGCAGGGTACAAGTATATGAATAATAAATAAATAAATATATAAAACTATCAACCACAAACTCTACCCAAACACACACTCAAAGAGGGCAGAAAGCTACAGGCTTCAAAATGAGAAAAGACAGTTTATTAAAATACCTGCCAGACATGGAAACCAATCAGATTCAGCAGTAGATGATGTGCCTCTACCAATCAGCATACGGATCATAACTTGCACCAATCATCACCCAGAGTGGTAAAAATGCAATGCATTGACTAGCTGTCAAATCTCTTTAAATGTCTCTGTATGCATCCATTGACTTTATGTCTGATTTGGGAGTACTTTTCCCCCAACATCCACTTTTGGCTGAAGTCTCTAATCCTTGCCTTCAACCCATGTATGTCTGATTTGATCCTTCAGAGCCTAGCTATGCCAGAAACCCGTACCCACAGTTCTTGCAGAGCTCAAATTGCATATCAGATTCAAGGGTTATAAAACAGGAGGGTGCTCAAGATCACTAGCAAATCTTATATGCTGGTAAAGACGATTACTGCCCCTCCATAGAGTAGTAGTTGTAAACTGCTGTAATTGGCCTGTCATGATACATCCAGGAGAAGAGCGATAGAAATGCTGCCTCCATCCATTTTTGGCTCTGGGGTGGGATGATTCACTACAGACTATGGCTAACTGGAGAAAATTACAGGGAGCAGTCTACTCTCCTGTTTAAGGAGCTCTATTAGCTGCTGTTCATCTTCTGGTCCCAATTCAAGGTGCCGGTTATCACCTACAAAGCCCTGAATTATTTGGGACCCGCCTACTTTCAGGACCGCATTTCCTTCCATAAACCTGTATGATCTCTTCAATCCTCTCGGGAGGCTCTCCTTTCACTCCCACTTTCATCACAAGTACAATTGGTGGAGATGAGGGAGAGAGCCTTCTCCGTCATGGACCCTCAGCTTTGGAACTCACTACCTAGTGAGATTAGGCAAGCCCCTACCCTGACAGCTTTTAAGAAAGATCTAAAAACTTGGCTCTTCCAATGTGTCTTTGGCGAGTGAACATTTATCCCATTTTTGTTTGTTCCAACGATAGTTCTGTCCTCATGATGCACTTTGCCCCCATCCTTAATGAAGAACTGACCCCACTGTTTGTCCCTTATGAGCTCCTCCCTCAGAAAAATACTTTCCCACTACTATCTCATCCAGGGTTTTGTCAAGTTTATACTGTGCCTTTGGCCTGCCCACTGTGTTCTAGCTCTTCTTCATGTCATTTTGTAACTGTTTCTTTTAGTTTGTTACTTCATGTATTTTACTTTGATGTTATTTTTGCTTGTTTGTGTTTTATTCTGCTGTATTGTATTTTTGGGTTTGGCCTCATGTTAGCTGCCCCAAGTCTCCTTTGGGGAGATAGTGGCAGGGTATAAATAAATATTATTATTATTATTCAATGCCATTTGATGGCTGGCAAATGACTCCCATTTGAGCATGGGGATTGTGGTCCAAATATTCTAAAGATCTGCATTATTCCAACTGATACAAAGTACCTTGCACAATCTTAGAGCTGCCATGACAACATCCTAAAAAATTCTGGGATGTTTAGTCCGATAAGGCACTAAAGCTCTTTAGATAAAAATTCAGTGCCCCTCTTAATCATAGGATTCCATAGAGCAGAACCATGACAGTTCAAGTGGAATCAAACTGTTATAATTGTATAGTTTGAAAGGGCCCCATGTGCCTGCAGATGAAAATTCACAAGATCCGCTCCCTGCATCAATTATGTAGGTTGGCCATCGTACAGTCCATTACAATGTCAAATTCAGCACTGTGGGCACTCCATTTGCCTTTTCCTAAAAGACTCCTTCACATACAATGGAAATTATTCTGAATCAATCATAACTGAATTCCTCTATTATTTACCCAGGCTTTCACTGTAAATTGTATTACCTCTCTTCTAAGATGTTCATAGGACAGCAAAACAAAAGCTCCTCAGAGAAATTAGAGACATATTTGTGCAAAGGTCAAAGCCAATTTTCCTACTTTCATTCCCAAAAAGCCACCACCATCTATGCCTCTATACGCCTTTCAAATTCAAATTGTTTTCTGCAGGATCCACTCATTCAAAGGTTTCTCAACAGGGGCCAGACAAAACGACATAATGGAGATGCTTGAGGCAAGCCTGCCCTACTGAACTAAGATATCAAATGTGCAAACAAATGCACACAACCATGAACATTGCTTATGCACATCCATGTCCATATTCAGAGCTCCACTTGCAACTTTGAAACAATATGGGTATTCTACCTGTTTTGCATAAGAAATTAAAATGCATGTTTATGACAACAACAGGATTCCAAATTCAATGGAGAAAGGTCAGTGGTTTCTGCTACAGATTGCTTAATAAGCATGTCCACTGCCTGAGCTGCACTGGTGTCACCTTTGCTCTACTATGAGAAAATAAAAGATATTGCAGCTCCCTGCTGCCTCCCCAGCTGAAAGCCCTTGTGTCGAATGGCAATATTGTGCAACCAAATGCAGAGCTGAATGTGCAACTGAATGCCAAAACAAATATACATGCACAAATATACAGCACAAATAAGCAGGCACACCTGTCTATTTTTATGATAGCAGCTTCCCCTAAGAACTTCTGTGGGCTTTAAGGTCTGTTAGGGAGGCTCTTCTCTCACTCCCACCTCCATCACAAGCACGGTTGGTGGGGACGAGGGAGTGGCCGTTCTCGGTGGTGGCTCTGGAACTCTCTCCCCAGGGAGATCAGATTAGTGCCCACCCTATGTTCACCTTCCGTAAAGACCTGAACAATTAGATGTTTCAATGTGCCTTTGATTAATTGGTTCATCTATTGACTAAACCCCCCGCCCCCCATTTCCTGGCCCTAACTTATTCTCTGGCTCTGTAGCATTTTATTACTTTCAGTTGTATTGCAGTAGCCCTTGCTCCACCCTCCTAGATCTGAACATGCCCACTATTCTCAGCTACTGGTTGGTGCTTATTGATGTTGTTATGTTTGTATGATGCCTGTTGCTTGGTTTTATTGTTTTAACTATTGAAATGAAACGTAGTTTAATTATGTTATATAGTACATCTGTTTTTTGCTGGGGTTGGTCCGCATGTAAGCCGCCCTGACTCCCTTCGGGGAGATGGTGGCAGGATATTAGATTATTATTATTATTATGTTATTGTTATATGCTGAATATGATCCAGCACTGTCTTGTTGCAGCAAAGAAGGTGGATACCATATTAGCCTCTCATTAATAGACACATAGTTCTATGTCAAGGTAAAGGTTTTCCCCTGACATTGAGTCTAGTCATATCCAAGTCTGGGGGGTTGGTGCTCATCTCTATTTCTAAGCCGAAGAGGCAGTGTTATCCATAGACACTTCCAAGGTCATGTGGCCAGCATGACTATATGGAGAGCCATTATCTTCCCACCAGAGCAGTACTTATTAATCTTCTCACATTTGCATGTTTTCGAACTGCTAGGTTGGCAGAAGCTGGGGCTAACAGTGGGAGTTCATGTCGCTCCCCAGATTCAAATCTGCAACCTTTCAGTCAGCAAATTCAGCAGCTCAGTGCTTTAACCCACTTAGGAGCCACCAGGTGCTCCTGAGTTCTAAGTCAAGGGAAGTAATAATTGTACTATATTATTCTTTGTTTATCTAAGGAGTTATCACAGGGAGGAGGATGCAGCCTAGTTCTGTGAAAAGCTAGAACTAGCTCTAATGGCAGATTTTGACTGAACATTAGTATGAACTTCTTTACAGTAAGAGCAGTCCAGCAATTGAACCTTTTGCCTTGAGATGTAGTGAGGACTTCTTCTCTGGATATATTCTGAAATAAGCTTAACAACTACCTGCAGGAAATATTCTATTTGGAAGTCCTGCATGGAGTAAATAATAGGCATGGTTTCGAACCCAAAAATCGTGACTCTAAAATCAAATGGGGGGATTTTTTTTGATTAGTAATAGGAAGACTTTAAAAAAAATTCCAAAAATTTCTAAAATGTAACGTAATAACTAACGAAATTCGTTAGTAGTTCATATGCCAGCGCATGCGCATTCCAGATGATTTTGGCCTACAACTCCCAGAAATCCTAACAGCTGGTAAATTGGCTGGGATTTCTGGGAGTTGTAGGCCAAAACTTGAATAAATCACACTGAATTCTAGATGGGACTCTCCAAATAGGAAGGAGGGAGGGAAGGAGGGAGGGGGTATTCTATTCTTGGAAGCAGCAAAAAGGAGGAGGAGCCCCCTACATGGAATGTAGGTATATGACCAGCCTGGGCAAACTTGGAGCCTCGCTCTCGCTGCCTCTCTCACCCCGATCTTGAGGAGCGAGGGTCCAAGTTTGCCCAGGCTGGTCATATACCTACATTCCATGCACATGCAATAATACAGCAGTAATAACAATGGGTATAAGAAGAGGTAAAATTCAAACCAAAGTATTCTGACTGTGGTCCCTCCTCAAGCTGTGAAAACTGCAAAAGGCTCTTCTCTATGAGCCCAGGAAAAGCCAAAAGCCCGGGCACAGCGTTTGCTGCCTGGGTGCACACACATACATATTCTTTGGGGGATTTGCTGCAGAATCCCAGGCTCATAGAGAAGATTCTGCAGCAAATCCCCCAAGAATATGTATGTGTGCACCCAGGCAGCAAACGCTGTGCCCGGGCTTTTGGCTTTTCCCGGCTCATAGAGAAGAGCCTTTGCAGTTTGCACCGTTTGAGGAGGGACCACAGTCAGAATACTTCGGTTTGAATTTTACCTTTTCTTATACCCATTGTTATTACTGCTGTATTATTGCATGTTCATGGAATGTAGGTATGACCAGTTGGATTACTTATAATATTAGGCACTTACAGTAGCATTCATTCTATTATACATTAGGTTGGTTTCTCACCCCAATACTCTTTGATGCTTTAGATCCTGGCAGGCAGGAGGCAGGGAAGCCTGGAAAAATGTAAACAGAGAGGTTTACTCAGAATAAAACCACAAGGAGGCACTTCATCCAAAGTGCCCTCCTTTGCAGATTTACTTGAGTAAACCTCTGTTTACATTTTTCCAGGCTTCCAGCCGAAAGAAGGAGCGAGTTTAGGGCTTGCCTTGCCATAATACTTATTGGCAAGGGAGGCGGGAGGGTGGTGAGAGAGAAGGAGGGTGCCCCCCTCTTACGACCTAATAACGACACTTAAGAAAATCCTGGCCCCGAAGTTCTATAAAGAAAGTCCACTTCCTGGTTGGCGTTCCAGATGCGGAAATACTCAAAAGTAGCATTTCTTACGAATTTCTTACAAATCATTTCATTTTCATAACTTTTTTCTCATGCCTAGTAAATAAATATGGGATCGGAATCAAAGGTGCACGGGGTCCTTCTAACACTGTGGTTCTAAATCTGCATTCACATCTTTATGTAACTCCACTTCCACAACACAACTTAATGCAAACATTCCACTTTAGACAAAAATGCCCAATCAATTCTGTATGGTAACTTACACATATATGACACCAACTGATTCCAGTTATAGTCATCAGAATTCTACACCAGGAATTAGATATTATGTTGCTGTTTTGGTATTGTGAGCTGCCCCGAGCCCGCTGGGAGTGGCGGCATAGAAGCCGAATAATAAATAAATAAATAAATAAAAACTAACTTGCAATCACTTGTCTAATAATAGTTGCACTGAACCATAATATCTAATCACACTTTTACACCAAATACATTTAAATGTGTTCAACCAGACTTCTCAGATTTCAAGGCTCTTGGTTTTGAAAAAGTTAAATGGAGCTCAGTTTTATAAATGCAAGGCTTTAGGCTGAACGGACTTGGGGATTCAATTCACACCACACTTTCTTTCCTTCCAGAGCTTGTGACATTTTGTGATTTTTCATCTTTTCCAAAGAAGCCCTTTTTTATGAGAGATTGAGACTGGAACGCAAATCCATTTCACTTTCTTTTATGCCTCATTATTTATTGAAACAGTTTCATTATGACAATCAAACTGTAAAGACCAAAAAAAAAAGAGTATTGCCGGGAGTATAAAGCATTAGATTACGGCATTTGAGCTGAAAAATTAATTTTTCACCCTGTGAATAATGACTAGATAGCCTGCAATCAGAGAGTTGGCACCAATTCCTTTCAACCTAATTTATAGCAAACTAATAGACGAACAATAGAATCTCTCTGCACAGTGTTCCACTCCAACATGTCCCATCCATAGATCATTGTCTTATTGTTTCCTTTTTAATAAGTGCCCAGATTGTATTTCCTTTCTCAAATTTTCTCTGTAGTTTCAAAAAAAGCATTACTGCCCTTCAGCGTCATTAGGAGAAGCTTGGATATGCACCGCATGTCACATCCTTTTACCTAAGAAGTATAATCCATTATGGCATAGAAATCAGTTGTAGTCTGTTGGAGGTTCAAGACCTGGAACTTTGTAGCTCATGTAGAGTACTTAAATCATAGAGTGATAGAGCTGGAAGGGATGATAATGGAGAGCTAGCTCAAACCAGTGGCCTCTTCAGGTAAGACTCTTCCAACATTTGATCTTCTGATGTTGCTGGACTGAATCTCCATTCCAGCATGGCCCCTTAGAGCGGGTTAAATACCTTGACCCAAAGGTAAAGGTAAAGGTTTCCCCTGGCATTTAGTCTAGTCGTGTCCAACTCTGGGGGGTGATGCTCATCTCCATTTCTAAGCTTAAGAGCTGGCATTGTCCATAGACACCTCCAAGGTCATGTGGCCAACATGACTGCATGGAGCACCATTAACTTCCCACAGAAACGGTACCTATTGATCTATTCAGTAGATAAAGGTAAAGGCTTTCCCCTGACATTAAGTCCAGTCATGTCCGACTCTGGAGGTTGGTACTCATCTCCATTTCTAAACTAAAGAGCCGGTGTTGTCCGTAGACAGCTCCAAGTTTCAGAGCATTTTAAAGGATGGGATATGTTCTGGCTCTGCAGTCCTGAAAAGGCAATCAGGATAACTATCAGACAACTAACAGGAAAGAAGGTAAACAGCTGTAAGAGCAAAAACCAATCCTGCTTCATTGACTGGGCATGTTATTCAGCATCCGTTTGCTCATCCTGCAGCCAGAATGCAACTAGGGGAGAAATTCAAACTGTGTCGGCACTGCGCTCAAGGTTTCAATGAATCATGCTTGAGTCTGGGTTCGCATTGCACCTTAGGCACGAGACTCCTGCCTTCTGCTTACTCCTGACCCCAAATGCTAAGCAGATTTTCTCCAGTTGGCAAAAAGACATAATGGGGAATTAACTCAAGCACAGTTCTCTTACTGGGAAGTTGTTTGCATGGGGATCAAAAACACTGCTTTTGAAGGGCCATAACTCCAGAATTCTTTAGTAACTAGCACAGTTGTAATCCAACAAAAATAACTTTTCTTTTAGCTTGGTTTAGCAGATGGAAATGCAGCAGGGGCAAATGATCAGCTGCAATGATATCTGCTGCTTTTATAAAAGGAATCCTTTATTTTATACAGTGGGTTTGGAAAGGGAGGAGGAGCTCTGCCAAAGTGGGAAAAACGTGAATTTAAAAATGCAGGTTTTTTACATGACAATCACTTCCTAAGAAGCTGACCATAGAGAATTTAGAGATTCCATAAATAGGCGTTCCCTCCAAGAAAGAAAAGAAAGGAAGGAAGGAAGGAAGGAAGGAAGGAAGGAAGGAAGGAAGGAAGGAAGAGAAAAGGGGAATGGATAACAAAGATAATTTTTAATTCATTGTTTTTCCACTTTTGCAAGGGTTTTGCATCCCTAACCTCTGCAAATGTGGAGAGCTGGCTGCAAATTGCACTCTTATCTTTTCCATGAAACTACTTTGGGCAGGAAAGAGCTCAAGCGGAGTTGGTCTCCAATCAGGCTGACAAGAGAGGGTTTGCTTTCTTTTCAACTGTTCCTCAGAAGACCATAGGAGGTCGTATATCTCTCTCTTTCAAATGAAATAGATAAAATAAATATCATAAAAGCTGGCCCCTCTGAGGAAGGTCAGGGTGCACTGGTTATAAAGACATGTTTCTGAGTGAACAATTTTAACCGCCTTCCACAGACCAAGAATAAGAGAGAAGGATGTATGTCTGCTGGGCCGGATTTACATCTTGTCAACTGTCTGTATTTTTAGAATAGTCTTATTCATGCCACATTTCCCGTTGTGATGCAGGTGTTAACTTAATGGATCTGAGTGTGGGCAAAACTGTGAATAGCACAGCCGAAGATCAAGCCATGGCTCACTGCAATACTGACACCAGAATAGTTTCTTTTTCTAGGTAGCTCTGCCAATGCACCAAACAGGACCTGCTTGGGGCAGCAAATCCACTCAAGGGTAGAGTGTTAATAATGAAATATTGGACAGATCTGCTGGCTAGGTAAATGTTTGTTCCAGTGTGAGGCACAATTACTCAGTAACCTATCTTCTTGAGGTATGGAGAAGGGTCAATTGCAAGCAAAACTGCTGGTAATGAATTTTCACATATTAACCCATTGCAGTGTATGTAACTTTGTTACCTTCTCTGGTGAAGATGCTATTAGAGCAAATGAAAAGCAAACAAAAATGGTTAATGTCTAGGTGCCTGATGGAAAACAACGTAATTTCCAAACAGTCTCCATATCCCCCTAGAGAAGAAAGTCACCAATCTCAGCACAATAGCTCAACGCTGGCACTCAGTTGATGTGGACTCCCAGTTTTTCACACACTCACCTCCTACCTATATCTCTTCTACACAGTACATGTGAAATGTTTTATAAGGAAGATTGGTGGAGCAGTGATATTTGATGTTTTCCCCCATCTATGAGAAGAGATGGTCCAATTTAGAATCCAATGTGATAGGACTACTGAATAGCCATGATGCCATGTGGTAAGCCCTATCAGGAGGAACTTTTCTCCTGTTGATGTTGCACTTTTGCAACCTTGTGAGGTCAATTCCTAAATGGCCATGGAAAGGGGACTCCTAAAACAAAAGGGGGGGTGAGAAGTAAAGGGGAATGTCAGAAAATAACTATAAGGTCTAAGTGAGGTAGACCCATGTTAAAGAAAACAGCTTGCTTAGACATAACAAATGCTGTAATTCGCTGATGGTTTCAAATTAAAAAGATCATGTGCAAAATATTCAGAGCTATGTTCTGAAATATATTTGACATATTCTGCTGATCACAGCTGGAATAAGGTACAAAGAGCAAGCGTGATGAACATAATTTGAAAACAGTGCTTGATCCCTATTAGTGAGTTTGTATGTATGTCAGAGCTCTGCTAGGATCAATTGCTACCACTGTGTTCTTCTGTAAGAATTCTATATAAAGTTGGTTTAATTGCTTGTTCAGAGTGGAACCCTGGGTTGCCAAACCAGACTCTGTTCAGCACCGTGTCACCAAATAATCTGCTGAGTTTAATCTACTATCAGACTCCATTCATGAATTTTAAGATCTTCTTTAAAAATCCTCTTCAGATTGGAAATGTACACAGTTCTACGGATCTCAGCCATAGTTTCTGGACATTAAAATGAACTTAGAGGATTTGGGACAAGAGATGTAGTATAGTATATAGTATAGCGTTTATTGCATTAGCCGCAAGGCCATATCAAGCAGAACAAACCATGCAAAAGAAATACATGTATCAAGCGTTGAACAGTGGTTCCGTAATGTGCAACAGTA
Organism: Anolis apletophallus; assembly: GCA_030556195.1. Lineage (NCBI taxonomy): Eukaryota > Metazoa > Chordata > Lepidosauria > Squamata > Anolidae > Anolis > Anolis apletophallus. The sequence continues at coordinate 14,681,277 of JARBWK010000005.1, read as the reverse complement.
CATTAAACAACCGTTACAAGAGATGTAACTTTTAAAGTTATGTAGCCTATATAGGATATCGAGGACTGTCTCTACACCAAGACAATGGTTCCAAAACTCCGATTCTCCAGGTTTTGGGGACTTCAACTCCTAGAAGCCTCTGCCAGCTTCCACAGTATTCAGAAATACTGAGAGTTGAAGTCCAAAACACCTGGAGGACCAAAATTTGGGAGCCATTGCTCTGGAACATACTGGGAAACGTTTAATCCAGGCTAGATAAATAGCTGTCAGTCACAACCTCCATATCCAGGAAGGCTCACCAATGGCCAATCATCATCATTATCTCCATCCCAGGGGATCATAACAGAAGTACATTACTTGGGAATTCTATGAGCTGAAGTAAAACAAGTAACTCATTCAAGTTTTGTAAATTTACCAAGGATTATATCAACTTGAAATGGGCTATAAACTCCTAGATAAGGAACTTCAGATATCTATCAGATGTGAAACATAGGACTTCATCACATCGAGGTCCCTGATGTGGGTGACAGCAGGGGGATTTGCCAGGCCGTGCGGCAAATCTAACAGGCAGTGGAGGAAACCATCACCCCATGTCCCACATCTCCCACATTGGCACTTTCCCCATCCCACAGGGGAAAATGTTGCCACCCGACTTCCCCTCGTGCTCACCCCGCTCTACTAAATGAGAACACAGGAAGCCTCCCATGTTCTCATGACTCTGTCCTAGGACTCTTCCAGGATGGAGCCAGGACAGAGCCCTGCCAGAAGTAGCCATTTGTCATATGAAGGGGTCCAGCAGGCTCCATCCTAGCTTCATCCACGAAGCAACCTAGGACAGAGCCATTAATGCTTATCAATCAACAGAAATTGTGCAAACTTCCATCGATGTCCTACACTGACTACATAGTTACAAAAGTTACATCTCCTGGGTCCAATTCCCCTACATCCATTGTAGTGTTCAGCAATGGGATTGGCAGTGGAGGTCTACATAGTTGCCAATTGTATTCAGGGTGAGAGACAGCTTGATGTAGTGATTTGAATGTTCAGTTGTGACTCTGGAGACCGCAACCAGAATCTCTGCCCAGCCATGGGAAGCTACTGGGCGACCTTAGTTAAGTCACACTCTCTGAGAATCAGTAAAAGGAAAGGCAACCCCCACCCTGCACAAATTTTGCATCAAAGCCACCATCCACCAGCAAGTGAGTAGCCATTCTACTCACCAATTGGCAGATGAAGAGACATTTGTTCTTTAGTGTGGGGGCTGGTTATTAAAGTAAGTTGGGAGGGGCATTTATAATCAGGGCAATACTGCCAGATCCTGACTACATAGTGTTACTGTGTTTGGAGCAGTTATAGACCTGCAATTCTATGTTATAAACTTGTAACTGGTGCATATAGAGATATTGGCAGTAGTCTAGATAGTTTTTCTATACACACCATTGCTTTCAGTGGAACACACCTTTGAACAAACATTTCAGTGTACGTCCCCATTCCTATTGTGTCACAATTAGCAGTGATTAAATGATCCCACTTTTAAAATGCAACTAGGGTTAGATGAGGTAATTGCAAGAAAAGGGGAAAATGTTCCTATGTTCTTTGGCCAGTGACAGCTCAACGATATAGTGTCTGGAAAACTGTCATCTGAATGTAGCCCAGTTGGATATGTTTTTGACAATTTGAATACACTTAAAATGATTCTTTGAAAGAAGAGGTGTTGATAATTGTCCAGTTCCACTCTACCCTGACTAAACTCTTCATGCCAAAGAGTGCTGATTATTTATTTCTCTGATACTGAGGCTCCTAAGATTTCTTTTTAAAATATGCAGCAAGACACCCATATTTGTGGATTCCATATCTGCAGTTTCCTTTATATGTTGTTCACACAACAGACTTAAGCTCTGGGGTAGAGGGGATAGAAAGAATTCTTCTGCACCCCTACCCTCCCTCCCAAAGCCTGAGGGTGTTCTGTGCATATTTATACAACCCAGACTTTGGGTGGGCAGAAAGACTTACCACAAGGCCCTATATTGCCCTCCTTTCGCAGGGATTTGAAACATTTGATGTTTTAGTTTGCATTTGAGAATGCCTAGTCCCTAGTTAAAAATGCCCAGTCCCTAGGCTCCTTAATAATATTTTCCTCTCTGCATTTCATCCATTACCTGGCCCTACTATATACTGCTTGCAGCACCCCATTCTCAGCCCTTTTATAGCCAGGTCATGCCCATTGTACTAACGGCAATTGGTTTTCTTGAGTAATGCTTTGATTGAGTTTTAATGCTGCTGTTTTATTTATGTTTTCTTGAATTGTGCTTTTATCTGAATTTTGATATTTAACTATGTTTTATTTTAATTGTGTTTTTGCTTGGATTGACCCTTTCGTATTTGTGTCTGTGAGCATTTTGTCCCATATGTAAGCCGCCCTTCGGGGAGATGGTGGTGGGGTATAAGAACAAAGTTATTATGATTAAAGTTGTTATTGTTGAACTAAATTTGAAAGAAAGGGCATTCACTGTTACTTGCTACTTCATGTATCTTTAGGAAAACATGAAATATATCCCCTGCTGAAGTGGGCAACATAACATATCACATGCTTGAGCATGAATAGGTGGATGGAGACAAATTTAGAGGCAAAGCCTGAAAGGCAAAGCTCTAGCAGATCAAAGTGATGGCATTTGCTTGGTCAGAGCTAGGGTTGATTGAGTGACCAACATTGATGGTCTTATGACACCAATGAAGCAAATGTCTTTTCATTGGAGATTTTGTGGCCTTATTGATTTTTATACAAATAGGCATGGTTTAAAACAGTGGTTATCAACCTGTGGGTCCCCAGGTGTTCTGGCCTACAACTCCCAGAAACCCCGGGCACTTTACTAGCTGTTAGAATTTCTGGGAGTTGAAAGCCAAAACATCTGGGGACTCGCTGGTTTAAACTGATTTTAAACGGCCTTGGTTTGTGAGGAGCAGCTTAGGGACCTGGATATATTTAGCTTGGAGAAGGATGAAAGGAGACATGATAGCCATGTTTAAATATTTGGAAGGATGTCACATGGAAAATTAGGCAAGTTTTTTTCCTACTGCTCCAAAGTTTAAAACATGGAGTAACAGATAAACCAGAAGAAAAGAGATCAATCTAAAAATTTCCTGAGTGCAAGAGTTGTTCAAAAGTAGAATAATTTGCCTCGCCCACACTGTGTGATGATATCTCATTTTCTGGAGTTGTTTTTTTTTTAAAGCAGAACCTGGTTGGTCATCAGTTGGGAGTGTTTGGATTGTATATTTTTTGCATAGCAAAAGGGAGTTGGATTGGATGGCCTTTGACTGTCCTTCCAACTCTATGATTCTATGAAAAACTTTCATGAAAAAATAGTACAACCACATGGTCCGAATCAATGACTCCTCCATGGGTCACAGATTTGGACCATGTTCTATTTCAGAAACTCTGTCATTCTTTCATTCCTTCTTTATCTTGTCACGTTTGTTCACTTTGCATTTGAGGCCTCAGCATCAAATGACAGATAAGGTCATTGTGCAATTTGGTGGCTATAATGATGATCAAATATGGAGGGGGAGGGAAGGAAGGCAAAAGCACAAACCATTACACAAAGAAAGATGTCAAAAGGCAAGTGACAGCTTCATTTAAAGACCCCATTTCCCCAGGCAATTAGAGACTTAATATTACAAATGATCCAAAGGCCTATTTTGTAAATGCCAACTATTACGAAAGGATGGGGAGGAAACAAGAGAGACACAGGCAGATTCCCTTCCCCGGAGATCCAAGCAGATGGATTTTAAATTAGAGAAAAGATGCATGTCTCTTTAGACAAGTTTGTTCTCTAAGGATGGCTTTGGTTTCATTGCACGGCTTTGGAGAGCTAAATTTGGCTCATGCCCTTTCTGTATCGAAGGACAAATGAGTCCCAATTTACTCACAGAAGAAATCTGGAAGGGATTGATTGACAAAAGTTGGCCTCCTTTACCTGGAGGTAAGGGTTTGGATACCTCTGGTAAGCAGCTGCCACAGCCTTGTTAAGCAGCACTTATTTATTCACCTTACTAGTCGTCACATTTATATCTTGCCCTTTTTGCAATCAACAACACAGAATAAAACTCTCTCTATTTCTCTCTTATACACACAAACACACTTCTTCCTAGAGGCATGCATGAGAAACCTCCAAGGGTGCATCTACACACCATCAAATTAATCAGTTTGACGCTACTTTAACTATTTCGGATCAATACTAAGGAAGCACAGGAGCTGTAGTTTTACAGTATCTTTAGCTTTCCTTGTCCAAGGCTGCTGGTGTTGCACCAAACTAGAGCTCCCACAATTCCATAGCATGGCAATTAAATTCATGTGGGATTGCATTCATTCTAGTATGCATGCATATTTTAACAGTTCTGCTTAGGTCTTGCAGATTCAGGGTGAATTCTTACTTGGGGAGTAATTCCCTAGTTGCATACTTTCTTCATAGCTCTTCGGTTGAAAGAGTCATCCCAGAAATTCACAAGGAGGAGAGCTGGACATGAAGTGCATCTTTTGGATACTGAAATCCTATTACAGTATGATTCTTAGATCAATAGGGATTACATTCCTGTGGTTACCATGGACATCTAAGACCCCATTGAACCGAACCATTATCAGCAGGAATAGTACTGGAAGACCTATAAAATATCTTGAGTGATCTAGTACTATTTATTTATTTATTTACAGTATTCCTATATCAGCCCGAAGGCAACTCAAGGCAGTTTACAAAATTGGCAACAATTTGATGCCACAAACAGTCAAAAATACAATTAAAAATGTATTTTTTCAGCGGTGACCAGGGGAGCATTTGCACAGTTAAAGCTTGTGCGCCAGCTGCGCCCATACCTTGGGAAGTCTGACTTGGCCATGGTGGTCCACGCTCTGGTTACATCCCGTATAGATTACTGCAACACTCTCTACGTGGGGTTGCCTTTGAAGACTGTTTGGAAGCTGCAACTAGTCCAATGGACAGCAGCCAGGTTGATAACAGGAGTGGCATTCAGAGAGCGTACAACTCCTCTGTTGTGCCAGCTCCACTGGTTGCCAGTTTGCTACCGGGCACAATTCAAAGTGCTGGCTTTAGCCTTTAAAGCCCTAAAAGATTCGGGTCCTACTTACCTGTCCGAACGCATCTCTCCCTATGAACCATATAGATGTTTAAGATCATCTGGAGAGGCCCTGCTCTCAGTCCCGTCTTCTTCGCAGGCGCGACTGGTGGGGACGAGAGACAGGGCCTTTTCAGTGGTGGCTCCTCGGCTTTGGAACGCTCTCCCTAGAGACATCAGATCGGCCCCCTCCCTCCTGACATTTCGCAAGAAAGTCAAGACCTGGCAGTTTGAGCAGGCATTTCCTGATGAAATATAAGGCTTAGTTAGATATATGGAATGACGATGATGCGATGGAAACTGATTTCAACATGACACTGAGATTGCAATTGTATGTTTTTAATTGTTAATTTGTTATTATATGGTTTTAGGGGGGTTGCCTTGTTGCTGTGTTGTATTGAGGGCAGAGACTGCCTGTGTAAACCGTCCCGAGTCACCTTCGGGCTGAGAGGGGCGGTATAGAAACGTGACAAATAAATAAATAAAAACATTTAACATAACATAATAAAATCCATATAAAATCAATTAAACCTATAACCACCAATGTCCTCCAGTTAAACTCATTTTCCACTAGCATCATTTAAAGCTGTTCCATGTTCACTCTTTCACTGTACCGTGTTTATCTATTATGCTGCAGTTCCAAAAGCTTGTTCAAATAGCCAGGTTTTTACTCTTTTTTTGGAAAGTCAGGAGAGAGGGGGACAATCTAATATCCCTAGGGAGGGAGTTCCATAACTGACGGGCCACTACTGAGAAGGCCCTGTCTCTCATCCCTGCCAAAAGTGCCTGTGAAGAGGCAGGATCATGAGCGGGGCCTCCCCAGATGATCTTAAGTTCCTAGATGGTTCATAAGGAGAGATACATTCGGACAGATAAGCTGGGCCGGAATCATTTAGTATTTCTACGTCCTACGGCATGACTGGTGGTCAACCAGTGGATGCAAGCCATAAGATTTCACTAGAAGACTTAGAAAATGTCTAAAGAGAACATAAATTTTCACACATGGGTGAGGGGAAACCACAGATATGTGAGTGTTATTGTACCTGTGCATTCAACTCCTGTCAAATCCCAGGGTCTGGCCCATTCTGCATAAATCAGTTCAGCTCTCCTTCTGGAAATATCAATACCATGTTTTCTCCCCAACTTTGGGAGATAAAAATGTTACTAATAGAGCAGTAGGAACTGGCATCTGTTGTTTTCCATTACTGATGTTTTCTTGCCTGTCTATGTTATTGAAACCTTGTGTCTTAAATCATCCTCCCACTGGTTCATGTACTGGCTGCTAGTAAATAATTAGTACAGGGAAACAGCTTTGCCATCTGTCACTCCCACACTTCCCTGGTAGTGGAATCACCTTCCTGGGTCCACCCACTTGGGAGCAAGAAGCTTATGGCGCTGGCCATTTAAGAGGCCCGAAACGGCTTGTTCCGTGTTAGCAATTTGCTGGTTTACTTAATTAGTTTTATTTAATTAATTATTTTATCTAGAACCTGCCTGTCTCCCAATAGGGGATCCAAAGTTGCTTACAATGCTGAGTTAAAACAAGCATTGCTAAAACGGTATTTTGATCGTGAGTTCAAGCAATCATTACAAAACCAAGCTAATTAAGGCATTGATTTAATAGAGTTAAAAATACATTCAAACACAACGTGTGTCCATTTCTTTATTCATCCTTCTGTTCCAATCAATTAAAAGCTGGATACATATGTAAATAAGGTTTTTTGCTTGTAGGTGGAAAGAGAACAAAGATGGAACTGATAAAAACTTGTTTGGGAATGTATTCCAAAGTCTAGGAGCAGCTATCAAGAAGCCTCTCTCTGATGTTCTCACTAGATGAACCTATGAGACTCCTGGGACCAAAATAAAGTCCTCCTCTGAAGATTATCAGATTCAGACTCACATTGGGAGATATGGGTTTTCAAATTATCTGGGCTGTAAATAAACACTATAGATCATAATCTCCACCTTAAACTGGGTCCTGAAATGAATTGGTAGTCCACGAAACTGTTTCAACACAGAGGTTTGGTGCTTGGTGCAACAAGCCCAATTCTAGGAAACTCATGCAAGAGTTTAAGCAAAGGTTGGATGGTCTTTTGCAATACAGCTTTACCTATGTTTTCCTGCATGACAAAGGAGTAGGATTAGATGGTCCTTGCAATCCCTTCAAACTTCTTTGTTCTATGATTCAGTATTTAATGCATAATTAATTGCTGCAGCTAGACCAACAACTTGCTCCCTCGATCTGTGCCCCTCCTGGCTTGTTAGATATTGCTGGGAGGTGCAACGAGACCCCCTGGGTAAGATTATCAACAGCTCACTTGAGCAAGGAGTGTTCCCAGGGGGTTTGAAAGAGGCAATGGTAAGACCGCTGCTGAAGAAGCCGAAGCTAGACCCTTCGGCTCCCTCCAATTACCGGCCGGTCTCCAACTTGCCTTTTTTAGGCAAGGTGATTGAGAGGGCAGCAGCGGATCAGCTGCAGTGGTTCTTAGATGACACAGCTGGACTAGATCCCTTCCAGTCCGGCTTCCTTATTGGGCATGGGACGGAGACCGTGCTTGTCGCCATTACAGACTAACTTCGCCGCCAGCTGGACCGTGGCGGGTCAGCCCTGCTCGTGATGCTAGATCTGATGGCAGCGTTTGACACTGTAGACCATGTACTACTGACCCACCGTTTAGCCACGGCGGGAGTTAGGGGGATTGCCCTTAAATGGGTAACCTCCTTCCTCCAAGACTGGGGACAATGTGTGGAGAGGGGGGAGGAGGTCTCTGGGAGACTCCCATTAACTTGTGGGGTCCTCCAGGGGGTCATCCTCTCCCCTTTATTATTCAACATTTACATGCGGCCGCTGGCCCAGCTGGTGCGCGACTTTGGTCTGGAGTGTTATCAGTACGCTGATGACACCCAGCTCGTGCTGAGAATGGACGGCAGGCTGGACTCCGTACCCGATTGTTTCCGGCAATGCCTTGAAGCCGTGACTGGTTGGCTGCGCTCCAGCCGGCTGAAGGTGAATCCATCGAAGATGGAGATCCTGTGGCCTGGTCGGCCTGGACTGGATGAGTGCCGGTTGCCTACCCTGGATGGCAAGCAGCTGAGCCTGTCATCTTTGATCAAAAGCCTGGGGGTTCAGTTGGACCCATTGCTGGCCATGGAGGCTCAGGTCTCTGCGGTCAGCAAAACGTCTTTTTTCCATCTGCGACAGGCTAGGCAACTGGCCCCCTACCTGTCCAGGGATGACCTGGCCACGGTAATCCAAGCGACGGCCATCTCGCAGTTAGACTACTGTAACGGTTTCTACATAGGCCTTCCCTTGTCGACAATTCGGAAATTCAAGCTGGTGCAAAATGCTGCACCTCGCTTGCTGGCGGGAGCGTCGGCAAGAGATCACATTACGCCCATCTTGCGGCAATTGCACTGGCTTCCAATCGAGTACCGAATTGTCTTCAAGGTGTTGGTTTTGACCTTCAAGGCTTTACATGGTCTGGGGCCGGTGTACCTGAGGGACCGCCTCACCCCATACGTTCCCCTGAGATCACTGCGCTCGGAAGAGCGAAACCTTTTGGCGGTACCATCTGTCCGCTCCTGCCATCTCTCCAACACAAGGCAACAAGCCTTTTCAGTCGCTGCCCCAATGCTCTGGAACGTACTGCCAGACTACGTTCGGGCAATGGCGGAGCTTATCCCATTCTGGAGGACTTGCAAAACTGTGTTGTTCAGGCTTGCCTTCGATTGAAGCCCCTGGATAGTGCAACTGTCTATTATACTGTCGTTGCATTATTTGCAACTTTTATTTCTTGTTCTTGTTGTTTTTATGATGTACCACTGCTTTGCAGTGCATTTTAATATGTATGTGAACCGCCCCAAGCTGGCCGGGAAGAGCGGAATATAAGACTGAACAAATAAATAAATAAATAAACAAATAAATATTTCTGCATGCAGAAATGTAATCTGTGCAACCTTGATTTAGGATTTTGGCCATACGGGTGAGTTACATTTCACTAAATCTTATGCCAAAATACATTTCGCCATAGTACCATGGAACTGTGTACTATGAGACATCAGAAGAGCTTTAAGACCGAGAACAAGCCAGAAGAGTAGAGATAAAGATCCACCCAGAGAAAAAGTGTTCTTACTATACATCAAGGAAACCACTGACCACATAGGGAACGCAACATACAAACTATATACAGACCCACTAAGAAAATCGAACAAATGCTACATTCAGCAAAGGACAAGAGGGATCCTCTCACCTCTGCAGGAGTCTACCATATACCATGTGGCTGTGGACAAGTCTGCATAGGGACCACCAAATGCAGCATTTCCCAAACATGAATCAAGGAACATGAAAGGCACTGCAAACTACTTCAACCAGAGAAGTCAGCCAAAGCAAAGCACTTGATGGACCAACCTGGACATAGCATATTATTTAAGAAAACTGATATGCTGGACCACTCTGACAGCTACCATGTCAGACTACACAGAGAAGCCATTGAAATCCACAAGAATGTAGACAATTTCAACAGAAAGGAGGAAACCATGAAAATGAACTAAATCTGGCTACCAGTATTAAAAACTCTAAACACTCGAGACTCCGCCGCCACTCGGCGGGTCCACCTTCACCCGCTTCCAACTGCTGGACCCAGCAGATGTCGATAAGTTACTCGCTGCAGCTAGACCAACTACCTGCTCCCTTGACCCGTGCCCCTCCTGGCTTGTTAGAGCTTGCCGGGAGGGGCTACGAGGCTCATTGGGAAAGATCACAAATAGCTCCCTTGAGCAAGGAGTCTTCCCAGGGGGATTGAAAGAGGCTATGGTAAGACCGCTGCTGAAGAAGCCGAATTTAGATCCTTCGGCTCCCTCCAATTACCGGCCAGTTTCCAACTTGCCTTTTTTTAGGCAAGGTAATTGAGAGGGCAGCAGCGGATCAGCTGCAGCGGTTCTTAGAAGACACAGCTGGATTCGATCCCTTCCAGTCCGGCTTCCGTATTGGGCACGGGACGGAGACCGTGCTTGTCGCCATTACAGACCAACTTCGCCGCCAGCTGGACCAGGGTGGATCAGCCCTGCTCGTCTTGTTAGATCTGACAGCAGCGTTTGACACAGTAGACCACGCATTGTTGACCCACTGTTTAGCCGGCTCCGGGGTTGGGGGGACCGTCCTTAAATGGGTGGCCTCCTTCCTCCGGGACCGGGGACAACGTGTGGAGGGGGGTGGGGAGGTCTCCGGGAGACTCCCACTTGACTGTGGGGTCCCCCAGGGGGCCATCCTCTCCCCCTTATTATTCAACGTTTATATGCGCCCCCTGGCCCAGCTGGCCTGCGACTTTGGTCTGGAGTGTTATCAGTACGCTGATGACACCCAGCTTCTGCTGAGAATGGACGGCAGGCCGGACACCGTACCCGATTGTTTCCACCAGTGCCTGGAGGCCGTGACTGGTTGGCTGTGGGCCAGCCGGCTGAAGGTGAATCCATCGAAGACGGAGATCTTGTGGCCTGGTCGGCCTGGACTGGATGAGTGCCGGTTGCCTTCCCTAGATGGTGAACGGCTTAACCTGTCACCTGTTGTTAAGAGCTTAGCTGTCCAACTGGACCTCCTGCTGACCATGGAGACCCAGGTCTCCGCAGCCAGCAGGGCGTCATTTTTTCACCTACGACAGGCTAGGCGACTGGCACCCTACCTTTCCAGGGGCGACCTGGCCATGGTGATCCAAGCGACAGTCATCTCGAGACTGGACTACTGTAACGCCCTCTATGTTGGCCTTCCCTTGTCGACAATTCGGAAACTCAAGCTGGTGCAAAATGCCGCTGCTCGCTTGCTGGCGGGAACGTCAGTAAGGGAGCACATTACGCCCATCCTCCGGCAGTTGCACTGGCTACCCATTGAGTACCGAATTGCCTTCAAGGTGATGGTTTTAACCTTTAAGGCCTTGCACGGCCTAGGGCCTGCGTACCTGAGGGACCGCCTTGCCCCGTACATTCCCCCGAGATCACTACGTTCGGAGGAGTTGAACTTGCTCCTGGTACCATCGGTCCGCGCCTGTCACTTGTCAACAGCCAGGCAAAGAGCCTTCTCTGTGGCAGTTCCGGTGCTCTGGAACTCCCTCCCGGACGACGCCCGAGCCATTACCGAGCTCATCCCGTTTCGCAGGGCTTGCAAGACCGCCCTTTTTAGACTAGCCTTTGATTAGGCAAACAAACCCAGCGTAATTTCTCCTGTAATCGGTACCCTGGCCCAGGGAATGCCATTGTATTTTATTTTATGTCTCGGGATGTGATGTTGCGTTTTATGTCTGTATTTTATTGTATGGCTGCATGGATGTCACATGCCAGCCTATTTTATATGCTGTTATCCGCCCCGAGCCTGCAGAGAGGAGCGGAATACAAGATGGAATAATAAATAAATAAATAAAATCATAACAGTAAATAAAGAACAACACTCAAAAACAGGGGAATTCCAGACAAGAAACAATCAAGGTCAGCTAATCACCTCCCAACAAAGGATTCCCCAGGCAGTAAAAAGCCAGACCTTGAAACTGCTAGTCCATTACATGCTAAACAAAGTGGCCAATTGCAACATTCACACCTGTCTCAAACAGATTTCTTTCTCCCAACCTGGACTTTCCACAGATATATAAACCCCATTTTCCTAGTTTCCAAAAGATCTCACAACTTCTGAGGATGCCAGCCATAGATGCAAGTGAAACGTCAGGAGAGAATGCTCCTGGAACATTGCCATACAGCCTGGAAAACTCACAACAACCCAATGATTCTGGTCATGAAAGCCTTTGACAATATACCATGGGACTGATTGTTAATTTTGCAAGAGACTAACACAGCTGTCACTAAGAAATGCTTTGTTTCTGTTTGAAAATAGCTATTTAGAGGGCTGCTTGTTTTTCTGCTTTAAAATGAAGCGAAATATTGACTTCAGAAATGCATTGCAAAAAATTACGCACAGATAATGGCACTGCACAAAAACTAAAAGGAAATGCCATTGTTAGCTGCAAAGCTTGTATTCACTTTAATTATTTCTCATGTTCGCCCCGTGGAAGCAGTTTAGCACAATCATAAGAGAGCTGGCAGAAATATAAGGTAGGCTATTAAATAAGCGAGAGAGGTGAACCAATGATCCTTTATTGTCTGTTTGGAAGCTGCTCACAACAAAGGTATCAAAAAGTTTATCTTGCACTAGTTTTTTTTCTGCAGAAAGAATAATAAAGCATTTAAAATATAACAAGAAGAGCTCACGATCTCTCTCTCTCTCTCTCTCTCTCTCTCTCTCTCTCTCTCTCTCTCTCTCTCTCTAATATAGCCTTAAAGAGAGTACAAGTCAACACATACTGTGCTGGAGAATACATGGATCTTTGATAGAAATGAGGTACACTGAAGCCAGTTCCTCAGCAAATGAGAAACCTGAGGGTCTGTCCAACACTTACAAAATTCAAGGCAGTGTGGGATGAATTGCAGTGGAAATTTAAAGGAAGGATTACAGATAGTTTGAAGTAGTTTCGCTGTGCAGATAATACAGGGCATCTTTCTTATAATCAAGAGCAACATGGGTTTGTTCTTAACAGTCCAAAGTCTACATGGTGTCTGATGGTGTCTGTGCTGTAAGCAGTCTGTGACCTAAAGCATCTCATGGCTAAAGCATTTTTTGTTAAATTGGAGATCTCAACAGTCCCAGATCTGATCATGTGGCCTGCAACCCCTCCCACAACCTCAAGAAACACAAAGTAAAGGGAAAGCTACATATCAAAACATACATATACAATACAGTAAGCAAACACAAACATATGCAAACAAATTACTAGTGGAGTCTTGAAGAAGGTTGTTATTTCCAACAGGTCTTTGCATCTGCTGGGGTTTAGTTCCAGGATCTTCCCATGGATACCAAAATCTGCACATGCTCACATTCTATTATATACAATGGCATAGTCAAATAAGGTTCCTTATGTAACATGACAAAGTCAAAGCTTGCTTTTTGGATTGAAAAATATGTTTCTAAGATGTAAATAGTTGAATCTGTGGTTTCAGGATCTGTGGTTATAGAGGGCTGACTGTCTAATTTAAGTAGAAGAAGAGGTGTTTGGGAAACATATTTTAATGGGATTTCAAATAAGAATAGCAAAATAGTTAACTATCATGTAAAAGAGAATCTACTTTCAGCACACGTTTGAACTACAGGTGGATTGTAGCTGAGCAATTTAAGGGTTACTAATTTCTGATGACAACACATTTTGTTTTATTTTCTTTCAAGCTTCCTTCCGCAGCTGACATAAAGCCTGTCCCTCTTTATTAATTAAAATTGATATTTTCTTAAAATTGATTGTCACTAGAAGCTCTCTGCTAATACATATTCCTTCACTGTATTACTCATCGGAAGACAACATAAAGGAGGTATTTATACAGCCTTGGGGAATTCAGTGTTTGGTTAGCATGAACTTTTCATTGAATATCTTAATGTACTTGCAGTGCCTGGTCAACTGCACATTAGGAATTCAATCATGGCCATGCCTCATGCCACCTCCAAAAAAAGACATGGTTTTAATATTTTGGTCATTTCAGAAAAGTGTAAATTGCTTGGTGACTTGAAACGTTATCCCCCAAGGCAACCCATCAGCTATCAGGAAAGAATGTGGGAGATTCAACAAGCAGGCACTGTCTGAGTCGACGCTCAGTATAACAAGCTGGATATTTCTGCAAAGAACCCTAATCAAGGTTGGAGTCAAATGTGGTAGGAATTGCATAGAAACAGAAATAAGGGCTGTGCCTTAGAACAATAGGAAAGAGTGAGAAGAAGTAAATACATACTCACTTCCATCCACCCACCCACTTCCCTTATATGTTCAGTCATGGACATCCTGATTCAAAAAAGCTGTTGACAAATGAGTGCATGCAATTAGTTATGGAGTAACAAGCTAAAGTCTTTATTATTTAAATTCCATTATGAGATAGGAAAGCTGCCCAAAGTAATCTAGCTTCATTCTTGGGGAGAGCTGAGAGAGGGCTGTCAGGTATAGAAGAGTTGGGGAAACATCCATTATCAGTTTATACATATCACAGAGGGGTCAGCATAGATAGACAACAAAGGAGGACTCATTGAATCATTCAAACTAACCCTCATGCTATAGGTTGAAGATCTCTTTTCCACAATGTTTGGGATAAGAAGTATTTTGGATTTTGAAGGTTGTCGGATTTTGAAATGAAGAGCCACAGTGAAGAAGCCTATTGTCCTATAAAGGGCCTGCTTTAGGTTTCCCTGCCAAAATCTCAAGTATTCAAGTTTGGTTCTCCAACTGATTTGGACTTCAACTTCCAGGAGCCCCTGCTTGCTGCGATCAATGGTCATGAACTGTGGCAGTCACAATCTAAAACATCTGGAAGATCACAATGTGAGAACCACAGGAGATGTTGGGCTAGATAGGCCTTTCATTTTATCTAAGAGAGTTCTTTAGAAATTGTGTTATATCCCATCTTCTCCACTGTACAGAAAAGGGAAGCTCATAGAGTTGCCAATTTATTAACAGGGCCCTCTCCCAATATATTTAACAAGACCTTGAGCCATAGGCAATAGCATGTCACAATATTTTATCGCTGTGTCATATTGACAAACATTAGTACATGATTTGGGCAAATCAAGATACTATAACTTCATTTGAAGAAGAATATAGATAAGTTGGAGCAGGTCCAGAAATAAGTAACAGCCTACAGGGATGATAAAGAAGTATGGAGAACAAAACACACGAGGAAAGGTTGAAAGAGTTGGGCATGATAAAAGGTGTTTTTTTCATGTCAGGATTTGAGAAACTGCAAGTCACTTCTGGTCTGAGAGAATGGGCGCTCTGCAAGGACATTGCTCAGGGGATGCCCAGCTGTTTGATATTTTACCATACTGTGGGAGCAGGGCCGTACCCAGGATTTGGATTCGGGGGGGGGGGGCTGAGTTTGGTTTGGGGCCGAGACTGGGTGGAAGAGGGTCTACCCTAGCAAACCTTTTGTATTGTTATCCCAATAACCCCATTAATATGGGATATAATGAGCATGGTGATCAGATCATGATTTAAATGCACATAACAGTTTAAATAATAAGGTAAGGCCTTTTCGCGGACCATCCTGAGAATTTCGGGGGCTGAAGCCCCTTAGCCCCCCTGGCTACATGCCTGTGTGGGAGGCTTCTCTCATGTTCCCACATGGGAAGCTAGAGTCGACATATAGGAGCTTACCCCGCTCCCTGGATTTGAACTGCCAACCTTTTGGTCAATCTGTTCCGTGGGCACAAGGGTTTAACGCATTGCACTACCAGGGGTGCCTGGTGAAGAGAAGACGAAAACAGCTACCATTGGGAGGAGATGGTAAGTTTCTTCTCTGCTGCTCAAGAGGATAGGACCAGGACTCGTGGTTTTAAGCTACAGGTTAAAGGTTAAATTTCAGTGGACTTTTTTTCAGTGAGAAAGTTTCAGAAAGAGAACTAATAGTAGAGAGCTGGTGAACTGAACATCTTCAGTAAGAGGCTGGTCAGCTCCCTTCTAAGGATGCTCCAGCTGGAATTTCTACATTGATGTTGCACTCTTGCACTGAAACACATTCTCACCCAGAACCACACCATAGTCCAGTAATTCTATCTAAAATGTTTATTAAAGAAAGCGAATATAAAAGGAAAAAAGGACAATTCCAAAAGGATCAGTAGGATACATACAAAATAGCAGTAATCCAAAAATGACAAGGAACATGAAGTCAAGAAAACTAAAATCCACAGCAGTATTCCAAATATAAATCCATGAACGTGAAAACAGGAACTTTTCCAAGGTAAACTCTCCAAGGAAACACAGGCATAAGCAAACACAGGAAACTTGAGAATTACTTGGACAAGAATTTAAGAGCAGAAACAGAAGAACAATCTACTATGGCAATGTTGTCTCCTCTGAGGGACCTGAAACCATACCACTTAATTTAAGCCCTCTAAAACAACCATGACATCATGCCTGACACATCTGGACTTCAAGGTCTTATCTTGGATCTACTGGGAATATCTAATTTGCCTGTTTTTCACTTCCTGCATTCATATGTCTAATCTAGTCTACCTGGAAACCTCCTCATCTGCCCAAGCATTTTTACCCAGGAAACTGGAACATTCACTTTCCCCTGAATGAGCACAGGAATCCGAAACATCAGCCTCATCTGCCTGCAATTCTTGCCAATCACTCACAGACTCCTCACTTTGAAACCCATCATACCCCTTTGAAAAATCCTCTTATGCTTGCTCAATTTGGGGGCCCGTCCAACATTATGATTCTATATTTTATGATTCTATGTTTCTTTAAAATTTATTTATTTATTTATTATTCAATTTTATATTCCGCTCCTCCCTGCAGGCTCGGGGCGGATTACAGCACAATAAAAACATACAATAAAGCGTACAATAAACATATCATAAAACATACACTAAAACTTCCATTAAAATCAATACAGTACAATAGTAACTAACAAGGATTACGTTGTTAAATCCGGTGTAGCGTGCCCTTTGCATTCAGACTTAACTAAACGCCAACCTGAAGAGGGCAGTCTTGCACGCTCTTCGGAAGGGAGCAAGCTCAGAAAACGCCCCGAGTGTGGTCGGGGAGTGAATTCCAGAGCACAGGAGCCACGACAGAGAAGGCTCACTGTCTTGTAGGGGACAAATGGCAGGTGCGGATCGATGGAATAACCAATAAGTTCAGCTCTTCAGAACGTAGTGATCTCGGGGGCACATACGGGGTAAGGCGGTCCCTTAGGTACACAGGCCCTAGACCGCGAATGGCCTTAAATTAGAGGAATTAGCCCTTTCCAACCATTTGGCAACTAAAAGTATGAAGCAAATACGCCAGAAAGACTCTTGAGAATATTTTTATAAAATACCTCTTTGTTTGAGGGAATGAAACCAGATTCTGTATGGTGCCTACATTACAAAGGCTATTTATTCCACGTCATCAGTGAGATTTTTTACACTTGAGGCTGAGAAACGAAGAGTAAGCTGCCTCTAGACTTTCACTCTTTCATCTCACATCATCATTATCCCTGCATTTTGTCTGTAAACAACAAGACCTACATTTTTATGACTGGTAACGCATCCTAAACAGCTCAAGCAGCCACATCTTGAAAGGATTTGAAGGCCTCAAAAAGCATGAAATGTAACCTGGAGCCAAAGGTTGCGTTTTCAGCCATCGTGCTGTTCTGCAAAGGTGTTTGCAAGGTTGAAGAGCTGGGAATAAAAGGAAGTTGGAAGCCCAGACCTGGCTCTCCTTGTCAACACGGTGGCTTTTCAACATAGCACAAACTATTTGAGGCTGTTGTGATGCTTCAGGCAGCAGAAGAAAACAAGAAAAAATCCACCTCTGAGTCACTGTAAGGAAAACTGGAACAAATTCTCCATTTAACAGCAAACCCAGGTGAGGTACAACCCTGTTCATTTCTATACAGTTAGTATAGTGGCACCCTAAGATGTCAATATAAGTTATCTGAATATAGAAACAATTGGCAAGCAATATGATGGAGACAGAGGAGCTCACATTCTTCTCTTCAGTGAGAGATTCTGGGCTTTTCCCCCCAAGAAAAATGTCACCACACTATGTCGGTGGTAATTTGTTGTTATGTATCTTCAGGTCAAATTCAATTTAGAGCAAGTCTGTCATGGAATTTTTCAAATAGGATTTATTCATATGAGGTTTGCCATTCAGTGACATGTTTATAGGGGTATTAAAGGTGAAAACCACATCAGGTGGCACCAGCAGAGAGGAGACACTAAAATGACTGTCCATAGAAAATGTGTGCTGTGCTTCAACATAAATTCATTATTTTTATTTTAAAATATCCCTGTAGTCAGTTGTAACCACATTTTCACACACTTACATGTACAGTCTCAATATACCTACAAAGATAAAACTTTTTGTTGACGTGTTGTTTAAACCTTCTAATGCGTGTACACTGTCATTATTACCTAATTTAAAAAACACTTCAAATCATGTGGTTTTATATGTACATGCTTCAAGCACACACTTCTCTAGCATTTCTAAGTCTTCCAGCAAAACTCTATAGCAGAGTTTGCTAAACTGAGTGTCATGAAACGTTAGTGGGTCGGCAGCAGTGTGCAGGTGTGTCATGCGAACATAATGAGAAAGTTCTGAGCCTATGTGAAATAAGCAATAAATCATATATTTTTAAATATAATTGAAAGGTTTTTATGAGATATGTTGTGTTCCTATACATTTCATTATTACAATGTATGTATGTGTCTATATGTCTTATTTAAAAGGGGCTGGTTTAACCTCTGGTTTGCTACTAAAACCAAACTACTTGTTGCAAAATCAGGCATATCTAATGTTTGAAAAGCTATAGTCAACTTTCACAGAAGCATGACATAGAATCATGCTAGAGGACCTAGAAAATGCCATGAGAGAAGATGCCAATAAGAAATGGATGGGTAGATGGATATAAGGGGCCGGGCTTATCACATTGGGTTAAACTGCTGACCTCCACTTAGGGACGTGTGAGAATTTTATTTAGTAACTTTTAGAAGAACTTGTGAAAATTCACTAATTTGAAAATGAACATTGCAAAAATCTATACATACATATGTACCTTTAGAAGAATGCATCCAGAAATATGTGCAAATTTCCCACTTTCAGAATTTTAAAAAACTCCTTCTCTGTGACATACATGAGTGGGAACACGTTTCTGGATGGAAACTGGAAAATGTTGCTGAACTCAAGTGTTATTCATCCATATGCCTCTCTTCTTGCTTCTTTTCAACAAATTAGAAAGTTATATACAAATTAATTTTCCCTCTCATCCTTTTGATCAGATTCTTCCTTTTGAAGTCCTCTCATAGGCTCCTATTTGCTATTCACACTTCTTTGAAAAATCTCCTCTTCATCTTTAAAGTTTTCTTTGCCTTTCCCAATTTACTTTTCTCCCATTTATTCAGGCTCTTCCCCTCTTTATTTTATCTAACTTAAAGCAGCAATGACCAGCCCATCTGCCCTGCAGTTTAGGATCCCACAATATGGGCTTGAACATTTCACGATTTGCTGAAGATGCCATAATCACTCAACCTGTACTGCAGTGGATGCAGTCTAAAATCACATTGCCATTGTTAAAGTGTTATTATTCCAATGCAACTGCCCCTTCTAGAATTCCGAGTAATGTAGTTCATTAAGGGCCAAGAGTTCTGACTCAATCTAACACACCTCCCAAAATTACATCATATTCGTATTGCAAATGATGTTGCCAGGATACCTGAGGGCCACTTACACTGTAGACTTAATGCAGATTGGCACCACTTTAATTGCCATGGTTCAATGTTATGAAATCCTGGGATTTGTCATTTGGGGAGACACCAGCACTCCGATACAGGTCCCACAAACATATGTTATCCCTAGGAATTTTCTAGGTCCTCCAGAATGACTCTATTATACCCTCATGCTGAAAGTCCATCATTTCAACAAGGCTCACTATTATCTGTGGTTTCACAAATGTGCGCAAAGTCCAGTAACATATTCCCTGTGGCTAAGAGGGATATATGGTATAATTAGCTTGGGGTACCACCTGTAAAAGGGAGCTTTTAAGCCAGCCTGTGTGCAGCTGAACAAAAGAATGAGGAAAAACCCAGAGATCTTTTACATTTTGGCTTTTCCCCATCTGTGAAGCCAGAGCTCTAGCCAGATTGTAAAAGACGTTTATCTGCAATTAGCGCTAGCCAATTTCCCTTCCCACCTTCCCATCTCCCAGGCCGCAAACAACACAATCAATATGGCAGCATGCCGCCTGTTTCCCAATAAGACGGCATGCTCAACAGCTGCTGAGAGGGGCAGAGCAACAGCCAAAACTTGCAATGTGTTTGTATGCCTAGATCACTGCAGTTTGGCCCAATAAGTTTCACTGCAGAGTCAGCATTCAGGAATCCCTGGCTTGGGTACATAAAGACAGGAAAAACAATCCAGGCAGTTGTTGCTCTACGAAAGGATGCATTTTTCGCATTTAGGAACCTAAAGAGAAGCGATCAAGAAATTAGAGACTTGTTGCCATTTCAAGAAAATAACAAACAGCAAAGTGAATCTGACTAATTTGGACTAATTTAGACCACATTGCCTCTGGCAACTTCATTATAGCTTTATTATTGCATAGGGGACTTTGTCGTAACTAATCATTGTAACACTAAAGAAATGATGCCTCTGGGAATCTCTAAATCAGGCATGGGCAAACTTCAGCCCTCTAAGTGTTTTGAACTTCAAAACCCGGTTTGAGTCCCTCTACAGAGGTCGAGAAGAACGGGATAGGAAAGTTTAAAATAAAATAATAATTCAACTCCCACAATTCCTAACAGCCTACCAGCTAGTGGACCTTGAGGATCCTAAGGAGAACACCATCTCTAGGTATTTTAAGGTGTTCCAGCATGCTTTTGAAATCGAATTCCAACAGAAGTTGACCATAAAGTCATGCTGGAGGACCTAGAAGATGCTGGAACACCGATAAGTGTCAAGATATCGAGTTCTCCTTAGGTGTCTCAAAGTCCTCTAGTATGACTCAGGTTCGATCTACACTGCCCTCTATCCCAGTATCTGATTCCAAATTATCCTATTTGAAATTGATTTTATGAGTCTACATTGCCAGATTACTGCAGACACAGACTGCAGCCCGGAAATCAGAAGATGCTCACTTCTTGGAAGGAGAGGAATGACCAACCTTGATAAAATAATGAAGAGTAGAGACATCACAGTAGCAACTAAGGTCCACATAGTTAAAGCAATGGCATTCTCTAAGCCAGTGTTTTTCAACCTTTTTTTGAGCTGCAGCACATTTTTTACATTTACAAAATCCTGGGGCACACCACCCACCAAAATGACACAAAATGACATTCTAACACATTCTAACACATTCTAAAACAATATCTGCAGGGACTTGTTCTTTCAATGCGGTCTGCTATTTCTTGCGTAGCCACATGAAGTCCTGGAACATATCTGCTGTGTTACAGGTGGTTATACTGTATGTTCTAGGCACTAAAAAGTAATATGTTTTAAAATGCATTTATACACACATTTGAAACCTGGGCCTGTTTCGATGAACACAACATAGATATCCTGGCAGGAATTGCAGAAAGACACACAAAGGTCTTGCTCAACAGCTGGGAGTTATAGTTCACCCGCAATCAAAGAGCATTCTGAACTCCACCAATGATGGAATGGAATCAAACTTCCCACACAGAACTACCATAACCAAGAAAAAATACTATAAGAGTTTGGTGGGCATTGACCTTGAGTTTTGGAGTTGTAGTTTACCTATATCCAGAGAGCACTGTGGAGGGGAGGGAGGAAGACGTGGGGCGAGTCTGCGCCGTAGCACCCACACGGGTCACGTCCTCCTCCCTCCCCCCGTCCCGCAGAAGTGCCAGCGTGAGCAAAGTGAGGCAAAGCAAGCAGAGCGAGGCTGGGAAGAAGGGAGCTTGAGTGGAGAAGAAAAAGTGTTTGGCAGGAGGGGGAAGAAAGGGATTGGAGGTTACAATTTCCGATGGCACACCTGATGATCGCTCACGGCACACTAGTGTGCCATGGCACACTGGCTGGGAAACACTGCTCTAAGCAACCTATGGATGAGAGAGCTGGACCATAAAGAAGGCTGAGTGAAGGAAAGTAGACACTTTTGAACTGTGGTGTTGGAGGAAATTTCTGAGAGTGCCTTGGACGACAATAAGATCAAACCAGTCCATACTCCAGGAAATAAAGGCTAACTATTCACTGGAGGGAAGGATATTAGAGGCAAAGATGAAGTACTTTGGCCACTTAATGAGAAGACAGGAACGTTTAGAGAAGACAGTGATGCTGGGGAAAATAGAAGGGAAAAGGCAGAGGGGCTGACCAATGGCAAGATCGATGGATGGTATCCTTGGGGACTAGCTTGATCTTGAAGGATCTGGGGGCAGTGACGGCTGACAGGGAGCTCTGGCATGGGCTGGTCCATGGGGTCACGAAGAGTTGGAAGCGACTGAACAAATAAACAACAACAAAAACACTGCCAGATAATCTCTGGGATAATATCCTGAGATATAGGGCAGTATAGATTCACCTAAATTGTCAACTTCTGCTTCAAATTGACCACAGAGCCACATATTCTCTCAGGTGAAGACAAATAGCCATTTTTAATTCACATTTCCCCCTCTTTTGTGGGGTTCTGCACCTCAACCCCCTACAAAAGTGAAGGGCCTTCTGTAGTTAATTTCGACCTTTCAAGCACATACACTTCTACATGGAATTGGGAGTTGGAATTAAGTTATATATCAACATTATGCTTTTCAGACATATCTAATCTCCCAATTTTTCCTCTGTTGTCACTAGTAGGAATAATTTTAGACATGATCCCCCTCCAGAACTCATTTTATTTTAATAAATGCACTGCATTCCATCTTTGTCCCAGTCTTGTTTCGACTGAGTGTTTCCCTTTCTTTTCAAGCAGAGAAACTAAGCTACACTGACTTAATTTTCAAACAATGAAGAGGAACTGAAGGGGGAACTCTGAGCCCAAAACAAACAAAAGCAATTTGATAAAATAAGAAGCTTAGAGCATTCAATATTTACCTATTTGTCAGTGCTACACTTTGTTTCTCAGGAAGCTTATTTCCCTCCTGTTCAGATTTCAAATAGGTCTGTTAAATGCCAAGAAGAGCCAAGCATATTGAGACAAAGAGGAAAATGCTTTTAAAAAATGATCATCGCTCAAACCATAATTTCCAAAACCCGCTGTCATGGAAGCCGATTCAACTTGCAGGCTCCTGCGCATGGTTCCTGTCTTTCTGCGGGGCTTTGATGGATTGCTCCAGAGTATTTCTAATTATCTCTAATTAGGCTTACAAAGGCTCCCTTGTGCATATACCTTGCTAATTCAAACTTTCTGCTTGTCATCTTTTCCCTTAGTCCTTATCCTGGCAGCCCAATTCCCTTCACATCAGTCAAACTGTCTGTCCTGTGCCAACCTGTGAGAGCAATCTGATTCAAACAACAAGCCCAATGGAAATCAAGAATTATGGCTCAAAAAAGGAAGGGAAAGGTTAGATTTCCACATTCAAGTCTCTCTCTCTAGTCCTTGGCTTAGTTTCCACCAAAGATGGCTAACTTTGCACCGGACAACTAGAACCTGAGATGTGTTTAAAACAATTGGAATACAAGATAAAGTAAACATAAAGCCAAAAAGCATGTTCACTTTACTGTATTTGCAGGACACAAAGATGCTGAACATCGACTTCACTTCCATGACCTGAATCCAGTTGGGGTAGAATTCAAACACACTCTACATTAGTCTGAAATATTAGTATGCAAAGGGACTTTTGAATAACAAAGTTGATCGCACAAGAATGCATAGACTTAGGGTGCATCGCTTACAGAGAATGAATGCAGTTTGACACTACTTTAACTACCATTCTCAATGCTATGGGTGTGTACTTTGTTTTTCCAATAAATTTTTATTGTTTTGAATAGTGGTGATACATTATATGGAAAGAACACATAGTAGGTGACTAAGCTTCCCAAGTATAGTTAGTAAAAGGGGGGCTTCTCCTTGTTTATAGGGTAGGGTGTGTGGGATAGATAGGGGGGGGGGATATGGGGAGGGGAGAAAACGAAGAAGAGAAGAAAGAAAGAAAGGAAGGAAAGTAATAAGTGATTAGCAAGTATATACATGGTGACTTCCATTCATCATCTTTGTGGTGTTTCCTGTTAGTCTTTCACTTCTTTATATTCAGTATATTCTTCAAACAGAGTCCAATCCGTTTGTCTTCTTGGATTCTTCGTATTTTTCCTCAAATAAAAAGTTAATTTGTCCATATCTTTTATGCTATAAATTTTATCTATCCATTGGTCCAATTTGGGTATCCGGTCAGCTTTCCATTCTTTAGCATAAACCATTCTAGCTGCTGTTGACATATACGTGAGAAGTATATCTTTGTTTTCATCTAATTTTAATTCATTATCACTTAGCCCCAGTAGATAATATTCCGGCTTTAATGGAAATTTTATTTGTAATATAGATTGGGTTTCTTTATGGATCTTTCTCCAAAAATTCAATGGTTTTTGGCATGACCACCACATGTGGAAATAACTTCCCACATGTGATTTACATTTCCAGCACTCCGAATGCCTTTTATTATACATGATGCCAATTTTTTGAGGGTAATATACCACCTATGGAACATCTTTTAGCCAATTCTCTTTGAGATCATAGGCGTATGTATACTTCAATTTTTATTCCAGATTTTGTTCCATTCCTGTAGTTTAATTTGTCTGCCAATATTTTTAGCCCAAATAACCATACAATTTTTAATTTCTTCTGTTTCTGTCTCCCAGTCTAAAAGTTTATTATATAATTTAGATATTTTTTTTTTTCCGATTTCAACAATTGTTCCCAGAAATCTTCATTACCATGAAAGCCGTTTTTTTTATCTTTTTCATACATATTTCTAATCTGAAAATACTGTAGCCAGGTTAAATTCTCTATAAGCTGTTTAATCTCCTCATATGATTTTAATTCATACTTCTCTTCTCTCCTTTCCAACATTTCCTCATATGTCAACCATCTAGACCAACCTTGCAATCTTCTCTGTTCTGCTTCTATGGGGGAAACCCATCTTGGTATTTCCCTATAGAAGTAGTTCTTATACTTATTCCATACCTTCAACAGCGCGGATCTGATGAAGTGATTTCCAAAGTTTTTCTCCAGCCTGGCCTTGCCGTACCAAAGGTAGGCATGCCACCCCAGCCTCAAGTTGAAACCCTCCAAAGTTAATAATTTCTCATTTTTTAATGCCATCCAGTCTTTAATCCATTGTAGAGCACAGGCCTCAAAGTGTGTACTTTGTTGAGGCACCAGTGCTCTTTGATAGAGAAGGTTAAATACCTTGTAAAACAACAACTCCCATAATTCCATAGCATTGAGCCATGGTATCAAACTGCAATCATTCTACGGCATACATGCACCCTAAATCTACATCCTTCCACACTGCCCTATATCCCAGGAAATGATCCCAGATTATTTTATTATCCTAGATTATCTGTTTATCCCAGATTATCTGACAGTGTAGACTCATATAATCCAGTTCAAAGCAGATATACGACAGTGTAGAAGGGGCCTATGTGTCAACTCACCAGTCAGTGATTTATTCAATAAATCTACTGGATGGTCAACGTGCCCCCGGTGGTGCAGTGGGTTAAAGCGCTGAGCTGCTGAACTTGTTGACCGAAAGCTTGAGCTCCCGCTGTTAGCCCCAGCTTCTGCCAACCTACCATTTTGAAAACATGCAAATGTGAGTAGATCAATAGGAACTGCTCTGACAGGCAGATAACAGCACTCCATTAAGTCATGCTGGCCACATGACCTTGGAGGTGTCTATGGACAACGCTGGCTCTTTGGCTTAGAAATGGAGATGAGCACCAACTCCCAGAGTCAGACACGACTGGACTTTATGTCAGGAGAAAACCTTTACCTTTACCTGGATGGCCATCTGTTAAGATTGCTTTGATTTTGTGCTTCTGTGGGGTAGAATTGAGTTGGACTAGATAGCCCTTGTAGTCTCTTCCAACTTTATGATTCTTTGATTCTAATGGAGTTCAGGTCAAGGTGACATGCTAATGTGGGCATTCATCAAAACAAATGCAGGTATTTCTCAGTTAATAAAGCCTCTGACAAAGAAGCTCCATTTTACAGGAGCCCAGCTCAGGCTTCCTTTCTTGGGCCCTTTCTATGCTGCCATATAATCCAGATGATCAAAGTAGTTTATCCACATTATGCACTTTGAACTGGATTATATGAGTCTAAACTGCCACGTAATCCAGTTCAAAGCAGATAATCTGGATTTTATATTGTAATGTAGATGGGGCCCTATTTCCTGTCTAGTGAGATTTTCTTGAAGCATTGGCATCTAGGGGGTGATGAACTAAGGCTGGAGAACACCCAGAACCCAACAGTCAGGGATTCTGGGGGCTGTAGTCCAGAACTTCTGGAGGACTAAAGTTTGGGAACCACTGAACTTGACCAATGTTTCTAAACTTTGTTTGCCACTAGGCCAATCGCTTTTGCACCTCTTTCTCTTTAACTATTCCAGCTGCACATCAGAGTTATTTCCCTTTGGAAGACATGAGCCAAATAGCAGCTGGCCCCAACTTATTTTTCATGAGAAGCATTATCTTTCTTCTAAGCAAGAGGAATTGACAGAAGCTGACAGTGCTGTTTGAAACATGAAAACAACAATCAGTCCAAAGTGTTACTTTGACTTACAAATATTGTAATCAGTTGCAGACATATTTGTGGACTTTGTTGTTGCTGTAAGAGAGGGGGAGGGAGCTACTTATGCTTATTTGGAATTTGAGAAAAATAGTCTGAGGATTTTTTTAAAGTGTGGAATATACATCAAAACCAAATCAAATTCATATTTTCTTGAGGACAGAGGAAGAAAGCTACCCTAAAGGGAGGAGATGATTAAATAAACACAACCTTTGGGCCACAATCTTGTGATCCTGAGACCACATCTCAGGGTGCCTTGAGATAAAGCAGAAATCCTCTACTGAGTTGGAAAACACTTTATTTGCCTTGACATTCCACCTTAGACCTCAGAACAGCGATTCTTGAAAAACTTCAAATGGAAATTGGAAAGCCAAACAACTGAATTAGCATATATCTGTAGACTCCAGCTCATTGACAGAGTTGGAACAGAGGCACATTACATATAATATATCCCAGCAACAAGTAGTTTCTCATTCCCACTTTGTTACATTTCTTTTTCTGGTTCTGCAGAAATATCCAAGAACATTATCCATTATCCATAGAACTATAAATTTATCTTGGCTTTGGGGAAAATCCTGTTTCCTACCTTTGTCCTCTAAATGTTGATGTTAAGTGCCATCAAATCAACTTCTACTTTATGGTGCCCTGCAAAAGAGAGACTTTCAAGTCACCCTATCCTCCACTGTTCTTGCAAGCTCACATATGTGGCTTTCTTGATTGAAGCTATCTGTCTTTCTCTTTCTCTACTGCCTTTAACTTTAACAAGCACTGTCATCTTTTCAAGAGAGTAATGTCTTCTCATGATGCGTCCAAAGTACAACAGTCTCACTTGGAGACTAAGATCATCATCATCATCATCATCAGTTTCTCACTTGTTAATCACCCTCCATTAAAATGCTCCTGGCAATTTACATAAAACAATTGCATTTAAAAAATACACAATACCAAATAGACTGCATTAAACATTAAAAGCTCTGCTAAAAAGCCAGGTCTTGAGTGCCTGAGTAAAGGGTCTCAAGTCACACATGGCCCTCAAGTGGGGAGGCAAGGAGTTCCATAAGACAGGAGCAGAGATGGAGAAGGCCCTACGTCTTGTGCTCTTGAGACGTACTTCCCTGGGGCCTGGAACATACAATAAGTTTAGTTGGAGGAGTCATGGTGACCACTGGCAGCGAAGAGGGGAGAGGCGGTCTCTGAGATATGCTGGCCCCTGACCATAAAGCGCTTTATAGGTCAGAACCAACAACTTAAACAGGGCCCAGAATTCCGTTGGAAGCCAATGCAAATGTAACAGAGTTGGAGTTATGTGGCATCTCAAAGGTGTTTTTGCAAGTAGCCTGGCAGCCACATTCTGAATAATGCGGATCCTCCGAGTAGTCGACAGGGGAAGGCCAACATACAAGGCGTTACAATAATCCTGTCTAGATGTAACTGTCACACGGATGATTGTAGCCAAGGCTTCCTCTGAAAGGTAAGGTGCCAGCTGTCTCGCCTGCTGGATGACACCCAAGCTCTTGACAGTGGAAGATGGATGAAGGGGGGCATCATCGAAATTGGGCAGGGAGGGCGGAACGCAGAACAATGCATTCAAACTTCCACCTGAACATTAGGAAGAATTCCCTGACTGTGAGAGCTGTTCAGCAGAGGAACTCCCTGCCCTGGAGTGTGGTGGAGGCTCCTTTTTTTTGGAGGCTTTTAAACAGAGGCTGGATGGCCATCTGTCAGGGGTGCTTTGAGTGCAATTTTCCTGCTTCTTGGAAGGGGGTTGGACTGAATGGCTCATGGGGCCTCTTCCAACTCTATGATTCTATAGTCATCTTGGCTTCTAGATTTGCTCTTGGACCCATTTATTTGCCATTTTGGCATGGTGTTTGCAGAAATCTCCTCCAGCATCATATTTCAAATGAGTTGATTCTCTTCCTATCAGCTTTCTTCACTGTCCAGCTTTGATTTATTTATTTATTATTCAAATTTGTGAGTCGCCACTCCCAGGTGGCTCAGGGCGACTTACATAAGGCATAATGCAAAACATACAAGCAACACAATAAAGCAATACAACAGGGAAGGGGAAAGGGAGGGGGTTTAGGGACAAGTCACACCACTTGCTAAGTCAGACCAAGTGGGATCATTTTAAAGTCAGAAGGAGGCAGTCTGGGAGTTCCTAGATGAATACCTCGAGGCTGCTTGCCTGTGGGAGGGGGAGTAGCTCTCCCACCACGCAAGGGCCCCCCAAAAAGACTCCTGCTGGATGATGTTACTTCCCTCTCTAGCTTAAGGTGAGCCCAACGGGCTCCAGCTGAAAGCTCGAGTTCCAAACGGTCCTGGACCGAGATGTCCTCCAAGTCCTGGACCTAAAAGATCTGGGACGTTTCCTTCAGAGAGGATGGCCGGAGGCCCGCCGGCGACCAGGGCTCCATTACTGGGACGGGGCGCCGGCTCCCCCCAGCGGCCCGCATAGGGGTCAACCGGTGGGTGTTGGTGCCTCCTCGCTCCGCGATGCCACCTCCGTCTTCTCCTGTGGCTGCGCAACCTCTGAGATGAGCCACTTCCGGTTCTTCGGTCCCCCAGAGGCAGGGACTTCCAGTGAGGGCCATTTCTGGCTCCCACCTCCTCTCAGGAAGAAGACGTCCTGAACAGCCCGGCGTCTTCAAGTTCGGCCGCCATCTTTGGTGGCTGACCCAAGCTCGAGACAGGTCCATCCGACGGAGGAAGGTAGGCAAGCAGCAGCATGACCATCCCCTCCAGTCTCCCAGCCACATAATGTCCCACGGTGGCTTCCCCAGTCGGGTCCTCCGCGCGATCCTTGGTTGCCGCCAGTCCACCGACTACCCCGGGCTCCAAGTCCTCCGCTGGGAAGTCCCAGGACCTGTCCCACTCAAGGTCAGGGTCCTCAGGGAAGTCAGGTCAGGGGCTGTCCATCGTCGCAGGGCCCGGAGAGTCAGGTGGAACTGCCTTCTGTGCAGGGTCGAAGGGAGGAGGTGAAGGGGGTGGAAATCCATCCTCCATTACGGCATCTTTGGGGGCTGGCTCCATCTTGTCAGATTCGGCCCAAATCCCCCGAATTGGGTATAGGCCCCCCGAGACCCTCATAAGGACCTCCGAGGTGTCCGCGGCTCCGGGTGTGTTCTCAGTGCTCTCAGGAAGTGGCGCACGGGAACATCAGATGCCAAAGCGGGACCAAGGACAGCCACCTAGCCCTGCAAAGGGGCAGCCGTCACTGAGCATGCACAGCGCCCCCTCTGAAGGTCCAGTGGATGTCATCGACGGGCCCAGGGAATCACTCGGCTCCTCATCCTGAATCAACTCAGATAAAGGGCTCCTCGAAGAGGTCGGGCATGCCGGGTGCACTGGTCCAGGGTGGACAGCTGGGTTGGCCTGCCTTTCCTCGTCTTGCAGACCAAGTGCGGCCAAAGGAGGTTGGCAATTCCCATTCGGAAAGGCTGCCAACATATCACCCAGTCGTCCCAGCTGTGAGACCAAAAGGTCATATTGCTGCCGGATCATTGCCAAAGAGAGGTAGGCACTCTCCCGCGGGCTCGTCCAGCTCGTCCGGCGGTTCTCTGGTGAGTTCGGAATGGCAGGTGTAGTAGGGCCTGGGCTGCTCCGTTGGTTCTTCGGAGCAGCGTCAAGGCCACCTCTCGGCTCCACTCTAGGGGGACCTACAACAGTATGTCCATACTGGAGGTCAGACCCCTTCAGGTGAGAAGCGACCCCTGTGCTTGGCGTACTCGGCAGAGACAGGGCTGGCGAACTCGGTAACTTTGACTAGAGCTCGTCCGAAGCACGTCTGTCCACCGACACCATCTTGCCCCTGTATATATAGTCCAGTCTGGCTGGCACCACGTGAGCTCTGTAAGGTTTCTGACCAGATGCTTCCCTTTCCTCAAACACAACACAAACTCACTCAACATACCACAATAACAACAACACCCCTCAATCACACACACAAGACAAAAAAGGCAGCAGCAGCTATGGAAAGGCCTGCTGCAGCTCCTTGCTGTAGCTTCCCCTCACGGAGCTGGGCTTCTGGGCTTTAGAACCATGCATAGAAAGTAGAAATATGACGGCATGGACAATCCTAACTTTAGTATGATATATCTCTGCACTTCCAGATCTCCTCTAGTTCCTTCACAGTTGCTCTTCCAGATCTTCCGATTTCTTGATTGCAGTCTCTATTCTGAGTGATGGCTGAACTAAGAGATGGGCAATCATCTATTCTTTATGACCATTGTCAAATCCAACCGTGCCACTCCATTATTGTACTCCCATGTTTTGTATTTCTGTTACTATTCACACAGAGAGACATAATCTTTGGTGTAAATGTTTGGCCATCAGTACTTTACCATATGCATCAGGTAAAGTACAGTGAGTCTGTGAAACTGATGATACCAACTTTTTTCAGTTAATGATATGTTCTTGTTATTGTTGT
Source organism: Anolis apletophallus (assembly GCA_030556195.1). NCBI lineage: Eukaryota > Metazoa > Chordata > Lepidosauria > Squamata > Anolidae > Anolis > Anolis apletophallus. The sequence goes on along the minus strand of JARBWK010000005.1, from coordinate 14,650,421 downwards.
TGTTATTTATATGCCACTTTTTCTCTCATAAATGAGACTGAAAGCAGCTAACAATACCCCTTTCATGCTGGTGTCATTGTTGTGCATCTGATTATGGAGATGCTTCTCTGAAAACTACCTTATCTCTGTGACGATAGAACAAACATGTAAGATAACTTCAAGGTTTTTACAGCAACCCAACTTTAGTCACTTCAAAGGGAGAATATTTTTAAAGGACATCTGCATGCGTAAGGGGCATTTACATGTGTGGATGTTCCTAATAGAATTCTGACCATTAGGCATTAGTAGCAATTCCAGTCAAATAATTTAGTAGGAAATCAACTCCCATTTGCACCAGCATTGATGTAATATTCTTTCAGTGAAGGAAATAGGGCTAAGGAAAGAAATCTGATTTCTCCTACTTCTTATGAATCTCATTTCCCCCCATGAAATTTCAATCATAGATTTGAAACCTATCACACAAAGCAGGACTGCTTCCACGGCCAGTTTAAAGAAATGCATTAAATGTGTTGTTGTATGAATTATTAGTACTCATAGCACAAGGAAACCTTCAGATAGTGAGTTATAGGTCAATCTTATTGCTTTCTGTTCTATATAGAGGAGTGAAAAACAATATTTTTCAGATAAAATAATCATAAAATGTGGGTGTATTTGTGTATGTCTGTGATGGGATCTGGAACCATAGATTTTGAAGAGACCAGAAGAGCCATCTGTTCTTTTTACTACATACTTGGGATGTATGTGTCCTCGGCAGTTCATTCTTACTATGTTGGATTTTGTTTATGTAGAGTCCTGTCAGGTTAGCAGAAAGCCTAGATTCTCTTCTCAGACCAGAAGTCATTCTCCAAGAAGCTTGTGAACTGCAGGTCTAAAGAAAATACAAATAAATGTACATTTTTCTCAATTACTTCTCTTCTATCCCCCCCCCCCCCAATCTATGCCAATCAGCTACAATGGGGTGGCTACCTTGGTAAAATAAGCTCATATTCACTATAAATCCCACACCAGGGGTGTTAACAATGCATGATGTCGGGTAAGTATGAGGTGTGCCCCCCTTTAGCTCAACTTTTCTCTAGAGTTCATAGGACAATCTGGAGTATTTGTGAGCTTTGCAAGCATCTGGGTAGCTGAATCAAATCTGTTTCCCGTCTGATCTGTTGTCATCTCACACACCATTACCATCACCTTTTCCCTGCACTGACCAATGCTGGTAAGAGGATGGGTTGTCCCCATGAAACCAGTGCCCTCCTCACCAGCCACAGAGCTCGCTGTGACCATCTTCCTCTCATGGTCGGTTTTCTGAGTTTCAAATTGGGCATGTACATGATCAGTAAGAAGAGGAAGCTCTACCATATACTTGTTGAAGGTACTGGTACCTCATTATGACCTCTACAAATGCAACTACAATGGCCAGGTATTCTCAGGGAGCTCCATGGCTGACAAGGAGTGGGAGTGGCAAAACCTAAAGCAAGAAGATGAACCAGTAAGGCAGATGTGGTCTTGGCCCAGCTGTACAATCTGGACACCAATATGGTGCAGCAGAAGGTTCAGTCTGGTGTGTGTGGCTATCATCACAGTCAAATCAGGGTTGGTTCAGAGCATAATGCTCCAGACTGGCCTAGGATTAAGCAACCGGTGTACACAGAGCTAAAGGTGCAATAAACATGACGGCAAATGCCTGGAATCAAGAGGAATTTATGAATTAGATATAAACCTAGTTAATGGCAGGTCTTGTATTGTCTTTCTGTTTATGGCAAAGCACTGGTGAACATATAAATTGTCATGCAGGAGACCTCCAGTGCTGTGTCTATTTAGCATTCTGTTAGTTGGAATGGATTCATGAGATGTCTCCCAGAAGTTACATCAGCAGTCATCATCTATAGCCCATTCTGGGTATGCAATCAGACTGTCTTTTTCAGAGCTGCATTTCTACTGGTAAGTAATGACCAGTTGTAGAACCAACAGCTTTTAAAAACATGATTCTTGTCCTCTAGGTTTGTTTGTTTGCAGAAATCCTAAAGCAAACAAGGTTCCAGCTACTGCACCTCAGTGAATGAGCTCATGCTTTGCATGCAAAGATTCAATTCCCATCTAACTGAGCTGTAGAAGACCTGTACCTACATCTCTGGAGAGCTGCTGTCAGCCAAAATAAGCAATACTGGGCAAGTGATCTGATTCATTAGAAAGTGCCCTACGTATCACAGCTTCAAAGACAAGAAAATCATGGAAGAACCAGGCTGGAGAAAATGCTGCTGCTTTGTCTCTGACATAATTAGTTGTTTTTCATAGGCAGAATGCCTCTCCAGGTAGCAACCCTTAACACTGATACATGAACCTCTGTGTAATTATCTGGTAGTAAATCTTACTGCATTCATCCGAATATTTTTCCAAGTAAAGTAGTGTGATGGTGGCTTGGAACCAGAAAGATACATGAGAAACTTGGTCATTTTTTAGCTGAACTTGCTTGCCAATACATTTTGATCTGTGAAATTTTGGAGGGTTTGGAGCTGCTACTACTACAATAGAAACAGAGGAGAGAACAATTATGAAACCGCTTTCCAGACTCACAAGGGGAGACGGGAGGGAGGAATGCCATCCACTGGGTTTTAAATCGCTTCCCAGGCTCACAAGGGGAGACGGGAGGGAGGAAAGCCATCCACTGGGTTTTTAATCTGCTTCCCAGGCTCACAAGGGGAGACGGGAGGGAGGAAAGCTATCTACTGGGTTTTTAATCTGCTTCCCAGGCTCATGAGGGGAGACAGGAGGGAGGAAAGCCATCCACTGGGTTTTTAATCTGCTTCCCAGGCTCACAAGGGGAAACGGGAGGGAGGAAAGCCATCCACTGGGTTTTTAATCTGCTTCCCAGGCTCATGAGGGGAGACAGGAGGGAGGAAAGCCATCCACTGGGTTTTTAATCTGCTTCCCAGGCTCACAAGGGGAAACGGGAGGGAGGAAAGCCATCCACTGGGTTTTTAATCTGCTTCCCAGGCTCACGAGGGGAAACGGGAGGGAGGAAAGCCATCCACTGAGTTTTTAATCACTTCCCAGGCTCACAAGGGGAAACGGGAGGGAGGAAAGCCATCTACTGGGTTTTTAATGGCTTCCCAGGCTCCGGAGGGGAGACAGGAGGGAGGAAAGCCATCCACTGGGTTTTTAATCTGCTTCCCAGGCTCACAAGGGGAGACAGGAGGGAGGAAAGCCATCCACTGGGTTTTTAATCTGCTTCCCAGGCTCACAAGGGGAAACGGGAGGGAGGGAAGCCATCTACTGGGTTTTTAATGGCTTCCCAGGCTCATGAGGGGAGACAGGAGGGAGGAAAGCCATCCACTGGGTTTTTAATCTGCTTCCCAGGCTCACAAGGGGAGACAGGAGGGAGGAAAGCCATCCACTGGGTTTTTAATCTGCTTCCCAGGCTCACAACAGGAAACGGGAGGGGGGAAAGCCATCCACTGGGTTTTTAACCTGCTTCCCAGGCTCACAAGGGGAAACGGGAGGGAGGAAAGCCATCCACTGGGTTTTTAATCACTTCCCAGGCTCACAAGGGGAGACGGGAGGGAGGAAAGCCATCTACTGGGTTTTAAATGGCTTCCCTGGCTCATGAGGGGAGACAGGAGGGAGGAAAGCCATCCACTGGGTTTTTAATCTGCTTCCCAGGCTCACAAGGGGAAACGGGAGGGAGGAAAGCCATCTACTGGGTTTTTAATGGCTTCCCAGGCTCATGAGGGGAGACAGGAGGGAGGAAAGCCATCCACTGGGTTTTTAATCTGCTTCCCAGGCTCACAAGGGGAGACAGGAGGGAGGAAAGCCATCCACTGGGTTTTTAATCTGCTTCCCAGGGTCACAACAGGAAACAGGAGGGAGGGAAGCCATCTACTGGGTTTTTAATGGCTTCCCAGGCTCATGAGGGGAGACAGGAGGGAGGAAAGCCATCCACTGGGTTTTTAAGCTGCTTCCCAGGCTCACAACAGGAAACGGGAGGGGGGAAAGCCATCCACTGGGTTTTTAACCTGCTTCCCAGGCTCACAAGGGGAAACGGGAGGGAGGAAAGCCATCCACTGGGTTTTTAATCACTTCCCAGGCTCACGAGGGGAGACGGGAGGGAGGAAAGCCATCCACTGGGTTTTTAATCACTTCCCAGGCTCATGAGGGGAGAAAGGAGGGGGGAAAGCCATCCAATGGGTTTTAAACCGCTTCCCAGGCTCACGAGGGGAGAAAGGAGGGAGGAAAGCCTTCCACTGGGTTTTAAACTGCTTCCCAGTCTTGAGCTGAGCCAGGGACCAGAAGTGAGGAAACGCTGAATCATTTCCTACTCACTTACTGCTTCGTAACAGGAATGGCGGAAAAAGCTTCGGATAGGGAAAGGGACTTCTGGTTTCTTAAAAAACTTCAAAATTGCTTCAAAAAGCAAATCTTTCTGAACTTATTCCGAATTACGAAGATTCTGAACGAACCTAACCATGTCTATTAGTTACATCTAGGTTCGATTACTGTAACACACTCTATGTGGGGCTGCCCTTGATGACGGCCCAAAAACTGCAGTTGGTCCAAAAATCAGCGGCCAAGCTACTAACAAGAGCTAGTTACAGGGGGCTGTACTGGCTTCCACTTCCCGTACCAAGCTATGGGAAAAGCTTGGGTCAACTTTAATAGACAGGTGACTTCTACAGTTATTACGAACACTCCATGAAGGAACTACTCTGAAAGTAAGATGCAGTTCCCAGGGCCATCTTACCAAAGCAGTCAAAACTGAGAAGGGCGTCAAGCAAGGGTGCATTTTGGCTCCACTTCTATTCAATTTCTACATCAACTCTATGGTGGAACACCTATACAACTTGGATTTCCATCCTCCAAAACTAGCTGGAAGGCATCTATCCACCCTGCTCTATGCTGATGATGCAGTTCTTCTTTCCAGAACTCAAGTTGGACTAAAAAGAGCCCTGAGAGCATTAACAAATTACTGCCAGGAAGAACAGTTGCACCTCAACTTTCAGAAAACTAAAATTATGGTGTTTGCTAAACGACCCAAGAGGCACAACTGGAGAATAGATGGAAACAAAATAGAGCAGGTCTCAAGCTTTAAATATCTTGGTGTTACCCTCCACAGCAGCAACAGCAGGAAAGCCCACGCAGAGTGTGCAGCAGAGACAGCACAAAAGAGTTCATCTGCTATCCTAAGATATCTCAGGGTGGGAGGAGGTCACTTTATACCGGCGGCTCTTAAACTTTTTGAAGCAAAATCAGTCGCACAAATGCTGTATGGAGCCCAGCTTGGACCCTTCTCAAATTATGCCCCACTAGAGCGTGTCCAATCGAAATTCCTAAGAGCAGCTCTACAGGCTCCCAGATGTGTCCCTAATGCTACCCTGCGATTGGAGACAGGCTTCGTGAAAGTGGAAGCGAGAATATGGACAGCTATTCTCAATTACTGGCTACACCTATGCTTCTCCCCATGTGGTCTTGCCCCCCTCATCATGAGAGACGACTTCCAGTCCACATGGATTAAAACAGTCTCAGCAAAGATCGCAACGCTAGGTTTCTCCCAAGGACAATTGCTAAGCATGAGATGGGACCAAGCCAAGGATCTCATTAAGCAACGGATCCTGGACATAGAGCGCCAATCCGACCTAGCCTGTTCCCCAGCCTTCATTGTTAGTGAAGCCACTAGATACCTCACTGCCCCCATGGCATACCTAACAGACCTGGAGGTGCCCAAACACCGAAGGGCTTTTACCCTGGCAAGATGCCATGCCCTCCCATCGGCTGTATTGGAGGGGAGGTATCAGAAGACCCCCTTCAAGCAGAGACTATGCCCCTGTGGGTCTGGTGATGTGGAAACAACTGAGCACGTGCTTCTTCAATGCATGTTCTACAGAGATCTTAGATCCAATCTCATTGGACCATGGCTTTTAAAGTACCCGGGGCGCAGTGAAAGATGCTATTCCACCCTGCTGCTTTTGGACTCTAACACTGCAATGACTTACAGTGTTGCTAAGTTCTGTGCTGCTGTCCTTAATATCAGACGGAGGATGATTGACACCGTAAGGCAACAATATCATGTCTCTTAAAATATATTTTTATACTGATTTCTAGTCTGATTTTAAGTAACTGTTTACTGGGGAGTTGTCCTTCTCCTCTTAGGGCGCTTGTGCCCGCTTTGTGCTGGTCTGTGACCGTAATAAAGTTTTGATTGATACTGGCTTCCACTAAATTTCTGGTCCCAATTCAAGGTGCAGGCTATCACCTACAAAGCCCTAAATGGTTTGGGATCTGCCTATCTTCATGTCTTATCTTCCCCTTGGAAACCAGTACGTATCCTGAGATGATCCAGGGAGGCTCTTCTCTCGCTTCTGCAACCATCTCAAGCATGGTTGGTGTGGTGAGGGAGAGGGCCTACCCAGTGGTGGCCTCCTGGCTTTAGAACTCCCTCCCCAGGAAGATCAGACTGGCTCCTACTCTGTCCACCTTCCATAGAGAACTAAAAACCTGGATTTCCATTGTGCTTTTGATTAGGTGGCTTCCACTAGAGAACTATCTTGATCCTATTCTGGATCCTGCACTTTATTGGGGCCCTCCTATCAGTTTACTATGACACTTTCCAAGGATATTCCTAGCCCTTGGCTATTTGAATTGCGCACTTTCCAGTTCATTTACTTGAACCTGAACCCAGCATTACCTCAGCCATAAGATTGTTTTATGATGAAGTTTGTAACTATTTTATGTTTTAATTTGATTGATTTTTGTTTTGTTTTTATCTGTATTCTGGGCTTGTTCCCTAGAAAGCCACCCCAACTCCCTTTGGCGAGATGGTGGCAGAGTATGAAAATAAAGTTGTTGTTGCTGTTATCCCTATGATGTCACAAGATCCGCACTCTTGTCATGCTGAAAGTGGGAAGCCACAAGGGCTGATGATGTCTTTAAGCAATACACCATTCAAGTAAAAAACAGTATGCCTAAGAAATGAGGAAAAAGCATACATCCAGAATTTTCAAGCTCGTGTGCTCATTCTCTGGGATTTCTCCTTCATGCCCTGAGAAGCGGAGCCAAGCCCTGAAAGTCAAGGCCAAGCCTGAAGATCCAGCAACCCTATGTGAGGAGGTTTGGGGAATGTCCATGGTTGAGAGTATATGAAATCTATAATGAGTCTTCAGCTTTCTTCAGTTTGTCAGCTTCTATATTCAAGCCAGGCACTTCTTTGTTTTGATTACAATGGGAGTGGGGTTATAAATCTTGGCCAGTCTTATTTTCACATAGAAGGAAAACTAATTTTTCCCCTCACTGGGCAAGGAAATGAGAGGGGCTTGTGCATTTTCTTTCTATGTGAGCCCACTTGCTCTTTCAAATGTTTGTTGGTGTCACTTACCTCAGAACTATCACCATCACAGGCTCATCTAGTGGCACAATGTCTTCTCAGTTGCTTCTCTAATAAAAGGTAAAATGGTTACCCTGACTAGCCTTATGTTGACAAATGAAAACTTTTCTATTCTGACAAGTTTCTCCTTCATTGATTTTTAGCTTTTGACTTTAAATGGATTTGTTAGTTTTCTATTACATACTCTAGTTGCCCTTAATCCTATTGATCAGGCATTGATTAGTCCTTTGATCCTGCAAGCCTTGACTCCCCTGCAGGAAATGATTAAGGGACTACATATCCCAGCAGTTTTAGCAGACTGACAAGAAAGGCTGGGAATTTGAATTCAACAGCTTCTGAACATGTGACCCCCATCTCTAGCAATACAACTATTGGCATCAGCCAAAGTAGACCTATGGAATCAATGAGGACATGATATATGGCTCCTGTTGATTCTATAGGTTTGCACTAATTGAGATTAACAATTGAATTTTGACTACAGTTTTCAGAGGTGAGTGGATACAAGACTATGAGACCATCACTTCTGGGGGATGCTGAGATGTTTATCTGCATTGGTTCTCACTGCTCTTTTTTGGTTCTTGCTGTGGTTGATTTCAGAGGATATGGAAGGACACCTTTACACTTCTACTTCACTCTGTCTGCTGCCTATAATTCAAGCCCACTGACCTTCAGAGGAAAATTATAAGTCAGATGTATAATAAAAGGGGGCTGCTGAAGAAGCATTTTTATTAGGTGTGATTTATGGACAGCTGGGGAACAATTGGTTTGGTGGGGAAAAGATTAGCGCTACCTGGTTATTTAGTCATATTACAAAGCTGCTGTTTCATTTCTGATTTACTGCACTCCAGAGGGTTGAAGGCCCCAGAAGGCTTTTGGAAGACGCTTAGTCATTGTCCATAAATCTACACAAATAAAATAATGTGTGCTAAGTTCAGGATCAGTCAAAAAAACATTCAGCCAACTATCAGAATCATAGTATCATATAATCATAGAGTTGGAAGAGACCTCGTGGGCCATCCAGTCCAACCCCCTGCCAAGAAGCAGGAAAATCACATTCAAAGCACCCCCAACGGATAGCCATCCAGCTTCTGTTTAAAATCCTCCAAAGAAGGAGCCTCCATCACACTCTGGGGTAGAGAGTTCCACTGCTGAACATCTCTCACAGTCAGGAAGTTCTTTCTAATGTTCAGGTGGAATCTCCTTTCCTGTAATTTGAAGCTATTGCTCCGCATCCTAGTCTCCAGGGCTGCAGAAAACAACCTTGCTCCCTTCTCCCTATAACTTCCCCTCACATGTTTATGCATGGCCCTCATCTCTCCTTTCAGTCTTCCCTTCTGCAGGCTAAACATGCCCAGCTCTTTCAGCTGCTCCTCATAGGGCTTGTTCTCCAGACTCTTGATCATTTTAGTCACCCTCCTCTGGACACATTCCAGCTTGTCAACATCTCTCTTCAATTGCAGCACCCAGAATGGGACACAGTATTCCAAGTGTGGTCTGACCAAGGAAGAATAAAGGGGTAGCATAACTTCCCTGGATCTAGACATTAGACTCCTATTTGAGCAGGCCAAAATCCTATTGTCTTTTTAAGTTGCCGCATCACATTGTTGGCTCATGTTTAACTTGTTGTCCACGAGGACTCCAAGATCTTTTTCATACATCCTGCTGTCGAGCCAGGCATCATCCCCCATTCTGTATCTTTGCATTTCATTTTTTCTGCCTAAGTGGAGTATCTTGCATTTGTCCCTGTTGAACTTCATTTTCTTAGTTTTGGCCAATCATCTCTCTAATCTGTTAAGATCATTTTGAATTCTGCTCCTGTCAACTGGAGTATTGGCTATCCCTCCCCCCCCCAAAAAAAACACAAGTGCAAGCCTTGATGAGCATCCCACAAGTACCTTCAATCATCGGGAATGGAAGAGATCCCAAGGGCCATCCAGTCTGACCCCATTCTGTCATGCAGACAGAATAGAGAACCAAAACACTGCCGACTAAAGACCTTCCAGCCAGCCTCTATTTTAAAACCGACAGAGAAGGAGATGCCACTAGACCCCAGGCAATGTAACTAGACCCCAGGCAAGAGATGAGCATCCCACAGGTACCTTCAATCATCAGGAATGGAAGAAGTAAGGGAGGGATAAAAAATAGTCAATTCCAAAAATTTGAACACATAGCCAAGCAACATCAGAGTGTGGTCAAGTATTAGGAAAAACCTTCTGATGATAAGGACTTTTTCAACAGTGGGATACATTGCCTGGGGTCTAGTGGCTTCTCCTTCTCTGTCGGTTTTAAAATAGAGGCTGGCTGGAAGGTCTTTGGTCGGCAGTGCTTTGGTTCTCTATTCCTGCATGACAGAATGGGGTCAGACTGGATGGCCCTTGGGATCTCCTCTAAATCTATGATTCTAGATGCCTGCAGAAAAGGGGATAGAAATATAATTCAGCAAGGAATCAAGTGCCACCATTATGCCATCTGGATAAAGGGGCAGCAAGAAGAGTGCATGAGCAAGGTAGCCATGGGGCAAACCTCTGAAATGAGGGGATCCTGAAAGCCACTTTGAAGTTGGTTGGATTCTGGCCTGATTTGAGTATTGAAGGTCACAGCAGCCAAACTTCAGCACAATTGGATGACAACAAGGTATGAATTCCTCCCGTCTCTCATTGAAAATCCCTTACCTTTTACCTCTGCTGCTGTATCATCTGAAATACCTGTGTGGAAAGGGGGAAATCTTCTCAAGGTCAGTCAGGGAAACTGCTTTTGAGAGTCTGTTTAGAATTGTCACGGTTCTCTTTGTCTTTCTGTTTAATCAACAGTAACTCACTATAGGGTATGTGGAAGATTCTCACCCACCGATCAATACCGCCGGGGGCTGGTGTTTCACATTCTGGAGAGAATGCCGGTACCAAGGACTTCTTTTCCCTCATCTATTAGTGCCGAGTTAAATATATCCTCTATAAAGAGTGCCAAAGCTTTTAAGCAACTTTCACTTGTGTGTGGGTGGAGGGGGGCAGCATAGCGACTGCGTATGAATCATACACTTTTGTACAAAACACACACATATATATATTCCTTATTACTCCTCACCGCCACAACTTCTTTCCGCTTTAAAATCGCTCAAGGATTTTTCTAAAATGTTTTTTTCACTAAAATATGTGCTTTGCTTCCAGTCTTAAAGCAACAGGGAAGTTTTTATTTCCCCTTGTAAGGGAACGTCAAAATAGTTTATGCATCCACAGTGTTTCAACAAATCATAACTTGCTTCAAATACTTAAAATCTGGCTGGCTAGCTGGATCACTTCCACACCTGGCACATCTGTCTCCAAGACACTCCATTTTAGAATACTTCAGTGGGGCTCCAAATTTGATGTTTCTAAATCAAAGCTGGTTCTAGTGAAATTGACATGCCTTCCTTCACACTTTGGGTGCAGTTTTTTTGGGAGGGGAGGGGAGCTGATACTCCTTTACTGCTTTTTATCCTTGGATCATTTTTAGGCATCTCCACTAACCAGTTTGCTGATGCTTTTCAAGACCATCAGCACTGAAGTGATGCTCTTATGCTATCAATTTCGCTGGACTGGCCACACTATCCAAATGCCCAATCACCATCTCCCAAAGCAGTTACTATACTCCTAACTCAAGAACAGGAAACATAATGTTGGTGGACAGGAAAAGAGATTTAAAAGTGGCTTAAAGCCAACTAAAAAGCTGTGGCATAGACACCGAGAACTGGGAATCCCTAGCCTCTAAGCCAGGGGTGCTCACACTTTTTCAGCATGCGAGCTACTTATAAAACAACCAAGTCAAAGTGATCTACCTACCCACTACTCAGAGAGCCATAAAAGCAAAATATTTGAAAATTTATTTCAGAGAGCCATATAATATATTTTAAGATTGAATTCAACTAAATGTGAGTATAATAAGCACCTGAATTTATTTATAATAATGATGATAATAATATTCATTCAGCCTCTGCTACTACTACTACTACTAATAATAATAATAATAGTAACAACAACAATAGGTTCCTAGAGTAGAAGAAGACCTCCAAGGGCCATCCAGTCCAACCTCCTTCTGCACCTGGGCGGTGGCGGGAGCCTGCAGGGCGGGACTGAGCCTTCCTCCCGCCCTGCCTGGGATCTACCTGGATGCCCTACATGATCTACCAGTAGATCGCGATCTACCTAATGAGCACCCCTGCTCTAACAGGAGGACAGCTGTGACCAACAGTGCTGCAAAATTCAAAGAGGCACAAATGGAGGACAAAAGAGCGAAATGTGCTAAGAGGAAGGCACATCAAGCCAACCCTGACCAGGACCACCTTCCACTGGGAAACCAATGTCCTCACTGTGGGAGAACCTGCAGATCAAGAATAGGGTTCCACGACCACTTACTAATGCAACACCAAGACACTAGACTTGGAGGACCATCATCCTCAGGCTATGAAGGATCACCTAAGTAAGTAAGCTTTAACTGACATTTATTTGTTTATTTACCATATTTATACCTCACCCTTCTCAACCCCTGAAAAGGCTGCTTACACATAGGCAACTATTCAATGCTTAAAAAAAAATAAACATTTAAATTAAGATTAAAATTAAGACACATTAAAACAGTAAAAACATTAAAACAATTATTAAAACCATGCCATCTACAATCGTAATCTGGAGCCATTCCAATCATCATTTCACATATTCCATATCCTTCTATTGCACTTCTCCGAAGGCTTGATACCCGACCACATTTCTACTCTGTTTCAGAGCACTAGGAGGGAGGGGGCTTATCTAATATAACTGGGGAGGGAGTTCCACAGCTGAGGGGCCACCACTGGGATGGCTCTATCTCTCATCCCCATCAACTGCACTTGCGAAGGAGGTGGGACCAAGAGCAAGGCCACCCTTGACAATCTTAATCTCTGATGTGGTTCACAGGGAGAGATACGTTAGGACATGTAAGCTGGGCCAGAACCGATTAGTGCTTTTTAGGCTAAAGCCAGCACTTTGAATTGTGCTTGATAGCAGACTGGCAGACAGTAGAGATGAAGTAACTGGGGGTGTCTGCTGAGCAATCTGGCTGCTGCTCATTTGAAGCTTCTGAACAACCTTCAAAGGCAATGCCACATAGAGCACGTTGCAGTAGTCTATTCGAGATATAACCAGAGGGTGCACTACTGTGACCAAGTCTGACTTCCCAAGGTACAGGCACAACTGGCACAGAAATTTTAATTGTGCAAAAGCTCCCCTGACCACTGCCAAAACCTGGGGTTCCAGGCTCTGCAGTGCATCCAGGAGAACTCTTTAGCTAGAAACCTGTGTCTTTAGGGGGAGTGTAACCCGATCCAACACAGGCTGTAACCCTATACCCTTTTCGGCCTTTCGACTGACCAGGAGTATCTCTGTCTTGTCTGAATTCAATTTCAATTTGTTCACCCTCATCCAGACTGTCACAGCTTCCAAGCACCAGTTCAGAACCTGAACAGCATCCTTAGCAGCAGGTGGAAAAGTGTAATACAGTTGGACGCCATCTGCATACAGATGACATTGAACTCCAAAACTCTGGATGAGCTCTCCCAATGGCTTCACATACAGTAGGTGTTAAACAACATGGGGGACAATATTGAAACCTGGGGGACCCCACATGACAATGGCCATGGGGCTTGAGTAGGTGTCCCCCAACAACATCTTCTGGGAACGGCCCTCCAGGAAGGACTAGAGCCACTGTAAAACCGTACCTCCAAGCCACATTCCCACCAGACATCCCAGAAAGATACCATGTTTTATGGTATCAACGGTCACTGAGAGGTCTAGGACAGTGTTTCCCAACCAGTGTGCTGTGGCACACTAGTGTGCCGTGAGCGATCATCAGGTGTGCCATGGGAAATTGGAACCTCCAATACCCTTTCTTCCCCCTCCTCCCGAACACTTTTTCTTCTCCATTCAGGCTCCCTTCTTCCCAGCCTCACTCTACTTGCTTTGCCTCGCTTTGCTCGGGGGCGAGTCTGCGCAGTAACACCTGCACGGGTCACATCTTCCTCCCTCCCCTCCCCTCCTGAACATGCTCACGCTGCCCCCTCGGATCAAAATGGCGGCAGAAGTGGCAGTGTAAAAGAAAAGGTAAGTGTTCGGCATGAGAGGGAGAAAGGGCGCGAAGGGGGAGGAAGAGGTCTCTGTCGAAAACTGGCATGGGCAAACTTGGACCTTCCAGGTGTTTTCAACTCCAACTTCCACCATTTCTAGCAGCCTCATGCTCTTTTCCTTTCCCCCCTTCAGCCATTTAAGCAGGAAAGGGCCTCAGGCTGTAAGGAATGGTGGGAATTGGAGTCCAAAGCACCCAGAGGGCTCAAGTTTTCCCATGCCTGTTTTAGGGACCTTAAAGTGGTGAGCCTTCCCCAAACTCCATCTGTGTTCACATTTGGGCATATGGAGTATTCATGCCAAGTTTGGTCCTGATCCAACATTGTTTGAGTCCACAGTGCTCTCTGGATATAGGTGAACTACAACTCCAAAACTCAAGGTCAATGCCCACCAAACTCTTATAGTATTTTCTCTTGGTTATGTGAGTTCTGTGTGGGAAGTTTGTGTCTTTCTGCCATTCCGGCCAGGATATCTATGTTGTATTCATTGAACCAGGCCCAGGTTTCACACTGAGTGTATAAATACATTTAAAAACATATTAACTAAATGTATTACTGTGTTCGAGTGTCATTTTGTGTTGGTGGTGTGTCCCACCGCTGCCACCAATTTGTAACGATGATGGTCACTACGTATCTGACCTAATGTAAAAGGGTGTTGTATAACTTTAATTTAAGGATCCCTTAAATATGAAGAGATTAGCCACCAGATTGTGAGGACTGTTGTTGTTATCAGTTATCTAGGAGGGTCTGTCACCAATTATTGTGGGACTTCAAACTGTGTAACAAGACAGGTTAAAAACACTTTCCTGTCTTGCTTTACTCTGAGGCTGGACTTTTAAAATACGGAACAGAGAGAGGTTGTTGATGAAAAGAACAATAACAGTTTATTTATAGCTTGGCACAAAAGCTTGATGGATACGTTATAACTTCTTAGAGGCTCAACTCATCATGGTTACATTGGTATTGTAGAAGATACAAAGTTTAAAATGTTTGACTGTTACTATTACTCAGTTAGATCAGTATGTAACTATCTCACACACAGACCCTCTCTCCTCCTATAGGCACCTTGCCTATCTCTAGCCCTCAGGCTCTATACAAACAGACTGGCTCGCAAGCTCAGCCTACTAGAACTGTCTCTCTACAGCTCCAAAAACAGACTGCCCTCAGAACCTGCTCTCTCCTAGAGCTGGTCTGACAGTTAAACTGTCAAAATTCAAACTTCCCCTTAATTCTATTCTTGGCTGTGGCAGAAAGTTGTTGACTCCTCCCACCTCTGCCTTACAGCCATGTTGCTATGGCAACTCTTCCCCAAGGTGGCCTTTACTGAAGAAGTGCACCTTCCCTAAACATCTAAACATTTCAATACATTTTCAATCCTCAATCCCATAATAAAAAATAAACACTTCTGCACAGGTGGTGTGTCCCAGGATTTTGTAAATGTAAAAAGTCTGCCGCGGCTCAAAAAAGGTTGAAAAACACTGGTCTAGGAGATCAAACATGGACATACTCCTCCTGTCAAGTTCCCTACAAAGTTCATCCACAAAGGTGACCACTAATGTTTCAGTTCCATGACCCAGCCTAAAGCCAGACAGTGCTCGATCCAGATAATTGGAGCTTTCCAAGAACACCTGGAGTTTCACATGGAGCTATCCAATGGAATCCTGGGATTATAATTTAATAGCTATAGCAATAAGACTGTAGTTTATGGGAGAGCCCTATAATTCTCAGATAGAGGATTTAAAATATAAAGCATTCAAATCTGACATACTGTGTTTTTTACCGATGGAACTATGACAATTCAAGAGATACCAAACTAATTGCAGTGCAAATCTATACTTAGATTACAGATAATCCCATCTAATCAGGGATCAAACAATGATTATAATGATGTTGCATTATAACAAATACAAATTAATTTGCCTAAGGAGTTCCATCAGTATGTAAAAGTAAATAAACCAATCTTACAGGATGTAGTAAATATGTTCATTAATGATACAAAACATGCTCAAAGTGGGATTGGTGCTCTACAATAATAAGAAGCTTTGCCAAAACTTTTAGAGGTTCTATTTCAATTCAGCTGTGCCTTTGCTCATCTGCCAGACATCCAGCCTGGTCTATTACAAGATTATTTTTAAAACAGAGGATGATGTATAAAGAATGGGACAATAATTAGTTCAAAAGATCACTCATTCAACCTGGAACCCATGAACATCCCTGAGCTAACTCATTTTTGTTAATGACGGACAAACTCAAAGAATTCACATAATGATCTCAATTGTTTTTCAAAGATTGCTCATAACATTAGCCTGTTGCCACTAATTATCATTATTGCTAATTGGCATAATTAGCATGAGCATCATTGCCTCTAATAATCCAACATGCATGCTCATTACCAACCTATCCCATTGGAACTATAGTTTGGACTTACCTCTCACTCTCCAATAACATTATCCATGATGGAAAGGTGCTTGGAAATTTAGCCACAGGAATGGATAAGAAGAAGCTGGATGTGGAAAAAGACATCCCATAATATACATGTAAAAGCAACCAAGAGCTGCAGCGATATGAGGCCTCATCAAACAGCTATTCTGCTATAGTGGACAATTGTCCACTTAGAACCTTAAACTCGTGTAATTTTTTATCTGATTTTTGGGAGCCAAGAAGGGCCAGGTCTGATTAGTACTTGAATGAGAAATACCAAAGAATTATTAGAGATTCACAGACAGGACTCGAATTCAACCTACAGACAAAGTTTAAAAAACCCCAGAAAGCTACTGCTGCCAGTAGGAATCAATATCATCATCATCATCATGAACAACAACAACAACCTTCTTTTCTCCCTACAATGGAACTCAAGACACTTTACAACATGTTTAAAAATTATACAGATTAAAAGAATTATACAAAAAGTTTGATAAAGAGCTGAGTATGTTTCACCTGCAGAAGAGAAGGTTGAGAGAAGCCATGATAGCCATATATATATATAAGCTGTACCCGGTCACGTGATGCTGTGGCGTTGTGTGGTAGTATGGAAAAGAAAAAGGCAAAGAAGGAAGTAGGGAGTGAATTAGCATTCCTTTCCTTCTTACCTTCCTTCTATCCATCCTACCTTTCTTCCCTCCCTGTTTCCTTCCTTCTTTCACTTTTTATTTCCTGTTCTTCCCTCTTCCTTGTTTTCTCTTTCTTTCCCAGTCTGTATATATGTGTTTGTATATATATATATATATTGTATATATATATATGTTTATTTATATGGGCTACATATTTCAGCGTATAACAGCACAAAACATAGAGCACAAGTAATACAATTTAAAAGCAAGTAATACAATTAAAACGCTATATATGTGTGTGTGTGTGTGTGTGTCTATGTACATATTTGTGTGTGTATATATGTATGTGCTTATGTTTGTGTGTATATGTGCATATGTATATTGTGTGTGTGTACTTATGTATATGTGTGTTTGTATATGTATATGCGTGTATATGTGTATATGTGTGTAAGTACATGTGTATATTTCATGTGTATATTTCAGTGCATGTGTATATGTGTGTATATGTGCATGTCTTTATGTATATTTGTGTATGTATATATGTGTGTGCATGTGTATATATGTATATGTACAGTATATGTGTGTGTGTGTGTGCATGTGCAAACGTTTGTAAAAACATTGGCACTTTTATTGAAAATATGATGAAGCACTGGAAAACTGAACTGTTTGTTGGAAATTAAAATTACAGACTTGTCAACATCAGGAGAGGAATTTTCCAGGGAGATTCATTGTCCCTACTGCTTTTCATCATTGCCATGATCCCTCTGTCAACAACCTTACAGAAAACAAACCTTGCCTATCAAACATCTAAGAAATCTCACAAAATTTCACATCTGCTGTACATGGACGACCTGAAGCTGTATGGGAAAACCGAAACTGAAATCCAGTCTCTGACTAACACTGTCTGAATCCTTAGCACTGATATCAATATGGAGTTTGGTTTGGACAAATGTTCGACAGTGGCACTGAAGAAGGGAAAAATCATTTAAAGTGAGGGCATAAATATGCCTAATGACCAAACGATAAAGTGTCACCAGCCAGAGGCCTATAAATATCTGGGCATACTACAGCTGGACAACATCAAACATGAACATGTGAAAATTGTGGTCAGCAAAGAATACATTCAAAGGGTCAGAAAAATTCTCAAAAGCAAGCTCAATGGAGGCAATGCCATCAAGGCCATAAATACCTGAGCCATACCTGTCATAAGATACACTGCTGGACACAGGCAGAACTGGACCATTGGGACAGAAAAACAAGAAACCTCATGACCATTAATAATTCACTGCATCCTCGCAGTGATGTTGACCGGCTCTATCTGCCTAGAAAGTCTGATGGCATAGGACTCTTACAAGTCAAACAAGCAGTTGAAGAAGAAAAACATGCCCTGGCAGAATATGTCAAGGAAAGCCAAGAACCTGCTTTAGTTGAAGTCAGTAATCGCAAACTTCTCAAAGCACAGCAAACAAAGAGTCAGTACAAGAAAACTGCACTCCAAACCAGAGCTGACAGCTGGCACAACAAAGCATTACATGGACAGTTCCTTGACAAAACTGAAGGAAAAATTGACAAGGAGAAGATCTGGTTATGGCTCACAAATGGAAACCTGAAGAAGGAGACAGAAGACCTCATTTTTGCAGCCCAGGAGCAAGCCATCAGAACCAATGCAATTAAGGACAGGATTGAAAAATCAGCTGATGACCCAAAATGCAGACTGTGCAAGGAGCTGATGAAATCATGGACCATATCCTCAGTTGTTGAAAGAAAATCACACACACGGACTACAAACAAAGACACAACTCTGTGGCCCAAAGTATTCCCTGGAACTTATGTCACAAGTACCACCTGCCAGCAGTAAAGAATTGGTGGGATCATAAACCCGCTAAGGTTGTAGAAAATGAACATGCAAAAATACTGTGGGACTTTCGACTGACAAAGTGTTGGAACACAATACACCAGACATCACGATTGTGGAAAAGAAAAAAGTCTGGATTATTGATGTCACCATACCGGGTGACAGCTGCATTGAGGAAAAACAACAGGGAAAGCTCAGCCGTTATCAAGACCTCAAAATTGAACTGCAAAGGCTCTGGCATAAACCAGTACAGGTGGTCCCAGTGGTCATTGGCACACACTGGGTGCCATGCCAAAAGATCTCAAGCCGGCATTTGGAAACAATAAACATTGACAAAATCACGATCTGTCAACTGCAAAAGACCACCTTACTTGGATCTGCGCGCATCATTTGGAAATACATCACACAGTCTTAAACGGTTGGGAAGTGTTCGACTTGTGATTTTTTAATACGAAATCCAGCACATAGATCTCATTTGGTGTGACATACTGTGGTTTTGTGTCAGTGTAATAATAATAACTTTATTTTTATACCCTGCCTCCATCTCCCCAAAGGGACTTGGGGTGGTTTACATGGGGCTAAGCCCAATCAACAAAGTTTAAAAAATGTAACACATTAAAATAGGCTGGGAGTAATTACTATGGAGGCTCTATCCTTTGTTCCCACCAAACAAGCCTGAGAAGGTGGGAACTATAAGGGTGACTACATAGGCAGCTTCTGATGTTCCAGTGATAAAGGTCAATGGATATCAAACTTTGGTTCCCAATAAGCATGGTCAATGAGACCCACTCATGTGAGCAAACAAGAGTTAGAAAATATCCAAAACATTGCTGCCTAGGTCCTGTTTGAAAACCTTTGATAGCAGAGAGTTAATCTTTCCAAGAGCCCCCGGTAGCACAGTGGGTTAAACCCCTGTGCTGGCAGGACTGAAGACCGACAGGTCACAGGTGCTAATCCAGGGAGAGCACTGATGAGCTCCCTCTATCAGCTCCAGTTCCTCATGTGGGGACATGAGAGAAGCCTCCCACAAGGATGATAAAACATCAAAATATCCGGGCATCCCCTGGGCAACGTCCTTGCAGACGGCCTATTCTATCACACCAGAAGCAACTTGCAGTTTCTCAAGTCGCTCCTGACATGACAAAAAAAATCTTTAAAAGTAATTAGTTCTACTGTCAAGACATTCTTGCCATCAAGAAGTTTCTCATCATGTTCAACTGAAGTCTACTTTACTTTAATTTAAGTCTGTAAAGTCCTTCCTTATGAGTCAGAGCCTTATATCGACCCAAATAAAGACAACATTATCCAAACAAATGGCTGTTTTATTGGCTGGTCTGCCTCTGTAATTCATAGCAAGCAACATGATTTCCAGTGTGTAAATATTAAGACATTAAAGAACTTCCACATACACTAATTGCTTTGTAGTTCAAATAGCTGCACAGCCATCAAGAACCGAAGAATAAGCAGTTAACGTTAAAGAACTTATGTTAATATGCCCACAAGGAGGGTTAATGTTGACTTTTTGGTCTGCTAAATGCTGACTCAACTTTAGAAGAGTACTTCACATTCTAAGCTGGAGAAATCAATGTTGAGGATAGGGTACTTAGCAAACTGGCCTGATTTGTTCTTGGAACTATTTATTTGTCTTTTTAGCAGTCCCAGATAGCCATAGAACTCTTATCCTGCACCACATGGCCTTAGCTAAGCTACGTTACTCCAGCTATCCTCTCAAACTTAGCATAGCTTAGTTAAGGCAGAGGGCAACATTTCTGTTCCTTGCATTTTAGTGGTGGAGATATGACAAAGTGCAGGGACTATAATTCCTACCTCAATCTGCAGGAGCTGTCTGGGAAGGTGCAGGCTCTGCTTTTGCCACACCAGAGCTGCCTGCCTCCTCTGGCTCTGGTTGAGGTTCTTCCTCTTAGCGTTCCTCCATCTTCATCTAAGGAGGCCTCCTCCTGGTGAGGTCACATCACAACCCAAATCAGAACCCAATGTACATTTGTAAATATAATGGCACCACACACGTAACTCTATTTCCACAACACAGTATTGAATGTGATCATTCAAAAATGTCCAGCCACTTTCTTTGGGAACCAAACATATGTGCATGATTTCAACAGGATTCTGGCTGTAGCATTTGCCAGGAAAACAGTAGATAGTAACAAGGTGTCTTCTTGTGATCTTCCATGGGCAGCTAGTTGTCACACAAGATACATCACTTGATGGATAATATTTTAATTTTGTTATTGTGTGCCTTTAACTTTGTTATTGTGTGCCTTCAGAAGGATGGTAAAAACTTGGCTGTGGGACCAAGCTTTTGGGACAGTGCAATAAAGCAGCAATAGGAAACTTTACCAGGCCAATTAGATTTGACACAGATGACCAAGATGGTTTTAAACAGTGTATTTTAATATTGAGATAAATATTTTTAATGTTTATGTATGCATATAATGAATTCTTGTCCCGGCATTGAATGTTTGCTGTATATATGCTGTGCTCCAACCTGAGCCCCCTTCAGGGTGAGAAGGGCGGAATAGAAATGTTTTAAATAAATAAAATAAATAAATAAATTTAAGTAATTACACATCCTAACCATAGGAATCTGAAGCTAAAAGTATGTGACTTGCCCAAGGTCATCCAGTGAGTTTTCATGGTTGAGCAGCAATTAAAATCCTATTCTCCAAAGTAATAGTCAAGTGCTAGAGGATGTATCTCAAGATCTACTAGGAAATTTCTGTGTAGTTTTCAGAGCCAATATCATGCAGTGGTTCAATGTTCTAGTAAGACTTTGGTAATCCAGATACAAGTTGTTACTAAGCCATTAAACCTACTGCCTAACATACAAAGTCACTGAAAAAGCTCTAAAGCTCAGTAACACGGCACATGTTCAACATTAGGCTGGACCACAAAAGAACAGTCTCTGAAAACTGAAGAGCCACTGCAATCAGTGTTGACAATATTGGGCTAGTTAGACCAGCAACCTGACTCAATATAAGGCAGCTTCTTTGGCCAGTATCATTCTAGTCTCTAGTCTGTATGTTTCTGTGGTGAAAGCTCATCACCTCCTGAATCTGAATTTAGGAAAGCCAGCCATTCTGATACAGTTTGGTTTTGACAAAATGTACATTTCAGTACCCTGAATCTTATCATTTACTCCCACTAATAAAATGCACTCTGAGCCCTGCTATATGCACTAGAAGTGACCAGCTTCTGGTCAAAGGAAATTTAGTATAATGCCACATTTTAAACTCTCTTGTGGTTTTTCTGTACAATATAACTGTATTCTCAATTCACTTCTGACACAATAAATAAATAAATATACCAATACAAGAGAGGAAGGAAGGAAGAGAAAAGAGGGGAAGAAAGGAAAAGACACAACATGAAAGAGAAAGGGAGAGAAAGACAGGAGAAGAGAGGAAGGAGGGAGGGATAATATTAATAATAGTAATAGTAGTAATAGCAGTAGCAGCAGTAGTAGTAATAATAATAATATACATTTGTGTACATGTGTTTGTACATGTGTGTGTACCCTGACGTTTGTACATCTTGAAGTTTGTACATTTTTAATCCTGGTCATTGACCATAATAAATCTTATTTAATAATAATAATAATGGTAATAGTGGTAATAATAGTAATAATAGATACCCTGTTTTATCTCTCCCAAATAGCGATAATAGTCATAATAGTAGCTATAATGTTAATAATAGTAATAGTAGCAGCAATAGGAATAATAGCAGTAATCATAATGCTAATAATAGTGATGACAATAATAGCAATAATTTTAATAATAGTAATAATAGTGAAGAAGGGGATGATGATGATAATAATAAATACTACTACTACTAATAACAATAATAGAAGCATACGTACTGAAGTTAGGGTGCCCGGAGACCTTAGAAAGTTTGGCGTGGTGTCATTTCTGGCTTCTCCTTCCGGCTTGTTTATAAATGTTCGATTTCTGTGTCTTTCAATTTTAACTGTGTTTAAGAGTCTGACTGACTGACTGACTGACTTTATTATTTCTGAGTCGCCCTCCACGCTAGTGCTCCGGGCGACTTACACATAGCAATTCAACAATTAAAAATATTAAAAATATTAAAAATTAGATTAAAATATTTAGGGGTTAAATGCAAGGGCCAGGCTCAGGTAGTTGAGTTCCTGGTTCTGCATTAGCCATGGGCTTTCCTAAATAGCCAGGTCTTTAGAGCGGTCAGGAACTGGGGCAGGTCGAAGGAGGCTCTCTGGTCCGGTGGCATCGAGTTCCAGAGAACGGGGGCCACAATGGAGAACGATCTCCGTCTCGTGGCCTCCAGGTGGGCCTCTTTCACGCCCGGGACGCAAAGGAGGTTCTTGTTTGCCGGCCGCGGTGTCCTTGAGTAGGCAGGCATCAGCAAGCGGTCCTTTAAGTATGTTGGGCCCTGGCCCCGTAGGGCTTTGAAAGCCAAGGTCAAGGTCTTATGTAAGGCTCTATACTCAACGGGCAGCCAGTGCAGGCGCTGCAGGGATGGTGTAATGTGGCATCTCATCGATGTTCCTGTGAGAAGCCTGGCGGCCGCGTTCTGCACAATCTGCATCCTGCGGGTTAGTGACCGGGGCAGACCCACATATAAGGCGTTACAGTAATCCAGCCGTGATGTAACCGTGGCATGGATTACTGTAGCTAGCGCATCCGTCGGGAGGTAAGGCGGCAGTTGTCTCGCTTGGCGCAGGTGGAAGAAGGCCCTTTTGCTCGTGGAGGCAACCTGGGCCTCCATTGACAATTTGGAGTCCAGGATAACACCAAGGCTCTTTACTGAGGGGGATGGAATCAATGGTTCCCCTTTGAAGGGGGGCAGTGGGAAAGGTGGTTCTGGGCGGCCCGGCCATAAGATCTCCGTCTTTGATGGATTTATTTTGAGTTTGTGGGCACGGAGCCATTTTGCTACTGCTTCCAGACCTCGAGTGAAGTTTTCGGGCACCGAAGTTGTGCCAGGCTCCAGCTTCAGCAGGAGCTGAGTGTCATCGGCATATTGGTAGCACCCTAGGCCGAAGCTCCAGGCTATACCAGCCAAAGGCCGGACATAGATGTTGAACAACGTTGGTGATAATATGGCGCCCTGGGGTACTCCGCACTCGAGGAAAGATTTCCTAGAAGTTTGGCCTAGCCATTCAACTCGCTGGCTACGTCCGCGCAGGAAGGAGCTAATCCAAGCTAAAGCTGCTCCTTGTATCCCTATGGTGGCAAGTTGTCGTGTCAGCAGGTCGTGGTCCACCGTATCGAATGCAGCGGTAAGGTCCAATAGTACCAGAACTACTGAGCCTCCCTTGTCTAATTGGCAGCGGATATCGTCCGAGATGGCCACCAGGACGGTCTCGGTCCCGTGCCCGGGCGAAACCCTGATTAAAAGGGGTCCAAGCCATCTGAGGTCTCAAGGAAGTTTTGTAGCTGGGTTGCTGCCGCGCGTTCGATCAGCTTACTGAGAAACGGGAGGTTTGAGACGGGACGGTAGTTCGCTGGCATCGCAGGGTCCAGGTTGGCTGATTGTCTCATTGGCAGATCTGATTTTGGATTTAAAAATTTGTATTAGTAATTGTAATAATAGCAATAGTAATAACTAGCTGACCTGGCCATGCTTCGCTGTGGCGTTTTCCTTCCTTCCTGGTTTCTTTTCCTTCCCTCTCCTTTCATCCATCCTTCTTTTTTCTTTCTTTTTTTGTTCTTCTTCCCTCCTTCTTTTTTTCTTCCTTTCGTCCTGCGCACTCACACTCCCCCCCAAATCTCAGCCCGTCGTCCTCCCCCCTCGCTCAGCGATTCCTCCTTCTTCTGCACCCGGAGGAGGGCAAGGAGGGGGGTTAGAAGGGGGGCATTGCAGAGGAGGAGGAAAGAGCAGTGAGGGGGGGGCGCCTCTGCTCTCTGGTGGACGGCATGTTGTTTTGGAGGACTTGCGGTCGGAAGGGGAGGGACTTCCTGTTTTGGTCGCCATCTGTGTTGTTCCTTGTTTCCAGTCGGTCCCCTTTTTATTGCCGGAATGGAAGTGTGTCGGCCGCCATTTAGGTAGTTTTTCTTCATTTTTTCTTCCTTTTGCTCCGGGGGGCTCCGGAAAGCCCCTGAAGAGACGGAGATGAGCATACATCAAGGAGGTGGCGTGTCCTCTTCCGGGCCCCCTCCCGGGAGCGGCGGGGACGAGGAGAAGGAGGCCGAGGAGGTGGCAGAGGAGGCGGGCACGGCGTCGTCCTAGTATTCTGTTTCGCGGGGGTTTTTTTGAAAAAAATTCGAAGCGCACATGCGTGGTAGTCGTCTTTAGGCGCAATGGGTCCTGGGAGATGTAGTTTAGGATGGCTGGAGGGAAGATTGCGTTGATTGAGCGTGTGAGGGACTTGTGGCCTGGAAGGTAAGGAAAGTCTGTGAGTGTCTGGCATTGTGTGGGAGTTGAAATGCATGGTAGTGGGGTTGGTGTGTGTGTGTATTTGGTTTAAGCTATCTGTATGGGGCATGTGTGTGAATTGTATACTGTGGGAAGGAGGTGAGGAGAAGTGTTTTCTGGAGATGGAAGTGTGGGTCGAATGTGGAAAGGATGTTATTGGTGCTACGGGCAGGCTGTTTGGCCGCCATGTGTGTTGGGAGGGTGGGGACGGTGTGCTGTTTATGGGTTTCTTTGGGGTCGTGGGAACGGAGTGTTGTATTTTTGTTGTTTTGGGGTGGTGGGAAGGGGGGGCGAGGGTGTGTTGCCGGGAGGGCTTGAGTACAGCGCACGTCTCTGTGCTGGGGGCCGGCTGTTTGGCCGCCATGTGCGTTGGGAGGGTGGGGACGGTGTGCTGTTTACGGGTTTCTTTGGGGTTGTGGGAAGGGGTGAGGGAGTGGTGTGTGTGTGTTTTGTTTAGGATGGTGGGAAGCGGGCGAGGGTGTGTTGCGGGTAGGTTTTGAGTGCGGCGTGCAGCTCCCTGGATCAGGCCATGGTGCTTTGGCTGCCATGTGCGAATGTTCATGCGCGAATGGGGTAAGGAGGGCTTTACTGTGCAGTAAGCGCAGCTGCGCTTGTTTCCGTAGCGGGATTTTGTGGGGTGTAAATTGGGGGTCTTGCAAGGTACCTAGGGCAGATTTTTTGTGCCCTATAGGTACCTCGTGGTATGTGGGAATGTGTTGGGTGGGCTTAGTGGTTCTGGGGTGTTTAGTTTGGCAGTGCATAAGCGTCAACGCACGACCATTCGATTTTTATATATATGAGTACAAACTGTTGACTATATATGAAAATGAAGGTTCCAATTTTGCTTCTTTCCTTTTGATTTCTACTATGAAAATAAAGTTGGCATCCTTGTTAGCCAATGTTAGTGTCAATACTTTTAGTCCTACTATTCTTTTCTTCTAAAAGAATAAAGAATAGGGTTCCCACTAGCATCGACCCAAGTCATTGGAATTTATTTATTTTATTATTTTATTTTTATTATTTTGACTTCTAACCTGCCACTTCCCAGAGGCTTGGGGCGGTTCACAAGAAGCATAAAAGCGAAAAGTACAATACACAAAGGGACACACAATACACTAAACAATAACCCAAGGAGGGGGGGAGAAAGGGATACAGGGCCGATCAACCACTCGCTAAGTCAGACCGAGCGGGATCAGTATTTTTTTTTTTTATAAAATAATTCTTTATTGGTTTTTCAAACATATAAAAGGTTTTGAAACAGAATGCACAGAGTGTGCATGAATAAAACAAACATAGATGCTGTGGTCCATCTCGGGACGATCACAGCAGTGTACAGAAAAGAGACAGCTTGAGGTACAGCGGTGCAATGAAATTGTTTGATCCGTGAGGCGTATTATAGTCAGTTTGGTTGGACCATTCTATACATATTATCCCAACTCTTGCTTTTCTTATTTCACTCTACGTCGACTTAGTGCCCGTGGTACTATTTGGTTACCTGTAATTTAAGAGAGATCGTAAGTCTATGTCTAAATATTCACTATTACATAGTTCATTAACCCCTAATACCAGTTGAGTGTCAGATCTAAATTGTGTTCTTTCCTACAATATTCTTGGACCAACAGCCAGTCTCCCTTTTCCTCCCGGGCTTTATCTTCTTTCTTTTCTTTTAAGGCATCCGTGAGCCATTCCATCTCGATAGTGTCCATAACCTTTGTAATCCATTCTCCCCTGGTCGGGAGCTCTCCTGCTTTCCAATATTTGGCATATACCAATTTGGCTGCCGTTGTTAATAATATGAGAATCTTTCTCTCATTGGAGCTTAATTCTAATTCTTGATCCACGATACCCAAAAGAAAAAGGTCTGGTTTCCTTTCAATTTGTTTTTTAAAGATTTTCTCTAATTCTTTTTCAATCATTGTCCAAAATTGCTTTGCTTTTTTACACGTCCACCAGAGATGGAAGAATGTTCCATGCTTTTCGTTGCAGTTCCAACAGTTTGTTTTAGAGTTTTTGTACATTTTTGCGATCTTGTCCGGTGATATGTGCCATCTATGTATGATCTTAAACCAGTTTTCTCTGTAGTTATAACTTGTTAAAATATTTGCATTCTTTTTCCATATATTATTCCAAACCTCTGGCTTAATTTTATAGCCCACATTTCTCGACCACTCCTTCATATACCCTTTGGTTTGGTTTTCCTCTGTATCCCATTTTAGTAGTATTTTATATAAATTTCCTACCAGTTTTTTTTTTCCCTGCCGAGTAATATTCTTTCCATCTCTGATTGGTCGTCTCTGAAGCCTATGATTTTGTCTTCCTTAAATTTTTGATTAATTTGATAATATGGAAACCAGTCCGTTTTCTTGTCCTCACTTTTCAGTTGGTTTATGGATTTCAGGGTGTATCCAACCCCGTCCCAATAGGTTAAATCTTTGTATGTCCACCATTTTTTATCTTCCATTTGTCTGATTCTGTATGCTTCCACCGGGGAAAGCCAGAGCGGATATTCCTGGAAGATTTTGTTGTGATATTTTAGCCAGGTTTTTAATAAAACCCCTCTTATGTAGTGATTTTTAAAATTTGAGTCGACCTTTATCCTATTGTACCATAGATACCCGTGAAATCCGTATTTTAGATCATGTCCCTCCAAATTAAGCAGCTTATTATTCTCAAGTATACACCAGTCCCTGACCCAGGCCAGACAGTTTGCTTCGAAGTATAACCTTAAGTTGGGTACCCCAACCCCTCCTCTATCTTTCAAGTCATACAATTGTTTTAATCTGACCCTGGGTTTCTTTCCTCCCCATATGAATTTGGAGAGGTCCCGCATCCAATAAGTAAATTGTGTGTCTTTCTTGATTATTGGGAGGGCTGCAAATAAGAAATTTATTTTTGGTAGGAACATCATCTTTACTGTGGCTATTCTGCCAAAAGAAGATTTAGCCTAGACCATTTTTCCAGATCTCTGGTTACCTCTTTCCAGTTATGTTCATAATTATTTTTATACAGTTGTGAGTTTTTGGTGGTGAGATGTATCCCAAGGTATTTCACCTTCTTAGTGGAACGGAGTCCCGAATTTTTCTCCAACGCCAACTTGTCTTTTTCAGTCATATTCATTGTTAACATCTGGGTTTTTTCTTTATTAATTTTTAATCCTGCTACCTTACCGAATTGTTCTATTTTTTCTAGCCATAGCGGGAGGAGTTCCTTAGGATTTTCTATTATTAGAACTAGGTCGTCCGCATAAGCTAATACTTTAAACTCATCTTTCTTGATTTTGAGTCCCTTCAGTTTAGGTCTTCTCTTATATCATCTAGTAATATTTCTAAAGACTGGATAAAGAGAAGGGGGACAGAGGGCATCCCTGTCTTACTCCCTTCTCTACCTTAATGTTCTTGGTTTTATGTTGATTCACTATAATTTTTGTTTTTGTTGTCCGTATATTGCATTAATTATATTGTTAAAGTTGTATCCTGTGTCCGATTCCTTGTTTAGGGTTTTGACAAAGCTCCAGTTCACCTTGTCGAACGCTTTCTCAGCATCGAGGAATATCAGAGCGACTGTGTTGTTGATGTTTTATTATAATATTCAATAATATCAATTATAGTTCTTATGTTTGTTTTAAGCTGCCTTCCGGGAGAAATCCGTTCTGATCTTTGTTAATTTTCTTGTTAAGATATTGCTTCAGTCGCTCTGATATTACCGATGCGAAGATCTTATAA
Organism: Anolis apletophallus; assembly: GCA_030556195.1. NCBI lineage: Eukaryota > Metazoa > Chordata > Lepidosauria > Squamata > Anolidae > Anolis > Anolis apletophallus. The sequence continues at coordinate 14,621,890 of JARBWK010000005.1, read as the reverse complement.
TCTGCGTTCAGAAGTGCTATTGGTCTGTAACTGGCCGGGTTGGTGGAGTCTTTGTCTGGTTTTCCAATTAGTGTTATATACGAGTCCTTCCATGATTCTGGGATTGTACCTGTTTCCATTACCTTATTAAAGAGCTTCTCTAGTATATCTATTATCAGTATTTGGTCACAAGGAGGCAGTCTGGGGGTTCCCAGGCAAACACCTCGGTGCTGCTTGTCCAGAGGAACAGGTGCAGCACTCTCATCATGCAGCGGCCCGCAGTAGCTGCCCCTGTTGGTGGGAGATGCTACCTTCTTGGGCCTAGGGGGAGCCCGGGGGAGCTCAAGCCAGAAACGGGAAGTCCAGAGGGTCCTGGGCTGGGGGGGTCTCCAGGCCCTAGACCTACGGGTTCGGGGTCTTTTCCCTTCCTGGGGGGCGGCCACAGGTCCGCCAATGCTCCAGTCCTCCAGGGGCAGGCTCCTTCTGGTGCTCCAAACCCCCAGGGGCAGGCTCCTTCCGGCGCTCCAGTCCTTCAGAGGCGGGCTCCTTCCGGTGCTCCGGTCCTCCAGGGGCGGCTCCTTCCGGCGCTCCATTCCTCCGGGGGCAGGCTCCTTCTGGCGCTCCATTCCTCAGGGGGGTGTCTATATATATATAGACACACACACACACACACACACACACACACAGAGTATATATATTTAGACTTGTATACCGTCCTTTCCATTTGGCTCAGGACAGTTTACAGCATATCGAACAACAAACAAGGCGCATAAAAACAATATATATATATATATATATATATATATATATATATATATATATAATGTGTAACAGTGATGAAGGGCTACCCTGAACTAGAAGGAAGTCATCCTTTGCCCTACTAATGCTACTACAAAGTAGCCCATCACTCTAATATAACTGATTTAGAGCAAAAATTCAAACACTTTGGTGCTGTTAACTCTTCTCTGACCAAGATTTCTTCTTCAACCACTTTCCCATCTCTGCCGCTAAAATCCTTTCCTTTGCCAATTTGTTTCACTCACTGGCTGGCAGTGCTAAAGCGGCCGCTGCTTCTGTGGAATTCTAATGAAGCTGGTGCTTTTTCCTCCGGGTTCTCAGTAGTTCCTTCATCTCCCCAGCCAATTTTAACACTGATGTGTCAGACTGGTCTCCTTTTTGCTAGCTGTTCAAACATGGTCTCGTCTTGTCAACTGAGGGCTCCTCATGAATACTTGCATGTGGCCTTCCGATGAAAATGGGGGACAGAATTTTCCACAGTTATTGTGTCTCTTCTGTGCTGTAATCATTTCAGCAAGATGCAGAACTATGATGCTAGTCTACAGTGGGAGTTGATCATTTCATGTAGCAGATAATCTGAGATTTAGGCTGAAATCCTATAGGTGTCTTATGCATGCATGTTCTTACTATTCTTGATATTGATTTAATTTGTGTTCTTATTTGTTTTCTTTTTCACAATACTGAGATTCAGGGCAGCTTACAAAAATGAAATCACATAATATGACAAACATTAACAAAAAATGTGCGTCAGAGCACATGGCGAAATATAATTAAACAATTCATATAATTAAAAGTCTATAAAACAGATCTACAAGGGCGGGTCAATAAGTCCATCACTTTTTTTAATGAAACACAGGTTTTTGAATAAAAAATCATTTTATTTTTCAACGTAGTCTCCTTTGAGCTCTATACACTTTGTCCAACATTTCTCTAATATTTTAATCGCTTCCAAAAAATAAGATTTGTTGAGGTCATCAAAATAGGTATTTGTTTGTGAGATGATTTCATTGTTGGAGTCAAATCTCTTTTCGCCAAGCCATTTCTTCAGGTTTGGAAATAAGAAATAGTCACTCAGGGCTAAATCCAGAGAATAGGGCTGATGAGGGAGTAATTTGTATCCCAATTCATGGATTGTTGCCATGGAAACTGCATATGTGTACACCCTCGCATTGTCCTGGTGCAAAAGAACTTTTTCTTGGCCAAATGCGGTCGGGGTTTTTTCCAAATCATTAAATCGAACCAATAAGTTGGCATAATATTCCCCATTGATTGTTTTACTCTTTTGAAGATAGTCCATGTGGATTATACCTCGTGCATCCCCAAAAATGGTCGCCATGACTTTATTCGCTGACAAACCCACCTTGGCCTTCTTTGGCACCGATTCACCCCAAGAAACCCACTGTTTCGACTGCTGTTTGGTCTCTGGTGTGTTGTGGTGGATCCACGTTTTGTCCAAAGTTACGAAACGGCACAAAAACTCATCCATATTGCAGTTGAACGATGCCAAACACTCCTGCAAAATTGTCACACAATTGTGTTTGTGGTCGATTGTGAGCAAACGCAGCACCCATCTTGCAGAAAGTTTTCTCATACCCAAGTGATCATTTAAAATTGAAACCACTGAGCCATGGGAGATGCTTCCACAAACTCTCGCACTTTCAATCTCCGATTGGCCAACACCATATCATGATTTTTTTCAGTTGTTTCTGATGTAGAGACCTCAACTGGGCATCCAAAATGTTCTTCCGTGCCACAACGAAATTCAGTGAACCACTTTTTACCATTGAAATTGATGGTGCAGAGTTCCTGTAGTATTTATCAAGCTTAACCATGGTTTGAGTGATGTTTTTTTCCTACAAAAAAAATGCTTAATGAGCACACAAAATTCACTTTTTTCCATTTTCTCCTCAAATCACGCAGTAGTCTACTATCAATGGCTGTCAAACACAAGTTAATGATGCAGTTTGTTCAAATTTTGCCAGGAGTCAATTGACAGGTGCCTGTTGACAGGAGCAGTATTGCCCTTTCAGTTAAGAGGCAGGAAATTCAAAAAGTCACAGACTTATTGACCCACCCTCGCATTAAAGCAGCATGCCATGAAAATCTCTGGCTATCAATTCTTAAAAGATTATCAGCATATCAAAGTTTTCAGTTGCTGGGGAAAAATGGCTGGAGAGAACTATCCATGTCTTTAGGGAAGGAGTTCCAAGGCCTGGGAGCAGCCATTGAGAAAGCCTTCTCCCATATGTAACAAAGGTATGTTTTGTCCTATATTCAACACCTACATTTAGCTCAAGGTCGCAAAAAGGATGCATGGGTATGTGCACTTGGTTGAATATTTAATTGCACATCCAGTCATGCTTTTGATGGAGCAATGTCGCCATGTCAGTGGAGACCCAGGTTGCCACTGTTAGCAAACAGGCCTTCTTTCCTCTCCACCAGGCGAAGCAACTAACACCATACCTCACAAGAGAGGCCTTGGCAATAGTCATTCATGCCACGGTGACATCTAGACTAGACTATTACAATGCGTTATACACTGGCCTTCCCAGGTCTGTGACTCAGAAGATCCGCATTGCCCAGAATGTGGCAGCTAGGCTGCTCACACTAACACCCTTGAAATGCCATATACTGCCAGCTCTTCAACAGTTGCATTGGCTGCCAACAGAATATCGTAGTCTTTATAAGACACTGGTCCTGACGTTTAAGGCCCTGTATGGCCAGGTTCCGATATATCTCAGAGACTGCCTTTCCTCTTATGGCCATCAGTGGTCACTTAGACCCTCCCAATGCAATCTGCTTTACATTCCAGGCCCAAGAGAAGCACGTCTTACTAATAAGAGGCATAGGGCCTTTTATATCCCTGCCCCAGCACTGTGGAACTCATTGCCACTGTATATGAGAGTGATGCGCGATCTGCACCCTTTCACCCAGGTTCTCAAGACCTGGCTCTTCAGTAAAGCATTTGATATGTAACTTTAACTTTTATTTTCATGACCCGTGTATGTTTTATCTGGTTTTACTGTTTATTTATAAATCGCCTGGAGCATCTTGATGGAGGGCGATTAATAAGAAATAATTTGATGATGATTTAGCACATTTATCATGTAGCACCATCTGTGAATGATTCTGCATGGGGAGCTTTATTTATTTATTTACTATATTTGTATACCACCCTTCTCAGCCTGCAGGCAACTCAAGGCAGTGTACAGAGACAACAATTCAATGCCCAACAACAAAATAAAACATTTTAAACATTTTAAAACATTAAGATATAATATAAAATCATAACAAGATCAATGAAACATAAATCATTTGCACCTCCTAGTTAAAACGTAGTCCAATCTCATCATCCAATCGTTCCACATTCCTATGTCTGTTACATTGCATTTTCAAAGGCTTGCTCAAACAGCCAAGTCTTGACTTTTTTCCAGAATGTTAAAAGGGAGGGGGCCGATTTAATGTCCCTAAGGAAGGGTGTTCCAAAGCCGAGGGGCCACCATTGAGAAGGCCCTGTCTCTCATCCCCACCAAACATATTTGTGATGCAGGTGGAATTGAGAGCAGGGTCTCCCCGGATGATCTTAATGTCTTAGTTGGTTCATAAGGGGAGATGTGTTCAGACAGATAAGTTGGGCCAGAACAATTTAGAGCTTTATAGGCTAAAGCCAGCACTTTGAATTTTGCCTGGTAGCAGACTGACAGCCAGCGGAGCTGGCTAAAACAGAGGAGTTGTATGCTCCCTGAGCCCCACTCCTGTTAGTAACCTGGCTGCTGTCCGTTGGACCATTTGAAGCTTCTGGATAGTCTTCAAAGGCAACGCCATGTAGAGCGTGTTGCAGTAGTCTATACAGGATGTAACAGGAGCATAGACTACCGTGGCCAAGTCAGACTAGGTATGGGTGCAACTTGAGCACAAGTTTTAACTGTGCAAATGCTCCCCTGGTCACTGTCACTGCTGAAACCTGGAATTCCAGGCTCAGTGATGAATCCAGGATCACACCCAAGCTGCGAACCTGCATCTTCAGGGGGAGTGTAATCCCATCCAACATAGGCTGTAACCCTATGCCCTGTTACACCTATACAACCCTAATGTATAATCTCTGGCTTGTTTCACATTTTCAGGGAGCTGTCCAAAGTTCTGAACCCTATTACCAGTGTTGGAGAGCCCCATTAAAGTGCTGATGAAAACCTGAATGGGCTCACCATCCACTGGCATAGGAGCCATTGTACAATTGCAGTTTATCAAAACAAAAACAAAGAAACACAAAGTAATGTGTTATCTTGAAATTTAGAATCCCAGTATGTTTGCATTTTTTCTTGCTGTCTTGTGATAGCATTTGTTTAGTTCAAAATCATGCAGTTCAGATGTGTTGAAGCTAGTCTGCAAAAGAAGCATGTATCCTTCATTTGCACAGAGAAGCAATGCATGTTTGTGTGACCTTAAGTAAATCATTTGCCCATTAAATATTGCCATCTGAAATGGTTGTTTAAATATACCAAATGTACTACATTTGACATATTATAACCCACCATAACTTCTCAGTTGTTTTATAGAAGCTAGCCAGAGTCATGCTGACAGAATACTTTAGCATAACAACAGCTGTATAGGCAATGTGAAAGCGGAAACGAACCATAAGTGCTGTGGTCACGAAGGAAGCAAAGTGCTAGAGAAATAGGCTGCTTAGAACAAGCAGATTTTCCCCACCTCCCTTCCTCACCATTGCTGCATGACCTTGGAAAGATTGCAACTGCTATTGTAATGCTGGAACAGGATTCTGGTGTCTAATTCTCAAAGACTTTAGCAAGAGTACAGATCTAGATTAAATGAAAAGTAAAGACAGCATGTCTGCAAATGACATAAATTGCAGAACACAGCATATGCATTTTGACCTTAGAGAAGTCAAATAGCAATGGATCCTTTTGGAAAACAGGTTTCATGAGTCACTAAAAATACATGAGGACCCAGGAACAGAGCAAAACAAATTTATATATATATATATATATATATATATATATATATAGAGAGAGAGAGAGAGAGAGAGAGAGAGAGCATTTGTATCCCATCCTTCTCAACCCCCAGAGGGGGCTCAGGATGGCTTACAATTGGTAGTCATTAGATGCTGAAAAAGAAACAGTTAAAGTACAACAGTTAACATAAACAGGTCAACAGCAATACAAATACATTAAAAGCAATAAAATACATTAAAAATATTGGCCTTGAAATATTAACACAACCAAGTCTTAGTCTGCAAATCCAAATCATAGCCCAGAGTTCCAGTCCAAGTTTTCTTAAATGACCTGTGAGTCATTACAGTTGTTGCTCAGCCAGTTGTCCGAATGCTTGGTCCCAAAGCCAAGATTTTAGTTTCTTCCTAAAGGAGAGGAGAAAAGGAGTCACCCTGATTTCACTGGGAAGTGCATTCCACAGACGCTATAATGTCACCAGACGCTGATTTCACTTGGGAGTGCATTCTACAGATGCTACAATGTGTGAGGACGCTCCAATATTCCGTAAGGATCACACGCAGGTGGTTCACGATCCAACAAGATTTATTGCAGGTACAACACCCATAAAGTCAAAGCAGTGAACCGTCACCCAAACACACCTTATATACCCCATCTCCCCTCCCTCCTTTCCCTTGCAATGTCCAGGAAAGGTTGCATCATGTCCTGCTGACTCAGCAATCCCACAGTCCAGAGGATATTACATCATACCCTGGCTGAGTCAGCATATTCCCAGTTAGTGTCCAATGTCCGGAAGAGGTTGCGTCACATCCGTCTTGACTCAGCACTGCTCCCAAAGGATTACATCACCCCAGGGAATTCCCCAAGGTCCGGCATCAAAGCAGGTCAAGGCAGACTGGGAGTCTGAGCCTTCTCAAGGCTAAGATCTCCCAGCTCTGACACAATGTCACTGGATACCAAAATAAATGACTAAACTAAGGCTATCATACTTTGGACATATGATCAGAAGATGGGATTCACTGGGAAAGACAACCATACTCAGTAAAGTGGAAAGCAATTGGAAAACCAGAAGATGACAATAAACATGGATTAGGTCATTCAAGGAACTCAGAGTCCTGAGTCTGCAAGATCTCAACAGGGCTATTGGTGACCCAAAGTTATTAGAGGTCTCTCACTAATAGAGCCACCAAAAAGTCATATTTCAGCTGATGACATATTGTGATCAGCAACAGCAACTGCATAACAGCATGCACTTCCAAATTTCTAGTAGGCCTCATGTGTCTCTTAATAACTGTATGATTGGCAACAGGAAAGGCTTTTTTGTGCATGGAGATGCAATGATGGAAAAGGGATGCTGAATTTCTGCTAGATGCACAGCTGGTGAATCTGCCTCCAGGGGTTCCCTTTTCACCCCTATTAGGAGAACTGCCTGCTGGATTGGAAGCAGATGAGAGACAGGCACTGTTTCCAACTGGCATGGGGAAGTTGAAACTAGGGACAGTTGTGAGGAGAGATACGTGGCTTGCCATCAGTTAGTTGGACCATTCCCAATCTATCATGAAGCTAACTCTGTGATTTTTTAGGAAGCAGAGTGAAGCTTTCAATCTCATGAGTCAGGCAGCCCCTTCCTAACATTGCAGAATGGAAAAAAGTGTGTCACTGTTCATTACCCTAATGAATAATAGATGCCTAGCCAGTTGAAGAATACATATAAGAAAAAAAGAGCAACAAGGAAGATTTGTCCGAGTTTGCAAAGAATTATTCGATGGGAGAAGGTTGTGATTTCTGAAAAAGCCCAGCTTACTTGTTCGAGTGTTTCTCCCTGCTTCAGAATTTAAGATCATCCGGGAAGACCCTGGTCTCGATCCCACCTTCTTCGCAAATGCATTTGGTAGTGACATGAGACAGACCTTTCTTGGTAGTGACCCCCCACCTGTGGAAAATGCTTCCCATTAGATTTAGGTCAGCTCTATCCCTCCTTTCCTTTAGGAAAAAGCTCCGCACATGGCTTTAGAACCAGGCATTTAGGCAACAGGCTTGACAGCATTTGCAGTGTTTTAGAACAGACTATAGATAGGCTTTGGACTGAGTTGGTCACTGAATCAGACTCGGGTATGGCAATATGGTTGATAATAACAGTATGTTTTAATTGGATTTTAACCTACTCTGTTATGTCATGTTGTATTGTCTTTGTGTATGTGTTGGCATCAGATTGTTGCTATTATAAGTCTCCCTGAATCCCCCCTTGGGGATTGAGAAGGACAAGGTACAAATGTTTGAAATAAATAATAATGAATAAATATTCCTTCACATGATACAGTAGCTAAGATCCTGCATCATGGACAGAGACCACTTGTAGGCAGCTTCATGACTACCCCTCTCATGTGGGATGATAGTATGACCCTTAAATGATCATTAGAGAAGGATTGTCTCCCATTTCACAGAGATTTCTAGAAATAGAAAAATTAAGGGAAACGACAATCTCATTATACTTTCTTCTCTCCCTAAAGAACTGCAGTGGGGATAGGAGACAGTACCTGCTGCTTTCTCCTATATCTTCTGAACATATGATAGCAATAGCAATCATCTCTTGGGCCCACCAGAGAGTAATATTTTAGATGGAATTCCCCATCTATAAACTCATGTCATATGGGCAATACCACTAACAGGATTCTAGCCAAGGAAAGGACTATTTCTGTTCAGGGATCATGTATTTTTCTGCGCTGAATAAGTTCCTGAAAAACTTGTCATGCTGTGAATGTTTGAGGAGAATATTGCATGCAGACCTTTGTTTTCTCACACAGCTGTGAGAATACTATAGCAGCTATTTGTCCTTGTATGCAAGGATGAACAATATGAAGATTTGCATGCCTACAAAGGCATTCCAGAAGAGTTGCAAAAAGTTTCATTTTTATATAGTGCACAACTAAATTTTGCTTGTGATGTTGTCATTATTCCCCTTCTGACATTTCTGCTATGAAGACTTTTATAACAAATCTCTAGATTCATGAATATTTAAGAATTCTTTTGCTTAATATCCAGTTATTTTTAGGAGTAGTCAAAATCTCCAAGGACTATACCATGTTATTCCCAACTGAAGTAGACCAAATGAAATGAATGGGACCTGCTCGCCATGATTTCAATTAATCTGCTGTAGCCAAGGCTAGTTATTTGAAGACTTTTGCTATTAGAAGCATAGTCCAATTATTATTACTTATTTACTTTAATTTATCCCACCTATATTTATCCCACTTTTCTCCCAATATAGGGAATCAAGGTAGCTAATAATAATAAAATGGCACAATAGTTCAATTCTTGTGGTACGCATGGCTCAAGAGCAGTACATGTGAAAAAGATCTTGGAGTCCTCATGGACAATGGGTTAAACATGAGCCAACAATGTGATGTGGCAGCAAAAAAAGCCAACGAGATTTTGGCCAGCATCAAAATAGAAGAGTATAGTGTCTAGGTCCAGGGAAGTCATGCTACCCTCTATTCTGCCTTGGTTAGATCACACCTGGAATACTGTGTCCAACTCTGGGTACCACAATTGAAGTGAGTATGTTGGCAAGATGGAATGTATCCAGAGGAGGGTGACTAAAATGATCAAGGGTCTGGATAACAAGCCCCATGAGGAGCAGCTTAAAGAGCTGGGCATGTTTAGCCTGAAGAAGAGAAGGATGAGAGGAGGCATGATAGCCCTGTATAAATATGTGAGAGGAAGTCATAGGGAGGAGGGAGCAAGCTTGTTTTCTGCTGCCCTGGAGACTAGGGCACAGAACAATGGCTTCAAACTACAAGAAAGGAGATTCCACCTGAACATGAGGAAGAACTTCCTGACTGTGAAAGATGTCCAGCAGTAGAACTCTTTGCCCCAGAGTGCGGTGGATGCTCCTTCTTTGGAGGCTTTTTAACAGAGGTTGGATGGCCATCTGTTGGGGGTGCTTTGAATGCAATTTTCCTGCTTCTTGGGTTGGACTGGATGGTCCACAAGGTCTCTTCCAACTCTATGATTCTATGATTCTATTATTCTTGACTTTTGAGTTGGTTGATATTTTATTGTGTCAGAAGTAAATTGAGAATACAGTTATAATGTATAGAAAAACCACAAGCAAACTTAAAAAATTGGCATTCTGCTAGATTTCATTGGACCAGAAGCTGCTCACTTGAAGTGCCTCTGGTGACTCTGTAAGAAGGTCCTCCATTGTGCATGTGGCAGGGGTCAAACTGTGTTACAGAATGCAAGCAATCTCTGTGTGTGTCAACTGCTAAATAAAGTGCATGAAGCCGATCAGTTTGGCGATATATAGGGTGATGGCTTAGCCTAGAAGTTTTAGATATTGATGCAATTTTTGTTCAGGCTCAAGCAGGGAGATATTTAGAGAGTTGGAAGAGAGGAACAGAGAGAGACAGACTGATTTGCTTCTTGGCTGCTGAGAAGAAGGTCTCTCATAAAGACAAATGAAATACTATTTCCAATCTCTCTGAAAGGCCATTTAGTGAAGTGATGCAACTGATCTTATTGTACATATGTTGTTCTGAATTAAGATGAGTAAACTACTTGTTATTTACTGTTCACTTGTGTGGTGTATTTTCTTTTCTTTGGCAAGGCAGTGTGTGGGCTGATCCAACATTAACTATATGCGGCTTTATTTTACATTCCACCACAGATTGCATTGCAGTAAGTGGTCTGCGGTTTGTTCTTCTCTACATGACAGAATCCACTTTGTGGCCCCATTTCTTAAGGTTAGCGCTACATTTGTGGTGCCAGAGTGCCGTCTGTATCAACACCTTCCAAGTTGCCCAGTTTTCTGTGTGTGACTTTCTCATCTGGTATCAGCCACTGTTTGAGGTCCTGGATTTTAACCTGCCACTTTTGGACTCTCGCTTGCTGAGGTGTTCTTGCAAGTATCTCTGTAGATCTTAGAAAGCTATTTCTTGATTTAAGGCATTGGCTTGCTGGAAAATATCCAAACAGAGGATGGGCTGGATATGTCAATGTCTTGGTCCTTTAATTACAAGCTTCTACTTCCCAACAGATGTCAGGTGGTGCAATACCGGCTGAACAGTATAATTTCTGCAGTGGTGTGGAGCATAGACATCCTGTGATAATGTGTCATGTCTCATTAAGAGCCACATCCACTGGTTTTATGTGCTGAGATGTATTTCACACTGGGAAAGTATATTCGGCAGCTGAATGGCAAAGTGCAAGAGCAGATGTCTTCACTGTGTCTGGTTGTGATCCCCAGGTTGTGATGGTGAGTTGGTGATACTGGGTGATACCTGGCTTGGCTGCAGTCTTGTAAAGTGAGTCTAATGGTCTTAGACCATAAACTAAACAAGAGTCAACAGTAAGTCTCCAAGAGCAGCAACACATCTTTTAAATAAGTTACTGGCTTCTCCTACTTTGTTCAGCATAGAAAATGCCTCATCCATTTAGTGTGTACCTTTGGGAAGAATCCATGTGGGGCTCAGACAATCCCTAAAGTAAAAAATAGAATATGTCATCTTCAGAACTGACTTTACATAGAAATATTATCTTTATCAGGGGTCTGTACGTGCCTTAAAATCACCTTTCACCTGTCAACCTCATGAATTCATAAGGGTTTCCAAGGCAAGAAATACTAAGAGGTGATTTACTCTGGCCTTCCTCTGAAATATATCCTGTAGTGGTATTCATTAGGAGTCCCTGATTCAATTAATAACTCAAAGTTAACTATTAAGTACTTTTCTGCCCCACTGAGAAAATGTTAAAAACACATGCTGGATTTTCTCATGCAAGTCAATCATAGTTAAACAGGTCCATTTAGACTGAAAAGCCACTGTTGTAATATACACTGGGGCATTTTGCCACCTGCTGGTGTTCAAATTAACCTCTGAATTTTCAAATCCATAATGCTGAAGTGTCTTTTGGCTCATTTCAAGCTGTGCTTATTCCCTGTAAATATGTCCTCTGCCCACACATGATAATAAGCCCAACTTCGACAATTCCTTGGGACAAGATCGCTGAGTTTCTTTCCATATCCTTCCTGCTGTTCCACTCTAGAACACATTCTCTGCCGTAGCTGGTGCTTTTCCACAACCCGACAGATGCGACATCATTTCCAAACAATCCACCATGAGTCAAATCCCACAGAGCAGTCAGGAACTAAATTATAAAAGAGCTTTTATACATGGCAAGAGAACTCAGTGGAAATAAAGCAGATGAACGGAGCAGAAATAGTGTTTGTGTAAGTTTTGCAATTTGGAAAAGAAATGCAAATGAAACCATATCTTGATATGAGAGAATTTGCTCATTTATTTCACCCTGATGTGGGTGATTTATGCTTTGCATTTGCCCTCTTTCTAGGACAGTAAAGTTGAGACAAACTAGGTTTCTGGAGATCTCCTCTCAGATGGCAAATGTTCACTCAGCCCTGTACAATTCACTGTTTCCGGGTTCCACTAGCATCCCCTTCCTAGCATAATAATAGTAATAATAATGATAATTATTATTATTTATTTATATACCATCCTAACTCCCCAAAGGGACTCATAGGAGGCTTAGGCCCAGCAGCTAGGGCTGGAGTACCTCCCAGAAGCTTTTAGCAGAGCCAATATTTTCAGACAATGTTGGCAAGATTGGAGCATTAGATGAATGTAAAGCTCCATTAGCATTAGAGGAAATAACAAAAAAAACTGTTATTCCTCTCCCCCTACTCCTGCTGCCCCTGCTGCACAAAGGCAATTGGAGAACTTCTTCATATAGCTATTGTGCACTCAAGCACTAACTAAGCAATGAGGATGTGTCCAGATAGCATCTATTGGCTGCTGTACAGCTGAGTAATAAGGGGCAGCCTTGACCTAAGGAAAAATATCCTTCTTTTCCTATTATGGTTATGCCATGGCAGGGAATAATTACCAGAAAGAGCTCCATGACCAGGCTTTTGGTGGTTCTGCATCTGCACCTGAGAGCTCTCACATTGGCATCACTGGGGTCAACACCAGCATAATGTACAAGCAACCACTGTCAGATTTAGCATGAGTAGCCCATAGAGAAAACTCTAGCCCCTATGACTCCAAGTGTGATTGCATAGCTCATAAAGAAAAACACATGAGACTATAGCTTTAAGTAGAAGTCCAAAAGTCCAAAATGTATTGACAGCATACAGCACAAGGAAAATACAAAACATATGAATGGCTTTCTCAGCAACATAAACAGTTTCTTCATTCAGAGATAAGAAGGCAAAAACAAAATTCAGTCTCTCTTACACAGTCCATAGAGTGACCTTGTTCCTTCTTCCATAATATTTCTCTTATCCTCCAGCAACAAACTAAAAGCAAACTTCGACTCAAAACGAGTCACACGTGGAGCACAGAACACAATCTTCAACGTTCCATCACACTCAAGAATGCAAGCACACAGCAACTTACTTTATACACAAACTTTCAATTATCTCATTAATTAGCAAAGTCAGCTGCAGTAGAAACAGCCCCAATCCTTAACAAAACTTAGGAAAAAGTATAACATAAACTCATAGTAGCAACAACCACCAGTTCTGAAATGCAAGCTTTCAGAAAATTTGGGAAACATAATTGTTATCAGAAATGAATGTGTTTCAGTTACACAGTACATTTAAAACACAAAGCAGTTCAGATATTTTGAAGGCTTGCCTCCAATTCACCAACTACCCCAAATATTCTGCCTTCCCAGGATTTACCCTTCCCTCTCCTTTCTAACCAAGATTCTCACAAGAGTGTTCCTCAAGGAGCTGTTTTCCTTTCCTGCACATTAGTTCTTGATCCCAAACCATGAATAAAAAACAATTCTACTTCCCAGCATCACCAGATGTGTAATATATCCCATCATTCAATGTTGCGAAGCATAAACAAAAGCATGGCAAGCCAGCACGGCAGGACCTGTGAGCCTGACAGTAAATTACTATCAGTATTCTGATGATAACAACAACAACAACAACATGTTGTTTATATTCCGCCCTTCTTCCCATGGGTACTCAGAGTGGAATACAGTGTAAACAGATACCTGCAAATATTCATTGCCTTGTTACAAACAGTGAGACACACAAATACAAACAAAGGCAGAGGCTTCTTTCATTTCCAGCTTTGGAGGCAATGCTCATTTCTGGCTCTGGGGAGGTTCTGTTCTCCATTTCCAAGCTGGGGAACCTGCACTGTCACCTCCTGGTAGTGTGACCAGCATGACTGCTTGGAGTATCTTATACTTTTATCACTGAAGCGGTACCTATTTATTTGTTCACATTAGCATGTTTTGAACTGCTAGGTTGGCAGGAGCTGGGCTAACAGCAGGAGCTCACCCTGTCCTGTGGATTCAAACTGCCGACTTTCAGGTCAGCAGTTCAGCTGCACAAGGGTTTAACCCATTGTGCCACCATGACCCATCATTTCTGAGAATTTATTTTATTATTTATTTACTTTGCTTCTAGACCGCCTCTCTCAGCTCGAAGGCGACTCGATGCGGTGTACAAATAGCAGGAACTGCTTAAGACAAACAAATCAACAATTATCAATACAATTTCAACATATACAACTTAACATTTAACATTAAAAACACAATATCAGCATCTCATTATTAAGTCGATTTCCAATTGCATCGTCGTTGTTCCTTAGGTCTCTATTTGATAATCATACTTCATTTGCAAATGCCCGGTCAAATAGGCAGGTCTTGACCTTCCTGCGAAATGTCAGGAGGGAGGGAGCTAATTTAATGTCATTAGGAAGGGCGTTCCAAAGCCGAGGAGCCACCACTGAAAAGGCTCTGTCTCTCGTCCCCACCAATCGTGCCTGCGAAGCAGGCGGGACCGAGAGCAGGGCCTCTCCGGATGATCTTAAGCATCTTGAACCGTTAAGGGCTTTAAAGGTGTTGTGCGCTCCCTGAGTGCCGCTCCTGTTATCAATCTGGCTGCTGTCTGTTGGACCAGTTGAAGCTTCCGAACAGTCTTCAAAGGCAGTCCCACGTAGAGTGCATTGCAGTAATCTATACGGGATGTAACCAGAGCGTGGACTACCGTGGCCAAGTCAGACTTCCCAAGGTACGGGCACAGTTGGCGCACAAGTTTTAACTGTGCAAATGCTCCCCTGGTCACCGCCGAAACCTGGGGCTCCAGGCTCAGCGATGAGTCTAGGATCACACGCAAACTGCGAACCTGCATCTTCAGGGGGAGTGTAACCCCATCCAACACAGGCTGTAAAGGGATGCCCTGTTCGGCCTTTCGACTGACCAGGAGTGCCTCTGTCTTGTCTGGATTCAATTTCAATTTGTTCACCCTCATCCAGTTCGACACAGCGGCCAAGCACCGGTTCAGGACCAAAACAGCCTCCTTAGTAGCAGGTGGGAAGGAGTGACAGAGTTGGACGTCATCTGTGTACAGATAACACCGCGCCCCGAAACTCTGGATGATCTCCCCAAGTGGCTTCATGTAGATGTTAAACAACATGGGAGATAGTATTGAGCCCTGAGGAACCCCACAAGACAATGGTTGAGGGATTGAACAGGTATCTCCCAGCTGTCGCCGTCTAGGGCTAGGCCTCACTTGATCTCCCTGAACAAACCACACAGCTTTAAGGTACAACTCAGTTTTATTGTGCAGGAAAGAAGAAAGCGTAAAGGCCAATACAATGCCTTAAAGAAGCAATCAGGAACAGCAGGTAATATAGCCCTGCGGCGGGGATTCCAAGCCGGATGCACTGGAAGAGTCTCTGGGTAGATTCCCTTCGCTTCAGCAACCGGGCGGCTTGGGAAAGCAAGGGATGTTTAGCAACAAAGTCTTTAGCAGCAACAGGCTTGAGCAGGATGCACAGAGTTCAATGGACCAAGACAGCCCGGTGGAAGGGGCGGAGGTAGCTTGAATCAGGCTGATGGCGGCCGGCTCTTCAGAGTAACATTCTGTGATGGCAGGAGTTGATCCGGGATGCCCTCCTGCAATACGGGGACCTCTCATATAGGATTCCCTTAGCCCGTCCCAGTGCGTCGAACATCAAGCCCGATGATTGATGAGAAACTATATGTTTATGGTTACCTCAGGTTCTTTAGAATGTTCCCCAATTAGCGGGCACAGATGTTCTGGGGAGGATTGGTTTATGGATCCTCTGTAGCGCCAGGCCGAAAGGGAGTCTCGCTTTGGTAACCTTGAGTGCAGTTATCTATGCATTCCGTGCCACTTTCACACGAGAATGCAGAGAGGCTTCAAAGGGACCTGGGAAGCATCAAACTGACGGTTTAACCACTTCCTAGGCCGGATGGGCCTATACGGGGCCAGGCAAATGGGCAGCCTGGAGGCTCTGTGGTGTGACACAATAACACCTTCTGAGATCGGCCGTCCAGAAAGGACTGGAGCCAATGCAAAACAGTACCTCCAAGGCCCATTTCCGCGAGGCGTCCCAGAAGGATACCATGGTCAAAGGGAGTCTCGCTTTGGTAACCTTGAGTGCAGTTATCTATGCATTCCGTGCCACTTTCACACGAGAATGCAGAGAGGCTTCAAAGGGACCTGGGAAGCATCAAACTGACGGTTTAACCACTTCCTAGGCCGGATGGGCCTATACGGGGCCGGGCAAATGGGCAGCCTGGAGGCTCTGTGGTGTGACACAATAACACCTTCTGAGATCGGCCGTCCAGAAAGGACCGGAGCCACTGCAAAACAGTACCTCCAAGGCCCATTTCCACGAGGTGTCCCAGAAGGATACCGTGGTCAACGGTATCGAAGGCCGCTGAGAGGTCCAGCAGAACCAACAGGGACACACTCCCCCTGTCCAGCTCCCAGCGTAGATCATCCACTAAGGCGACCAAGGCTGTCTCGGTACCATGCCCCGGCCTAAAACCAGACTGTGCCGGATCCAGATAATCCGTGTCTTCCAAGAATACTTGGAGGTGTGAGGCAACCACACATTCCAGGACTTTGCCCAAAAAGGGAAGATTGGAAACAGGCCGATAGTTGACGAATTGAGTGGGGTCCAGTGATGGTTTCTTCAACAGCGGTTTTATAATAGCTTGTTTTAAGCTCGCTGGAATGTTGCCTTCCCAAAGGGAGGCATTAACCACCACCTTTACCCACTCGGCCAATCCCCCTCTGGCCTCCTTTAGAAGCCAGGATGGGCAGGGGTCTAGGATGCATGTGGTCGCTCTCATCCCTCTGAGTATCTTGTCCACATCCTCGGGTTTCACCAATTGAAATTGATCCATCAAAACTTGACAAGCAGGTGCTCCAGCTACATTCTCAGAGACTGCCGTTAACATGGTGTCCAAACCAGAACGGATCAAAGCGACTTTGTCCGCAAAAAAATGAGCAAATGCTTCACAGCGGGCTGTGAATTTATTTTTCTCCTCCCATTAGAAAATTTATTTTTCTCCTCCCATTAGAAAATTTATTTTTCTCCTCCCATTAGAAAATTTATTTTTCTCCTCCCATTAGAAAAAAGACTGCTTTCCAGAATTCTTTCTAAATAAAGCCCATAATTTTATATAGTGCATAGATTACCTTACACCATCAGCAATATGCCTCCAAATTTTGACACAAATGTTTTAAAGGGTGAAAAATAGTGCATAGGCTACAATGTCTGCTGCCGTTACTTTCACCGATAATAATAGTTCCCAAACCCCCTTCTGAAAAATGAAAATTTAAGGAGGGAAGAGTAAACTGATAATTTGATGGAGAAGCACTTACTGGAAGGGCAAAGACACACCCATTAAGACAGAAATAACTGTCCACTAGATAAAGGAAAAGCATTTTTGCTCAACAAAATACTGCACAAAATCACTAATGTGGCAATCAAAACTGTGTGAGTATTTTCTGTGCAGCATCACTGGTTTTATGTGGAGTTTTCTGCATTAAAAACCATGTTGACTAACAAAAATATTGCACAACAACCATACTGTAAAAAAAATCAACAGTGTTGCACAACAAATAGCCACATGGTACTGAAGCTTTGTTTGCGAAGAAAAGCCAAGAGAAATAGCCCTGTTAGAAGTAAATGCTGGGAAGCCTGCAACTGAGTGGCACCATTCAAGGGGAAAATGCCAAACTGCTGTAGATATCCTGCCAGCCCTATTAGCAGTCTGGCTGTGTTTTCTTAAGCGAAATGATATCTTGTCAGGTTGAATTTCTTAAGTGGAAGAAAAGCCATTTATCAGATGACAGTGGTATTTGGCTATTGCTCACATTTATGCCGTGGACCTGTTCTTCCACATATGGTTGTTCTTACGTGTCTTCCATTTACTTTTGACTTCCAGTGAACGTATTGCTGGGTTTTCTTGGCCCTGAGAGAGTGTAAGTTGCCCAAACTCAATGGGTTTCTTTGTCTAAGTGGTGATTCAAGGCTAGTCTTCCAGAGTCCTAGTCCAACTCTCAAGCCACTGCAACAGTGTAGTTCTCTTCCATGTATGGAGTGAGTGCAAACTATGCCATCTTAAATAAGAAAACCAAGAAAGGAAGCTGAGGTCACAAGACTTTCAGAGATGATTTAGACAAGAGACTCCAGCTGAGGAAAAGATTCTTCTTAATGAGAAAAAAGCATTGGGGAACATGAAAGATATTTAAGAAACCACATGTGGTGCAGAGGGACAAGAGAGAAAAATGATTCATCCCTTTTCAAACAAGAGTTTTAACTAAGGATGTGAAAATCCGTCAGTGTCATTTTCATTTCTTATTTCTTGTTTCATCTCTCTGAATCTCAATGGTATTCTGATCTCAACCCAGTTCTTTGCTGGACTGCAATTTTTTTCCTCCATCCTACACAGAAAGTTAAGCATATCTTTTGGTCATGGTTTTCCAAAACATAGAGTTTAGCATGCACCTTTTGTTTGGGCCGGGGATTAGCACAGCTGGTATGTCACCAGCAACTATAAGATCTATCAACTGAAAGGTTACAAGTTTGAAGCCCTGGGTTAGCATAAGCAGCCGACTTTCAGCCCAGCTTACTGTTTACCTAACTAGTTCGAAAACAGCTTTAGCTGTAACTAGAGAAATTGGGTAACACTAAAAGCAGGGGAGGTGTTTTTATGACGCCATAAAAAAAGAAGATCTGAAAATGCTGGACAGCCAAAAGGAAGGAGGAAGTCCTGATGGCTCTTTGTCATAGAGAATGGAGCTACAGCATCCCCTGTGGCTGGATTCAAACCCAACCTTCCATGAATTCGAGCCCAAACTTCCATGGCACCAAAAAGCTGGACATTGTGTTGAAACAACAACACACCTCCTTCTGTTCTGTCTGTCTCTGTACTATTTATACAAAATGGCATTGAATGTTTGTCGTGTATGTGTACTGTGATCTGCATTGAGTCCCCTTCACAGTGAGAAGGGTGGAATATAAATAAAGTGTTATTTTATTTTTATTATCAAAGTGTTATTAAAGTGCATTTTTATTCATTTCCTCTGGATTAATTCAGAAACATTTGCATTTTTCCAAACACAGAAAGGCAATCCCCACGTTGCAAACATCCAATTTGCAAATGACTCCTAGTTAAGGACAGGGCTAAGACAACAGGAAGTGAGAGAAATCTACCCCTTCGAAGAGACTTTAAAAACTCTTGTCTCCTGGCTGCTGCTGCTTACACCTGCCTGCCACCTCAGGAGGAGAAGGAGGAAACACTGCTGCTCCCCCCCCCCCCCAAGGCCAGCCAAGAGGAGGAAGGGGACTGAGGTAGAGACATTAAAAGATGGCGGCGCGGAGCAGCCGAGTGAACGCTGAGCCCCGTTGGGGCCTGTGCAGTTCTCCCCTGGAAACCGCTCCTCCTGCCTCACCAGCCACCCCAGCTGGTGGCCCAGGTTGGTGCGACTACAGGAGCCACCTCTTGGGGTCATTCCCGGAACCACCGGAGCCCCCGGGGAGGCCTCCTCTGCTTTTGGAGGTCCTCCAGTTGGAAGCCGAGGAGGTACTAGAGGCCCGTGAGCCTCCCCACCCAGCCAGGACGCCGGAGGCGCTGAGGCTGAGGGAGACCCTGAGAAGGACCCTGGAGGCCGCAGTACATCGGCGGGACCGGCCTCCTCGGTCCCCGGTGCCCTGGCCGGAGCTGACAGAAGGAGAGGACCGGGAAGGGCCGACAATTACCTTCCCCCCAACTCCCAACCCCGACGACACGCGTGGGGACTCACCAGTCCTCCCTTGCTTGGCAGGGATAGCCGAGCGGCTGGCGGCTTGCTCGGGTGAGATTGGGAGGCTCAGCCGGGAGCTGGCGTCCCTCACCCGTAGGAACAGACTCTGCAGCCCGGACCCCTCCCTGTGATGAGGGAAGCCCCCTTACCTGACCCCAGGGTCCCCGCTGCCCAGCTGGTGGCGAGGGATGCGCCTGGTGGTGGAGGAGGTGGGCCTGACAAAGACGACGAGGGTCCCAGGAGGAGGGCGAGCGGAACATCAGCGAGTGATCCTCGGCGCGAGCAGCGCCCAACCTCACTGGCCCCGGGTATCCCTGGAGCTGCCGAAGCCGCCGCGCGAGCAGCGCCTGCCCAGAGCCCCCCCCCGACCATGGGACGGGACCTCCCCCCTGAGGAGAGGCCTCTGCTTGGTGGCGAAGCCTTGAAGAGTCCCATGCCGGGCCCTTGGTGGAGCCCCTGGAGAGCGCTGGGGCGCTGGACTGGCTTCAGCGGGGACGGAAGAGCGGGGGCCGAGTTCCAAGATGGCGAGTCTACCAAAATGGCGTCGAGCCCGGCCAGCCCGGCCTCTATGGCCCGCCCACGATGGTGCTCCCGCCCCCGACGACTCTGTTCCTGACTTAGACCGATCGCCCCCCTGCTGGACCAGAGCGATCCATACAACTGAGAGTTGAGCCAGCATCCCCAGGGCTAAACATCTCCTCGGTGCTGGCCAGGGCCCCTGGGGCTCAGCCCCGACGCCGGGCCTGCCGGCTGTTGCGGCCCCCCCTGGCGCTACCCCACCATCAGGACCCCGCCCCCTCTCAGTCCACCCGGGAGAAGGGAAAGAAAAAGAACAGGCCTGGACAGATGAGACGCAGGCGTCAGAAGGGAAAAGCTCAAGGAGAGTTCAAAATGGCCAACTGACATCCCCATCACCGGCTGGTCCGCGTGAAGCGCCGGCTAACACCAGCAGCCAGGCGCTGCAACGCATGCCTAACCCTCCCCCCCCGCCGTCCCCCATCACCACTGCGGTGGGCAGAAGGTCCGACCCCGACTTCAGCAGTGGTGGAATTGGCCGGCCCCAAGAACTCCAGTTGGAGACGCGTCAGGAGGTCCACGAAGAAATTCGGCACGCGGACCTTCTGGGGGGCGAACTTTGGCCCAAACAGAGGTCCGGCACGTAGGGACCCGGCAAAGCCATCCCCCACGCGGTCGGTAGGACTGAAGTGGCCCTTGATCGACAGGTGCCCACAGCTTCCATCTTGGCTTCATGTCCTGTCCTATCCAAGGAAACTGCCACCGTTAATACATCCACCGGCCTGTGCGTGGGTGGCCAGAGCCTCTCAACGTCTTCCCCTTTTCATGGGATTTGCCGGAAACTGAGCCCCCCACTAAACTCCAACTTGTAAACTCTCCTACTAGGGGGGCCCCGATTACAGTGATCTCCGGCATGGGGTATTGTCGCAATAGGCGCAGGCCAAGTGCGAGAGGCTCCCTGAGTCGTGCCAAGACCCGGGCTGCCTCTGACCTGCGACCTATCCCGAGGGACACTGTTGTCAGGTCTCCAACTTCCTCCCCCTCCTCCCTGGTGTTAGTAAACGCGCTCAGTCCGGAATAAAGCGACAACGATCCGGGACTTTATTCAAGACAGACAGGTTGATATTTGCTGCATTACGGAGACCTGGCTCCAGGACAGTGATATCACCTGCCTTCAGGAATTGACACCCCGGGCTTCGCGCTTACCCACCAGAACAGGACTGGGAGGCGGGGGAGGCGTGGCAATTCTCTCCCGTGACCTATTACACCTCAGAGCGGTCCCTGCTTTGGAGGCAGATGGGATTGAAAGTGTCGGCCTGATGTGGGGTGCCCGGAGAGTACAGCCTTCTTGGTGGAGTACCGTGCAGCTAGCGCACCAGCGGGGAGCCTGTCCCTGCTGCTGGGGACTGTGGGGGAGGGGGCGTTGAGGTTTCCTAGCCTAGTTGTGCTGGGGACTTCAACGTCCACGCCGACACAGCCTCCTCACCATCGGCAGCGGGGACCTTGTGTCATCCATGGCGGCACTCGGCCTCTCCCTCTGCGAGTCAGGCCCCACACACCAGGCCAGTCACACCCTTGATCTGATTTTCCATGCAGGTGTCCAAGTGTCCGTCACCTCTGTTACAGAGGTGCCATGGTCGGACCACTGTGCTCTGGGAGTCGGGTCGAGCAACCGCGCCCCCGGCAAGGTGCCGAACCAATTTGGGTTCGCCCGAGGGGACCTATGGAACCAACTAGGTTCCTGAATGCCTTGAGGGATTTGGAGCCTGCCAGCGATTCGCTCGGTGAGCTGGTTACCACCTGGAACCACGCGCTGTCCTCCGCTCTCGGCGAGATCGCCCCTAAACGCCCTCTCAAACCCCGCATCCTGTTCACCTTGGTACACAGATGCACTAAGATCTATGAAGCGGGAGAAGAGACGGCTAGGCGCAGGTGGAAGAAGCTCCGCGACGGGCCATCGACATCAGCTTATAAGCTTTTTATGGATGCTTATGAGCATGCTGTCAGGAGGCGAAAAAGTTTATTATGCCTCCTTGATAGCGTCTGCGGATTCACGCCCAGCTCAATTGTTCAGGATAATTCGGCAGCTGACGATGGTCCCTACCATCCCAAACAATGACAATTCGGCCCTTTCTGCTGAGGTTTTCAGAATCACTTCGCAGACAAGATTGCGTTGCTCCGCCGGGACCTTCCTTCCACACTTGATACAGTCCAGGAGCTGGAGACTCCGTGGCCCTCCGCCGGGTCCACCTTCGACCGGTTTCGACCACTGGACGCAGAGGATGTTGACAAGATTGTCGCAGCCCTTAAGTCGACCACCTGCTCCCTCGACCCGTGCCCCTCCACGCTGATTCGAGCTTGCGTGGAGGGGTTATGAGGCCCTCTGTTGCATCGAGTCGACTGCTCCCTTGAGCAAGGGGCTTTTCAGAGGAGCTAAAAGAGGCGGTGGTCAGTCCATTGCTGAAGAAGCCCGGACTAGACCCCGCGGCTCCCTCCAATTACCGCCCAGTGTCGAACCTTCCGTACCTGGGCAAGGTGATTGAGAGGGCAGCAATGGACCAGCTGCAGACCTTCTTGGATGACGCAACCTGGCTAGACCCCTTCCAGTCTGGCTTCCGTTCAGGCCATGGGACGGAGACTGTCCTGGTCTCCATCACAGACCTACTCCGCTGCCACTTGGACCGAGGTGGATCGGCGCTGCTCGTGTTATTGGACCTCACGGCAGCGTTTGATACCGTCGATTACCAACTTTTGATACACCGCCTGGCGGTGGCGGGGGTGAGGGGGACAGCCCTCAACTGGCTGTCCTCCTTCCTCCAACGCCGCCAGCAGCGAGTGAAGTGGGGAGGCGGTCTCCGGAGGCTCCCGCTGAGTTGCGGGGTGCCTCAGGGGGCTATCCTCTCCCGCTGTTATTTAACATCTATATGCGACCACTCGCCCAACTGGTACGGAGTTTTGGGCTGGAGTGTCATCAGTACGCTGATGATACCCAGCTCATTCTGAGGTTGGACCCGGGGCAGTCTCTGTACCCGATAATTTCCATCTTTGCCTTGAAGCCGTTACTGGATGGCTGCGAGCCAGTAAGTTGAAGGTGAACCCGCGAAGACGGAGATCTTGTGGCTGGGCCGCCCGGGGGTAGTGACCCAGTTGCCAACTTTCGATGGTGTGGCCCTCTGCCCTCAGCCATCGGTAAAAGTCTGGGGTCGGCTGGACGCCCACCTGTCCATGGAGGAGCAGATTGGCTGCACCTGCAGGACAGCATTCTACCACCTACGGTTGGCTAAGCGCCTGGCTCCCTACCTCTCCCAACGCGACCTTGCTACGGTGATCCAAGCCACGGTCATCTCGAGGCTCGATTACTGTAATGCGCTCTACATTGGCCTTCCCTTGTCGATGATCCGGAAGCTTAAGCTAGTGCAGCACGCCGCAGCCCGCCTCCTCCTGGGTGCTGCAAGATCTGACCGCGCGACCCCACTCCTGCGCGAGCTGCACTGGCTTCCGATTGAATTCGGGTCCTCTTCAAGGTGTTAGTTCTCACCTTTAAGGCCATCTATGGTTTGGGGCCAGTGTACCTGAGGGAGCGACTTACCCCTTATGTGCCCGCGAGATCACTGCGCTCTGAGGAGCTTAACCTCCTTGAGGTGCCTTCCCTTGGAACCTGCAGACTGGCCACTACACGGCGGAGGGCATTCTCTGTAGCTGCCCCAAGTCTCTGGAACGGCCTCCCGGAGGAGATCCACGCCATCCGCGCTCTTCTGCCCTTCCGCAAGGCCTTGAAGACTTGGCTCTTTAGGAAGGCCCTTAACTCAACCACACTGTGTGCCATGCCGCCTATCCCCCCAGATTCTTATCTCGTCCCCCAGCCTTCGCTGAGGGCTGGTGTTTTTAATATGTTTTAACTGCTTTGATGTTTAATGTGTTTTAACTGTTTAATCTGTTTTATTACTCACGGTGTTTATGCTTCTTCTGTAAACCGCTCTGAGCTCCGGAGTGAGCGGTATACTAAATCGAAGTTAATAAATAAATAAATAAATAAATAAAATTAAATTCACTCCTGAAAGAGTTATCATCATGGGGGAAAGGTGTCTCCACTGAAGCTTTATCACTAATCCTTGTATCACAACAAGCCAATTTTTCCAAAATGTAAATTTCAGGGACAGAAGCTACAGTAAAATCCTCTGAAGAGGGGCACAGCCAACAAAACAAACACCAGATATCTTGTTCTGTACTGCCTATATTTCATTAAGAAATAGTGTCATCAGGATTGTTGTAGGTTTTTCGGGCTACATGGCCATGTTCTAGAAGCATTGGCCATATAGCCCAAAAAACCTACAACAACCCAGTGACTCCAGCCATGAAAGCCTTCGACAGTACAATAGTGTCATCATTGTCACCAAATAGCAATGGTGAATATAAAACAGTTATGAACGAGTTAATCTAGGTAACATTTCAATATTTGCAATCAGCATTTAGTCAAGTTTGTGACACTATTATTGTTATTTTAACTTCCCCTCCACATACACCTTCATTGGCATCAGTTGCATGGGAAGAAGTAGGCCTAGTCTTAATTATAAGAGTTTATGCTACTAACTAACAAAAAAAAACTGTACTCACTTTGTAAAAATGCTGATCCCAATGCATGACATCCATGACATCATTGTAAATGATGTCATGGGGGGTCATTCATTTTTTTAAAAAACTTGCCCAAGGAGTTGTAGAAAAATTAGGACTTGGACCTCCCTGCAAACTGCATTGTTTTGCTGTGATGTTGGTGATGGGCGGAACTGGTTGATGGGAGGGGAGCATTGCCTCAAAGAAGCAGTTTTTCCCCCCAAGTTAGAATCATAATGTTGGAAGAACCTCCATGAGCAACTATTCCAGCCCCATTTTACCATGCAGGAACACACAGTCCAAGCATTCCCAGCAGATAGCCACCCAGCTCATGTTTAAAAAACCTCCAGAGAAGGAGACTCCACCTCATTCTGAAGCAGCAGCATAATCCACTGTAAAACACTTATCAGGAATGTGTTTTTTAAAGTACATGTGTGTGGATATTCTTAAATTGGTATATTGGTATTGTACTTCTGCTTAACGGAAAATATGTTTATCTGGTGGAGCATCCATGGCCATGTGGCTAAAAACAACATGCTGGATTGACAATGCAGACCATCCACTAACAGTGAAATGAGTTCAGCAAGCGCATTGTGTGGTTGGTTACAACAACTTTGCTATGATGTGTGTGGTGTTAACAGAGTCACTGCAGTCAATGCACTCCACCCCTTTGCACCCCCCCCCCCTTCTTCCCTGGATCAAATGGACTGGTCTGGGCTAAATAGACTGGAACACCTAGACAAATTTTTGGGAATCTTTCATCAGCCCATTGGACATTCCTTAAAAATAATTGGGTGTGGAGTGGATTGGACTGATTCTAGGTGGGGGTGGGCTGTGTGTGACAATGTTTTGAGGGTATTGAGCTGGAATTTATCAAGGTTTTGGCTGTTTAAGCCACTGGACTATAAGAACTGTAATCATGCTTCAATGCAATGTAAGTCTGATATATTTGAAATGTTTTAATCATTTGAAAGACTTTTTAAAATGGAAATGTATGTAGTTTTTACCATTTTATAATATTGTGTACTATTAATATTGTTATTATCTGAATCGGGCATTAAAATATTGTCATAATTTGTAAACCACCTTGAGTCCTTCTTCAGGGTGAGAAGGGCAAGGTATAAGTACAATAAATACATAAATAAATAAATAGGACCAGGAAAATGCAATGCCAAAGAAAATGGGTTTTTTTCTCAGTGTAGACAATGTCTAAAAGAGGAATGAAGAGTGAAATTGGTGAAACTAGCTTTCAGGTTTCCACATTTACACAGGAGTCATAGTCCAAACACAGCCATGGCGGGCATATTTCTTGATAAAATATATGGATATAATACAGAAAGCCTATGGCAATTTTGTGGGTTCAGCATGGTTATCCTATGATGAGGCTTTCTATATGAAAGCTGCTCTATACCGTGCTTTATGCTGGGATGTCGTCCACACATAGTTGTGGATGCATTTGATGACTCCAGCTAGGCCTATTCAAGGGGAAAGGACCCATAGTGGCCACATGTTATGCCCCACAGCATCCATCCAATTGGACTTAATGTCAGGGGAAAATCTTTACCTTTACCTTTAGACTAATCCTACATTTTTGTTACATACATTTTTCAATTGGATGCATTATTTCATCTACTTTTTTCTTTGCTGAAATGCACCACAATCCTTGGAAATTCGTGGATATCCCAAGGGTGGATGTGTTTTATTATCTATCTGCCTGTCACAAGAGATGTGAAACAGATATTTTCATATGAAATGCAAATACAAACCCCATGAATTTCGCTTTCCACTGCTATTTTCCCCTTCAGCAAATGTTCTGGTGAAAAATAAATTTCAGTTGAAATCGGCACAACCTCAAGAAGTCTGCAGAGCTACCTAACAACAATGGTTAATACAGCTCACCTATTATACATCTCCTTGAACTGACAAGGGATCAATTTCTCCTCAATGTTGGTGGGATTCAGGTTTCACTGGGTTGTAAATCTTGTTGGTGAGCTAACAAATTTCCCCTTCCCTGACTCCTTTTATGCTCAGATGGCATTGTCTTGTCCTTGGAGGATGTGATTCATTATGGTTTAATCCCACTTTGGGAGCAGAATGTCATTAGGCTCCTCTGTCCACATTGAGCCAGGCAGGGAAGGATTAGTGAGCAATCACTAAGTCTTCTTGTGTGGCACCAATTACATATCATTCAAGGGAATCCCTCTTCATTAATTAGAAGTGGGAAGAAAATGCTAAACCCATTGCAAATATTAATTCCCTCCTGGTGGCACCACTATTTTGATGAGTTGCCCCTCTGGTCATCGCTGTTTGCCTTGCCAAAGACGATCCTTTTGCAGCTGCATTTATCTTTGGTCAGTTTAATTACCTTTGTTGCAAGAATTTCTTCTAGCAGACATGCTAGCATAATATCATTAGTACTATAGCATCTGGCTATAAAGAACATTACTTTTTAGGCTTACACAAGTTTCCTGATTATGAAAGTTACTGGTGTGGAAGAGGTATTTTCATGGGTATTGTGGGGTGATTTCTGCCTTTCTACTCCTTATATTATGGCCATGAAAACACACGCTGAGGGACATTTAGTAATCGAGTTCATAATGGATATTGCATTCAACAACCATAAGTACAGCTGTCTTTCTGACAATGTTTGAGCCTCCATGCTCCAAATGCCCACTATAGACAATGTTCTATTGGAAAAGCTATGTTCAGTCCAGGTTTAGTGGTATCTTGGTCTGGCAACATGAGAAAGTGGGTACTTGTGGCCGGAGAGCTCTGTGAATTTCATATGCCATCTACAAAATTAGTGTTGAAAAGTAGAAATTGCTGTATCTATGTAGTAGAAAGCACATAGCTTGCCAATAGCTGGATTCAAGGTCCACTTCAACTGGAAGAATTGCAGGTAATAGGTTTAGAAAAGAGTAAGCAGTAGGCATGAGAAAAAAAGTTATGAAAATTAAATGAAATCGGAAGGGATTCGTATATAATGGGACTTTCAAGTTTATACGCATCACAGTGGCAATCCCGGAAGTGGACTTTCTTTTCCGCACTCCCTGGGCCCAAATTTTCGTTAGATTTGTAAATATTTCGGATGCCTCCCCAACAGGAAAATTTTCCCCTCCAAAATAGCTTTCCAGACATTACTCACAGTCAAATCAGGGCCTTTCCATGCTCGGAGCCTAACTAGAGTGAAAGGCCTTCCTCCAGGAAGTGAAAAACCACCCGGAACCATAGAGAGATCCAGAGCGCTAGTCCTAGAGCAGCTGGGAGGACTGAAGAAAAAAGTGGTTTAAACCCCCAGGAAGGGGGTTTAGATAGAAGGATAGAGCAGAAGGACATAAGGACTGCTGAGAGAAGGGGAGCAGGAGTGAAAAGGGCACGGAGAGGAGAAGGAAGAGTTCAGAATCAAGAAAAGCCATAGAGTTCAAACGGAGATTCCTAGAGTGGCATGGAAAACTGAATGGGGAAAAGCTGGAGTGAGGAGAACTCTACAGATTAGCAAGGCCTACACCAGAGGTGAGCAACTATTTTATTTAATAATATTAATAAAATATATTAATGCATTATATGTCCCTGCAAAGGAACCCTGGCTTTTTATTAATATATTAAAGCATTATATGTCCCTGCAAAGGAACCCTGGCTTTTTATTAATATATTAAAGCATTATATGTCCCTGCAAAGGAACCCTGGCATTTTATTAATATATTAAAGCATTATATGTCCCTGCAAAGAAACCAAGGGAAATGTTGCCCCTTGATTTGCCTGTGCTTAAAACAGTGTCAGTCCTGTTTCCCTGCTTTGTCTACTTTAGAACTACTAACGAATTTCGTTAGTAATTACGTTACATTTTAGAAATTCTTGGAAATTTTTTTGTAAGTCTTTCTATTGCTAATTAAAAAATCCCCCCCCCCCCATTAGATTCTTGAATCCCGATTTTTGGATTCTAAACCATGCCTAGTAAGCAGTGCTAGGTAAGGATAGAAGGGATATTCAAAAGCATACTTCATTGAGAAGACTCTTGTACTGATAAGTCTCTTCACAGTTTTGGTATTAATTCTGTGCAAAATTCACATATTGCTGATTTGCATAGAAAACAGCACACAACATTTTCCATAATCAAATAATACAAGTTGAACATCCCTTGTCTAGACTTTCAAAATCTGAAATACTCCAAAATCATCAACATGGGTGGCTATGATTTGCTTTGTAATGTTTCAGGTTACCCAAACTGTTCATCAAACACAATTATTAAAAATATTGCATATTAAATTTCCTTCTGGATATGCTATACAGTATATATGAATCATAGATAAATTTAATGTTTGCACTTGGATGCTTATTATGCATGTCTTCTAATGTTCAGGAAAACATAACATCCAAAATGCTTCTGCTCCCAATCATTTTGGGTAAGAGCTACTCAACCTGTTTATCTCTCTATAGAAATACAGACATTTCTAGGTAGGCTCCCTTGAGTTTTGGCACATAAAATGGTTTCTTTTGTGCAAAATGAGGTTTTGGGGGCAAACAAATTTTTCACACAAGCATCCCAGTGGCAAATGGATAAATCATTGCTTATAGTAATGGAGAAGCTGTCCTTAATGCAAAATGTAATCAAGGAGCAAAGCACATTTGCGTATTTATTTGTTTGTATGTTTTGAGGATGCAATGTTAGACAGTGAAAATCAGCTTTTAAAATAAACTGGCAGGAGAGGGCTGTTG
Source organism: Anolis apletophallus (assembly GCA_030556195.1). Classification (NCBI taxonomy): domain Eukaryota; kingdom Metazoa; phylum Chordata; class Lepidosauria; order Squamata; family Anolidae; genus Anolis; species Anolis apletophallus. Next base: position 14,592,196 of record JARBWK010000005.1, on the reverse strand, counting down.
CCTTATGAGCTTTCAGAGAGCATCTGGCTAGCCCCTGAAAGTTGCCAGGCTAGATGAAATTTTGGTTTGCTCCAAAGGTTCCTCTCTTTTTTACATGAATATTTTGCCCTCCCTTCGCTCTGTGCCAACACATCCAAAAGGTTAGGCGTAACTGTCCAAATTTTACCATACAGGGATTCATTTTATGACATGGAAACTTAGCCAAACCTATATGGTGATCAGTCAGTTCTACCCAGTTAGAAGGACCTATCTAACCAGTAGAAAATGATGGGCTGTTTTTGACATGATCCCAACCATCCAGGTTCTTTGAAATACAAATGGAAAATGAGGGATGAATAGCACAGCAAACTCCTGTCCAAAGAGGTAGAGTTGGCAGTCCTTCCCAGACCCAAGGGCTTGGCAATGTCTGCTTTGCTAAATAGAGAGAATATAATCTGTGAACCAAAACATGAGCTACACCAGATGTGTACTGGGAAACTGTGAAGCAATTAATTCAGTCAATATGCATGTCATTTACATCAAGATAGGGTTTTAATATCATATATTGCACTCAGTATTAGATTTGGCTCATACTTTGGGCAAACTGAAGCCCCAAAGCATCAGATGCAAGGATGGAATATTTTCTGGTATTTCCATCAGTCTCCGAAAGAGATTCTGACAGGCCCAGATGATGTCCAAATGATGAAGAAACAGGGTAATAATTTCCTTCCTAAAAGCCTGCTAGATCTGGAAAACATAAAAAATGTTCTCGAAGAAAATGAAGGTGGCATTTATAAGAATATTGCTCTTTCCCAAGATAAGAATAGAGTCAGACAGGGCATTCAAACCCCCTTTTCCCCCACAACATGTTAACCAGTACAATCAATAACCTCTATTTATTAATGTAAACTGTTGCTAGGGGAATTTTGAAGGCACCATATTACGTATGTTACTCATGATTAATATGTTGCTTCAGACACTTCACATGACTGAAGCATGTGAAGTGAGTGCTTCTTACCTTATATACAAGGTTGACAGACAATTTAAGTTATGACCCTCATACTCTGAATATTGGCACCCACAGTTTAATATGGCTTTTTCACACTAAACAAAGCAAACAACTTGGGAGGGAAAGTTATGTACACAAATTAAACCAATAAACTTCTAGTTTCTTTGCTGTAAGCTGTCTTGGATCCTATATTGGGAGAAAGGTAGCATGCATATCAAACAAAGAAACAAATAAATAACAATGTGCATTTGGGGTTACATGTTACCACCACCAATCTGAGCAATGGAGATAGCCACACAAACAGAGAGGATGATCAGAAGTAGCATTTCTCATTTCAAGTTGGTCACAAATTCCTCCCATGTTATTTTTCAAACCAAAAATACTGAGTTCCACTGACTTTTGGGTTGGTTTGAGGGTTTATTACAGTGGTGAAAGCATTTATGTCTGCTCATGTGGTTTCTGGAGAGTCTCCAGGGCAGAGCAGATAAACCAATCTTGCCTATGATTTCCCTAAAACAGTGGTTTTAGGGAAATCAACCTTCTCAACCACTTTGACCAGGGACCCCTTCAACCAGGGACCAGTTTGACCAGGGACCACTATCCAACATTAGTACCAAAAGAGTTACAAATCAGTTTTTGGCCACCTTTAGATTCGGTTTGGTTATTCGGGGTGCTGATTCAGAAAATTGCATTTGGATAGACCACATCAGATTTAGTTTCTGATACAGAACATATGCCATCCAATAGTTGCAACAGTGTAATAATGGCGAGGCTGCAGATCATATTTTAGTTCTTGGGGACCACTGGTTGTCCACGGATCACAGATTGGGAACCATTGACCTAAAATAAGGAATTCAATATGAGATATCAGGTTAGTGCCTTGTGTTGAGCCAATATTCTAACAACTTCCAGGCCAGGATATTCTTTTGATGAACATGCTTTTGGGGAAATCTGTGTCTAAACTGGCCTCTTTTATTTTCACATTAGTATGATTCTACTGTAACTGCCATAGTTCCATCATATCAAATCCTGGGACTTGTTGGTGGCGGGTGCTAAGCAGTCTCAGAGAGAGAACTCTAGTGTTTTGCCAAAAGCTTTACAAATACCTCAGCTTGAAAAAAAGTCAATGAAAGCCAAATTGAGTAGCTTTTCCTAACCGTTGGGGAATAAATCCTCAGAGAATAGTCAAGTGATATAAAATCGCTTTGCTTCTAGTATGAGATCTCCCCGAGGAATGAGAAAAATCAGTTTCTTTCACATCCTACAAAAAAGCAATGGTAATTGTTGGTTAGAAGGAGGGGAAATTATCCAGAAACAAGTTTTTTCTAAATGCCAAATTGAGAAGGGGGCACATATTAGATTACGTACAACCTTTGACTCCACATGTACCCCAAAAAGGAAGTTCACCCGACAGTTACAAGATGATTTGTTGAGAATAGCAGGATGTCACATTATAATTTGTATACACAAATCAGTTAGTCACCTCACAATAGTCACCTCATTCCTAAATGACTCTTAGGTGCCAAACAAATTTGCATCCTCCCCAAGCCTTGCAATGACTCTCCCTCCTGACCTCAGGCAACACCTGGCATTAATATTCCTCTGAGTACCAGGGTTATCTGTCAAGCTATTAATTTGTTCTGACAATGTTTCTGTTCCCCATCCCACCCTGAAGTTAGCAGAGAATTTTGAAACTTTGATGCCTACCTCTGCCCTTCAAAAGTTTTGAATAGCAAAGAGAGAGAGAGAGAGAGAGGGAGAGGGAGGGAGGGAGACCTGTTGTTGAAAACGAAGGGAGGAGAGGCAGAAAAATAGGGGGGGGGGGCTCCATTTTTTGCCCTTATTTCTGAGTGACCAGAAATTCTACATAGAACCTACTGTGAATCTTTCATCTTAGGAATGAAATTTATTATGCTTTTTTGTTGTTCTTTATTCGTTCAGGCGTGATTCCTCTTTGAGGTAGGTCACATGTTCTTCCTGCTGTGTTTTTCAAAACTAATTATGCCTTTTTTTTGTTTATTCACTGAGTGGAGGGACATTTTACCAGTCCAGTCTAGTGTTTGTTGGCATTTTTTTTACCAATCCTGGAGCTGAAAATTGATCACCAAGCCCAAGAATGTTGTCCAACAACTCCTAAAATAAAAAGTGCTCTGAAGGTTGGACACCTTCAGAGCGATAGCTGTGTTCTGTTGGTGTCCTCCGGTGAGCCAGCCTCCTTGCCACTCAGACCAAGATGCACCTTGGATGAACATGTTTTTTAGAAAACTGTACTTTGACTGACCTCTTTTATTTTGGCAAAAGACTGCTGCAGGAATGTTCCCCAGTGCATTTTCATTACACACAGTGAGTTCTGCACCAATTTTCTGCTGAATACCTCCCCAACCTGCTTGTTCAGGAGCAAAAACTACCCAAGATGACTTTCAAAGAGAAAGTAGCAGATAGCGCTAATCCAGATTTAGAACTTAATTCTGGATTAGAACCAAAATGCTGCTCCCCCTTCCATCACTCTCATTTTGTTGTTCTGCGAGTTGTCAAACAAGTTAATGGGCATCTTTTGGGGATTGCTTTCATTGTGCATTCCTACATGGCAACCAGTGGAATTTTATGGTTTTTTTAGTCTCTTCCATATTAATATTCTAGGTTACTTACCCTATGAACCTGTGTCAGAACTATGGCCCACCTAGCTCAGTATGCTGTGTCCAATAGTAAACAGAAGGATGCCTTTCCATATTCACAAGCTGAGTGTGGCAATGTTGGAACACTATCAAAACCATCCCAGTTTATCCTCTGCATCTGTAGCTTGAAAATAGTCTCTCAACACCTGGACATTGCCGACTACAGCTTGCCTACTACAGTTTCCAGATGCTTATAAATCCTACAATCTGGTTACTTGTTGCAAATGGGAGAACTTTGTAGCCAATCACTTATGAAAAGGTGGAATAGACTGTCCTTAAAGCATGATATCTAGAAACCTGTGCAGTTAGGTATGCTGCCTTCCACTCTGACCCATCCCAGCAACATGTATATTGTTCACTTCCCCACCCCACCCCCAAACCCTATGCTTTGTTTAAAGGAGAATGGCACGAAACAGGAAGATTTCTTGTAATAATAACTCAAGAAATCCTCAGAAATAGCTTTTTAAAAGAAAACAGAAAGTAAACATCATATATTATTCATGATATCAAAGCATATAATGCTGCCATTGTTGTTGCTAGTGTTGCACTCCTTCAAGTCATTTCTGACCTGTGGAAACCCTAAGGAAACCCTAGGCTTGCTTGGCAAGATTGTGCATAAGATGTTTGTCTTTTGAAGCTGAGAGAGTGTGGCATCATCAAGGATTTCATTGCTCAGCGGTGATTCATACCTTGGTCTCCAGATTTGTTATTTATTTATTTATTTATTTATTTACTTCATTTATATTTTGCTCTTCTCACCCCGAAGGGGACTCAGAGCGGATTACAGTACATATACATTGCAGACAATTCCTGCAGTTTAACATATACATATATTGACAAAGATGAACAAAAACTAACAAAGAGGCAATTTTCTGGTAAACTTGTGACAAACTTCTGGCCAGCAGGGAGAGCTGACACACTCCTCATCTCTCTCAGCGTTTTCCAGCTTCCCTTGTTGTTTTCCGCATTCCTTTCAGCGATTCCTGGAGTTCTTTAATGGGCTCATAAATCAGTCAAAATTCGCCTCCCCACTTAATGTGGTACCTTTATCTCCTACTTGACAAATGAACTGTCTTTCGGGCTGCAAAGTTCGACAGCAGGCTACACTTAAGGTCGAGAGCCCACCCCGACCTGGGCAGGCCTTGAACTCATGACCTACAGGTCAGAGAGATTTTATGCAGCTGACACTTAGCTAGCTGCGCCACTTCCCGGTGCTAAAGCCATTATATCACACTATGACAAATATTGAAATATAATTTTTGATGAATTTGTATCGTAATGCATTCTTTCACTTTTGTGCTAACCAGCCTTGGGTATCCTAAATTCAAGTCACAGTCATCAAGAAAACTCAGCAACATTATCAAACCTCCAGCCCAGTTTGTTTCCTTCTGTGTATCTTCTAGAATCATAGAATTGGAAGAGACCTTGTGGTCCAACTCCCTCCAAAGAAGCAGGAAAATTGCATTCAAAGCACCCCAACAGATGGCCATTCATCCTCTGCTTAAAAGCCTCCAAAGAAGGAGCCTTCACCACACTCCAGGGCAGAGAGTTCCACTGCTGAACAGCTCTCACAGTCAGGAAGTTCTTCCAAATGTTCAGATGGATTCTCCTTTATTGTAGTTTGAAGCCATTGTTCTACATTCTACTCTCCAGGGCAGCAGAAAACAAGCTTGCTCCCTCCTCTCTATGACTTCCTCTCACATATTTATACATGTTTTAGTTGCCCAGTCTGAGAGCCTAAGGGCTATGATAAAACCAATTTCTTCTTGCCAGGCTGTTTTACGTCATAGACATGGAGCCATTTTATCCCAGTATGCTTTACGCCTTTCTTTCAGTACTAATGCTAATTGTTGACCAGGGCTTTGTGTTTCTTCCCATTTAGCCTCCTTTTCCCTATCCCATGTTCCTATGCCATACCTCTATCAGCGATGTCTGAATGATAATAATAATGATAAATGTTTGTTGACGTCTGAGCATTCATCCTTCCCTTTTCTTCCTCTCCACTGGGGTTCTTGTTCTCCCTTGTCCTGCTTTAAATCGTGTCTATACAAATCCTGTGTTTGATAAGACGTTGAAAATGCCCCTCTGAGAGTTGCTCAGGCTCCAGCAGCCGCACAGACTGTTCTTTATGACAAAGTAATGAGTCAGCACTGCCAGGGGAAATGCAATGGATTTATTCAGAGATGGAGAGCTGGCAGGAGGGGGAAGATCTCACCTGCAGAGCTAAGACAGAAAATTCCCTATTAAAGCCTTTCCCAACTGCAGGAAGCAAACACAAACTTGTCAGTTGCAATGGAGACTCCCACCCTAAAACATTATTAGTGGTCATCATGTGACAGGGAGGAGGGAGCACGCTTGTTTTCTGCTGCTCAAGTCTCCTGTTCCATTGTCAACCCTTTAGCCCAGGCATGGGCAAACCTGGGCCTTCCCTCCAGGTGTTTTGGACTTCAACTCCCACCATTCCTTAATTCTGATTTCTATGGCTGTTTCCTACCCAATTTCTCTGCTAATCTACTATATCATCTCAGCTGTTCTTTTTCTCTTCTTTACTCCAGACATTAAGGTACTACTCAGCCTGCTCCATCAAACCCACTTAAGTTTAGCCAGCAGGCTCAGAAGTTACTGCCTCTGTGTGTGGCTGAGGGAGTTGCTGTTCCTGGAAGGGCTCTTGTTCCAAAACCAACCCCCATCCATGCTACGTATGTATGACAGCACCATAATTCAAAAAGCTGATTGGCAAGCCAGAAGATGTCCAGTAGAGTTGTGAACAGAATTTCTTCCTACCATTTCTACCATTTCTTTCGTGTCTTCCATTTCTTTGGGAGCATGAAACAGGAACCTCCCCCCCCCCCCCACACACACATGAAAACCTGCTTGACATGAAAGCCTGTTTTTGTCTGCAGCCGAACTTGCCTCCTTGCTTTGGAAAAGAGAGTGTAAGTGTGGTGGCGCGTGCATGTAGGCCTGAAAAGTGAGCACACCTGCCAGTACCGACATCTGAGCATCTCTCTTCTGCCTTCAGGGCCTAAAAATAGGCTTTAAAGGGATGGGCATGCAAACTATGGCCCTGAAGGTAGAGTAAAGCCATCCCACATACAGGGAGACCTGGAATAGCTTTAAGAATGAGTGCTAGACTCAGAAATAGTGAACCAAACAAGATTTATTGAATAACAACCAGTAAAAATGCTGGTGATCCAAAATGCTTAGTTGGTTGCAAAGGAAGTCCTTGAAAAAGGAAGCTATCACTTGTCTCTTTGTTTGCAGAGTGATGGTACCTCTATTTGATCCCGGGTATCCTGTTGCTCTCCAGCTTGTAGCCTTGTGAAGTCCTGTATAAGCTCCAAAATCCACAGTCTATGTTGAGGACAGATCCTCCTTTGTACTGTAGGCTTCGGTTAAGAGCGGAGGTTAGGCTTAATAGGTGAACTAAGATTCTTTGTCCCAGCAAGCTTAGATTCCACCTTGCTATGTCTGTGAGTCCTCTGGAATGAGGCAGAAAGGAAGTCCAGCCCCTTAGGTAAACTCCAGAAAAGGGAGAAGTTAAGGGCGGTGACGCCAGGTTTGGAGCCAAGACACAGCTCCACCCCTAAGTGCCCGCATGGCCACAACAATAGAACAAAGACCTTGCAAGTAAGGGCAGCACAATACAAATACAGATATGCTATCAGCCCCGTGGGGGCTCCACAATCTCTTACTCTAAAGTAGAAACAGCAGGTGGCAGGTAAGAGGAATGGAAGTGCATGCTGGAAAGGAGAGCCAGAGGGTGAGAAGCCCCCCCCCCCATGGTTTAATTTCCGGGCCTATACCAAAAGCAACCCTCTCAATTTCAGGCAGCTCCAAAAAAAAAACAAATTGTGGCCCCCAACAAAAGCCAGGACATGAAACAGGGCAAATTTACATCAAAAGCACAACCCTAGAGTCCAGAGAAGGTGGGCCAAAATGGTCAAAGCTCTGCAAGTCATGCCCTATGAGGAAGGAAAGTAAAGCCTTTCTGAGCAAATCGTGGGAAAATGTTTTGATAGGGTTGCCTTTGGGTTGCCATAAGTCAGAAATATCTTGAAGGTACACAACAACACTTTAGTTAGTTCCTTCACAGTTAAACCTTGAACTGATTCGACTGACATTGGGGCTATAGATGTAAACCATGGCCTCCGTAGCATAAAGCAGGAAGAAATAAGCTCTGGGCCCATCCAGGAAGCATATTTATTGTGGGAACTCCCGCAATAAAGGAGGGGCTGTCCAGACAACATTCTAGACAGTCCCAAATTAATTCACTACAAACCAGGAAAACCTTGGTTTGATAGTGGATTTTCCAAGAAGGCACAGGATAAATCCACTATCTCCGGTGTCTGGACCACAGTCCGGACACCATTCCCACAGTTTGCAAGGCTAGATAAGCCTGTTAAAATGTGGGAATACTGACCCACAAGCCCCAGTCCCTTTTAAAAAGTAAAAAGAACTCACCGGGCCTGCAATATACCCTTGGAGCAGCTCACCTGGCATGTACAAGTCTCGTCCCCCCCTCCCTCTCTCCTAGCATGCCATTTCTATGTGCCGGGAGAGCTGCTGCAAGAGTGTACTGGAGGCTTGGTCAGTTCTTTTTAGTTTGCAAAAGGTTCTGGGGGCTTGGGAGAAAGGGGGTAGGTATTTGGATGTTCTCTCAGGCTAGTCGCAAGAGAACGTCTGGACACCTACCCCAGAAAGTGCATGCTTTCTGGGGTGTGTGTGGACAGGCCTCTAGAAGCATCCACATTTTTAATGCAATGTTTCTGTGACAATTGTCTGTCTGGACTAGAGACCCCCACAAAAGTGAGAAACCAAAAATAAAAAACTTTATTTTAGTACCTGAAAGAAAATCTCTGTAGTAAATTCTAGATAACTCCAGTACACTTCCCCCTGAATGCTGAACTCACAATCAAACCAGAGGAACAGGATTCCTAGAGAAGTGTTATTTTTAACAATTTCTAGATATTCCAGTGATTCTATGGTCAGCATCCAGAAAATAGTGTCACACTGGAGGACCTAGAGATGTCTAGGGATAATATTTTAATCAAATGCATGAATAATCAAATCTGCAAACATTAAACCCACATATTTGAAGGGGTGACTGTAAATTCTCCTAGAAAAGCTACCCTGCCGCTATCCCAGCTACATTGAGTGGTAGGGAAACCAGCTTTGCACAATGTCTCATTTCATATCACTCAGCCATTGTTGCCATATAGCTCTCAGTAGTCTTTATGATGGTAACAAAATTAGGGCAATAACATTCCTCACAGCCATTTGTCCCTCTTGCCCCCTTTCATTTCATGTTCTGAATTGAACCAGTCTATTATCTTCCTCAATGTCCATCCATAAAGGATTTAAAAGCCAAACTGGGTACTTCTTTCTATGGGGGAAGGATGCACTCATTGAGATGATGGTTTCCCTGCTACATAAATTGCCGGAAGGAATATTTCCTAGAAAAAGAATAAAAAGCAATAATCATAAATAGTAAAGTAGATATGCAGATTGAATAATGGCCCCATAAGTTTTAGGAATATGGGCAAACATCTTTTTTTCCCAACAGGCTATTTCAAATACCCTCTTTATTATGTATCTGCGACCTAGTATTAGCCACTTTGAGAATTATTCTCCAATTGTATAGAAAGCCTTTATCCTGCTCCCTCCTCTACATAGAGGCAATAAAACTTCACATTTCCTCTAGCCACTAAGTTGCACTTTTCAATTTCGCTCATGAGGAGATGTATTGCACTTTTAATGAGTTCTGGTTCCCAATTCATTTATTCTGTGGGATTTCTCCTTTGCCTTCATTCCTGTTTTAAAAACACATTGTGTTATAGGTACAGAATCAAACTGAGTCCAAGGACTCATGCTTTACCACAAGCTCCAGGTTGAGCGCCTGGCATCTTCCATTTTGAAAAGATTTTGTGGCAATGAAAAATATTCTGAAAAGCCACTGTCAGGAGGTAGCACCAGCTAGATGTCAAATTGATGCTGTCAGGATGTGAAATGTGTCAGCATGTGAAATGTATCTGGTGTTAACACATCCTGTCTTTTGGCAGCCATGTATCATCTCAGGTAGGCACTGAAGCATCCCAGAACTACTGCTTGTGGTTTCTATATCTGTGGGAGAGTAGTAGTACCTCTACTTTGGGTTTTAGTTTGGACTGTAAAAGGGCTACCCAGTGCTGAGCTTCATCACAAACAGCTACAGCAGCTTGGCTCTCTCTAAGTAAATGACCCACTAAGAACATAAGAACATAAGAAGAGCCATGCTGAATCGGGCCTCAGCCCATCTAGTCCAGCATTCTGTGTCACACAGTGGCCCACTAGTTGTACACGGGGATCTCTAGCAGAAAGGAGGGCAAACCCTCACCTGCTCCCCGACCCCACAAACCAGTACCCGGGAAAATCCTGACTGCCTCCATCAACACAGAGGTGGCACTTGGATGTCCATTTCAGTAACTACTGATTCTCTTGGTATCCATGAATCTGTCTAATCCTGCCTTGAAGCTGTCCAGGCTGACAGCTGTCACAACCTCCTCTGGAAGTGAGTTCCATAACCCAATGACCCTCTGGGTGAAGAAATATTTCCCTTTATTAGTCCTAACTTTCCTACCTTGGAGCTTCAGGGAGTGCCCCCTAGTCCTAGTGTTGTGTGACAGAGAAAAAAAATTTTTCACCTTTTCTATCCCATGCATGATTTTATACACTTCGATCAAGTCACCTCTTAGACGCCGTCTTTCAAGGCTGAAAAGACCAAGGCGTTGCAACCTGATTTCATAAGGGAGCTGCTCCATCCCTTGGATCATTTTTGTTGCCCTTCTTGTACCTTTCCAGTTCCGTTATATCCTTCTTGAGGTGCGGTGACCAGAATTGTACACAGTACTCCAGATGTGGCCTCACCATAGATTTGTAGAGAGGCAATACAACATTTGCCGACCTATTTTCGATTCCCTCCTGATCATGCCAAGCATAGAATTTGCTTTTTTCGCTGCTGCTGCGCACTGGGTTGACATCTTCATTGAGCTGTCCACCAAAACCCCAAGATCCCTTTCCTGGTTTGTCTCAGAAAGCTTTGATCTCATCAGTTGATAAGTGTATTTGGGGTTCTTTGCCCCGATGTGCATGACTTTACACTTGTTTAGGTTAAAATGCATTTGCCACTTTGTTGCCCATTCACTCAATTTCGAGAGATCTTTCTGGAGCTCTTTACAATCATTTTCATTTTTAACTACCCTGAACAATTTAGTGTCGTCTGCAAACTTTGCTACCTCAGAATTCACTCCTACATCCAGATCATTAATGAATAAATTAAAAGTAACGGACCCAAAACTGAACCTTGGGGTACGCCACTTCTCACCTCTTTCCACCCAGAGAAATGTCCGTTTATTACCACCCTTGTTTCCTACAGTTTAGCCAGGTTCCAATCCAGGACAAGACCTGTCCCCTGATTCCATGGCTGAAGAGCTTATTTAGGAGCCTTTGGTGAGGGACTTTGTCAAAAGCCTTTTTGAAAGTCAAGGTAAACAATATCGACTGGGTCCCCTTTATCTATGTGTTTATTTACACCCTCAAAGAATTCTAACAAGTTAGTAAGACATGATTTGCCTTTGCAGAAACCATGTTGATTTTCCTTCAGCAATGCCTGTTGTGTTAGACACTAGCAATTGCAACTACTTCCTTACTATATAAGCCCAATGCAGAATGGAATTTACCTAGTAAGATTAGATTGCCTAGGGTGCATGCAAACTGTATAACTGATGCTGTTTGACACCACTTTAACCCCCGAGGTCCAATCCTATGGAATCCTGGGAGCTGTATTTTTACAACATCTTTATCTTTTTACATCTTTAGCAGCACAATTCTATGGTACAAGGGCTGAAGGAAAAGTAATGCCTCCACCTTCGTTACTTGGGTTTGAATGGGAATATTTTAATAAATCAAATGCAAAAATAATCCTTAGAATGTGCTCTTTACCTACCACTTTTCACTTTTCCACATGATCATAAGACAATTGGACACATTTTTGCCAACAATGAATAAGTTTTCTGAAGCCGCCACGGAAGAAGTCTGTGCGCTTTCATTTCAGGCGTGAGCATCCTGGGTACCCATCATGCACAGATCTTCCGATAGCCAAACAAAGCTATAATGTGACCCACATGTTCTTGGAAATGCTGATTATGCTTGAAATTTCTCTCTGAGTGATACGATGATCTTCCTGAATCAATCTGTCAATCTTTTGCTTGTGAAACTCGGTGGTTGCTGTCACAGGATGTCCAACTCTTTGTTTGTCACACAAGTCAGATGTTCCCACCTCAACATCTTTAAACTTACTCGCCCAATGACGCACAGTGCTCACATCAACACAATCACCATAAAAAGCTTGCATTCTCTGATGAATCTCTTTTGGGATGACACCTTCTGCTGTCAAGAATTCAATGACTGCATGCTGCTTGAGTGACATTGACCAACTGTCTGTGCAGGGTTCCATACCTCACACTTTAACAACACAATTGTCCAATGCTAAGGCTTCCTGCCAAAATGGAACTGTAGAGGTGAGTCTACTGAACAAGCCAGTACCCGCTGTATACCAGTACTGCCATCTGTTGAGGAGTTAGGAAGATGGAAGCATTACTTTTCATTCAATCCGCGTATGTTTCCAGTGCAAGCATGGTCAAAATATAGGGTTTGTTATTATCCATAGTTTCCAGTATCTACAAGAGGTCTTGGAACACATCCGACTGGATACAGGGGCTGTGTTGTAGATCATTTTATCCCAATTGTAATCAAAATTCTTGTTCTACCATTAATATGAAATTACATCCAGGCTGCAGTCTTGGGGTGAAGCAGTTTTATAGCCCCTTTGTGCTTTTGATTCAAGAGGGCATAGAAAGAATGTCCAGCGACAGCCAGGAACATTTGTCAATGCTTGCAGACCTCAAGCCATATTTATTATTCTGAATTTACAAGCCCTGTGGGGAACAGTAGAGGGAATTGGATCTATTTAGCCTAAAGAACAGAAGATTCAAAGCTGATCTGCTATCCATCTTCCAGTATCTGAGAGCTGTCACACAGGAGATAGAGTGGACTTGTTTTCAGCTGCTCTAGAGGTTATGATCTCAAACAGAGGGTTCAAATTACAAGACAGGAGATTCTGACTAAATTTTAAGAAGAACTTCTGATAGACAAGAATTATTCTTTTAAAAGGAGCAGGATACACTTCTGGCAGAAATTTCTTAATTGTACATTAGCAAGGGCTGTACTAGACCAGTGTTTCCCAACCCTTTTTGAGCCGCAGCACATTTTTTACATTTATAAAATCCTGGGGCACACCACCAACCAAAATGACACAAAATGACACTCTAACACAGTAATACATATAGTTAATATGTTTTAAAATGTATTTATACACTCAGTGTGAAACCTGGGCCTGTTTCGATGAACACAACATAGATATCCTGGCAGGAGTGGCAGAAAGACACACACGAAGGTCTTGCTCAACAGCTGGGAGTTATAGTTCACCCGCAATCAAAGAGCATTCTGAACTCCACCAATGATGGAATGGAATCAAACTTTCCACACAGAACTCCCATAAGGAAGCCCGAGTAGGGAAAAAAAGTGTTCGGCAGGAGGGGGAAAAAAGGGTATTGGAGGTTCCAATTTCCCACGGCACACTGGTTGGGAAACACTGTACTAGACAATGCATCAACCTAAGGAACTACTCTCATACAAATAATCTGGGAGTAATTCCTGAGGTTTGTGCATTTTCTAAGTTTATTTATTTATCGAATTATATTATATTATATTATATGCCCTTTGACCAGTAGCTGGCCACTTGGAGTGCCGCCTCTGGTGTTGCTATAACAAGGTCCTCCATTGTGCATGTGGCAGGACTGAGACTGCATTGTAATAGGCGGTCTGTGGTTTGCTCTTCTCTACACTTGCATGTCGTGGACTCCACTTTGAAGACCCATTTCTTAAGGTTGGCTCTGCATCTTGTGGTGCCAGAGCGGTCTGTTCAGCACCTCCCAAATCACCCGGGGGGAGTCTCTCATTTGGTATCAGCCATGCTTTAAGGTTTCGGGTTTTAGCCTGCCACTTTTGGACTCTTGCTTGCTGAGGTGTTCCACAATATCTCTGTTGATCTTAGAAAACTATTTATTTAAGGCATTGATCTGCTGGCTGATATCCGAACAGAGGATGGTCCGGAGATGTCACTGCCTTGGTCCTTTCATTATTGGCTGCTACTTCCCGAAAATGTCAGGTGGTGCAATACTGGCTAAACAGTATAATTTCTCAAGTGGTGTAAAGCACAGACATCCTGTGATAATGCAGCATGTTTCATTATGAGCCACATCCACTGTTTTGGCATGGTGAGATGTGTTCCACACTGGGCATGCATACTCAGCAGCAGAGTAGCAAAGTGCTTCTAAGTTAAAGTCCCTCCTGCATAGTAGTCGGAATGTTGTACTAGATGTATCTTGGGATCTGTTCCAACTCTACTGCTCTATGATTCTGTAATTGCATTCATATTTAAATGAAATAAGCAGGCATTTTCCCCAATAGCCTAGCTGCAGCAGACTGGAAAGGAAAGTATTACATTTCAAACAGAGACAGGCTAAATCAGAGAGGTGGAGGTCAGTAACAGAACAGATTTGGAAGGAACCCTGCTGATTCCCTAATCCCATGTTTATTGGGATGTTTCTCCCTTTTCTAACAGTTTCTAAACAAAATAGGAGAAGTTCAGAGAAGCTGTTGTTCTGAATTGCCATGTTTCCCCAGCTTATCTCAATCTTTCTGACCTTTCATTTTAATATGCTGGCAAGCAAGAGAGGGTATTTTTTATTTAATGTATAGCCCAGGACATAGCTCTGGAAATAGATAATCTCTACTTATGGTATTTTTATCCAGGTTTGCTTGTTTTGTTGGGTTTGCCCCCTCCCAAAAGGATTAAGATAATTCTGCCCCTTTGCTATATCGGAGAATGATTATCGTTCTCCTCCTTTGGACTCTTCCCCAGCCCCCTTCCAATCCATCTCTGGTTCCAGCAAGATGGCCCAGCTGCCACCCCAAACCCTTTCAGAAGTTTTTTTAAAAAATGTTTTTAGGCTTAAAGAGGTACACACACAATGTCGTCACATAACAGTATGCACTGTGTGTTTTTAAAAAAAAAAATACAGAGGGACCAAACTTCAGTTTCTAGATCATTTGTATGATCTGTTTTAAGATTCTGTCTCATCCCTTCCTAAATGCCTTAATATTCTAAAAGCACCAAATCCCATCTGATCTTGGAAGCTAAGCAGGGTCAAGCCTGGTTAGTACATAGATGTGAAATTGCTAATGAAGAGCAGTGGTGATAGGCTGTACTTCAGAAGAAGGAACTGGAAGAATCATCTGAGTATTCCTTGCCTTTTAGTCGCATCCTGTTAGGACTATTGCAACACTCTCTTCATGGGGCTGCCTTTGAAAATAGTTCGGAAGCTGGTCCAGAGATCGGCAACCAGACTACTAACTGGAGCACCATTCAGGGATTGGACAATGCTCATGTTACGGCAGCTCCACTGGCTGCTAATCTGCTACCAGGCTAAATACAGAGTTCTGGTTATTTTCTATAAATCCCTAAACAGTTCTGGCCCAGGCTATCTAGAAAACTACGTCTACTTGTACAACACTGCACAAGCTCAGCTAAGAAGGCCCTACTCACAGTCCCACCCTCGTCTCAAGCACGGCTGGTGGGAATGAGAAAGGGGGCCTTCTTGGTGGTTGCTCCCTGTCTTTGGAATAGTCCCCCCAAGGAGATCAAAATGGTTCCCTCCTTACTCGCTTTTAAAAAGCAATTTAAAACATTTCTATGCTCCCAAGCATGTGACAAGAAGGAGGAACAGAGCTTATAACATTGTTAAACATAATGTAATGGGAAAAAGATTTGATATACTATCTTATCTGGTTTTTAATGGTTGATTATTTAATTGTTATTATTTAAATTACTTTTTAAAAACTTGTGTAATGTATTTTATTGTTTGTTGTTTATGGGGGGGTTTTTTACACAGGCATTGTATATTTGCCTTTATTATGTCGGAAGCCACCCTGAGTCCCTTCGGGGAGAGAGGGCAGGCTCCAAATAAATTATTATTATTATTTTACAGACACAAAACCACAGTATTTCACAGCAAACAAGATCTATATGCTGGATTTTGTATCAGAAAATCACAAGTCGAACACTTACCAAGCATCTAGGACTGTGTGATGTATTTTTGAATGATGCGTGCAGATCCAAGTAAAATGGCCTTTTGCAGTTGACAGATCTGGTTTTTGTCAATGTTTATTGTTTGTTATTATTCTCTGGTATTACTTTGCAAATGAAGATTCTTAGGAAGGACTCGTCCCATGCTTTTTACAAGCGCGTTGATGACTAAGAAGGCCAATCTGAGATAGGCAAGTCCGGTTGCAGAAAGCACAGCAAAAAGTCTCCTTGGGTGATTTTTTTCCAAGTTGCGGTTCTTTCTGCGTTGTCATTTCTCTTCAAGACCCGTTTGGCGTGTCTTCTCGAAAGAGGCTGCAACAATATGGATAGTGCGTCTCCATGCCTCCCGATGTGAGGCCAGGGTGGACCATTTTTGGTGATCAATCTGGCCAAGCCTGAGATGTTGTTTCAGGAGTCCTTATATCTCTTTCTCTTGCGCAGACCTGTGGTGAGTTCACCATAGAGTAGTATCTTGGGGCGGCGGTGGTCCTCCATCCTAGAGACGTGCCCTCCCCAGCGCAGCTGTGCTCTCAGTAGCATGGCCTCAATGCTGTTGATCCCTGGTTGCTCAAGGACAGCAACATTCATCACATAGTCAGTCCAGTGCATATTGATGAAAGCATTCAAGGAGTCGTAAGTGTTGGTGATAGGTGACCCATGTTTCCGACCCATAAAGGAGAATAGACAGTACGATAGCTCTGTACAGACTGATTTTGGTGCTTTGCCTCAGGTGTTTGTTACTCCAGACTATTTTGTGAAGCCTTCCAAATGCACTTTATGCCTTTGCTAGTCTGTGATCTATCTCTTTATCAATCTTTGCACATCATCATCATCATTATTATTATTAAAACCTTATGAAGTTATAAGGTCACCAAAAGTCGATAGGCAATTTGAAAGCATGCACACACACACACACAAACAAACACACACAGGCTATCCTCGAGTTACAAACATCTGACTTACAAATAATCCATACATAAGAACAGGGGTGAAACAACAGAAAGTGAAAAAAACGGAAGGGGAATTCACTCCTGAAAGAGTTATTACCTTGGGGGAAAGGGGTCTCCACTGAAGCTTTGTCACCAATCTTTGTTCCTATAACAAAGCAATTTTTTTTAAATCCAATTATCACAGGGACAGAAAATGAGGTGAAATCTTCCGAACAGGGGCACAGACAGCAAAAGAAACACCACAGGGGTGTCAACCCTTATCTATGCTATCCAAAGCTAAAAATAAATTAAAAATTGTGTGGAGTTCCTCTTAAAAAATGTACCCATTCCAACTTACATACAAATCCAACTTAAAAACAAATGTACAGAACCTATCTTGTTCATAACTTGGGGACTGTATATACATGCATAGAGTGACAGATGGATAGATGGATCGATCGATATATAGGATGTGTTCCCTTCCCCTTCCTCAAACAGTACACACACAGGCCACAACCAGACTCTTAAAAATCATACTGCCAACCTAGCAGGAATCCAGTTTGTCCCTTACACATACCTTTGTTTCCCATTAGAAGCAGTTGCATTTTTTTACCATTGAATTTTTTAAAAGGCCAGATTGTATATTAGTGCCCCTGAAACTATTATCAGTCCCCAAATCCACCAAATTCCTAATTTTTTTAAATCAGCACAATATTTAGGCAATTTTGGACCCAAACCAAAATAGCAATCTCCTCCAATGTGTGAAAGAATATTCCAATATTTTCTTCCTCCACAAAGAACACTATTTTATTTATTTATTAATTGAAAATATTTTTACCCCATCCTTTTAAAAAACAAAACCCTGGGGGGGGGGGGGACGACCCATTACAATCCCAAATACTTCCTTTTTATTCTGAAACCCATCTCATCTTCATATCCAATAATAACAAAACAAGTTCTCCCTTTCACTACTTGCATGCATACAAATTGTGTTGTGGGTTCACAAGCCCTATGATTAGTTTTCTAATTCAATTCTAAAATCAACCATTTGATCAGTCATTGCCAGAGTGTTACCACTTATCCCAACTATAAGCCAAGATAAAACGAGAGACCCTAATTATCCCCGTTTCCCCCCCTTACTGTTAATTTACTTCTAATGGAAGGAAATCAAAATAATGGGCTTTTATCTCAAGACACGTCTTTAGGTCAACAAGCCCAAATAAGCTCACATCAAATGTTTTATTTAATCCTTTAGAACTATTTTGTTTTAAATAAAGGTCAGGGAAAAACATTATAACCCCATACGGAAAAGCTGGTCAGCTGTGATAACAGTAGCCTTTAAACAAAACAAGGCAAACAAGCAATGCTACCAAAACAGGGTGAAGAGAACAAAAAGAGAGAGATTATTTTGATCTGTCTGTTCATTTTGGTAATTTTGCATCCAATTCTTGTCCTGTTCTCTCACTCATTCCACTTTGGCCGTCTTGTAACATTCAAGGTCCTGAAGGGTAATTTGTTGCTTTCACGGCATATGGAAGACACAGGTTTTTTTTTAATTTAAGAAATCAATCATATAAAAACATGGTCTTAGCCTCCTATTTGCCAGGTTTTCTTTCCCCAGTTCACCCAACAGCTTCTTCCATGGAGATTATGTTCTAATCTTAATTAGGAGTGGATGGAGTTGAGGAGCTTTTAGCCGGTATTATTCATCTTTGATCTGCCTCTTTTCCTTTTCATCGTAGAAAAATAACAATTTCAAATACTTCCAGATTGCTTCTCCTTAATAGGATTGACCAGAAGCACTGTCAGTTGGGGGGGACGAGAGAGAGAGAGAGAGAGCGAGAGAGAGAGAGAGAGAGAGAGAGAGAGAGAGAGAGAGAGAGAACTGGTAGCATAGTTGACGGTGACTTTCAGGGCATTTATTATTATTACTTCCATCAGTTTAGAACAGTGGTTCCCAACCTTTTTTGTTTTTGTTTTACCAGGGACCACTTTGGCCAGGGACTGCTTGACCAGGGACAACTTTGACCAGGGACCACTTTGACCGGGAACCCCTTGACCAGGAACCACTTGACCAGGGATGTCGCCCCCCTGTAGGCCATGACCCTTGACCTCCCTGATAAACCACACAAGGGCAAGGGTACAACCGGGTTTTATTGGTGATAGCAAGGCAAAGGTAAAAGGTCCAAAGGCAGTGGTTATAGGGCCTCTGGATAGTAGCTTTAACAGGGATTAGCAAGGAGTAAATAGTCCCGTATCAAACAGGAACAGCAGGGTTGCAGTGACCCGTTGCAATAGGGCCGCTGGCAGGAATCAAGCCGGATGCCAAAGGGAAAACTCAGGAAAGTATTCGGCCAATGCAAAAGGCCGGGATACGCTAGATGATCTCTGTGGGGCTCAGCCGGCGCAAGAAGGCTGAGCTCCGTAGAAAGACTGCAAGGAAGTTCAGCAGGCAAATAGTCTTTCATGGGATCGTTCCAAGACTCCTCGATGAACTGGAGCACGGCTCAGTGCAGGGCAGAGCAAAAGTGTCTCTGGAAGAAATCTCTGCCGATGCAGTAAACAGGGCAGCTCTCTGCAAGCACTAAAGGTTCGTAGATAAGATCCCATGTGGAGGGAATCTTGAAACTCAAACCGGGTGGAAGGAAGATCTCTCAAGGGAATTAAGAACATAAGAACATAAGAAGAGCCATGCTGAATCGGGCCTCAGCCCATCTAGTCCAGCATTCTGTGTCACACAGTGGCCCACTAGTTGTACACAGGGATCTCTAGCAGAAAGGAGGGCAAAACCCTCACCTGCTCCCGACCCCCCACAACCAGTACCCGGGGAAATCCTGCCTGCCTCCATCAACACAGAGGTGGCACTTGGATGTCCATTTCAGTAGCTACTGATTCCCTTGGTAATCATAGCGAGAGGCAGGGACAGTTGTAGCAACTCACTGCAGGTCCTGAAGACTTCCTGCCGGGGCAAGAAAGCAAGCAGCTGTGCTTACTGTAGCAAGAGCCCATAACCTCGAAAGAATCCCTGCCAAGGCAAAAGGCAGGAGTAGTGTTTCTGTAGCTTTGAGTTCCCGAACCTCGAGGGATACCTGGCTGGGACACGGGAGCAGGTACGAGGTGTTAGTGACAGGGAGTCCAACCGCCGAGGTGACCGCAGGCTTCCCTCTCCAGTTCCAACGGCGACCTGGAGTGCATGCTAGGCACGGCCCAGCCGTAGATGAAGCAGGGTCCTGGCACAGTGGAGCAGAGACGAACCACCTCGGAATTGGCTGGTTGGCATTCCCTGGGAGGGAAGGCCCCAACGGCCGTTCCCTCAGTTCATCTTGAATGCAATGTTGGTAAGAGACAAAGACTGAAGGGTGCACTGAACAATTATAGCATTCTGAGAGTGCATCGGACGTCAAAACCTGTGATGGATGTTTCTTAGCATGTTGACATGATCTCAGGCTTCTTGGAATGCGGATCTCATTACCGAGGCCCACCTGGCTTGGGGGAGGCATTCTCTCAGTCGCTTTCACTATCAGCCGCCGGAGCAACCCGGCCTTGGAGGCCCTGTTATGATTATCTTCCTTTAAGTTCACACAGGCCAAGCCCGAAAGGCTTGCACACAGTTCATGAGCAGGGCAAGCTGTTGCAGGATGTAAGTATCGATTTCCTAGGCTGGAATGTCGCGCAGGCCCAGATACTGTCTGAGGCTGCCGCCGTCTAGGCCAAAACGCTGCCTGAAGCTGCTGGAGTGTAACAAGGGACCACTTTGACCAGGGACCACTTTGACCAGGGACCACTTTGATCAGGAACCATTTTGACCAGAGACCACTCTCTAATATTAGTACCAAAAGAGTTATGAATCAGTTTTTGGTCAACTTTCGATTTGGTTCGGTTATTTGGGGTGCTGATTCAGAAAACTGCATTGAATAGACCACATCAGCTCTAGTTTCTGATACCGAACATATGTCATCCAGTAGTCACTATCTGCTCACCCATAGAAAATCATATTTAGTCAACTAGAGCTACTGACCTTATTTTAGGTCTTGTGGCCCACTGGTGGACTGCAGACCACAAGTTGGGAACCACTGGTTTAGAAATGATGCTTCTAGGAATGCAGTTTACGGTAGCATTTCCACCAGCATCATACAACTGTCTTATGTTCAACAATAATCCTAGGGTCCTTTTCACATGTAGCACTGCTTAGTCAAGTATCCCCCAGTATTTACTACTGCCTTTGGTTTTTGTGGCCTAAATGTAGGACTTTGCATTTGTTTCTGTGGAATGACATTTTATTAATTTCAGCTCAGTTTTCTAATTTTTGATTCTCTTTCTCTACTCCCATGATGATTGTCCAACTTCCTTCTTTTCCTCCAGCATCAGTAGCAAATAAACTCTGAGATGTGTTGTCGGAGGCTTTCATGGCCGAAATCATGAGGTTGCTGTGAGTTTTCCAGGCAGTTTGGCCATATCCCAGAAGCATTATCTCCTGATGTTTCACCCACATCTATGGCAGGCATCCTGAGGGGATTTTGAGGTCTGTTGGAAACTAGACAAGAGAGGTTGTATATCTGTGGAATGTCCAGAGTTGGGGAAAGAACTCTGTCTGTTTGAGGCAAGTGTGAATGTTGCAGTTAGAGGTGTTAGCTGGGCCTGATGTTTTCCTGGCTGGAATTCCCCTGTTTTCTAAGTGTTGTTTTTTTATTTACATAAAAATGTACAAAACCTGGCTACAAGTATTTTTTTAATTAAAAAATCTCTAAAATCAGGACAGTAAATAAAAAAACAACATTCAGAAAATGGTAATTCCAGCCAGGAAACAATCAGGGCCAGCAAACACCTCCCAACAAAGGATTCCCTTGGGCAGAAACCAGCCAGGCTTTGAAGATGCAAGGTCGTTCAATGCTACTCAAGCTGACCAACTGCAACATTCACACTTGCCTCAAACAGACAAGAGTTCTTTCTCCCACCCTGGACATTCCACAGATATATAAACCTGTCTAGTTTCCAACAGACCTCACAACCTCTGAGGATGCCTGCAATAGATGTGGGTGAAACATCAGGAGAAAATGCTTCTGGAACATGGCCAGACAGCCTGGAAAACTCACAGCAACCCAACTCTGAGATGGTGTTGGACGTGGACATTTCATCAGCTATACAAGACAATGAAGTACACACAGATCTTTTCCTTCTCACACTCTCCTATTGCCTCTCCTTTGCCTCTTTCAAATAAGAATGCATATCAGGGTTTTGCCTCATTCAAATAAGAATATTGCCCCCTCTCCCCATCACATGTTTTATCTCCAAGAGTGAAACTCTAGAAATCATTCACACCTTTACCTTTGTTATTCTTTTCTTTGGGTGCCTAAATGTGATCTCTAAATGCTCAGCTTATGTTTTAAGTGACTGCAAGGCTAGACATTTGGTGGACTGCAAGAAAATCTGGAGGGGGCAGAACTGTAATTTGGCACAGCAGTACTCTTTCCTTCCTTTTCCCCATAGCTATATCACTGCTTGCCCCAAAAACAGCTAACTCCCCCGCTTACCCCAAATGATGCCCATCAGCAAAGAAAGCTGAGCACTGAATGATTAAAATCTAATATTTAATAGTATGTTTGACCATTATCACATCCTGCTCAATAGGACTCTCATATCATTTCTGTTATTCAGTCTTTGTTCTTTTCCTTCCTGAGTGGCACAAGCAGGGTTGACCTTTCTGTTCCCTCCACCAGTATCCTAATGCATTCATTGAATTTCACAAACAAAGCTCTAAAATGCTTCATGAAACACTTTGTGTGGGTTCTTTGATTGGGGTTAGCCAAGAAGGTTACATGATGTCCAGGCATCTAGGAAAACAGAAAAATCGCTGCAACGTGTAAATAGGTTTACCTACTTATAACAGAAAGTACAACTATACCCATGTATTTCATCCAGGCATTCCGTAGGCCACTATGGGTCCAGAAAATGTTGGATTAGAGAAGCCTTTGGTCTGATCCAGCAGGTCTCTTCTTATGTTCCTATAGCTGGAAATATTCCCTAGCTAGAAAAATGCTGATTTGATTGGAAATACATTATGTATGTCTTGTTAAGAAACCATGTTCTTTAGAGCTGATGTGATTCAATCCAAGAGAACTCTGAATAACAGTAACCCATCTACAACTCTTGCTTTAGCTTAGTTACAAGAAAGTCCTACAGAAACTCTGGATTTAGTGGATGGTGGTAGTTAAACCAGTTACAGGCTTACTTGATTGCAAGTTCACATTTGGATGCAAAAGGTTCACATTTGGATGCAAAAGTAGGGTGCTTAAATGCTGACCTTCCTTGTGAACTCTGAGGTCAGAGTGTCGTGCAGTTTCTGGCTGTATGCCTATGCTCTAGCTACATTTTCTCCTGACATTTCGCCTGCATCTGAAGATGCCAGTCACAGATGCAGGCAAAACGTCAAGAGAAAATGCTGCTAGAACACGGCCCTATATCATGGAAACCACACAGCACCCCAGTGATTACAATACAGCTCTAGGTCTGTCAGAGTGAGGAAAGGTTGGAAGGCACTACAAGACACCAGGGAGATTATTTATTTATTTATTTATAACATTTATATTCCACCCTTCTCACCCCTAAGAGGACTCAGGGCAGAGCACAGCATACAAATTGCAAACATTCAATGCCAGGACATGAATTCATTATATGCATACATAAACATTAAAAACATTTGTCTCAATGTTAAAATGCACTGTTTAAAACTGTCTTGATCATCTGCGTCTAATCTAATTGGCCTGGTAAGGTTTCCTATCATTGCTTTATTGCCCTGTCCCGAAAACTTTGTCCCACAGCCAAGTTTTTACCATCCAGGGTGGTCAGCGAAGGAGACTGGTACATTATTTAAGGGTTATGTTTATTCAATCTGATCTGATCAGGAAGGGAGTTCCACATTAATGGGGATGGGGGATAACAATACAAAAGGTTTGCTAAGGCCTTGTCCCCATCAAACTGCCCCTGTGACAATGCCCTGTCCCAGGATCCTTCTGGGAGAGCAGAGCACTCTGATATCAGGAAGGGAGTTCCATAGCTGGGGATGGGGGGGATCATCAAGAAGGCCTTGTCCCCATCAATTGCGCCTGTGACAATGGCAGGATGGAGAGCAGAGCCTCCTCGGAGGATCTTAATCTCTGCGATGGTTCATAGGGGGAGTTGCATTCAGGCAGGTAAATTGGGTTGGGACCATTTAGGGCTTTATAGGCCAAAGCCAGGACTTTGAATTGTGCCCGGTAGCAAACTGGCAGCCAGTGGAGCGGCATACAGTGGAGTTGTGTGCTCCCTGTAAGCCACCCCAGTTATTAACCTGGCTGCCTCTCGTTGGACTATTTGAAGCTTCCGGGCAGCCTTAAAAGGCAACCCCACATAGAGTGCTTTGCAGTAGTCTATCCTGGGTGTAAGAGAGCGTGGACCACCATGGCCAAGTCTGACTTCCCAAGGTACAGGCGCAACTGGCGCACAAGTTTTAATTGTGCGAAAGCTCCCCTGGCCACTGCCAGGGGATAATACAATTTATCCAAAGTCATATATGAAACAACAGTTTCTGATGTGGGGCAAAAAGTATGCTGCCACTGTCTTGTGTACCTCACGTTGTTTCCAATTAACGGCACCCATTAAGAAATCTCCAATGGGACTCTCTTGCAAAACTTGTTCAGAGAAAGATTGCCATTGTCTTCCTCTGAGGCTGAGATAATATGATTTATCCAAAGTCAAGAAATGGGTTTCCATGCCCAACACAGATTTAAACTCTGACCTTCCAAAGTAAGATCTTGTTGCTCTAACTTAGTATGAATGTGTATTTTATTGTAATTCAATGTCAAATTCAAGAAAATGTATTCACAGAATATAGTCAGTTTATAAGAATGTATACACCTAGCCAGGGCCGTAGCCAGGATTTTGATTGGGGGCTGAGTTTGGTTTGGGGGCTGAGACTGGGTGGAAGAGGGTCTACCCTAGCAAACCTTTTGTATTGTTATCCCAATAACCCCATGAATGTGGGATATAATGAGCATGGTGATCAGATCATGATATGAATAAGTTTAAATAATGTACCAGTTTAAATAATGTACCAGTAAGGCCTTTCCGTGGACCACCCTGAGAATTTCGGGGGGCTGAAGCCCCCTTAGCCCCCCCCCTGGCTACATGCCTGCACCTAGCCTATATTCATGTGCAATGAAACTTCCCCCTTTCTCTTACCTTCCCCTTTCTTCTTGGGCCCTTCCACACAGTCATATAATCTAGAATATCAAGGCAGATAATCCACAGTACCTTCTTTGAATTTGCTTATTGGTGTCCACTCTGCCATATAATCCAGTTCAATCCCCATTTTCCTTGTAATCATGCTTTTAAAATCCAATCAAAAGTCAGTAATTATTGTCCCAAGGAGTTTTGTGTTGCTGGTGAGCAGGGTGCTAAAGGGTGACACATTCAGGTCTCTAACAAAATATTGCATCAAGAAATTGTGAGAGGACACAATTGTGGTTCCTTTGTGTGAAGTTGTACTCCAGCTCTATGGTTGGGGGGCTACGTGTACCATCCTTTGGTGCTCCATTTTGCAGTGCCATAGAATTCTATCCCTTTGTATGGCTGGCTGCATTTTAAGGTGGATTTTTGGTGATAGGATTGGGAGACATGTCATACGTAGTGACAACATTGTTCCTCTATACATCATGCAGAATTTCAGCCAGTAAACAAGACTGGGTTTTTCCCCCAGTCATCATGTTGTCCAGTGCTCTGTTTTTAAACTAATAACTGCAGAGGAAAACAAGCAAACTTGTTCAGGTGTATATCGGATAAACCAGCCCTGCTGTATTTCTTGTCACCAGACACTGCATTTATTTAGCTTTGAGTTGAACTCATGTGATGGAAACTTACTAGCTAACGTCCTTCCTCCTTGGTGTTTGCATTTCATGCTCCACTGGTTCAGTCATTCCGATGTCCTCCTCTCCAGAGTGGGCTTCGCCGTTGGCAGTAATGCATTATTAACTTCCCCTTTCAGGGCACAAGCAATCAAAAATTAATAAACACATACAAAGTATTTCCAGTTCAGCTCCTTCCCTTCCTTGCTCTCCCTCTCCCGCTTTCTTTGTGTTTGCAATGGCTTTCTTCCCCTCCCAACCCCACACAACACACTTTCATTAGCAAACATCACTGATGTGATCCATTCCCTTGGCTGTCACAATGAAAATGGCATTTCATGTGAACAAGTGGAAGGAATTCTCAGGCCTGACATCTTAATCCAATATGCTGCTTCCCAGATGTAAAGCCTTTGTTTTGTCTGTGCTTTGTCAAACACTGACCTCTTTAAGTCATATTTCTCTGAGGATTTCATAGATCACACCTTGGAGGGAAGGGGAAGGAGGAAGTCAAGGAATCACAAGGGATCCATTGGCTTCTTCAGTAGACCAATATACCTTGATAATGCCAAATTGGGCTTGCATGACAAACTGGATTATTATTAGTGTATATTTTATTGATTTATTGAATGTATACCTTGCACCCCCCAAAACCAAAAGAGAGATGGAGCAGATCTTGCCTCTTTAAAAAGAGAATTCCAGCTCTAAAAGCATCAACTAAGATGGCCACCTCCTGCATTTCATTTACAAATTGGGTATTCTTTATCCAAAATGCTTGGAACCAAAAGTGTTCTGGTTTTTGGATTTTTTAAAGATTTTAGAATACCAGTATCTTTAATTGGATAATGGATATACATAATGCACACATGCAGTTTGATTATCCTTGGTGTGTGTGTTTGCATCTCTCTCCAGCCCCATGTCTCATTCATTCACTACTGGGTTGTGCATTACATCCAAGGCTGAGGAAAGACTGAGAAGAATTAACTAATTTTAATTAGCAAGATAGTTAAAATGTGCATTTTTATGTGCTAGAATCACCGCGTATTAATTTTCCTTGTCAGCAAAATGAGAAAAAGTTTAGCAACTAATAGCAAGAATAATTTCTAAGCAAATCATTGCATTAAACTACAATACCTGCAAATACTGCAAAACTACTGAGTGAATTGCCACCAGGATTTTGTAGCAAAATCTCTACATCAAGAGTGTGTATCAATTGAGCTATGCAACCCTTGTGCATAGCTCAATTTTTGTGGAAAGGTGACGGCCAAGGTAGCGGAAATGGTCAACATTTCCTTACATAATACCATTAACCTGTTTAATTGGTTTGGCTCCTTGTGTTTATTATGTTTATTTAGTTTACCCTTGGTTTTTGGTTGTTTATAAGTTATATTGAGTTAATTTTTATTTCATGTTTTGCCTTGATTGTTGTTTGACTGTTTTTGGGCGTAGAATGTTTGCCATTTTTGTTTTTTGGAAACCACCCAGAGTCCCTGCAGGAAGAAAGGGTGGGTTATAAATAAAGTTTTATCATCGTCGTCGTCGTCATCATACAAATGTGCAACTGCTTGCATAATAAAATAAATGTGCATCCCATGTATCCAGGAACATCTTGTGGGAATAATGGCATTACATGTATGACTGTATCCACAGCATAAAACTGAATGTGCTGTCTCCATAACATACAAACACATCCAGCCCATTCTGTAGGTGAATTTATACATGCAAAAGATGAGTAAATTTCAGCCATTATATTTTTAATCTGCCATTTTCATTAGCCATCCCAGTTCAAGTCTTTCTCATCAATCAGGTTTTTCTCATCGATTTGCCAGACTTCTATGCTTGTTCTGCTTGTGTTTGTGTGTGTGATATACTTCATACAATATCTAATTTTATCCAGAGAGATTTTTGTTCAACTAATGGAAACCTAAGAAAACACTCGTTCTTATTTCTTTTGTGCTGGAGTAGAGAACTCTCTCAGAAGGTGGCAATTTTTGGAAAGCTATCATTAAATACCAAAGTCACAGTCACCCAGGCTGTATTCTGTACATTACAGTATTCCGATTTCTATTTAAGGTTGTGAAAGCAGACAGGAGGAAAATCAACTTATTTGAACTGTAGTGCTGGAGAAGAGTTTAATGGATACCACAGACAGCGGAAAAGATAAATAAATGTACCCAAGAGTAAATCAAACCTGATCTTCCTCTAGAAGTCAAGATGACTAGACTGAAGTTGTCTTATTTTGGACATAAGAAAACGGGACTCACTAGATAAAGCAATAATGTTTGGTAAAGTTAGTGGCAGTAGGAAAGAGAGAAAACTAAATTAAAAGTTGATTGATTCTACCAAGGAAGTCATGGCTGCCCTGAGTTTTTTTCTCCCAATGAATTGAAGTTGACCTAAAGAGAAAAAACTATATTTTGCATTGTTGTAGGTTTTTTCGGGATATATGGCTAGAATCTAGAACATGGCCATATAGCCTGAAAAAACCTACAAAAATGCAGTGACTCTGGCCATGAAAGCCTTCAACAATACATTGAACAATATTTTGCCATGTCAAGGCAACTTCTCTTATTGGGAAGGATAGCATTTGCAGATATTTCTGATATTCCTACAACTCAGTGGTTCCCAACCTGTGGTCCATGGACCACCAGTGGTCCGCAAAAACAAAATATGTTCTGCAGCCTCACCATTACTACACTGTTGCCTCAAAACCACATGATAATGAGAGTTACTGGTCTCACAAAACCCTCTTATAGTGCCAAGGCACTGCGGATGATGGGAGGGGAGAGACTGGCTACCCACAAAAGATTACTACTACCACATCAGCTCTAGATTATTAAATATGGTTTTCTGTGGGTGAGCAGATGGCAACTACTGGATGGCATATGTCCTGCATCAGAAACTAGAGCTGATGTGGTCTATCCAATGCAATTTTCTGAATCAGATAACCAAACAAAATCTAAAGTTGATCAAAAACTGATTTGTAACCCTTTAGGTACTAATCTTGGAAAGTGGTCCCTGGTCAAAGTCGTCCCTGGTTAATATAACTGAACCTGGAAAACCGATTGTCTCTCAATGTAGTGGGTGCAATTTGTGGAAAAACTGGTTTTAATAATTATTCTGGCTTCTACTAACACCATCATTGCTGCTGTTTCAACCTCTATTTTTTCTGGTGCTGTTGGTCCTGGTGAAATGTTCATCTCATGAATGGCATTTCTAGCTTACAATCAGGCCTCCACATTTTCAGGTTGAACTTCTGCAGATTTGATTATTCGCATATTTGATTTAAAAGGTTCTGTCTAGAAATCTCTAGATCCTCTATCACAGTGGTTCATAACTTTTTTTTGACCAGGGACCACTTGACCAGGGTTACTATAGGATTGCCTTAGAGAACTTCGCAAATTCTTAGAGAGGATATCTTCTTAGTAATCTCTAGCACAACTATATATGCTCTGCTTCTGTCTGAAGTTGACCATAGTGCTTTTTAAATTAGATTTTTTTTCCATTTTTGCAAGGATCCTGTACTAGTAGTAGAACCCCAGTTTTATCTCTCCAATGAAAGTGGAGGGCCTAATGTATACTGGGGGGTGGAGACTGATTTAATCCTACACCATTGCTAATGTGCATGAATATTACCCATTTAATCCCATTGTTATTTCATGGGATTCATCCTGTCTCATGAGCCATTCATCTTCAACAGTGGTCCATATAGGCAAATTTCACAACTTAATGAATTCATCTCAGTACTTTCTGGCATTGTAAAGAGTCTATGTGGTTTCTTATTCTAGTGTTCAGATTTTTCCATTAATCCCCACTTACTTATTTACCCACCTAGTTGTACATGATTAATGTACTTTGTTACTGTATATATTTCTGCATTATAAACATTTATGGCATGTGTTTGTTTTATTTGATTCTATTTATGTTCCACCCAAATGAAAAAGCACCTGAGTATACAATCAATCAGAAAAACTCTGGCTGCATAAAATGTTTGGGAATCTGACTTTCTTTGGTTCATGCTGCATGAGGAATTGTGGGAGTTGCAGTGAAAAAGAAACTTCTCCAAGCTGTGACCAAAGGGATGCCCTAGGACATCCCACAAGCAGAGCAAGGAAGTCACAATCTCCCATTACTGTTTGTCCTCAGCAACTTTTGTGTAAACTTCTGAACATTACAGCTTCCACCATTTAACTTTGATGATGAATGGATAGCTCAGTCAAGCATGAATTTATCTCTCCCATTTCCAAAACCATCCACTCTTAGAGGCCATCATTACAGATTGTGGTTTTGAGAACATAAGCCCTCAAAGTGATTAATGATCAAGCAAAGCCATTCAATGGCTTCCACGTCAGGACTGCGATAAATGCACTCTGCAGCTTATGGCAGACTTTGCAGGAGCTGCCCACAGTCTGAAACCCTGCCCCCAAAATAAGTTTAGCAACTCAGATAACTCCCAGAGTGCATTCATCATAACCAGTGATGTGGAAAGACTTTAGCTAGGCTTGTACATTAAGAAAACAGAGGAGTTCCCTTTTGGATTACAGCAGTAATCCTGAAAGGATGCAGGGGGCGCAAACCACACCTGGAGATATCATTAGAAGGGGCAACACCAAAGTGGATGCCAATTAAAAAATTGTGACGTGTTTCAGCAAACATTTTTTAAAAAATATAATATAATATAAAAGCATCCCTATAACTACACATAACTATAAAATTGCAATTCCACTTTACTTAGAGTTTACCCACAGACATACAAAGACAAAACTTTATGCTTTGCTGCTTGAACCTCTTAACACACGTGTGTTCCAGTCAGAAATGCCATTATTACCCAGTTACATTGACATTTCAAATCACATGGTTTCATCTGAATGCACTACAAACACACACTGTTGTTTTCTTTGCTTCTGGTTTTTAGTCACTGGTTTAATCTAATTCTATGGGGTTTTTGGCTACAATATTGTGGTGTGATCTGATGTGTGAGGACATCCATCAAGGTGACACCATGCATTGCCGCACTAGGTGACACCAACCTTAGTGATACCACTAGAGTACAGTTTCCACAACCTGCATAAGTTCAAATTCTGGAAAATGTAGAAAGAAAAAGAGAAAAAACTTTTCTTAGCTCTAGTATCAAAATGGAGCCCCCAGTGGTGCTACGGTTTAAACCACTGAGCTGCTGAACTTGCTGACCAAAAGGTCAGTGGTTCGAATCTGGGGAGTGGGGTGAGCTCCTGCTGTTAGCCCCAGCTTCTGCCAACCTAGCAGTTCAAAAACATGCAAATGTGACTAGATCAATAGGTACTGCTTCAGTGGGAAGGTAAGGGTGCTCCATGCAGTCATGCCGGCCACATGGCCTTGGAGGCGTCTATGAACAATGCTGGCACTTCGGTCTAAAAATGGACATGAGCACCACCCCCAGAGTCAGACACAACTAGACTTAATGTCAAAGTGAACCTTTATCTTTCAGTATTAAAATCTGTCACTAATTTCCAATTACTTTCATTGAATTTAATTTTGCATCTCCCTTTCCCTGACCCACCAATTGTGATCTAATTTGTTCTAGAGAATGTGCTCTTTCATGGCTCCAGTTGTCCAACATTCCCCACTTAGCTTTGCTTTCTTCCCATAGGTTACAAATTGCCTGTTTGAATGTGCACCTTCCTGTGTGCCCAGGACTATAATCCTTTTTGTAATAATAGCTTTTAAAAAAATAGTAAATTCTTGTTGAATTACTTCCCTTCTAGTCCGTAGCCAAAATCACCTGACACCAGACAAGAGAGATTTCTTCAATTATGTATGCTACTTTTGCCCATTATGGTTTCATCCAGTGTAGAGGAGTGCTCTATATATCTTATGATATTTATAACCTCCTGTAGTTTCTTTGCAAATTTATGGCATCTTCTTACAAGTTAATGGGAATTGAAAAGGGGGGGGGGTGGTCTTCTGTTCGTATTTGCCTGCCAAAGCAAAGCAGGTATAATGATGGGATATGCCTATTCCAAATACTGCTTATGATCCATGAAGTCATATAGTGCTTTGACCCAGACCATCTGAAAGGCTGTATCTCCTTATATGGGCTTGCCCGAGTTTTAAGACATTCAGAAGAGGGCTTTCTGCCAGGGGTTCTGGGAAATAGAGTCCAAAACATTTGGAACACCTTAGCTTGAAAACCATTAGTCTAGTATACATTAGAGTTTTCTGGCAGCCAATGCTAAGTTCTTCATGAGAGTATAAATTCCAGGATTCCATAAGAAGCTCCATCTGACAGTCATATCAAACTTTATGATTATGAATATAGATACTATCCTAGATTTGACTGTGCTCCCCACTCAAGACAGTGCACTGTTTTTCAACACCTTAGATGCTGAAACTTGGTGGAAAGTTGCAACCCATCAGATGAAGACCATTGACCCTACTGTGTCTATACAAATTAAATTGGCCAGAGTTCTGACATTGATATTGAGTTAATCATGTTAGATGTTCCAGATACCTATGAGGCTGCAAAATGGAAAGTATATTTAAGTGAAGTAGATCTTGAACTTTCTTGACTACTATCTCTCTGACAGACGCAATACCATCATTTCTGTCTACAGCTCCAGTGTGACAGCATATAAATAAAATATTGTGTGAATACATTTCTGTGTCTTAGTTCAAGCTCGGCATCTTGTCTGGCACAAGGAAGTCCTTAAAAGAAGTCTGCGAAGAAAGAAACTCCTTGGCCATTCAAAAGTCTTTGTTAAAGAAGTTTTGCCTCTACAGCCCCCACTTCCATGTGGTGAGATTTTTTTTCCAGGACTGCACCATGAATAGGAATGATGATTTTGTATTTGCATGCTGTCTTCTGCTTTACAAGAGAAACATCATTTTGACATGTTGAACATAGGAAGAAAGATTACATACAAAAAGTAAAAGTTTCATGATGAGCACTCTGTAACCGGTGCTCTTCAAACATGAGGAGAGAGATAAAGAAAACTGCAAACTACAAATGAAGGACAAAGTTAACTAGTTCCAGACTAGTTGACGCAGGAAGTGAGAGAACTCAGATCCCAAACAAGAAATGTCATAAATACATTACTGTATATGCCTTGGAGAGACATAAAACTAGCATCTAGTGAGCAAGCATGGGTATATTTGGTTTGCTTTACCTTTTAACAGAGATGCTGTACTGTTTGGAGAGACAGTCTACTCTGCTTCCTATTGTATATAATCCAGTTGTTATTTTACTATGAGGAGAACTATAATTGTGTTTTAATAGTATAACTTACTGACTGAAATCCCATTTGTGTTTTATGTGTGCTGTTGTTTCAAAGATGCACATGTAATGTCATTGAAACTAATTGAGAGAGAGAGGTTGGTAGCATAAGCATGGTGTGAAGTGCCTAAGAAGAGACCTTTATGAGCTGGTAGTATGTGTGAACAGCAATAGAAATGTGCTGCAAGTTTTAAATACATCTTATTTATTTATTTGTCACATTTCTATATCGCCCCTCTCAGCCCGAAGGAAACTCGGGACGGTTTACACAAGGCAGTCTCTGCCCTCAATACAACACAAGCAAACAAACATAAAATAACCATATAACAACAAATTAACAATTTAAAACATACAATTGCAGTCTCAGTGTCATGTTGAAATCAGTTTCCGTCACATCATCATCATTCCATATATCTAATTAAACCGTTATATTTCATCAGCAAATGCCTGCTCAAACTGCCAGGTCTTGACTTTTTTGCGAAATGTCAGGAGGGAGGGGGCTGATCTGATGTCTTTAGGGAGGGCATTCCAAAGCCACCACTGAAAAGGCCCTGTCTCTCGTCCCCGCCAGTTGCGCCTGCGAAGAAGGCGGGACCGAGATCAGGGCCTCTCCAGATGATCTTAAACATCTCGATGGTTCATAGGGAGAGATGCGTTCGGACAGGTAAGTTGGAACCGAACCGTTTAGGGCAGTGGTTCTCAACCTGTGGGTCCCCAGATGTTTTGGCCTTCAACCCCCAGAAATCCTAACATCTGGTAAACTGGCTGGGATTTCTGGGAGTTGTAGGCCAAAACACATGGAGACCCACAGGTTGAGAACCACTGGTTTAGGGCTTTAAAGGCTAAAGCCAGCACTTTGAATTGTGCCCGGTAGCCAACTGGCAGCCAGTGGAGCTGGCACAACAGGGGAGTTGTACGCTCTCTGAATGCCGCTCCTGTTATCAACCTGGCTGCTGTCCGTTGGACTAGTTGCAGCTTCCAAACAGTCTTCAAAGACAACCCCACGTAGAGAGCGTTGCAGTAATCTATACGGGATGTAACCTTTCTGGGACCTGAGTTTTAGAGGACCAGAATTTTCTACAAGGTGGCATGAGGTGCAATGTGTTATCACTCCCTTGTGTTAAGTATTTTGAGTAGTTTCAAAAAATCTATGTAGTTTTGGCTTAATGGGGTTGAGAAAGAACACCTTAGAGATTAAGGGCCTCATCCCATGGTGAGGGGAGCAGCGAGAATCATCTTCTTACTGTAACATTTCCTGTCAATGTGTGAAGAATATGCATAATATATTAACCTGCATCACACATTTCTACTGTAATTCTCTGCATTCATGAGTGAAGATAGTCCCCATCCATACCATTTTCTTTTTTTAATTAAAAAAGGGGGAACCTCAAAATTGTGGAAATCTGAAATCTAAGTCTTAAAACAGGGACAATATAGCAATAGCAAATTGGTGATATATCAAAATTGTGCAATTCCTGATTATTATTATTATGTCCAACATTTGTACCCCATCCTTCTCAACCCCCAAAGGGGACTCAGGGTGGCTTACAATGGCAACAATTTGATGCAACAAATACACAATATATCACAGCATTACACATTAAATAAAAACATTGTTAAAATCAATTTAAAAACATTATTAACCACCATGTAGCCAAATCCAATTGTAGCACAGCAGTTCTCATTGGTGCCTGGAAGGCTGGGAATAGGTCCTGGGGTTCCATTAGCATTAGGGCCTGCAGCAGCAGATGTGGATTCAGAGGATGAGCTAGATGACTGGGGCGAAGCACAGGGCCCTTCGGATGGGCCTCAGTAGCCCACGGAGAGCTTGGCATGGGATGAGATGTTGTTTGGGCCTAGCATAGATTCCGATCACCAGGTGGAGATGAGAAGCAGCGAAGGGAGTTATGAACACCCCGGGAGGAATTCCCAGGAACTTGAAAGTGTAAACATGGACGAAGCCGAGTGGGAAAGTGCCAGGGAGGAAAGTTCTCAGGAAGATAGCGACACAGCTGCTGAGAGGCAAGGTCGCTCCTTCGATAGGAGACGGGACATTGAATCTACCAGGAGGGCTTGGTCTAGGGTCCTAGACCGGCCGAGGTCCGTGAGCAGAGATTGGAGACGAAGAAGCCTAGGCGTCGCGGACCTCGGCCGAGGATTAAGTACAGGATCCGTGGGAACGCATCCTCAGTTCTCCGGCCACGTCTTTCCTGGATAGGCGTGAAGCAGAGTGGGACCACAAGCTAGCCGTGGTCATCAAGCCTTGCCTTGTAATTGCCTTGTTTCCTGATCCGCAGTGGATTTGCGGAGCCTTGCCCTGTTCCTGATCCGCATTGGATTGCGGAGACTTACCCTGCTTCTGAACCGCATTGGATGCGGAGCCTTGCTAAGCTTGCAGCTTATTGCTACGTTTACTTTGGACTATCTTGCTTACAACCTTTTGGACTATTGCTTTCTATTGGACTATATATTCTTTGAAGCTGTTATTATACTCAATAAAGTAGTTAGCCTTTAGTACGTCTCCGTGTGTGTGATTAAGGGGCCCGCTAAGTCCGTGATTGTGACAGTAATCCAATTCAGCATCCCAAGACTTTGTCAGAGCCTTCCATTGTCAGTTCACATATACATTGCAATCATTATCAAGCCTGCTCCCCCAAATGCTTGGCCCTGGAACCATGATTTAAGCTTCTTCCTGAAGGAGAGGAGGGATCTCACTGGGGTATTCTGCAGTTGGGGGCCTCCACCGAGAAGGCCCTGTCTCTCGTCCCCGCCAAACGCATTTGCGAAGAAGGCAGGACTGAGAGCTGGGCCTCCCCGGATGATCTTAAAGTTTGAGGTGGGACGTAGAGGAATAAATTAATTTTTAAAATAACCATAAAAGAATCATACAAGAGGATTACTATTGAGAAAAGGAGCACTGGTGCTCCTTTGGAGACCACCCATAGGAATGCCCCCTCTTCAATGTCACTAAAGCAATCTAACACAGGTGAATCTGACAGATCCCATCACATGTTAAATTAAGCACTTTTAGCTATTTCCGCACAAATTGGGAGCTCTTAAGATGACTCCATAATCCTCTGTTTCTACACATTTATGAAAAGGTTTACAGATAGAGTCCCATGGGTGACTGGCGGAAGTCATTTTGTGCCATAAGATGGGCTCTGTTGCATAAGTTTATTAGACTTAATTGTACTTCATCGGATGCATGGAGTAAAGAGCCTGAACCTTTATCAGCAGGTTGTGGATATAGTGATAAGGTACCAAGACAGTTTTCACAACGATTCCTGGAGGACAACTGTAGAAGGGACGGTATTGCTTAAAGCCAAAATGAATATAAGCTTAGGAAATGTGAAAGGGATTATTGGGATGATGTGTGATGCTTGCTGGGAACCAGAAAGAAATTGTGATGAACTGCCCAATTGTGTATGAATTGGCATGCTAATATGTGTAGTATGCCAGGAAACTAAATACATGCACATGACATGTTCCTTCAGTTGTGAATTCATAAGCTATGGTTCAAATTCCCAGTTGGAAACCCACTGACTGACTGTGGCCAAGTCACATTCTTTCAGACTCAGAGGAAGGCAATGCCAAACACTCTCCAAATACATTGCCAAAAAAACCTCTGTTATAGGTTTGTCTTAGGATCACCATGAGTCAAAAATGACTTGAAAGCACACAACTATAAATTATAAAAATATTTTTAAATATAAGAGAAAAGGAGACAGTAGCTAAAAGGAAAGAAAGAAAACATAAATAAAGGCATAAATACAATGGATGGACCTATATTCCATGGTACATGAACTTTCCATTTTCATAGCCCTTGTGTAGATATAATATTAACAAAATATATCCACTTTAAATCAGAGAGCATGGAACAGTCTCCTGTAGTAGCAATTGTCTGGAGAATCACATGTTAAATTTTAAAAATGAGATTCTAATTTTTTTTTTAAAAATCCCTGTTTTAATGTGTGTTTTTCCTTTTGATGCAGGATACAGTTCAAATTGTATGAACAAAACACTGGGCTTGTGATGTCCAGGGAATAATTAGTAAAGAGGAGTGTTTACCCTTCAGGAGCTGCCTCCTCAGGTCAAGGTTCATCTCCTGCTGAAACCTAACAGACAGTATCCACAGCTCTAGAAAAGATCAAAGCTGCTGTGGCTGCAAATGTTTTGTAACAGTCTCTGTTGTAATTAAAGCAACAGAACCCTCAACGGGTATATTGGAGCAAACTACAGAACCCAAAGATGAAGGCATGGAAATAACTTTTTGACTACAGCAGGGAGATTCCAGTAGTTGTGGTCTAAACAAAGTGAGCAGTGTGTTGTAGTTGTCTGAGACTGGACAATGACTCTGGGAAACCAAAATTCAAATCTCTGCTCACGCTAGAAACCCACTGGGTGACTTTGCACAGGTCACAGACTCTCAACCTCAGAAGAAGACCAAGGCACAACCCCTCTGTAGAAATCTTGCCAAGAACCAGTGTAGGTTTGTCTTAGGGATTCAATAAACACAAAATGACTTGAAGGCATACAATAACAATGTCTGAACAAAAACTTTACTGAAGGTTGATTTTGATTGGGAATGAGGGAAAATTGCCCTCAGTTGATTCTTTGGTTAGAATCCATCCATACAGAGTTTTTGGATATGGAGGGCCAAGTGCATTCGGTTCTTTTTGTAGTCTTTTACTTACGTATTCCTAGGTTTGCATTCAGACTCCTTCTTAAAATACCCCAAGTTTCCCTCACTTTCCTTTCCTCTGCGTTCTTCCTCTTTGCCCTCTTGTGGAACACATGTCACATCTAGACCAATAAAACATTCAGAAACTGATTTTCACTCTAGGTGGTTTTTTAAGATGCTAAAGTTGGGGGATAAATTCCAGCACTTCAGACAACTCATTCAAAGCTTCATTGAACACCCTTCATGAAGTCACTCTTCCACAAATACAGAAGCCATCAGTTGCTACTCCCAAATGACTATATTGAGGTCAACCAAAACTTTGCACATGGTGGTCTTATTGTTTCCTTGTCCTAGGTATTTTGGGTAGCTTCCAGGCACATATGCAGCTTTGGCCTCTGCTTGATGGGACCTTGTAATCAGATAGCAACTAGCTAAGCAATCTTATTGCATGCTGAGGTATAGCTGAGACTGAAAACTGGAGAGGTTTCCTATGACTTTAACAGTTGTATAGAAAAAGCAAGTGGGGGTTTCAAGCAGCCAGATTGACAACCTACTAAAATTTATTTTTCTGTACATGCATGAAAGATTCAGAAACTCTCTTCAGTTTTCACTCTGACAGCCCAAGCTGCCTCTAATAATGTACTAATGACCAAGGACAATATTATATAAACACTGGTATTAGACCTCCCACAGATGACACAATTAGAGAGCTAGAGACTCCATGGCCATCTACTGGCCCCACCCTTGAGCGATTTGTGTCTCTTGATATGGAAGACGTGGAGAAGATCCTGGCCACTGCAAAATCAACTACTTGCTCCCTCAATTCATGTCCATCATGGTTGGTTAAAGACTGCTTAGAAGACCTACGAGATCCCCTGAGGAGGATAAAAAATGACTCCTTGGAGCAAGGAGTCTTGCCAGACAGCTTAAAGGAGGCAGTGGTTCGCCCGCTCCTGAAGAAAGAGAGTCTAGACGCTATGACTCCTGCTAATTATCACCCAGTTTCAAACCTTATTTTTTGGGCAAGTTGATTGAGTGGGCAGTGGGGGGGCAGCTGCAGAGGTTTCTGGATGAGACACATGGTTTAGATCCTTTCCAGTCAGGCTTTCGCCCTGGTCATGGAACAGAGACCGTCCTGATCACCATTACTGATGAAATTCATTGTCAGCCCGACCGGGGCGAGGGGGGGGGGGGTTCAACTTTGCTGGTACTCCTTGATCTGTGTCAATCAGGAACAACAAAGTATATCCTCCCATCTGGATGAGAAAAAATGACTCCTTTGTCTGGAATTAGATCATTAACCCTCTATACAGACAAAATATCTGTCATTTCTCAGGAGTAAAATAATTTCACACATGAACAAAGATATTTTTGTTTTGACATCCATGTGGGCTAAGACTAACTCATGGCATAAAACCATGTCCCAAAACTGAGAGCTTTATCTGTTTTGTGTTCCTTGGCTCTCTGTTATTAACTTGGCATATAAATGGGATTCCTCTTTGTCAATATCACAAACCTATATATTTACATTGGCACAGCCACCGCATCCCTGTGGAGTTTGTCTGAAGTAAGAAGGTCTATTAAATTAGCAAAAATGGCACACTTAAGGCTTGCCAGTAGTCCTTCTTAAGGCTTCCTTATTTTTAGAAGGAGAAATAAGTAGAGAAATAAAAATTGGATGCCCTGAAGGTTTCTCTCTTATGTTCTTCCAGGCATGGATGGTTATGCTACAGTTCATATGTGACAAGCTCCAGGAGATAGTGGGCATGGAGAAAACAGCAGAATACTGTAATGGTTAAGCTAGGACTGTGGTTAGAGAGTCTCTGCTGGGAGGATGTAAGCTAAAACAGATAGACCAGGACAGAGAAACCAACTCACCAGATTGTCACCACCTGCATTTCAGGTGAGGTTTGGCTTGCTTCAAAAGATTAGTATAGAAAATGTTAAGAAATACACTCCCTTAACTGGTTAACAAAAGGGCTTTAAGCCCAGTGTTGGCTTCCAATGTCACCACCTGGTGAGGTTTGGCAGAAAGTTAAGAAATCTCAGCCTTTCCACAGGGAGTTAAATGGTCAGACAGCTTATCTGGCTGGTAAATGAGATCACCTATCTTTGCATACTCACAATGAATCTGATAATTATTTGGCTTGGTAAATAGCTGGAGGGATTCAACCATCATCCCTGTTCCCAGAGGATTATGCAAGCAGGGTGACAAGAAAGTGATTACCTTCCAGATACATTTTGATACATATGAGAAATAGTTTATACAGTTCATATAAGAAACTGGTACAGGACATAGTCTGAAATATACAAGTTACACAGAAATCATCTAATTAATGCAACGTATTAGAGAGTTAGATAAAACATAGTTCATGGGGTACAGCTGCTTCTGAAAGCTTTGAACTTGCACAACTCTAGATCTCTGGAAAAGGGTTTTAATTTT
This sequence comes from Anolis apletophallus, assembly GCA_030556195.1. Taxonomy (NCBI): domain Eukaryota; kingdom Metazoa; phylum Chordata; class Lepidosauria; order Squamata; family Anolidae; genus Anolis; species Anolis apletophallus. Next base: position 14,552,105 of record JARBWK010000005.1, on the reverse strand, counting down.
AAAAAAGAAAAATCATATACTTATTTGTGGTCTCTTAGTAAACACTTAGTAAAGTGAACCCTTTATTAAACAAATCCTAAATAGGTGCCATTATAATTACATGCTAATTACAAAGGAGGAGAACAAAGATGTGAATTTTGAGTTCAGAACAGCTGCCTGCTAAATCTTCTTAATTGTTCAGTGCAAATGATATAAAGCTAGAATGTTGGGCTCTTACAACAGGAAATCAGAGCCACACATCATGCATATTAATTATCCTATCTAATCATCGGTCACACACGTTTCTAGTTACTGATAAGATGGATCAGCTTTGTCTTTTATAGTTTCTTATCTGTGACACCTTAGAATTATGTTATAAATGGGGCAGTGAATCTATAGTAGCAATATTTATTTATTTATTTATTTATAATTCAAACTTTTATACCGCCACTCCCCGGAGGCTTGGAGCGGTTTACAGCTGAATTATAACATAACAGAGAAACACATATTACAAGACAAACAGTTAAGGGTTAACACATAAATAAGGGGAAGAACATGAGGATCAAACAAACTATGGAGGCAGTTGTCTGCCAACAAAGGGGGGCGACTTCCCGCTCCCAGAGTACGGCCTGAGAGGGGCTGGGGTGAATGTCATCTCTCTTGCAAACCAGGAGCCACGCACATGGGGGTTCTTTGATGCTGAGAGTTCTCACTTGCTTTAATCGCCGATGGTGAAGAGTTCATGCCAGAGGGAATGGTGGTATCGACTTCCCCGGCAGTATTTTCATTAGATGCCGTACTGTAAGCCGCTCTGAGTCCCCCCTCGGGGGTTGAGAAGAGCGGGGTAAAATCCTGAAATAAATAAAATAATAAATAGATGAAGATTCAGTCACCTTAAGTGGGTATGATGTTACATTACCCTTTATGGGTTTAACCAGGCCACCCCTTGGTCTCCTCTGGAAGCTGGAAGAGGTGGCCGACCTCCAGGAGAGATAATCAGCTCTCCAGAATGTCTTGGGCCTAAGTTTCCTCCGCCTATTTTGGGGCACTCGATTGTAGGTACCATTGTTGAAGGTGCTGATATTAGTTGGCCTGAGTAAGTTGGGCATGTGGTCAGGCCCTGCAGCCTGGGGATCTGCCAAAAAGCCAGCTCTGGCTGCCTCTTTCCTTCTCTCAGAGGAAGGGCCGCTCATCTCGAAAGTCAACTGAGGAAGAGATAAGGAGGAAGCTAAAGAGGGGGGCGGGAGGGCGTGCTGACTCCTCCTCCTACCACGCCTCCAGACCCTCCTCCGGCCCCTCCTCCGGCAACTCCTCTGCTTATCCGGGGAGTCAGATGGACCTGTCTTCAGCGCAGGGTCGAAGGAAGGAGGCGGAGAGGGTGGTGATCCAACCGCCATTACGGCGCCTCTGGGGGCCAGCGTCATTCCACTAGACTCGGCCCAAACCCCCAAAATTGGGTGTCGGCCCACCTGGCGCCACGGGCGCCCCCCCCCCCCCGGACCCCCGCAGAGGCCTCCAAGATGTCCGCGGCTCTGGGTGTGCTCTCAGCACTCTCAAGGAGTGGCGCACGGGAGCAACGGATGCCATAGAGGAACCAAGGGCAACCACCCATCCCTGCAAAGGGGCAGTCGTCGCCGAGTGCGCTGGCCCAATGGTTGTCGCCGATGGGTCCAGGGAATCGCTCGGTTCCTCGTCCTGAATCAGCCCTGACAAGGGACTCTCCGTATGTCTATACTGGAGGCCAGACCCCTTCAGATGAAACGCGGCACCTATGTTTGGGGGTACTTGGCATAGACAAGGCTGACAAACTCGGCAACTTTGGCCGGAGCTCATCCATAGCACGTCCGGCTGCCGACACCACCTGAACCATCGTTTCCCTCCCCATAGACCCTAAGACAAGGTCAGCAGCATCCAGGATGGAATTAGGGCTCTGGGGGCTCTGGGGAGGGTTCAGAGCCTCACCAGGCTGAGTTGAAGGGGCGATGTCATAGTCATCTGATGTAATCTCTAGTTTCCCCTGGCTGGCAGAGCTTCCAAGAGCCCACTTCCCTTCTGTCTCTACCGATAGATGGGAAGAAGAAGGCGGAAGGGGCGTGGCTTCGGACGCCGAGTCCCTCGGACCCGGTGCCATGTTGATTTCTTGGGCCAATGCCTCCTTCGTCGGTCCGGAGAACAATCTCCGGTGTGGACGCCAGTCAGGGGGACGGGCAAGGATTGCCAAAACATCAAGAGGCCCGGGCAATCCCCTTCAGCCCTGGGCAGATCCGGCGCCGTCCCCTAAAGGCGCCCCGTCACGCCGAGGCGACCACACCAGTCCACACCATCCGGAGCCACCGGTCCCTCGAAAGGACAATCGGGGCCGAGCAGGTATGCCCGACAAGCTTGCACAAGGAAATCAGGAAGATGTGCCAATTCTTGGATTGTGCTAATTTGGGCTTTTTCATCCCAGAGGCATTGGCTTTGGTTAACATTAAACTTATAGTTTGAACATTGGACTATGACTTTGAAAAACAGGGTTCAAATCCTCACTTGGCCATGAAAATCCACTGGGTGAATTTAGGCAAGTCACACACTCTTAGCCTCAGCAAACCTAATGATAGCATTTGGGTCTCCATAAATCAGAAATTCCTTGAAGCCACAGAGCAACAACAACATGAAGGCTTATGCTTATCTTTAGTGTAAGACAAGCTTAGAAGGAACAGTGGTAGCTGTACCAATTATTTGCTATACTCTATCGCTATCTGGTTAAGCATACACAGTGAGTTAGTGAATTGGACTGCTATTGCTAATTAGCTCATTAGATATCATTATTGAAGTGCAGATGTAATAGAAAAAAGGGCTTTATCCTCTCCAAAGCTCTGTGGACTCGCTTTGGTGACCTCAATGCAGATCAGAAGGGCCAGCAAGGTGCTGCACTCTTGCTTCTCCGGGACTTCAAAGAAATTAACTGAAATGTGAGTTTGCATTATTGGTTCTATTTACTTCACACGTGAAGATTGTCTTTATGCCATCTGGAATACAAAAATGCTTCTAAAATATCTAGAGATTTGTCTGTTAAGCTGATAAAGTTGTGATATCTTCTGATTGTCTCCATATTTAAAAAAAACCCGATAAGCTGTCTTCCATATCCACAGATACTTCATCCATTTTAAATCCACAAAAGTAAACCCAGCTCACAAAAGTAAATGTCACAATGTCTGTATCATCCTTTAAGGGGACACAAATTCTCTTGTTGCCTTATCTATATAATACAGGCAATCCAGCAAGCCCAAATCTTCACCTCCTTCTTTGGCCTCATTTAATACAGTTTCAAACCAGTATTGAAGAAAGTGGTTTCACTGCAGATGATAACACAGGAAATCCAGGATGATGATTACACAAACCATAGAGCACTGATGTACATTTCACACACTTTCCTGAATGTTTGTTGTCCAGCTGCCACAATCAGAATCTAGCTTTGAACTGCATTAATTGGTCAGTGTAAATAATTCTCCAATGTCAATTAACATTGGAGCATTAGAAGGAAATGGACAATTGGAATCTAGCTTTGAAATGCATTAATTGGTCAGTGTAAATAATTCTCCAATGTCAATTAACATTGGAGCATTAGAAGGAAATGGACAATTGGAACCAACTTTGAAATGCATTAATTGGTCAGTGGAAATAATTGTCCAATGGCAATTAACATTGGAGCATTAGAAAGAAATAGAGAATCTTATCTGATCTCCCTAGGAGTGCACATAAATGCATTTTATCCTGACTATATTGAGTCATAAGATATACATTCTTTTGAGAGCTCCATAATTGTAATAATATCCATTGGCTGTCATATTCTTGGTGTTTTGTGCATATGGTTTTGGCAATGGTAATATCCATATTCAGTTCACAGTTGTGTAAGCAGAGAGAGAGAAAAAGATAGGATGTGATTTCCCATTTTTCCTGACCTCCAATCTGAACTGAAGATTAGGAAGAAATTGAGTACTTGATTGTGGATTGTTTTTTTAATGGGAAGTGGTGTTCAATTCCATGCAACTATATAGTTTGATTTAATTCCAGATAAATCTACCAGGTGGCTGTTTAGGTTCCTCTTTGCCAGGCTGTAACTGAACAAAGTATGGGCTTATCTCAGACTCTGTGCATTTCAAGATGACTCAGGCAATGAGAAGGCAAAAACAACATGAGTTATTCATGGGGAAAGGAGTGGGGGGAATAATTCCTTTGAGAAGCAAAACTAAACAATACAGAGAAGAGTAATCTTTTCAAGGACTCCTTTTTGCTGTGCCTCTCGCTTTCAACTTAAAAATCTTCTTTTCCAACAGTGAGGAAGGCATTGCTGGAGTTTTCTGCTTTTTAATCTATCTCTGTATATCTATCATTTATCTATCTACTTATCTATCTATTTATCTATCTCTGTTTCTTACAAATAAACAGCACTTCTGAGCAGTTCATTCTGGATCCCAGAAGGTTGCAGCTAATCACCAATTGTGCATATCTTTTAGAATGATTAGCTAAATCAGTTTATAAATGGATGAGCTTTTCAGCTTCTGTCTTCTTTAGTTGCTTGATATAAAAGTGAGCTATATCCAAGGTGGTTGTTTAGAACAATTCCTTGGCAGGCTGCTTAGCATGTGGGTACACTTGAAATAAAATAGCTAGATCTCTATAGAGTGCAAGTTCCTTTAGCATATAAAAGCCAGCAGATGAATAGCGTTTCTGACAAGTTCGTTCTGGATCCCAGAGGATGCAATGAATCACTAATAATACATATTTCTCAGAATGAATCCAGCGATCCATGTGTTATGAAGCAATTGAACCCCAAATTATGAAATAAATATAAATTATATGAATTGTGAATCTTGGCTCCATTGGGACCTACAGTGAGTGCACGTCCCTTTGTCGTACAGTAACCTTTCATAAATTGCTTTATAATGTGGCCCAATACACCCAACATTCTCTTCAATTTCCATAATCCCCTTTCAATGGACTGAGTTGTGAGAGAGAAACAACAATGATCTTGCATCACAGCCTTGGATCCATTTGCTATACTCACCTAATATTGAAGGAGACTCATTGAGTTGCAGAAGAAACGTCAGGAGAGAATGCTACCCAAGCATAGGCTAGGCATAGAGAAAAGGCAGAGTTAGCAAGCACGCTAGAGAACAGCAGTGATTGGTTTAGAAGGGACGCCACCCCATTGGTTGTCTTGGTGCATTACAATTGGTTTAGAGAAACACCATGTGCTCCTTTGTTTATTAGACAGTGATTGGTCTAGGAGACATCACATGTGCTAGCCTAATGAAACACCCACTTGGCTGGTCCGTGGGAAAGCTTATCAGAAAAGTAACAATATAGGGACAATCTACGCACATAGACAAAGCTTTAATAACTGGTCAGGAAAATAAACTGCGCAATGTCTGTTGGCCAATGGATTATTAGATTACCTAATGCATTGTTAATTGGTTAGAATCAGAAGCACATCATAAGTGTTAGCCAGTGAAATGAATGAATGAGGCGGTGCTTGAACCGACCCTGATGCTTGTATAAATATGTGCCTCACAAGAGGGAGGGGTCGCCCCCTTGATGCACCATGTTGTGCCGGGACGGACCCGCAGCTGTGGAAACAAAGTAAACTGAGTTTTCTGAGAAATCCTGTTGTCTGTCTCCTCCTTCTACTGCGTCTGCACGAGCAGCCTGCCTTGTGGAGGTATGGTAATCTGCTACATTTCTGGTGACCCCGACGTGATCTGATTTATGAGACGGATCGTGAAGCGGAGACAGATCCTGTTGGCAGGACGGCCTCAACTCATCGGCGAGAACTGGAGGTGATAACCGTGAGTCGAGAAGGGCCCTAACAAAGACTGGTTGCGGTCCTCACCTCTTTGTTAGCGCCAAACGACCCTGAGTGCCGCAACAAATTTGGGTTGCCAGAAAAGCCAGTTTGGAGGATTGCGCAAAGGAAAGTCCGGGGGCGAGGGTGTCCCGAGTCTACAGAAATCCGGCAAGTATAGTGTTTGAAGTTAAGAAACACTAGGGAACCTACATTTGGGAAACACTAAGTACCCCAAATGGGAGGGAAAGGCTCAAAGGGGATGCCCTTGCAATGCCTACACATAACCCGACTGGCCAGGGAGGGTAAAGGGGAGGAGTTGCCCCCTTTGACCCAAGTTTAACTGCATAGAAGTTCAAGAAGGGGTGACCCGACTTGGAATTACAGAGCTGGGGGGGGGGAAATTGCCCGTCTCGCCTCTGAGTTATGTGCACAAAAAGATATGGTTACCGGTAGAGCCAAAAAAGAAAAGGTAGGGGAAAGATCCCAAAATTCCCCGAAAGAGCCGACTCTGAGGCTGTCCCAAAGAGTCGGACGATGCCCCTTTGTAAAAAGAACAAAACAAAACTCCCTTGTCTCTAAGAAATTCAAACGGCTTGAGACAAGGAGAAGGGGGGCAGCTGTGTATGTCTGTGTTGCAACAACTCCAGAGAGAGAGAGAGTGTGTGAATGATTTTGGAAAATGAAAGAGTGTAAACCTTTTTTCTGTCTGATTAATCCAAAGCAAGAGAGGGGGGGGGGGAGTGCTGTTAGCTGTTATGTTTAATGAGTGTGTCTGTATTAGTTTAAAAGAAGGAAAGTTTGAAAGAAAGAGACTCATTCTGTGCAAAAGAGTAAAATGTGCCTAGAAGCTGATTACTAAGAACATAGAATGCTTTGTTCCCTAAAAATGTTGATAACAGACAGAGAAGGAAGAGTTGGCAGATAGTTGGGTTTTTTCCGACCTTGTTCATGTGAGCCTAAGAAATATGAGACTGCATTTGAAATACTGGGGTTAAAAGATTCAAGATTGAATGCCTTATATTACATGTTAAATGTTGTATGTTTATGTGTACAAAATGAAATGCATTCATAGGAATGATATATATCTCGGTGTTCCTTAAACTGTAGGGGTGTGCAAAATGGAAATATATATATTTTAAAAATGTATAAAAAGCTGATTTTTCAATTGTTTGAATTTTGGGATGTTTTATGGTCAAATTGTGTGAAATGAACAAGTATCAAGGGGAGGGTTTGTGTGTCCCTGGAGTAATCAGAAAGACCGAAGATGCATAGCCATGGCGTGTCTGCTCAAAAGCCGCAAAAAAAGATGGCGCACACACAGTTTCCTTATCTATAAAGAATGCTTTCTTGCATACCAGTGGGGGGGGGGTGACTGAACTGTCCAGTTTAACGTTCAACAAAGGTGATTCGTCAAAGACTGTCTCGTGATACTCTCTGTGTAGTTTAACTCAATCAATGCTGGACATTGCATTTACTAAGTCACTACTGAGGATGTGTGAGAAAATGTTTAGACCATGAATATTTGTTGATTTATGCAACCGGGGGTTCCATTAGCATTAGGGCCTGCACCAGCAGAGATAGATTCTGAAGAGGATTTGGAAGGGTTACCAGAAGGAGCGTTTCCCATCTCTGGGCCTCCTTCTCCCACAGAAAGCTTGGCATGGGAAGAAGGTTGGCTTGACCCTTACGAAGAGACAGATAACCAGGTGCAAATGGAAAGCAGTGATAGCGAAACGTATGAACGGCCGGGTGGGAGAGGCTCACAGGATCTTGTGAGTGAAAACATGGAAGCGAGCGGCTGGGAAGATTCTAGGGAGGAGAGCTCTCATGGAGATAGAGACCCAGGAGCTGGGAGACAAGGCCGAACCTTTGATAGGAGACGAAGCATTGAGTCTAGCAGAAGGGGATGGTACCATAGCCTAGACAAGCCGAGGTCGGTCAGTAAAGATTGGAGACGACGAAGCTTAGAGCGTCGGGGACCTCGGCCGAAAGATTAAGTATAGGATCCGTGGGAACGAATCCCCAGTACTTCGCCACGTCTCTTCTGGGTAGACGTGTAGCGGTGTTGGTCCACGGAGCTAAGTTGGCTAGTGGCCACCAAGTCTTGCCTTGCATCTTGCATCTTGCTTTGTTCCTGAATCCACATTGCTGTGCGGAGCTTTGCCAAGCCTTTGGATTATTCACCTAGCTGCTTTTGGACAATTGATTGCTTACAGCCTTTGGATTGCTTTTGCTATTTTTATGGACAATATTCCTTTTGAACTGTTTTATATTCAATAAAGTAGTTAGCCTTCAGTCCGTCTCTCTGTGTGTGATTAAGGGGCCGGTCAAGTCCGTGCATCGTGACAGGATGAGGCTATCTATTGTTTTCAAGAAGAAGAAAAAAGAAAAGAACAATTATCTGTGCCAAATGTTGGAATGTGAGAGAGGACACTGTGGGCTTGTCAAATGTTGGAATGTTCCTGAAGCATTCTCTCCTGACATTTAGCCTGGAACTGTGTAAAAATTATTTTACAGCAACCTTTTGAAATGAAAAATGACATTTTGAAAAATATCTTATGTGGACAACCCTAGACATGATTTTTAGTGTGAATTATATTCTTCATAGTTGTTTTCAAACACAGGACAAGACAATTTTGGATAATGAATGATACTTTGACTGAAAAGAGATTATTTTTGAACGGGACATTAAGAACAGATAGAGCCCAAGGGGTTTTCTTTTTTGCCAGATTTAAGGGACTGTTTTGTTACGTGGAAAAAGCCAGTTGCAGATGAAGTGATTAAACTGAAAGTGTTGGTATAAAATGACATTGGTAGAATTGATAAAAAGCAGAGCCAGGTAATGTGCCCATTACACACGTCAGCCTCCTGATTGGACAACAGCGACATCTAGTGTACCTGGGAGAAGTATAAGCAGCAAAATGAGATGGCTGCTCTTGGAGGAAATGGACTGGAATATGATTTCATGCATTGATGGAAACCGATATGTCAGAAAGATGGTTGCTGCAGAAACAGGTGAGATCAAGTGTGGAGAGGACCCTTGGTGGAGATAAACCGTGGAGATTGTTATATGGATGTGGAGAAAAACCATGGAGGTTGTTCTAAAAAGGTGAAAATTGACTGGAAGCGAGAGATTATGAAAGCAAAAGGATGTGATGGAATATCGATGAAAATCGGTGGAGGATTCTACGGCTGGGTAATTCCCCTCCCCCTTCTCTCTTCACTATCTTTGCTTTTTAGGTCTCAAGCCTGGAAATTATGTGGAACCCTGCTTATAAATTGATATCCAATCACAGCCAGCTGAAAAGCTTAATGAGAATACAATCACAGGAGCTAAGCCTGGCTAGATGAGTGAAAGACGTGGAAAAAATATGAGAACTGGCTGGATGAGTGAAAGACGTGGGAAAATAATGAAAACTTTATTTTACAGACTTTCTTACACAGGACTGACCTTAGAGACTACAGATTGCAGAATATAGATATTTTCCTCATTTTACCTGGAATCTAATAGACTTATTTCTTCAATCAAAGGTGACTGAGATTGTTTTCTTATGCCAGAGATCAAAAGAGATAAAAGTTGGACATATGAATGGATGTGTGCCTAAAATAACCAAGGCCGGACTCGCTTGGGATTGTACTGAAGACTATATCCTTTTCAAGTTAAATGATTTCTGTTGTTTAAGAGGTGACTTGATCGAAGTGTATAAAATCATGCATGGGATAGAAAAGGTGAATAAAGAAAAATTATTTTCTTTGTCACAAAACACTAGGACTAGAGGGCACTACCTGAAGCTCCAAGGTAGGAAAATTAGGACTAATAAAGGGAAATATTTCTTCACCCAGAGGGTCATTGGGTTATGGAACTCACTTCCAGAAGAGGTTGTGACAGCTGTCAGCCTGAACAACTTCAAGGCAGGATTAGACAGATTCATGGATACCAAGTGTATCGGTAGTTACTGAAAAGGACATTCAAGTGCCACCTCGGAGTTGGTTGAGGTAGGCAGGATTTCCCTAGGTACTGGTTGTGGGGGGTCGGGAGCAGGTCAGGGTTTTGCCCTCCCTTCTGCTCGAGATCCCCGTGTACAACTGGTGGGCCACTGTGTGATACAGAATGCTGGACTAGATGGGCTGAGGTCCGATTCAGCATGGCTCTTCTTATGTTCTTATGTTGTTGAATTGTTAAAGTGATTATTACCACCATTTAGCCTTGATTGTTAGTTTGATAAGAGATTAATTTGTTTGTGTCATTTTAGTCAAGTGTTCAGAATCGTGTTTTAAAAAGGAGATGAAGATGATGTCCTTCACAGCTTGATGCCACGCCCCATTACAACGGAATGGGAGAGAGATACCATCTACCAATTGGTACAAATTCAATTGCAAAAAGATTGCAAGCTCAGGATATGTTGTTTGCAAATGGGCCAGGTATTGTTCATCAGAGAATCCATTCCCTAGGGGTGACTTGGAATAGGACATTGAAAGAAACTTTGGCGAAAAATGTGTCAAGAAACTGATTTAAATTGGTTCCAAGTGATTTCCATTTGTTTAAAATGGTGTGCTGTGTTTCCCTGTTACTGTTCTGTATTTCTGTCTCCTCAGGCGATATCATGTGGTTTAAAAAGCAAAAGAAAGAAAAACAAAAAAAACAAAATGGAGACTTGGCCCATTGAGATCAAAGTAAAAGGGCAGTGTGAAGTGATGTGATGTTTTCCTGACCACCCCAAATGAGGAGATTAAGGCCTTGGAACCGTTATATTTAAATCCAAAGAGATACTATTGGAAATAAGCCATTGAATAGCAGATATATTATTATTCAGGTGGACGATGACCAGAAGGACCCACTGAAGATATGCCTGACCAAAGTTCCGGCAGGCGCGCCGAAAGGAGGTCCAAAGGACGACCTTGAAGAGGAAAGGAGAGTCAACATCGTGGGGGGCCACTCTCCTGGGGACAGGCTGATCGAAAGCCATCCCCGAAGAGGAGGATAGACTTCCAAGAGTCACCCAAAGACATGACCTTGGGACTTGGGAGTGCCAGTTTGGGGTTTTTCTGTGTATTGTATAGTTTTGTTTGTTTTGGCTCTGCTGGGGGTGTAAGAAGATCCTTTGTAGGCCTCCACCAGAGAGCAGAAATGATAAGGCTGATCAGTAAAATGTGTTATTGGGACTGACCATAGTCCAACGCAGGGCAATTGGATCAAGATACAGATACAACATATGTTTCAGATAGTACATTGATACATGTATATACAAAAAAAAACAGTAGGGTCATTCTTATCCCTACCTTTTAAAAGCAAGGATCCTCAAATAACGCTTGGAGGATTGCAGTTAACAATTCAATGTCCTCAGCAATGCTGAGGGACCCAATTACATTTTTACTCATTGCACAGATCACTATTTATGCAAAGGCCACAACTTCAGTCATGTCAAGACTCAGAATCTGTCTGACATGGAATAGAGAGAGCTGTATCCTAACTATCCTTTGTTTGAGAAAAAAGCAACTACACTAGTGACACCATCTGTACAGGTTGGCAGATAAAGAGACCCTAACTTGGGGTTCTTTTTTTGTCAAATGGGCTAATAGCTATCATCCTGGGAGGTATCAGTGTGTTGGTGTGGGCTTTCTAACCCTACCAGTGTGAATCATCAAAGGAACCCAACCCAGAGAGAGGCAGAAGAGGGGGGGGGGGTCCAGCCAGAGAAAATGGGTGCTTGTTGTGATGAGACAGTGATCATTGAGAATCAACTGTCTGACACCAAAAGCCCAAAGGGTAGGAGCCGGAGCCATCACTGAGATCCTGTCTTTAGGGTCATACCCAGGAATAATAGCCCAGGACAATCAAAAGAGCATTATGAGGCTCATCTGTCGCCTAGAAAATCCATCAGTGCCACTGGGAAAATGGTTAGAGCATTGCAAACTGAAGCTGAAGAGTTAAGTCAAATGGAGATACAGCAGAAAATGGCCTTAGATTACCTCTTGACAACAAAGGAGGATTTTGTGCAATGATCAAAAGACAACTGCTAAATACAATTTCATAATTAGAACCAAACAATAGAAGATGGCCTGAAAAGCTACAGGTCATGATTCAACATAATGTTAATGAACCATCTCAGTTTTCATGGCTAAATTTATGGTTGCCAAACGTGGCCTGGTTGAAAGAGTTGGTGATTGTGGGCTTCATTATGTTTGTGATAATTGTTCTTGTTTTATTAATACCACCTGCTGTCATTTCATTAACAAGACGGGAGACATTGAGCTACATTTGGAAAAAATACAGGAAATAGCAAGGGAGGTTCAGAAGTCATATGAGCCACCTAACCACTTGTGGGGCTGGTTAACCGGATGGTTACCAGATGCAAAGTGGTTAAAGTCGCTGGTGGTGGTAGGTTTTGGAACCTTCTGTGCAATTGGACTTGTATTTTGTTGTTTCCCATTGATGTTAAAGTGTTGTGTCTCAATTGCATGTCAAACTGTCAAGTTAGAGAAGATAGCCATGTTACAGGAGAAACGAGATTGGAAAAAGAATTGGAGAGATTTTTAGGCTGCCTTAATCATGTTTGCATTCGCTTTTTGTAAAACGCTTTGCAAAAGAAAAAGTGAGGAAATGAAGGAGACTCATTGAGTTGCAGAAGAAACGTCAGGAGAGAATGCTACCCAAGCATAGGCTAGGCATAGAGAAGAAGGCAGAGTTAGCAAGCACGCTAGAGAACAGCAGTGATTGGTTTAGAAGGGACACCACCCCATTGGTTGTCCTGGTGCATTACAATTGGTTTAGAGAAACACCATGTGCTCCTTTGTTTACTAGACAGTGATTGGTCTAGGAGACATCACATGTGCTAGCCTAATGAAACACCCACTTGGCTGGTCCGTGGGAAAGCTTATCAGAAAAGTAACAATATAGGGACAATCTACGCACATAGACAAAGCTTTAATAACTGGTCAGGAAAATAAACTGCGCAATGTCTGTTAGCCAATGGATTATTAGATTACCTAATGCATTGTTAATTGGTTAGAATCAGAAGCACATCATAAGTGTTAGCCAGTGAAATGAATGAATGAGGCGGTGCTTAAACCGACCCTGATGCTTGTATAAATATGTGCCTCACAAGAGGGAGGGGCCACCCCCTTGATGCACCATGTTGTGCTGGGATGGACCCGCAGCTGTGGAAACAAAGTAAACTGAGCTTTCTGAGAAATCCTGTTGTCTGTCTCCTCCTTCTACTGCGTCTGCACGAGCAGCCTGCCTTGTGCGGGTATGGTAATCTGCTACAATATGATCTGGAAACAGCTTTTGACTATGCCGCAAGCCAGATCCATCCAGATCCATCCTTTTCAATACCCATTGAAATAATCATCACCTGAAAGCACCAACTGCTTTCATCCCTAGATAGAAATGTCTACATCTGAACTAGTACTATTGTTTCCACCGGAGCACAGAAATTAATTTCATCATCTATCACCACATTCTTTTCTGATTTCCCCACCACCACCACCACCCACTCTTCGGAGGTGGATCAATCACCAGTCATACACTTCAAAATAAACCAATGACAGCTTATTTGAGTTTTCCGTCATGGCAAGGATCAACCAGTGATGATGCTGGAGTGAATCCCTAGCCAACCAGGAAGTGGATCCTACCTGGACAGTTTCTGAACCAATCAGAAGCTAGTGTGGGTATCTTAAATAGCTGTCAAATGAAATAAAAATACTCTGTATTCACAATTGCAGTATATCAGAACTTTGGAATGCTTTCTTCACTTACTTTCTCTTTGGCCATTGACAATAAATCTCTGATTTTGCATTTGACCCATCTGTGTCTCATTTGGTCTTCTGGGAAGCTTAACATGCCAGGCCCACAAACCTGTGGCTCTTGCGGAAGTTGAAATCATATACATGAATGCAGCCCTTCCCATTTGCAGGCTTGACTTTTACAGATTTGATTAAAATGTTATTTCTAGGAATCTAGATCTTCTACTGTGATTCTATGGCCAGCATCCAGTGGGAGTTAACCTTAGTCATGCCGGAGGATCTGGAGTTTCCTAAGGAGGTGCTATCTCAGTTTAAAAAATAGACATTTTATTTCTAATTTTTTGCTTCTCTGAGGGTATTAAATGTATTGTATTTTGAATATATAGACTTAAAGCACAATATATGCACAGCTCTCAAACCGCTACATCAATAGTAGATATAGTAGTTTGAGAGCTGGACTATTACTCTGGAGACCAGAGTTCAATTGTCCATGGGAAACCCATTGGGTGACCTTGGGGGAGTCATGTACTCTCTCTCTCTCTCTCTCTCTCTCTCTCTCTCTCTCTCTCTCTCTCTCTCTCACACACACACACACACACACACACACACATCCCAAGAAAAAAACCAATAGGCACATCGTCAAGTTGTCATAGGTCAGGAACATCTTGAAGAGCCACAACAACAACAACAAGCCTTAAGGAGCCACATGGCCTCAGTGTGTAGAGTCTAGACCAGGGGTGGGCAATTACCGTCCCTCCAGGTGCTTTGGACTTCAACTCCCAGAAATCCTAACAGCTGGTAAACTGGCTAGGATTTCTGGGAGTTGAAGTCCAAAACACCTGGAGGGACGGTAATTGCCCACCCCTGGTCTAGACTATAATACCACCATCCACTAAAGAATGCTAGAAACAGTGCTGGAAACTGTCACGTCATATGCAGTTCAGTTTGCAGACTTAGGTTCCATCTACATTGCCATATAAAGACCTTAACACTGCATGGCTTCAAACTGGAGAAGAATGTTGAAATCAAGAGCCAGGGCCGTAGCCAGGATTTTGATTCGGGGAGGGCTGAGTTTGATTCGGGAGGGTCTGAGTAAGAGAGGGACTACCCTAACAAACCTTTTGTATTGTCATCCCAATAACCACATGAATGTGGGATATAATGAGCATGGTGATCAGATCATGATATGAATAAACATAACAGTTTAAATAATGTACCAGTAAGGCCTTCTCGCGGACCACCCTGAGAATTTGGGGGGGAGCCTTCTAAGCCCCCGGCTACATGCCTGTCAAGAGCCTTCCAAACTGCCAACTCAGTTTCATCTTTAGCAACAGAAAAAGGTAGATACAGAAATGCTTTCCCCATTTTATATTCTTTTAGTTGTGTTAGTCACTGTTCTGTGTGTGTCACAGCAATGTCAACCACTCTGTTGCCATCTAATTTTTTCACGAAGAGACCTCAGCCTGCCCTGTCTCAACCAATCCAGCAATGATTTCTCATGTCTTTTCGGAACATCTTGGTCAATGGCAACATTTTGAGAGACCTGGATGTGCAATTGAACTGAGAGGTCTAATCAGACAGCTGCCACACATTGCTATGAAAAGGGATGGCAAGTCCATAACCAATGAATGCAGATATAGGGGTATTTGTGGGGAACTCTTAGAGAAGTAGCCTTGACCTTTTTGCAACATGAATGCTGAAAGAGGAAAATTCCATGTAAACCAAATTAATCTCTTGAAAGAAACCCATGAAATTCAAGGCAGACACCCCAGGGATTAATGTATTGTCGAAGGCGTTCATGGCCATAATCACTGCATTATTGTAGTTTTTTCAGGCAATATATCGCCATGTCCTAGAGGCATTCTCTCCTGAAGTTTGGCCTGCATCTATGGCAAGCATCTTCAGAGGATGCTTGACATAGATGCAGGCAAAATGTCAGGAGAGAATGCCTCTAGAACATGGCCATATAGTCCTGGAAAAACTACAACAACACCCCAGGGATTGTCTGGACCATCAGTCTTGTTCAGGATGCCTCTTTAGAAATGTTGTAGGGTTTTAAATCACAGCAATGTAGATTTAGAGAGCTCACAAACAGAGCCTAGAGCCTGTGTTACTTTTTGGATTCATGCCTCTGCTTTTCGAGGGTTTGGCAAACATAATCTTTCCCTTCCAGGTGCTTATCAATCTCTTAGAAGTTTAGGACTGCCAAAGAGGGTTTTTGAAAAGCATAGTCCAGATAACCAAGACCGACGAGAATAGAATAATACTTTTGTCATTTGGTTCCAGAAATATAATCCCACCAGAGCAAGAGCTCATTGAGTTCATGGTTTGCATTTGAATAGTGCTTGCATTTGAACATTGTGCAATTTTGAAATAAAGAAATTATTATTATTATTTGCTATAGATGCATTGGGCACAGCTCTGTATAGCAACACTATAAAACTTGTTGTTCTTCCACATTTAGTCTTAGGCCCTATTGTTAAACCTCATGAGAGTAGTATCTCCATTGCCTCAGATGATTTTCTGGTATTTTGTCTCACAGCTCCACAATTGTGGGTGCATCTGTACTGCAGAAAGAATCCTGTTTTATATACCACTGCTCAATACTATGGAATCCTGGAGTTTGTAGTTTGGTGAGGCACCAGCACTCTTAGGCAGAGAAGGCTAATAACCTTGTAAAACTACAAAATCCATAATATTGAGCCATAGTGGTGTCAATACTACATTCATTCTACAGTATCGATCTACCCTAAGTTCTAACTAACCAATAAGATTCAGACCTGAAGTAACATCCAGTCTAACATCATTTTGCTATTCATGAATACACAATCAAAGCACTCTTGATAAAAAGGCCATCTAGTCTTTGTTTAAAAACAAAGAAGGGGACTCTGCCACACCTCCAGGTGATATATTCCACTGTCAAACAGTTCTTCCCAATATTAAGGTAGAGCCTCTCTTCCTGCAAATTGAAACCATTTCTCCATGTATTCAGCTTTAGAGCAGCAGGAGATAAGCCTGCTCTAAATTCAGTGTGACACCATCAGTCTGTACGGCTTGAAATGGAATTCAACCAATTAATGAAGGATGAAGTTACGAGTGACTTAGCCATATTTGGATTCCACTGACAGTATGCCACAAATATTATTTATTTATTTATTTTATAGTATTCGATAGGGTTGGTTGATCCAAAAAAAATCGTGGTTCTAAAATCAAATAGGGGGGATTTTCTTTTGATTCTTAACATAAAGACTTATGTTAAAAATCTTATTTGATATGTTATTACTTACGAATTTCGTAATTAGTTCTTATTCAAGCGCAGCTTATTCCACATGGTTTTGGCCTACAACTCCCAGAAATCCTAACAGCTGGTAAACTGACTGGGATTTCTGGGAGTTGTAGGCCAAAACTGGAATAAACCACACTGAATTCTAGATGGGACTCCAAATAGGAAGGAGGAGGAGGAGGGGGAGGCTGGTGCAATCACAATGTATCGGCAAGGTGTGAGGGGAAAGCAAGCAAGTCTACAAGGGTGGTTTCCGCAAGAGTAGTAGTCTATCCACACAAAAGCAGCTTCACAATAATCAACACAATAGCAACTTCATAATAATAAACTCAGAGCAACTTTACAAAGCAACTTCACACAGAGGTCTGCATAGTAGCAACTGCACAATGATGGATGGATATATCTGAGTCTTGTCGTGCCACATGGCAGTACTACTCACTGTACTGGTGAGCATGGATAGAAATCCTGTGGGGAAGTGTTCTTGAATAAGGCACTTGTGAATCCTGGTGGAGAGAGAGGCAGCCAAGTGTGATAGAAAGGCCAGAAAGGAAAGGGCGGAGCTTACAAAGCCTTTTTGGACTTCAACTCCCAGAAACCACCACCAAGCAAGAGTCCAAAAATGGTAACTTTTCTCAGGTTTGCAAGGAAAGCGGAAAGGAGCAGGAGAAGATCAATATTTGTATAGAGAAGACAACCCTCCACTCCTGAGTACTAGCTCTGGCAGAAGCAGAAAGAGTGCAAAAGGACTTCAATTCCCAGAAGCCTCGGCACTTAGACCCAAAAGAAAGGGATTGTGGGAATTGAAGACCCCCAGCCCTGCAGTCAGGATTAGTTTTATTCCCATCCCAATTGTGTGCATACTTATTTAAAAGGATAGGATCCAGATATCCTACAATGGCTCTCTGTGATCTTCCAAGTGTGCTTTCTTTGTCTGGACTTTATTTCCCAGAACCCCTCAGCACTAATCAAGCTGGCTGAGGCTTCTGGGAGTTGAAGTCTTTTGGTTAAAACAGCCAAAGCAATGGAGAACCTAAGATTGAGAGCTGCTCTCCAGGGACTGACTCACTCTCAAGTAAGTGAGGCTTTCTTTGGCTGCTGTGCTGCCCTCTGCGCACTTCTTTCAAGCTTGCCAGCATACAAGCGGCAAGACAGGAAAACTTTTGCGACGGTTCATCAAAGTCCCGGTTGTTAGCTAGCGCCGTAAATCAGCTCTCTGGTCACGTAGGAAAACTTTTGCGACACTTGCTATTTCGGCGGGTTTAAGCAGCTTCACAGGGACAGGAGGACAGGATGGTGAGGTGAAGCAATACGATGAATAAAGGTGGGAACCGAGGGGGAGCCAGGAGAAGACAGGGAGAAGGTGTGTGACTGATTACAATAATAAAGAATTAATTACAATAATTAAGAAAAATGCCGGCCCCGAGGTTCGGTGTCACAACGCAGGCCTTGACTCCACCCCGTAATCACACACACACACAGACAATGTCAATTAACTATTTATTAAGCACAAAATTAGAAGCAGGTGAAGAAGGTAAAATGTCCAAAAGGTAAAGATCAAATAGTCCAAGGTAAAAAGCAATCAATGTTCAAAGGTATTCAAAAACAGGTATCAAAAGCAAGGTCCATAAAAACAAAGCGAATCAAGCAAGGCAACTTAGTCCGTGGTAAACAAGGCAATCCAAAGTTCATGGAATCAACAGGGTCCCAAGGTAGTTCTTGGCCAGGCAAGCCAGACTCCAGCTTCCAGGAAGACAGCAAACTGCTACGTCTCTCCAGTTCAGATGTGGCCACCAAACTGAGGAACTTTCCCACCGAGTGATTACTTAATTCCCCCCTTTGTGGGACCAGCACCTTTCCAGGCCTCGTTTCCAATCTTCCCTTGTAGCTACAACACTCCCCCTATGGTCGAATCTCCGCTCAGGAATGGCACCATCTGCACCGTTATCTTCCTGGGAAAGTGGCTCGGCCTCAACTTCCATGCCCTCCGCCACATCTGGTGAAAACAGCCGTTCCTGGGAACCAAAACCTCCCAGTCTCTCATATTCCGTATCGGGTCCGGAATCAGGAGAGCCTTCGTCATCAGAATAAGCCTCCGGCCAGGTGTCTTCCCATTGCAAGCTGTCTGTTGGTGATGTAGCCCCATCATCCCCTGCATCACCTTCATTGGGGTCCAAAGCAAGCGGAACCCCCGGGGCCAACCCCCCCAGCTGAGATGGGGTTGACTCACACCCTGCCCCCCCCCCGGCTGAGATGAGGGCTGAGTTGCTACATTCGGTAAACAAAGTCCACTTCCGGGTTGGCGCTCGAGGTGCGGTAAACATCAAAAGTAGCTTTTTAACGAATCTAATACGATTTCAAATAATTTTCAAACCGCAGAGACCAACCCTAGTATCCTGCTTTATCTCTCTCAAGGAGACTCAAACCTCTGTATATCTGTTGCATGAGCATGAGACTGCTGTTGTGGTGGTTAGAGTCTATTGGTAGGCTTCCCAGAGGCAACTAACTACACACTATATGAACAAAATGCTGGAACACATGGCTCTTTTGCCCGATCCTTTTGTCTTATCCAGAGGAACTCTTCTTGTGTTCTTAGCAAAGACAGCAGGCCAGAGGGAAGTGGTAGTGCTATGGATTTATTACAACCAAACATGTTAAAATACATTGGCCACAAAATGCTGATGGAGCAAGGAGGAAGAAATCTGGAATCATTGTATTAACAGTGTATTTGTAGAGATATTTATACAGCTCCTTAGAAAGGAGAGCAGCCTATCAAAGAGGTGAGAACATTGACACTATAGAATGAATGCAATTTGATTTCACTTTAACTGCTATGGCTCAATGCTTGGGAGTTGTAGTTTGGAAGTGAAAACTAAACAGTTTATAAGGCTACAACTCCCATGATTCCATGACATTGAGACATGGCAGTTAAATTGGTATCAAATTGCTTTCATTCCATAGGCTAGCTGCACCATTCATCTTCCAATAGCAATATTGTTAAAACTCCAGAATCATCTTAAGCTGGTTCCTGGGATAGGCTCTAGAATTGTGAACCTGCCCAAGGATATTGGTAATAATATCTGTCCAGAACAGAAGGAAAAATTGCAGCCTTGCTAGTTTAATGACAATTTTGTGGCTAATAGAATAGAACCATCTTACTTTTTATTATATTTATGATTGTTATTATTATTTTGCAACAGCAGGGCATTGGAATGCACATTAGACAGTGATTTCCCATTTCTTTAATAGGGTCTGAGCAAATATATTGTTTGATTCAACGGCATGCAATGTTCCAAGAGTTTTGAAAATTCTATTGGAAAGTCAAATTAACCTTGCCCATCAAGGTTTTTTCCTCCCAGAAAAAAGAAAGAAGGCTAAAAAACACACATCTGTATAATAATGTGAACATTCAGTTGTCTCTGAAAATGTCAAGGACAACAACAGAGGAAAAGTTTCAAAAAAGAGTGAAAACTTGGCTCTTTGAGCAAGCATTTGGAACCTCAGCATAACCAGACAAACTTATATTGGAAAATAACCCAGGAATGGCTAAGACGATGGAACGGATGAGGATTTGAACAAGAAGACATAGTTTTTAAATTTTTTATTCTTCACTGTTTTATGGTTTTAAATGTACTGCAATATTTCTTTCTCTGCTTTTTATCAATGTTTGTATTTTATATATGACATCGAATTTTGCTGACTTTGTACACAACCCTGAGTGGCTTTCGGGCTGATATGGACAGGATAGAAATAGCGTAAATAAATAAATAGCATAAATAAATAAAGTTGTGGGAAATGATACCTGTTTGAACCATGAACTATATAATAGTGCAGTGTTTCCCAACCAGTGTGCCGTGGCACACTAGTGTGCCGTGAGCGATCATCAGGTGTGCCGTGGGAAATTGGAACCTCCAATCCCCTTTCTTCCCCCTCCTGCCAAACTCTTTTTCTTCTCCACTCGGGCTCCTTTCTTCCCAGCCTCGCTCTGCTCGCTTTGTCTCGCTTTGCTCACGCTGCCACTTCTGTGGGAGGGGGGAGGGAAGAAGACGTGACCCGTGCGAGCGCTACTGCGCAAACTTGCCCCACGTCTTCCTCCCTCCCCTCCACAGTGCTCTCTGGATATATTATTACACTCCAAAACTCAAGGTCAATGCCCACCAAACTCTTATAGTATTTTCTTTTGGTTATGGGAGTTCTGTGTGGGAAGTTTGATTCCATTCCATCATTGGTGGAGTTCAGAATGCTCTTTGATTGCGGGTGAACTATAACTCCCAGCTGTTGAGCAAGACCTTCGTGTGTGTCTTTCTGCCATTCCTGCCAGGATATCTATGTTGTGTTCATCAAAACAGGTCCAGGTTTCACACTGAGTGCATAAATACATTAAAAAAACATATTAACTATATGTATGACTGTGTTAGAGTGTCATTTTGTGTCATTTTGGTTGGTGGTGTGCCCCAGGATTTTGTAAATGTAAAAAATGTGCCGCGGCTCAAAAAAGGTTGAAAAACACTGTAATAGTGGTATCCCTTTGATCAAGCTAATAAGATCAGTGCAGAAGGTGAAGGAAGAATGCCTGCATTCATTCATAACGGGAGCAATGTGGGCATTATTATCTCCTTATTGGAGAGCTTGTGGTTCTGGTTGTCAATGTGTGTCTTCATTTTAACTTTTATGTTAGATAGATTTTAATTTGTTATACATTCCTTGCAATAGGAAAATAGGCTACAGGTCAATTGAAGTCCCTGGCAGTCGTGATTTTACAAGCCCTGAGCAGAGTAGTAGTTAACTGCACTTCTTTGAACCCTCTCAAGCTGAAGTGTATCCAGAGAAGGACAACCAGAATGGTTAAAGGCCTGGAAATCATACCCAATGACTAGTGGCTGTAGGAACTGGGTATGTTTATCTTGAGGAAGAGATGGTTAAGAGGTCATATGAAAGTATTTCTGAAAACTGAGTCATCTTTTTTTCTGTTGCTCTGCAGACTGAGGCCTCTTCCACACAGCTGTATAAAATCCACATTGAACTGGATTATTTGACAGTGTGGACTCAGATAACTCAGTTCAAAGCTGATATTGTGGATTATCTGTCTTGATATTCTGGGTTATATGGCTGTGTAGAAGGACCCTAGGACACAGAGCAGTTATTCAAACTACAGGAAAAGATATTCCGTCTAAGCATTAGGGGAAAAACTCATGATGGTAAGAGCTGTTTGACCCTGATGCCTCAGAGTGTGGTAGAGTTCCCTTCTCTGGAGATTTTTAAACAGAGACCAGATGGCCATCTGTCGGGAGTGCTTGCATCACGTATTCTTGCATGGTCAAAGGGAATTGAACTGGATGGCCCTTGGGATCTCTTCCAACTCTCTGATTCTTTTGTTCTATGATTCTATTATCCATAGGGCTACAGTAAGTTGAAGTTGACTTGATATCAAAAGGATGGGCAGAGAACAACAGCAAACAAATCTACAAGGTTTTCTTTGATGTATGACATCATCCTAAGGAACTCAAGCCTGAATTCTCCCTATTAGGCATAACAACCTCAGGCTATTGTATTTTGAATGTATTATGTGATGCTATCATTCATTGGAAAAAGCAGTAGTGCTTGGTAAATTTGCTAGTGAGAACCAGCATGGTGCAATGGTTCCTGGTGTTCAATTAGGACCCTGGAGGCCAGGGTTCAAATTCTGGCTAAGTCATGGAGACCCACTATGAGACCCTGGGCACATCATACTCGCTGAGCCCCAAAGGAAGATAAAAGTAACCCCCTTCTGAACAAATCTTGTCACAAAAACTCCATTATAGTTTCATTTTAGGGTTGCCATAAGTCAGAAACACAATAGACATGCAGCAATTCTCAAAGTCTATGCCGCCAAGGTTTTGCCTCTCTTGTTGTATGGCGCAGAAATTTGGGGCCTGACCAATGTCACCCCTATTGAGCGCACCCAGACTAACTTTTTTAGGCGGATTCTGGGGGTGAATAATCGCACTCCCGCAGCGGCAGTCAGGTCCGAGTTAGGCAGACACCAAATCTCAGGCTTAGCAAAAATTAGAGCCATTAACTACTGGTGCAAGGTAAACAATCTAGAAGACGTGAGACTGCCCAAGTTGTGCCTGATGGAGCAATTCAGAGTTCCCTCTCAGAAAACATGGGGGGGGCTCCATAATGACATATCTCATCCTACAGGGGCTCCAGGTGGATCCGTCGAACATCAGAGTGACTTCAATGATGAACCGGGTGAAGCAGAGGGTACTCGATGTATGTGCCCAAGATGACCTAGCCCAGGGCTGTCCAACTGGCGGCCCCGGGGCCGGATCCGGCCCCGTAGCCTGTTGGACACGGCCCCACCTATGCCCTCAGCCGCCATTTTTAAATTTTAAAAATCGATTTTTAAAAAAATGGCGGCCGGGGAGGGGAGGCGGGGCAGGGAGGAGGAAGAGAGCTAGCTCCTCCTCCTTTTTCGTGCCCCTCCCTGCGCAGCAGGGCGGAGCTCCGGCACACTTCTGTGCCGTGCGCGACCTCCCGCTATGCCGCGAGAAAACCTCTCCCCCTTTCCTCCCCTCCTGCTGCTTGCGGGGGAGGAAAGCCCGCTATCTTCGCCGAAGCCGGGGCCTCAGTTGGTTTCGCTGCCCAGCCTCCGGAAGCCTCCGCGGCAGCAATCGGAGCCCTGGCTCTGGCGAGGACAACGGGCCTCTCTCCTCCTTTTAGGTCTTCAGGAGCCAGCGCCTCTGCCGGGTAATGGCTGGCGGCGGCGCTGGCTACTGAAGACCTAAAAGGAGGGGAGAGGCCAGTCGTCATCGCCAAAGCTGGGGCTCAGTTGGTGTCGCGGAGGCCTCCGGAGCCTGGGCCGCGATACCAATTGAGGCCCCGGCTTCGGCGAAGACAGCGGGTTTTCCTCCTGGGGCCTGCGTGGGAGCCTAGTTGGGCCGGCTCGCGTCTTCTGCCAAGCCCGGCGGGAGACGCGAGTCGGCCAAACCGAGCTCCTAGGCAGGGCCTGTCCTTCAGGGAGCCTTTCTCCCAGGCCGCGGCTTTGCTGCTGGGCAGAGCCGCAAACCGGAGAACAGCTCCCCCGAAAGGACAGGCCCTTCGGGAGCCTTTCTCCGGGCCGCGGCTTTGCCAAGCTGGGCAGAGCCGCCAACTGGGAGAACGGCTCCCGCAGCTCCTTCCTCCCCCTCGGCCTCCCTCCGGCTCCCTGCCCGCTGCGGCCGCCTTACTTCCTGCTTCGCTGGGCCCGAATCCAGAGTGCTCTCTGGATGGAGGTGAACTACAACTCCACAACTCAAGGTAAATGCCCACCAAAGCCTTCCAGTATTTTTCTTGGTCATGGGAGTTCTGTGTGCCAAGATTGGTTAATTCCATCATTGGTGGGGTTTAGAATGCTCTTTGATTGTAGGTGAACTACCAATCCCAGCAACTACAACTCCCAAATGTCAAGGTCTATTTTCCCCCAAATCCACCAGTGTTCACCTTTGGGCATATTGAGTATTCATGCCAAGCTTGGTCCAGAGATCCATCATTATTTGAGTCCACAGTGCTCTCTGGATGGAGGTGAACTACAACTCCACAACTCAATGTCAATGCCCACCAAAGCCTTCCAGTATTTCCTGTTGGTCATGGGAGTTCTGTGTGCCAAGATTGGTAATTCCATCATTGGTGGGGTTTAGAATGCTCTTTGATTGTAGGCAAACTACCAATCCCAGCAACTACAACTCCCAAATGTTCTGGGGGATATAATATTAAATGGATTGCTTCATTAATATAATTTTGTTCTGGGATATAATATTAAATATCCAACCATCCACCTTTCTGTTATAATTATGTTTAATTGTATTTTTATTAGGGGCGGAGCCGGGGGCAAGGAGGGGGCGGAGCCAGGAAGGGGGCGGACCTGGGAAGGGGGCGGAGCCTTCGGCCCCCCAGGTCATCAGTGACCAGGATTCCGGCCCTGGGCCCGGTAGAAGTTGGACAGCCCTGACCTAGCCCATTTGGCTAGGGTCAAATCCATGCACTGGTTAGCCCAACAACCCAACCACTTTGTTACTGCCCCGTATCTGGCTCGCCCGCTCCTACCTCACCTTAGGATTGCCCTAACTAGAGCTAGGTTCGAGCAATTCGAGTCTATGGTGAGGGCCGGCAGATATGCTGCCACAGCCTATAGGGACAGAGTCTGTGTTTGCAGCCTACCAGAAGTCGAGGATCTAGTCCACATTTTGTTGATCTGTCCCATATATGCAGAGGAGAGGGAGAAATACCTTGGCCATTTACTATCCAAAAGGACATTCTGGCCCCCTACCTTTAAAATTAACTTCCTCCTCTCAGACTCAAACCTTCAAACGGTGTATAAGGTAGCTGCTTACCTATTTAGAGCATATAAAAAGAGACAGCGGTACATGGAGTCTATTGGAGTCAACTGTGCGGGGGATGAGTTCCAGTAGGCGGCATGGAACAGGCCGCGGTACAGCGGTAATAAGCGTCACATCAACTGATCACCGGGCTTCTTAAGTATCCTATGCTAATAGTTCCTATGTGTTGACGCAAGACAATTGCAATAAGTTTCGTTTTTAATGTGTTACATTGTTTGCCTTATACATTAGGTACTGATTTTATCCTTATCTTGTATACTGCTGTTGGAGCTTTTATTTGAAATGACCTGACGGTTACTCAATAAACGTGACTGACTGACATTAGAAACTAACTAGATATGAGGGTTATCATATCATTTATTCTTCTTTATTATAAAAAATTACTGGTCCTTAAGGTGTGAATTAACAGGATTAGGAGAATGGGATGGAGAAGAGACGCTTTAGTCTTTTCCCTCCATAACTCACCATCTGAGTTGTGGCAAGGGCATGTTTGTTTCTTTCATCAGTGCTCATGAGATGTAGCGCTGATCCTGGATTTGGAACACAGAACCTGGGTTTCTATCTCTATTCATACATGAAGGCCATTTGGATCATCTCTCAACCCATCCTATTTTACAAGATAACTGTGACAAAGAAACTAGACATGCAGCAACACCAACAACATGAGAGGCAATAAGGAAAGAAGAAAACCACATGTGGATAAAGATATGGTGAATAAACTCAGTCAGGTCAACCACAGCCCTTAGTTGGTGGGACAGAAATAGTGTTGCTATAAAAGGCTGCCTTTGAGATCTCCCATTCCTAGAGTCTTCATAAGCCAATATAAAGAGCAGATAACAATTGTGGCAAATTGCTTTGGGCATCATAGAAGTATAGCAATGTGTGAGTATATATGTTTCAGAGAGGAAAAAAAGAGAATAGTTCAAACAAGCTTTGCCTGCAGTTTCTGTTGTTTTTCCCCACCGCAGCAGAGGGGAAAGTCTGCCCGAAGACACCCAACTCAACCTGGGCAGCCTGCAGGCATCCAAGAGCTGCTGTGCCACTAAGATTAGGTTGTGTGATCAGCTGAAGCTTAGCGGATAAATTTAGAGGCTTCACAGTCATGTAACTACCTTAATGCACTTCCAGAAACAAAGGCAGCTGTGTGACGGTAGTCCAGTGCACGCCTCTGAATTGCTGATGCAGATGTTCCAAAACTCTCAGAGCTTTCTGTCTCTGTCTGTCTGTTTGTATGTCTGCCCCCCCCCTCTGTGTGTGTGTGTGTGTGTGTGTAAAATGTCTTTATGCTGAATTATATCGCAAAGCTGATGCAAAGATGGTGAAGTATTTTTGGGTTTCTTTCTCTTTTTTCTCTTTATTGAAGATTTTTGTCAGAGTCTCACTCCATGAAGATGGTCACCCTTATTGTAGTTACCAAAGTATAAAACCCAGCTAAATACAAGAGGTCTTATATTTGTAAATAAATGTTCAAAGTTGTTGCGGCCTGCGCTAAGCTTGGCCTGTTTATATTGAATGTGTATTATTACTTTTATGTGCTTATGCTAGATTAACAGGCCTCATTTTTGGTTTCAAGGCCTCTTTGCAGTTTGGGGGCTGGGTTGTTGTTTTTTCCCTGGTTGGGAGGGGCTCATTCTCTGTTTCCTTCCTCCAATCATCACCCAGTATTTTCCCTCCAAAAGTCACCCCAGAGTCCCAGCCAATCAGTGTCTCAGGATTTCCCTCCAATTCTAAAGGTTATAAGAAGGAGGAAACCTCTCTGCTTGTTCAGTGACCACCAGGGATTTCAACGCTGCAGGGACATGTGGCTGAGTCTTCAGGTGCTTCAGCCCTGACCTGCCATTTCCCTTTAAATAACAACAATTGCTGGAGTCCAATCACTTATTTCAAGCATATTGGAAGGTTTGGAGAAAGGTGTGGGACTTCAGTCGCCTTCGGCCAGCCCTGGATTCAAGATAGGAAGGACTCGCTCTTCGCTTTTATAGGAATCCAGCAGCTGGGGTCTTTAACCATCCGTGGTTATTGACCAGAGAAGAGAGGGAGAGTCATCACCATCCATCGCCCACGGACTGAGCAAAAAGGGACTGAGTAAGCTAATTTTTGCCATCTGACTCTATTGACTGTAATTTGCCAATTTCTAGTCACCTGCATTTTGTGACTTTGAAGAAATAAATATTGTTAATTGTTTCAAAGAGCCTTGGTCCTTGGACTTTATGGTAACTCTCTCCCTGAGAGGAAGGCATCCGTTAACCCCTGGGCATAGGATCTTTACAGCAATCCCAGTCACTCATCTATAGGCCCAGGGCGCGGCATAAAGCCAAAACTTAAAAACCATTTTAAATGAAAACTACTTTAGCTTATCAGTGTTACAAAGAATTCTTTATGCAGTTTAAAACATGATGGATGGATAATAAATACTGAGTAGCATCCTATGGAGAATAATACTAAAAGACAAGGGAGTTAAAAATGGATAGGAGTTTTTCAAGAGGGAAATACTCAAGGCTCAATTGCAAACAGTGCCAACAAAGAGAAAAAATAAGACAAGTGCATAGAAGCCAGAATGGATGTCCAAAGAACTTCTAACTGGGCCAAGACTCAAAAGAGACATGCACAAGAAGTGGAAAAAGGGAGAAATCACCAAAGAAGAATTCAATAGACTAGGACGCAGAACAATGGCTTTCAACTACAGGAAAGGAGATTCCACCTGAACATTAGGAAGAACTTCCTATCTGTTCAGCAGTGGAACTCCCTGCCCTGGAGTGTGGTGGATGCTTCTTCTTTGGAGGCTTTTAAGCAAAGGCTGGATGGTCATCTGTCGGAGGTGCTTTGAATGTGATTTTCCTGTTTCTTGGTAGGGGTTTGGTCTGGATGGCCCATGAGGTCTCTTCCAACTCTATGATTCTATAATTCTAAATGTTGAAGCCTTTATAGAAGTTTTGTGCAATTTGTTTCCTTAGCTCCACAAATTCATCCGTAAGCTGCATCAACATACGAAAAAGTAGAAAAGAAGTCGATTCAAAACTATTGAATTCTCTCCTGTATTATACATTCACCAAGATGGAACATGATGCTTGCATAATCTAAATGAACATTCACTTAGTAATACTACCCATACCAAAGTTATTTAGGATGCATCATTCTACCCTATAGAATGAATGCACATGAACAGATATCCTTTGCCTAATTTGGCTACTGGCTGTAAAGGAGGGCTGAGGATCATTTACCTAGACTTACAGTGAGACTGCATAGTCTTACTGACTACAGAGCAGTTACAGATCCATAACTCAAGGTTATGAATCCATAACTGCAACATAG
This sequence comes from Anolis apletophallus, assembly GCA_030556195.1. Classification (NCBI taxonomy): domain Eukaryota; kingdom Metazoa; phylum Chordata; class Lepidosauria; order Squamata; family Anolidae; genus Anolis; species Anolis apletophallus. Next base: position 14,523,598 of record JARBWK010000005.1, on the reverse strand, counting down.
AACGCCAGCCAATAATAATTGTAATAAATCAAAGTATGTTCACAAATAAATGACAATTATCTCCTATATCTTTTGAGCATCACCTCCTTTGTTTTATTACAGGGCTCTTTAAAATATTATGTGGCATAATACAATACCATAATTTTGGTAACTGAATAGAGAAGCATCTGATCTCAGCTCAGTTTTGGGGGGCTCACGCACAGATGGAAATAATAAATCAAATAGAAACTTATACACACAAAGGCACTAAAAAGATACCACCACAACCCCTTCCCGTTCTTCCTCCTTTTTTTCTACTTCATTGAAAACTGACTCCTTCAAACATTACTTTTTGGATAACGATCCTCAGAAATCCCTAGAGAGCAGGCATGTTTTTTGAACTCTGTTTCTGATGCACTCCAAACAGAGAGAGATCAGGAGCATTAAGAGAAACAGGTCTGCACAACTCTGTAACTTCCTTTGCACCTTCCTTGCATATCATATCTCTAGGATCTGAGTAGCACATGACATTGACAAGATTATTTTTCACGCTGAATGTGGTGCTACTGACTCAATTCAGAAACTATTTGTGCCGGTCCAGTGTTGTCTGCAATCTCAGGAGGGACTCATTCAATTTGGAGAAGGAACCAAAGGAATGTATCATCATGTTGGTGTCAGGAAGTTCATCCCAGCAAAAAGATGGCTCTAAGGAAATCCCTTGCATCAATTACAATGTCAGGAAAGTTACCAAAGCTTGAAATTTCCCACTGCAGCTCAAGGAGATTGAAATGAAAGATGACACCTATGAAAAATGCATCACTCTTGACAAAGAGAGCACCTTGGTTCCTTTCTCCAATAATATCCTCTATAATGTTTCTTAAAGGAGTGCTTGTGTGTGACATGTGCAGGTATTGTTTAATGTGCAGGTATTGTTTAATGTGCATATGTCAACGTCATTTGCTTACACTTGTTTTTGAACAGAGAAAGGGGTATGCTAATTGTGGTTGCTGCTGTTATATGTGTTCAAGTCAACTCTGACAAATGGTATCACATGGCCCCACCTAGACTGCCATATCATGCATTATATGTGTGTAGACAAGGCATGGGCAAATTTGAGCACTCCCACAATAATGCAGTTCAATGCAATTATATAAGTCTACACTAATCATATCATGGATTTTCTAACTGCATTATATGGTAGTGTAGATGGGGCTTTTCTCAAACTTTACTTTCCTCTAAAGCACAAAGTCACTTGGTAAGCAGGGATTTCTATGCTGGTCTTTTAGACTCCTAGCCCAGTACTCAACACACTAGACCAAGCTTTTTCCTTCTGTAAAAACAAACAAAACACCCCCCCCCCCAAAAAAAACCAGGTTCCTTCTTCCCATCGCCCAAACATAAATTCCTTTTACTTTGAACTGGTTGTTGTTGCCACTGTTTATATATCTTGTTCCAAATGTTAAACCCAAACAAATACATTGAGATCTCTATAAAGTGCTCTTCCTTCCAGATGAAAGGATAGGGATGTAATTCATTACTAATATTCATCTTGGAGGAAGGAATGAGGCATTTTAGCAATTCTCTTCCTGCTGCAAGAAAAACTTGGGAGGAAAATCACAGTTTTAGAAGTTTATTAGCAATTCAGGACATGTGATTGCTTTGCACAGAAAATGTTTCAATGCAGAAATGCTTTTTTGTATGCAGAAAATTCTATTTTTTGAACATGTATGAATTTTTCACAAAATAAGTCTTTAACTGTGTCAATTCAGGAATCTTCTCAACATTAAAAATATATGTGATCCATCCCTATTACAGAGCCAGGTGCTACTTTTTCAGCACCTTTGTAAAAGGACCCGGAGCAGGTGTCCAATCACAGACTTGGAGCATCAAAGGAAACAAGTGGATAGGCTGGGCCCACTTCCACACTGGTGTAGTGCTTTCTTGAATTTCACACTCCAAAGGGTTGCATCTGACTGACTCAGTTCCTTGCAACTTTCCCAGTCTAGGAGGAAAATTTCAAATTGATATGAAAAAATGATGAAGCTGTTACTTAGCCACTTATTTTCCCCTCTGTGGCAGACCTTCCTTTGCATTTTTGGGAGGGACCTCTGAGCTTCCAATACTTTACAGATGAAAACTGAGACATTTCTAGACAATGAACACCAACTGAGCATAGTAAAAGTTATTAATGAAAAAGAACACAAAAGCTAAGGGAGCCAGCAAGAGTTTGCTTTGTCTGAGCGTTCTGAGGAGGACAACATTATCCTTACTCTTCTCTTCTGCATACTGAGTTGAGTGTAAACTATGGATACATATAAACTATGGAATTAATACAGTCTGACACCACCTTGATTGCCATGGTTCAGTGCTATGGAATCCTGGGATTTCTAATTTGGTGAGGCACCAGGACTCTTTGGCAAAGAAAGCTAAGGACATTTTAAAACTACAACCACTATCATTTAATAGCATTAAAGTAGTTTCAAACTGCATTAACTTTAGAGTGTAGATAGATCTAAGTTTGCAACAATTTGCAGCAACTTAAGGGACGAGGGCCTTCTTGGTGGTGGCTCACAGCTCTGGAACTCTCTTCCCAGGGAGATTAGACTGGTGGCCACACTGTCCACTTTTTGTAAAGACCTAAAAAGTGGATGTTCCACAGTGCCTTTGATTAAATAGTTCATTAGATAACCCCCCAAACCATAATCCAATATATGGCCCCTGTACCTTACCTATGTTCATTGCCCTATAGATATAGTGTTTTAATCGACATTGCCCTTCTAACCAAAGTATCATCTGGCTCTTGCACTTTTTCCATCTGCTCTGTCTTTGCAACAAATTTATTGCACAAGCCCCTGCCTGCTCGAGTCTAGTATTCAAATATTATGTCAGGCTATGGGTTGATTTATGATTTATTGTATGTTGTTTTATAATGTTGCTTTTATAATTTTAATGTACTGTGTTTTCATTCTATGTTTGACCAGGCTTGTTCCCATGTAAGTCGCCCTGAGTCCCTTCAGGGAGATGGTGGTAGGATACGAAAATAAAAGGGATTTTTTAATCGCAGAGGGAGAAAGAGGGAGGATGAAAGAGGAACCATGACATCTTGAGAGCACCTGATTGGCAGGAATTTAATTGGAACTGTCCTTGTCAGATCAGAACCAAGAGGGTATGAGATACTTCCCTTACAGACCCGTATTAATGGCTCCAAACTAGCAATTTGTTTCACTGTTGCAATAAATGTAGTCCAAAGTTTGGCTGTAACAAGTGATGAGCAATAATACTGTTTTGGGTACTGAAATGTAACAGACTTCAATTTCGGAAGTATATGAGTCGAAGTAATGAGTCGAAGCAAAGCAACTTCATTGGTGCAATAAGCAATGATTTCTTGTTACTTTCAAATGCTACTTTGGAAGGACACTGGTAAAACATTTTGACATTTATTTTTCAAGTGTTGACACCATTCTTGTACCCGTTTCATGGATTTCCTCTCTCATTTATCTTTCATCTGTTATGAGAATATAGGTTTGTAAAATTTCAGCTCCGTGCCATGAATGTCCATTTTTCTAGTGTAAATTCAATGGGCCTTGTTGCCAAAGATGCAGTTTTGTCTTTTGAATGTATGAGTTACAGTCCTGTCAAAAGACACAGAAGAAGTGACTTCAGGAAGATAAATAAAGTGGTTAAACAACTTTCAGGTTATTCATGAAATCATAAATGTGACACTCCAGTAAGAATGAAGGCTTTTAAGAGGTGGCCCTTACTTATCCTTGAGCAATGGATCATTTTACTGGAATGGAAACAGAGATTCAGCAAGTATTCACCTCAATATCCACTAGCTACTATGTTGCATAAACAGGTTGCCTACAGAAAACAGCAGGGTTTTGAGCAAACTGCTTTCCTTTTAAAGCTAGAGAAAAGGATGCAGTTGAAAGATGACTGCATATGAAATGCCAAGGCAACAGTTTGCGTTAAGAATGAGTACCTCTGAATGGCAAGAACATGGCCACATCTGTCTCTGTCAAATGTGGGCAGAGATACTATTTCTGGCTTGCCATTTGGAGAAAAAAAAGATAAACTATTGCTAGTTATTTGAGAAAGCGTCCCATTACAACCTCCCTGCTGGTATTATTTTCTCTTAGATTCATTGTGAATCAGAAGTGCAGGATTAAAATGAACTCAAAGAAAGGGGTGTTAATATTGAGCTATTTTATCTTTGCAAGGAAATATGAATATTTTCTCCTTGCTGCAGAGAAAACAAATATGTCTGTGACTTTGCTGTCTGGGATCGACGCATCCTGAAGGGGTTGGGGAAATTATTCTTCACAGGATAATATTCTATGGATTTGTCTGAGAGAATTGTGCATGTTTGCCCACAATCCTGCATTAGCTCCTTAGGACCTCATCACACATATCAATTTAAGCATCCTAGGACATGTGCCAGCTAGTTGAGGGATGGATGAGCATGCAGTTCCTCACACAACAACCCTCAACTTCTGGCAAAGACACCACCTCAAACTGGTGTGGAAGCATCCTAAGATTCTTCATTGTCAACACGGGAAGGCTCCCATGTTGTGCTGGCTCCAATGCCCCGGTTCTGCCCCGGTTGGGCAACGCTGATGGGGAAAGCATCACTATGCTGGACCACCATTCCTGGTGAGATGGCAATGAAGAATGTGTGTGTGTGTGTGTGTGTGTGTGTGTGCGAGCGAGCGAGAGAGGGGGGGGAGAGAGAATCTAAAGCTGAATCTACACTGTCATATAATGCAGTTTGAATAATAATGAATTAAATACCGATATAAAAGATCCAAAAGCTTTTCAAAACTTCATATATCACTATTTGTGATGAATGAACAATCTTTGGGACTCATTGATTGATTTACTGGTTCCTGTCCCAAGAAAGGGCATCTTAAAAAGCCTCACACTTTATCTCATGCCCTCTTCCCATGGTTACAGCATTGCACTTTTTCCATCCACACTTTGATCGCTAACCCCATTGATAATGAGTGCTGTTTTTAATTGAGTGTTAGTTGTTGATTCATGCTTATATGTTTTATTTAATTGTATTTTTAAATTGTTTTCATTTTATGTTCGGTTCTTAGGCACCTTGTGTTGTGTGTAAGCTGCCCCGAGTCCCTTCAGGGAGATGATGGTGGGATAAAAAAATAAAGTTGTTTATTAATATTATCTTGGCATTCACGAATGAAGTTTCAGGAAGGACTCATACCATGCTTTCTACAAGGATGTTGATGACTAAAAAGGCCAATCTGAGATAGGCAAGTCCAGTTGCAGAAAGCACAGCAGAAAGTCCCCTTGGGTGATGTTATTTCCAGGTTGCTGTTCTTTCTGCGTTGTTGTTTCTCTTCGAAACCCGTTTGGCATGACTTCTCAAAAGAGGCCACAACATTGTGGATAGTGCATCTCCACACCTCCCAATGTGAGGCCAGGGTGGACCATTGTTGGTGATCAATCGGGCCGAGCCTGAGATGTTGTTTCAGGGAGTCCTTATATCTCTTTTTGGGGGCGCCTCTCTTGCGCTGACCCATGGCGAGTTCACCATAGAGTAGTATCTTAGGGAGGCAGTGGTCCTCCATCCTAGAGACGTGCCCTGCCCAGCGCAGCTGTTTTCTCAATAGCATGGCCTCAATGCTGGTAATCCCTGTTTGCTCAAGGACAGCAACATTCGTCACATAGTCAGTCCAGTGTATATTTAGGATTGTGTGAAGACAGCACTGATGAGAAGACAGCACATTTGAGGATTCGTAGGTGTTGGCGATAGGTGACCCATGCTTCAGACCCATATAGGAGAATCAGACCCAAGGGAATCAGTAGCTACTGAAATGGACATCCAAGTGCCACCTCTGTGTTGATGGAGGCAGGCAGGATTTCCCAGGTACTGGTTGTGGGGGTCGGGAGCAGGTGAGGGTTCTGCCCTCCTTTCTGCTAGAGATCCCTGTGTACAACTAGTGGGCCACTGTGTGACACAGAATGCTGGACTAGATGGGCTGAGGCCCGATTCAGCATGGCTCTTCTTATGTTCTTATGTTCTTATGTTAGACAGCATGATAGCTCTGTACACACTGATTTTTGTGCTTTGCCTCAGGTACTTGTTGCTCTAGACTCTTTTGTGAAGCCTTCTGAATGCACTATATGCCTTTGCTAATCTGTGGTCTATCTCTTTATCAATATTGACATCTGAAGAGATGATGCTACCCAGGTAGGTGAACTACTGAACAGACTTAAGCACAGATTTGCCTATGCTGACGTGTGGATGATGGTGTTCTTCCTGTGGTGCGGGCTGGTAGAAAACTTCCGTTTTCTATTTATTCCATTTATTATTATTATATGAAATGTGGCTTTCATGTTGTGGGGTGGTATTTGTCAAGTGGAGGATTTGTGGTGTGTGTTTGGGATGGTGGTTGCAGAAGAGTGTGTGGTGTTGAGTGTGTAGGTTGTTGTTGTGAGTGTGTAGTGGTAGTGTGTTGTGGATATACGGTGTGTATGTGGAGTGTATTGTTTGGTTGTACTGTGTTTTTTTTCTTTTTAGCAGTGTTATGTATGCGTTGTGTGTGGGTCTGTTGTGTTGTGGGTCTGTAGAGGTAAGTATCGCGAGTTGTTTGGTTGTAATGTTTTGGTTTTGGTCGTTGTTAAGTTAGTGTATGTTGTTGTGGGTGTGTTTGGCTGGGCCGAAGGGCGGCAATGCGGCAGAAGCGACCCCGATCCTTCTGTCTTCACCCTGTGCCATCCGGATGGGTAGTAGAGGTGAGGCCAGCGCCCCCACGCCTCCTCCTTCTTGACCCTCCGTCCTCTGGAGGGCAGCCTCAGCGGCGGGAATGCTCTCCCCCAGGGAGTGCAGCGGCGGGGGAGCCCGTTGCCGCTGCTGCTCCGTGGCGGGCGCCATCTTTTATGGCGTCAGTTCTGGCCGGAAGTTGGGCGTGACTTCCGGTTGCTAGTGTTTGGGTGGTAGTTGCCGCCCGGACCCTTTTCCTGGCGGACCAACTTCCGGCGGAGCCTTTTCGGCCGGACCGGAAGTGGCTCGGCGGCCATTTTTGTTGTAGTTTTTTGGGGGTTTTCCCCCCGTGGTCCAGTGCTGCCTCCCCTGTTTGCAGTAGAAGGTAAGGTAAGTTTCTGGGTGTCTGGTGTTGTGGGAAGGGTGAGTCCGGGTTTGTTTTTCTTTTGGGAAGGTTTCTTGGGAAGGGAGGGAGGGTGTCTTTGGGGCTGGTTTTCAGGCGGGCGCTTCAGTGGCGAAGCGTGTGTGTCCGGCCGGGGGCGCCATGTGCGTGGATTTATTTTGGGAAGGTTTCGTGGGAAGGGGTGAGTCCAGGTTTGTTTTTCTTTTGGGAAGGTTTCTTGGGAAGGGAGGGAGGGTGTCTTTGGGGCTGGTTTTCAGGCGGATTGCGGGGTGCGTTTCTGTTGTTTAGTCTGTTGGATCGTTCCATAGCGTTTTGGCTGCCATGTGCGAACGTTCTAAACTTTCGCGCTGGCTGCCTAGAGGCCGGGGTGGGAGTTCCGTTGGCCGTTTTTGAGGAGTGGTGTTTGTCGGGGTTGTGAGGTATGTAGGGCCGATTTTTTGTGCCTATTAGGTACCTTATTGTATGGTTGTGTAGGCTGTCGATTTTAGTGCTTCTGCGTTGTATGGTTGCTTTGTCTATGATCGTCAATGCACGACCGTGTCAAAATTATATATATAGATGAGTGTTGGCACCTGTTGGGTCTTCTAAGGAAGAGCATTTTATGATTGGGGTTCCATGTTTGAGAAAGTCCTCTCCCATGTCACAACACAGTGTCTTGACCTCACTTGTAGGACACAGAGGAATCCCACTCCAGTAGACTTCAATTCCAAGCAGATATATAGGAAAAAGCACTCCCTCAAGTTTCAAGATCCCAAGTTATTTAGGAGTTTAGATGTCAACAGAAGAACCTTGAATTCACAGGGTTCTTCCCAAATGTTGTTGTGTTGTTTATTTATACACCCCATTTTTTCTCTCCACAAGAAGACTCAAAAGCAGCTTACATTAAAAGCATTTTAATACAGTTTAAAATCTACAAATATACAAACATTAAAATAGAGTTGAATATCACTAATATTTTTTAAAAAATCAGTTTAAATCCACAAAAACATATTAAAAACTAAAAAGCCCCAACCTGATCTTTAAAATGTTCTTCCTTAAAAGTCTGCCAGAATAAAAAAGCCTGCTGCTAAAAAGACAACAAAAAGGAGGCCATGCTGACTTCCTTGGGCAAGGAGTTTTCAAATGAGTCTGTATATAGATATGTAATGGCCAAGCCATCTTGCTCAAGGTACAACTGGTCCCTTCTTGAGAAATGACTTCTTGGGTACTTTGCATAAAGCACCTCAATGAAATGTCAACATTTACATGTAAAGTTATGTACAGTATGTGCCAACATTGTATTTAATGCCAAGATTATTCATCTGAATGTGCAACCACATGCACAATTTAATGTACCTATATCCAGTGCATATCAACAAGTTAAATAGCACTACATAGACAATCCTGCTTCTATCTAGACACAAATGTCCCATTAAATTTTGTATATCTACACAACACACCAATAGTGATACTGGTCCTTGTGTCACCTGCCATGGAAGACATGTGAGGTATGAATCTATCATTATTATTTTGGTCTTATGGCATCACCTCCATCCATTTCTTATTATCACTGTTGTCATCGCAACATAAGTGCGTAAGAGTGTTTTGCCTTTGGAAAAAGCCTATTGACAAAATGTGTGGGGATGTTATGTCACAATAATTGAGCACCGCTCTGAAGGCCAAGTTAGACGCAATTCTATTCAAGGAACAGTGCAAATGGATTTTGAACAATGGAGTGAAATGCTATTTTGAAAGGAAGTAGTTGGCAAATGGGATTCAGTGTGAATTGGTAGAGCCTTTACCTAGGCTTATCACATGTCATCATGTTCCAGGATTTCTCTCCTTTTTCAGCGCTATCATTTCTGTCTGGATAGATTTTTAAGAAATCTCCACTGCTCCTCATGTCCTCCCCACTGATACCATCTGAGAATTGTTATAGATTATTTGAAGTCATCAATTGACAAATGATAAACATGTGAAGACCACCATGTATAATTTCTTCTTGAGGTTCCACACGTGAAAACACAGAGTCATTGTTTCTTTTACTCAATCAATTTACCTGTAAAGAGATCTTTCTCTTTTTTGACAGTTTTCTACTTTATCAAGTGTTGTTGCCTTTTCTAATGAGTCAGATCACATGATACTTTTACAATAGTATTGTTGTTGTATGCCTTCAAGTTATTTCTAATTTACGGTGACCAAGGCAAACTTACCATATGGTTTTTTTTGGCAAGGGTTATTCAGATGGTGTTTATGCTTGCCTTCCTTTGAGGCAGAGGAACTGTGACTTGTTCAAGGTCATCCAGTGAATTTCCTTATCCAATTGGGGTTTTAAATCCAATGCTTCTTAATCCAATGCTCATCTTACTACACAACAGTGACTCTCCTAAATATGATAACCTAAGTCTAGTCATTTGGCTGCTACTGATAGTCCAAACCTGGCTTGCTCTAGAATCCATTTATTTGTCCTTCTGAGTAGCCCAAGGTATCTGCAGAATTCTCCTATAACACCACATTTCAAATGAGTTTACTTTTCCCCTGTCAGGTTTCTTCATTGTCCAGCTTTCACAACCACAAATAACAATAAATCAGAAGTACTATAACAGACAATCCTGACTTTGGTATTCAATGCATACTCAGCATCTGAGAACTCCAGTTTCAGTTCACAATTTCTGTCATTTACACTGTTTTTCTCCCATCACCCTGCAAAAAACCCCACAAAAAACCAAACCACTATTTCACAGGGAAATCAATGCTTATGATAAAACAGATATTTACGATCCTCTATTCACCAAATGGTGTTTTGACAGAAAAATGGCTCATTTTCAGACAGCACTTTAAGTAAATCAGTCTTCTCAACAGAAGGAGATTGGGTATAGTATCTTTGCCAGTGGATATTTGATTTTTCAGCAGACTATGTTAGCACAGATAGAATAGAATTAAAAACTGGAAAATTGCAAAGATACAAAACCAAGATTTGACATAATATGGAAACTTATAGAAAGGAAACTTATAGAAAAGCATAAGATAAATGTTGACATACAAACAAAAAAATACCTCCTTGCCACCATTATTAATTGAATACATAGCACCATCCAGTGGCAAGTGGTGACTTTCAAGTCAAGGGGAAAGTGAATGTGTTTGGTTTTCTAGTCTAGACTTAAAATGAACTGCCATGCCTATCATAGAATCATAGAGTTGGAAGAGACCTTGTGGGCCATCCAGTCCAACCTCCTGCCAAGAAGCAGGACAATCACATTCAAAGCACCCTCAACAGATGGCCATCCAGCCTCTGTTTAAAAGCCTACATAGAAGGAGCCTCCACCACACTTTGGGGTAGAGTTCCCCTGCTGAACAGCTCTCACAGTCAGAAAGTTCTTCCTAATGTTCAAGTGGAATCTCCTTTCCTGTAGTTTGAAGCCATTGCTCCACCTCCTAGACTCCAGGACAGCAGAAAACAAACTTGTTCCCTCATGACTTCCCCTCACATATTTATACATTGGTCTATAGGGGTGAGGCAAGATTCATTACATTCAATGTCTCTTTTAAACTTCAGACTAAAACCCAGAGTGGATGCACTGCCTCAAACTGGCATGGCAATCTCAAGCCTCCACCAGCACTATTAATAGACAATGCCCTTTCAGTCTAATCCTTAATGAGATGCAAGCCCTTCCTTAATTTATTGATTTCAAGATGGCTGGGATAAAGACAATACACAGGTATAGACTTTTTAAAATGTTAGCGATGTGGCAATAAACAAGTCATGAGTTCAAAGCCAGCCCAGGTCGGAGTGAGCTCCCAGCCATTAATAGTCTAGCTTGCTGTTGACCTATGCAGCCTGAAAGACAGTTGCATATTTCAAGCTGGAAATGTAGTACCGCTTTATGCGGGATGCTAATTTAACTAATTTACGATACCATAAAACCTTGCAGCAGTGTGCGTAAGAATGAGAAAATACTCCATCAAGGACTTGGTGTCACAAGTGGACGATGAAGCAGCTCCCCCTGTGGCTGGATTTGAGCATACCCTCACGAAGCTGGAAAGCTGGAATGTTAAAGTGCCTCTGTGTCTGTCTATATATGTTGTATGTTTATGGCGTTGAATGTTTGCCATATATATGTGCATTGTAATCCACTCTGAGTCCCTTGCATGGTGAGAAGAATGGAATATAAATACTGTAAATAAATCATGACTGAGTTGCAATTGTAAATACAAAGCATTTATCTGGATTTATTAATTCATAACTGTTTCACATTCATCACTATGATCATAATAATGATAATATCACCCCACCATGGTTTGGTGGTTTAGATATTGAACTTTGACTCTGGAAACCATGATTCAATTCCATACTCACTGGGTGATCATGTTTTAACTGTTGAAAATGTCCTTAATTTCAAACTGGGAAAGGTGGGATAATAATAACCACCACAATAAGAATGGTTATGATGGTGGTGGCAGCAGCTGGTATCCTGTTGGGACAGTTACAAATGTGAACCGAGATACACACTTGAAAATGTTTTGTAGTCACGGCCCTTTAGTATAGGGGTGTGAAAGGCTCCCAATCTCTACATACTAGAAGCAGCCATCATGGTCAATGGTGGTTTGTTCCATTGCTAACTGGGAAGTAGCTGGCTGAAAGTCTGACCCAGTCTCATGAGCTGTTTCCAACAGAAGGGAGAATTGTAAGGAGAGTCTTACACCTGCCTATCACAGTGGAGATTTCTCATGTTAAAAGTGGTCTGCTGATTCCCAAGTGAACCATCATTATCGATCACAAAAAGAGTTGGGCCAAAAGTCATTGTATAGGACAGACATGGGCAAACATTTTTGCCTTGGGGCCATATTATGGACCCACCCAAAAGGGCCGGGCTAGGATGGAAGGCAGCCAGGCACGTGCTGGCTGAAACGTGCCTGGGAGGGGGAGGACCCATCATCCACATCCTTATGCTGGGAGGAAAACGAGGCATGTGGTGACTGCCTCAATCCCCTCTGTTACACAGCAGCGTATTTTTACCCAGTGACCCAGCTGCCCAATGTCCAAATGCAAAAGACTCACAGACAAGAATAAAAGTGAACAGAAAAATCTTTACTCTTTACTCAGCAGAGATGAAACATAAACTGACAATGTTGCATACAAAAATCAAGCAGTGCAACCCTTGTAAGAAACATAAAATAAGGCATCTTCGTCTTACATCAAATTAGTGATCAAAAACAAACCTTGAGTAAATTACTATTCCACCATAGCCTCATTCATAGTAGTTTCTCCAAACTGCTCCCCAGAGCAAAGCCTTTGAGCATAGATCTCCTCCGAAAAAAAGCTCTCCAGGATCTCTCCTTCAGCTCTCCATCCTTCATCCTAAATGTATTCTAAAAACGCATACAAATATAGACCCTTGGGTGTGGTTTAAGCTTGTTAGTTGACCTACATTACCAACTGTACATGATTATTAGCACTATAAGGTTTTTCTTCAACACACACAAACACACACACACACACTTGGTCCTGCTATGACTTACCACAACACTCTTGTCGTTATGCCAGGAGGAGAGCAATTCACACAGTGGCTGAAAATGCTGAGAGGATATGGAAAATGAGGAAGGCCTGAGGTAAGTGCCTAGGGTGCCACATTCTCTCCCCGAGCCTTAGTTTGCCCGTGCCTGGTATAAGACATAACTATGCTTTTTATGCATATGTAAATCTGCAACAGGATTTTGTCCAATAATAATATGCTTATTCAAAAAAAAACGAGGGGAAAGAAATCAATAATTTTATAGCATTTTACTCAAAAGGGTAATCAACTTTACAAATCAATTAAAGCAATTTTATTTCCACATCACACTTAAAAGCTGATATTTGCTAATCAGAAACTGCCCTGGATATTTATGTCTGTTTAAGTTTGTCCTTACTGTTGTATGCATTTGTAATCACCTTGTTTTATGCTCATTGGCATGTCATACAAATGCATCCGGCAGACCTTTAAATTTGATTGCTGCTTTTAAAGTCTCCTTCGCCAAGTGCATCCAGTTGTGTTGATAGAACATTTGCCCTAAGACATGATATTGAACTGATAAATATGGAGAAAAGGATCACTGTCTTCAGGTCTGTCATCTTCTATAGAAAACAAACTACTAATGTTTAAGCTGTCTGGAAATGTAATAAAAATTTAAATAGTGTCTCATATAAAATTAAGTCACATTCACACAAATATTTATGGACAGTATGGAATCCAAAATGCTTGTCTAATAGAGAAAGGGCAATGACGCCATGCCATGGAAATAATTTACTTCTTTATTTATTTATTCACAGTATTTATATTCCGCTCTTCTCACTCTGAAGGGGACTCAGGGCAGATCACAGAACATAGAACACATATTAGGCAAGCATTCAATGCCATTATACACCAACAAGACAGACAAATGTACATAGATAGAGGTATATATAGGCTTTCCCATCTTTGGCAACTTGGAGGCTGTGCTCAGTTTCGGCCACAGGGGGTGCTGTTGCTCCATCTTCCCTGCCGAAGAGCTTTGTTTGGAAACTTCCTCCTTGATTGAATGACCAGAATTTTCCGGCATTTATTTATTTATTTATTATTTACTGCATTTATGTACCGCTTTTTTCACCCCTGAGGGAACTCAAAGCAAGGAGTCTTTCCAGAGTGCTTGAAAGAGGCGGTGGTAGCTCCATTACTGAAGAAACCATCATTGGACCCCGCGGTTCCCTCCAACTACCGCCCAGTGTCGAATCTTTCGTACCTGGGCAAGGTAGTTGAGAGGGCAGTAATGGAGCAGCTGCAGTCCTTCTTAGATGATACAACATGGCTTGACCCCTTCCAGTCCGGCTTCCGTTCGGGGCATGGGACGGAGACGGTCCTGGTCTCCATCACAGACCAACTCCGCTGCCAGCTTGACCAAGGCGGGTCTGCGCTGCTCGTGTTATTGGACCTCACGGCAGTGTTTGACACGGTCGACCACAATCTTTTGATCCACCGCCTGGCCATGGCTGGAGTGAGAGGGGTTGCCTTGAAGCCGTCACTGGATGGCTGTGAGCCAGTAGGTTGAGGGTGAATCCGGCGAAGACGGAGATCTTGTGGCTGGGCCGCCCGGGTGGGGTAGGCACCCGGCTTCCGACCCTGGATGGTGCGGCGCTGCATCCAGCGCCGTCAGTGAAAAGCCTAGGCATCCACCTGGACTCCCAGCTGACCATGGAAGCCCAGGTCTCCATGGTCAGCAAGGCGGCGTTTTTCCATCTCCGCCAGGTGAGGAGGCTGGCTCCCTATCTATCCCGGAACGACCTAGCCACAGTGATCCAAGCCACGGTCATCTCGAGGCTAGATTACTGTAACGCGCTCACGTTGGCCTGCCTATGTCGTCGATCCGAAGCTCAAGCTGGTGCAGAACACCGCCGCCCGGCTCCTGTCTGGGGCTCCAGCAGGATGCCGAATAACTCCAGTCTTGCGGGATCTGCACTGGCTGCCTATTGAGCACCGGGTCGCCTTCAAAGTGCTGGTTCTTACCTTCAAGGCTATTCACGGCCTGGGGCCAGCGTATCTGAGGGACCGTCTCGCCCTATACTGCCCATCGAGATCACTGCGGTCTGAAGAGGCCAATTTACTGGTTGTACCATCTACTAAGCTGGCTCGTTTAACATCCACCCGCCGGAGGGCGTTCTCTGTGATAGCTCCCACGCTATGGAACGCCCTCCCGGTCGAGGCCAGAGCCCTGAGGGACCTACTCCCCTTCAGACGGGCCTGCAAAACTTATTTGTTTAGGCAGGCCTTTGGGGAGTAGGCCCTTGCATCTGCAATGGACCGATTTTTCGGCCACTGTTCATTGTTTATTGCTTTAATTGTTTTAACCGTTTTAACTGTTTTAATTGTATTGCATGTTTTAAGTGATGTATGTTCCCTGTGTTTTTATGCTGAACCTCTGGCACTGTGCCATTGGCCTTGTGAGCCGCCGCGAGCCCTCGGGAGTCGGCGGTGCAAAAATCCAAATAAATAAATAAATAAATAAATAAAGTGGTTTCCAACATAATAGTGCCCAAATTCAATATTTTACATACATGTGAAAACCAAAACCTAATTTCTAGACCACAACATATACTATAAATTACAAACCTTAACCATATTACACATATTAGCATAGAACAACATATATAATAAAACAGTTATTTAAAATCACACAATCCAGGAGCATAAATTTAAGGAACCATATGGGTGCCTTAAATACCACCCTGCTTTAAAGTGGTACCTATTTATCTACTCACATTAGTTTTCAAACTGCTGGGCCAAAGGCCTGGAGCTCACCCTAGCCCGGGCTTCAAACTGTCAACCTTCCAATTGGCAAGATTTACTGAAGCTGGCAGCTAATCTACTGTGCTAAAGCCCGGCCCTTATATGGTGAATTTGCTCCAGGTTTTAGTCTGAACTTTGCAAGAATTCTCCAAACTACCAAATAGGTAGTGTATTGGATATCCTGTCATGTCTGGCTAAAACCCATTGTAGATTTGCTGTCTTGTTATTCATATAAGAGCCACAATTAGCAGTCAGGATGAGAAGAAACAGTCTAAATTCAACACTAAAAAGAGTTGTAGATACTGGTGACTCACTCCAAGTTATAGTTTCCATTTCAAAAGTGCAATCCAAGGTGCTGAATCTATCTTAAGTACAGTACAACCCCCATATATGCCCCCTGACATTGCATGGATACATTAAACTGTGTATAATAGTAAATCCTATTGAAATGAAGGATTTCTGGACCAAGAATACCATAAACCCCTGCTGAAGAACCAAGAAAAGACCCATAGGGTACATATTCTGTTGGACATGCATAAATGAAACCATAAGTAACTCCCATGGATATGGCAGTTGTCCTGTCTATTGAATACATCATACAGGATTTTATTGCAAATTACACAATAAAATTCTCCTGCAGCAGTCCTCAGAGTTTGGTAGAGCCTCATTCTCTGGAGATTTTAAACAGAGGCTGGATGGCCATCTGTTGGGAGTGCTTTGATAGTGTTTTCTTGCATGGCAGAGTGGGGTTGAACTGGATGGTCCTATAATTCTGATTCCAGACTGCCTTGACTCACCAGAATTTGTGGCCAGCCATAAACAATCTGCTACTCATGAAATTTATGGAGATACTTGCGACTATGCCTGGGGAAACTATCGCTTTACTTTTGAAAGTGATGGATGATGATGAAAGAGAGAGAGAGAGATGAAAGAGAAAGAGTACATTTTTGCATATACAAATGCATATAAGTGACTTAGTATTAGCATGCCTGGTAGAAAAATGTGTATTATTTTGCATATTATTTTCTACCCTAAACCTACTAGCATGAAAAATTAAATCTAAAAAGAACACTCTGTAGACGATGGAGCAGACACATGAATGGAAATTTGTTTGTGCTTTAAGCACAACTAAGTTATGTAATGAATGGGTCCCTGAGCACATCTTGCTTAATCCCAAGTTAGAAGCCAAGATGACAAAACTGAGGCTGTCATACTTTGGATGCAGCTCATTGGAAAATATTTTAATACACATTGGAGTATTAAATCTTATATAATCTTTTTAGCTACGAATGATTAAGTAAGTAATATCTTGTAATGGAGATTCGAGCTCAGACCCTCATTCACCCATGGCCTCCCATAGGGTAACCTTGGTCAAGTCAATCTCTCTCAGCCTCAGGGGAAGGCAAAGCCAATCCTCCTCTGAACAAATCTTGCCGAGAAGACCCTGTGACAGGTTCCCCAAAGTAGGAAATAACAAACGTAATCTCTTCCAGTCTACCACTTGGCTCCCATCACACAATCTATCTGAACAACCAGCAGCTGTACCAAGAGATGAAGGTTTCTACTATTGTGAACTAGGGTGTAATCAGATGGTGTTTCAAATTCCCTTCTGCCAGTGAACAAGGCTGAAACAACAACAACAACATTTCATGTCTATCCTGCCAGCATCTACCCGAAGGGACTCAGGGTGGCTAACAAAGTACAGTGAAGTGCCACATATGAACAATACATAGATCTAAAAATGATAAAAACATAAAATAAAATCATGCACACATATAATTAAATTATAAAACATTTAAATTCATAAAACACAGTCATAGCTGTGAATAAAAACAGGTTGTTTTCAATTGACACACACCCAGTGCTGAAGTGACGTCGACAGTAAGTCCTCGGACTAGCCCTTAAAATTCTATGTAAGATCAAAGGCTTGCTTAAAAGCCATGTTTTAAAACTGTATCAGAAGGCTTGAGTGAGGGGGGCTAGCTTAATCTCTCTAGGGAGGGCATTCCAGAACTGGAGGGGGCACCACCAATTGTATTTGGGACAGTGGTAGAACCAAGGGAAGGGCCTCCCCGGCAGATCTCAGAGCCCATACTGCTTCATAGAAGGAGATGCAGTCTCGAAGACAGATTGGACCTGAAGTGTATAAGGCTTTATAGGTGACTAGCTGTACCCGGCACGCGTTGCTGTGCCCTATTTAGGAGATGCGAGAAAGTCTGAGTATGTAAGGGTTGGAATTGTTGTTAGTGAATTGGGTGTTTTATGTTTGTGACTCAGCTCTTTGCCTGCAGTCCTTCGGGTTTTACTTGTACCATGGCCAGGACGGATCAGCTTGGGGAGGGCTTGTCCTGTCAGGGGATCTCTATCTTCACAGGTGAGTCCAGTGTCTGTTGGGGGACTGTTAAAAATCCTTTCCATATCCTTTTTAGCCACCTTTCTCAAGATCATGTCTAGCTTACTTTCTGCTCCTCTCTTTTTCAAGATGTCCTGCTGTGTGTGTTTTGCACCCATTGGTCGATGTCCGATGAGGCTTTGAAAGTGTTGGAGGAGGCTCTGGCTGACAGTTTGTTATGGGTCGGAATGTTCATGTTGGCTGGCCAGTACAGCAGTTATGCAAATCTGCCCTTATTGGCAGCCAATCATGTTATCAGAATGTAGAGGCTGGGGGAGTCTTTGGCAGCCCCGGAGGATGCTGGGAAATGTAGTTTTATTTTTACTCGTTGTTTTGGGGGCCTTTTAGTTTTTTGGGGGGGGGAGTTTCTTTGCTACAAACGTACCTTGCTTGAGGTAAGTTTTGTGTTTCTGCGTTGTAAGGTTTCTCTGTTTGAGGTAGTCTTCACATGACGACTGTTCCTTTATATATATATATATATAATCACACTTTGAATTGGGCCCGGCAACTTAATGGAAGCCAACGGAGCTGCTTTAACAGGGATGTAGTATGCTCCCTGAAGTTAGTCCCAGTTAGCAACCTGGATGCCAATCTTTGCACTAATTGCAGCTGTCTTCAAAGGCAGCTCCACATAGAGTGTATTGCAGTAGTCCAATCTGGATGTAATTAAGGTGTGGACCACCATGGCCAAGTCAGACTTTTCAAGGTACAGCCGAAGCTGGTGCACTAGTTTTAACTGTGCAAAGACCCTCTCAGCCACTGCCAACACTTATTCTTCAAGCATCAGCACTTTGTCCAGGAGGACACACAGACTGTGGATCTGTGTCCTCAGAGTGAGTGTAAATCCGTCAAGCACAGGTTATTTATTTATTTATGGCATTTTACCCCGCTCTTCTCAACCCCTGAGGGGGGACACAGAGCGGCTTCCAAAAGGCATAATTTGATGGCTACATCACAATCGCTGTATAAAACACAATATAAAACCCTCCAGCAACAGCAATTAATAGACATTTCCATTGCATATGTTCAAAAATGGGTCCTGGTTTTCTCTGCCTCCCAATTGATATCATCAACAATTCCTATTTTGTTAAATGATGAAATGAGATTCCTGTGTATTCTATGCTGAACCTTAAATCCATGCAAGTCTGCATGTTGCCCTGCTTCTTTTTCCATTTGCCTTCTGTCCTGTTCTGCTCATTTACTCCCTGGGTATAGGTTCCCACCCTATACCCCAATCAGCCTCGTGACTGACTAGGAGGACTTGTCTGGATTAAACTTCAGTCTGTTGACCCTCACAGCTATCCATCACAGTCCATCACAGCTGCCAAGTACCAGTTCAGGATCCAGGGAGCTTCCTTGGAATGAGGTGGGAAAAAGTAGTAGAGTTGTGGGTCATCCACATAGAGATGGCACCCAACTCCAAAACTCCAGATGACCTCATGTAATAATAATACACTTTATTTATATTCTGCTTTATCTCCCCAGAGATACTCAGAGTGGATTACAGTACACATAAGGTAATCATTCAATGCCATTTTACATGAACAATAGCATACTGTACAATACACAATCTCTGGCATCTGGGGGCAATGCTCAACTTCCTGCCATGGGAGGGAGGTGCTCTTTTTCCATTTTTCATGCCAAAGGAGTCTGCTGTCTGCAGATATCTCCAGTTTTTTTGCCAGCATGTCTGCATGGGGTGCCTTTTTACCTTCCCACCTAGGCAGTACCTATTGATCTACTTGCATTGCATGCTTTTGAACTGCTAGGTAGGCAGAAGATAAGGATGACAGTGGGGAGCTCATCCTGACTCACCCTCCGGTCAGCAGCCTTTCCTGCAGCTAGCAGCTTTAACCGCTGTGCTACCACGAACCTTTGCTACTTTGGCCCTTTGCTACCACAACCCTTATGTATAAACTGAGTATAGGTTATCCAGCCAAATTATGGATTTTGCTATGGATAAGTCAAGGGTCATTTTGCAGAGAGTGGAAAGTGTCATGACTGCCTCAATTTTTCTTCCACACCTTCAAAAAGACAGAAGTGTTGCCACAACACAAAGAGTAGAAGGGATCGGTGCTTCTTTTCATTTTTCCAAAGATGGACTAAACTCACACCTTTTACCACTCTACTCAGAGAAAAGAATGACTCCTTTTTTGATAAAAGGTACATTGCCCTATGGATAAGTCAACTGGTTTTTGTGTTGATTTTTTGACTAAAATTGACTAAAATTCAGTTAGTTGCATAAACCTTGTATTATCTGAACAATGTCCTGCATGTTTTAATCTACTACTACAATATACCCATGAAAGCAAGAATCTTGGGCAATAGCATTTAAAATGTATTTGTCAGTTATTTGAAACCACTTTCACTTTGAAGATGCAAAAGATCCCTATGAACTTGCACTTCCTTAGAGCTGTGGTTGGATCTCTTCTTAATGCAGCAAACACAAAGTCCTTTTTAAGCTCATTCTCATATGTTTTTCTTTTTCAGAATAAGTTCAGAGATCATGTCTTCTTCGGAGCAGATTGACATTGTCAAAACAAATATATTAGATTTGGGGGGAGAGAAAAACAATTCCTGGTTCTTTGGGGGTTTGACCGTGACATACCTAATGAAGTTGACAAAGAGGATATTTCTCTTGGGATGACGACTGGGGGACCAAGAAAGGAAAAGAACCAAAGAAGAAAATGAAGAAATGAAAAGCCTTCTTTGTTTCTTTTTCATCTATTAAACTCTTTCCCAGCTCCCATGTACACGAAGGTGTATTCTCTTAAAGGTCTTAGTGCAAAGTTCATTCATTAATGGACCGTTTTGAACTAGAAATGAAAATACGAAAGGCAGCCAACTGGGAAGTCAGGACTGCAATAGGACGGCATTTCATTCTGCATCATATATGTTTATGGCAGAAAGGCTTGTCACATTTCCTCTCCAAAATGGAATTTTGCTTCCAAGAGGGAAATGACATTTTCAAAATAGCTTCCATTCCTTTCAGTTAAAAGGTAAAGGGGACGTTTGGGGGAATGTTAATAGAATTCTCTCTCTCCTTCTCTTCCTCCTCCCTCTCTTTCTGCATCTCTCTTGATATGTGAGCTATAACCTATATACTTTTTGTTTTATTTATTTATTTACAATATTTATATTCCGCCCTTCTCACCCCACAGGGGACTCAAGGCGGATTACAATGCACATATACATGACAAACATTCAATGTCATTAGACAGACAACATATATAAGCAGACACAGAAACAATATAACATTCCAGTTTTCTGGCTTCATGAGGGTAGACTCAGTCCCAGCCACAGGGTGAGGTGCTGCTTCACCATCCACTTGTGACACCGAGTCCTTGATGGAGTACTTCCTCATTCTTACGCACACTGCTGGAAGGTTTTATGGTGTTGTAAATTAGTTAAATTAGCCTCCCCGCATAAAGTGGTACCTAAGTTTCCTACTTAACAGATGCAACTGTCTTTCGGGCTGCAAAGGTCGACAGCAAACTAGACTCACTCTGACCCAGACTGGCTTTGAACTCATGACCTCTCAGTCAGTAGTGATTTAATGCATCTGCCTACTAACTAGCTGCACCACAGCCTGGTCCTATTTTGTTAAAATATTTATACCTCACTTTATATCAAGAATCTCAGTCAAGTCTACCAAAAGCATTAAAACAAGATGCACAACTAATAATAAAATAAACCAAAAACATATTAAGCTGCAGTAATATTGTTGCTGTTGTTGTTGTTGAGAATTTTACTACACTACTTTGCTACAAATTTTCCCTGAATTTTCCCTCATGCTTACAATGCAATACATTTTAAAATTAAAAAAAAACAGATTTAAAAGAAATAAAACTACGTACACCATATTTGGGATGCACTAATGAAGCTCCGAAGATTTGATGAAGAATTAAGTTATAACTTTTCTTTTTTTTTTTTTTTTTTTATAGACCGCTCTCTCTGGAGCCCAGAGCGGTTTACAGCATAAAATCAATAAAACATCAATAAACAGATAAAAGACGCCTAAATGACACAATGGTCCTGTTTCCCTGACTGCTAATGTAACGCTTCAACCTGGCCTGGTTTTGAGTGGTTTCCTGCCCTTTGATCCTTTCCCAAATCTTCTTAATATGAGACCAGCCTGGTTTGGACTGCCTCTCTTTTTATAGCTCACTTGGACTAGCAGTTTTTTGGAATCCAGGCTTTCCTTTCTCCCAGCAGCCCATCACTACCACTAAAAAGGAAGGAATGTTGACATTATGGAGTGCAGATTGGATGTCCTTCTTCCAGAAGGACAATGCTGTGACCTTTAAATACACACACACTGAGCTGTTTGAATGTTCTTGTTGATAGTGATAACATCATGGCCATTTTCTGTGTGCTTTGAAGTTAGCATTCTGTACTCCTTGGAGACACAGGGCAGGACAAGAGTCCATCAGTAAATGGGTGGTGAACCGAGAAGATCTGTCCTTTAAGAATATAGAAAGAAAGAAAGGTTTTTTAAAAGAAAAGAGTGCAAATCAATCTGAGACCACCGTGGTTTGCTTCCCATAAAGTAACTATTGGGGAGGGGGGAATGATCACATTGCACCCTCAATAGCATTTCTCCTTCGTACAATTTTTTTCCTTAGTCTCCAAATTTCTAGCATTAGACATGGAAAATAGTCCTTGCTTAGGATTCTTCTATTTGTTGTATTCATGTTTCCTTTGGAATGTTGCATTTTTTCTTTGCTTTTTTTCATGTCAGGAGCGAGACATCTCTGATGTGCAAGACATCTCTGGTGTGACTGAATTGGCCATCTGCAAGGACATTGCCCAGTGATGTAGGGCACAGACAGCCTGTGATAATGCAGCATGTCTCATTAAGAGTCACATCCACTGT
Source organism: Anolis apletophallus (assembly GCA_030556195.1). Taxonomy (NCBI): domain Eukaryota; kingdom Metazoa; phylum Chordata; class Lepidosauria; order Squamata; family Anolidae; genus Anolis; species Anolis apletophallus. The sequence goes on along the minus strand of JARBWK010000005.1, from coordinate 14,500,942 downwards.
TTTAGCATGGTGAGATGTGTTCCACACTGGCATGCATACTCAGCAGCAGAGTAGCAAAGCACATGGGCAAATGTCTTCACTGTATTTGGTTGTGCTCCCCAGGTTGTGCCAGTCAGCTTTCGTATGATATTGTTTCTAGCACCCACTTTTTGCTTGATATTCAGGCAGTGCTTCTTGTAGGTTAGAGAACGGTCCAGGGTAACTCCCAGGTATTTGGGTATGCTGCAATGCTCCAGTGGGATTCCTTCCCAGGTACTCCTCAGAGCTCGAGATGCTTGTCTGTTCTTAAGATGGAAAGCACATGTCTGTGTTTTAAATGGATTAGGGATCAGCTGATTTTGCCTGTAATAGACAGTAAGATCACCTAGAGCAGGGGTGCTCACACTTTTTCAGCATGGGAGCTACTGATTAAAAAACCAAGTTCCAAAGATCACTTACCCAGAAATGTAAAATGTATAACTATTTTCTTATTTATTTATTTATATTTATTATTCATGTTTATGTACCGCTCCTTCCAGCAGGCTCGGGTCAGTTTACATAAAATGAAGTTATAAAATATCAACATTTCAATTTAATAACAACAATATAAAACAGAGCATAAAAATACATCCAACCACCCCATTTCTCCCACACTGCCATATTACCACACATATTATCAGCCAGAAAGTAAGAAGAGAGGCTTTCGAACTGCAAGGTCATTTAATACTCAGCAAGGTAAACAAAGGGGCATGCAAAAATACATCCAACCACCCCATTTCGCCCACATTTCCATATTCCCCAACATATATTTCTCAAGGAACAAAGCAAGCAGAGAGGCTTTGGAGCTAAAAGGCCATTTTTAAACATTAAAAATAAAACAAAGAGACATGCCACAGAACAATCAAGCACCCACCCCGAAGTAAAAAGACCGACCTTTGAGATGCGGTAAGGAAATGACCCCAAAGCGTCCTTCTTCTTCTCCTCCGTCGTTGCTCCTATTTCCACGCCACCAGCAGGCGTGCCGCCTCCAAGAGCTCACGAGAAGTCCGAGGGGCAGAATGGGCGCTTCTGCACATGCGCGCGGGGCCAGCCATGCATCGCGTCATCCTGGCACGCCCCCTTTGGTCTCCTAAGACTCTGAGTGGCTGGAGAAGGATGGAGGGAGGAGGAGGAATCCAAAAGAGGGGACCCATTCTGCCTCTTGGACTCTGGAGCTTTTGGAGGTGGTGCGCATTACAGTGACATCTCTATGTTCTTGGTTATGTCTTTGTATCTGTTATTATTTCAATTTTATAAGTCATTTAAGTCCTATTTTTGTGAAGGAAATTTAAGTAAATTCATCATCACCACCATGGTCTCTGGAAATCAGAGTAACAATATAAAAATGTGAAAATATATTAGGAAAGTTAAAAAAATGACACTCAAGATAAGCTCAAACAACAGTATCTATTAAAGCTTAGTCTTCACATTTCAGATGGAAATAATTTATAGGCTTCTGTAGAAATGTTCAGGATGTATTCCAAAGCAGGCTTGATAGGGCAGTAAGTCCAATTGATTTTAATTAGATTTATAGCTAGATAAACATGCATAGAATTAGGCTGTCAAGCTTGGCTGATGCCGAGTCTCCAGAGGAAAGGATCTCCATAGTTGCCCCTGACAATAGTAGCCTCTGCATGGCTGCTCACAACCAAGTCTCTTTTAGTTCAATGAGACTTACTCTAAGATAAAGTATTACAGGATTTTGAGAGTAGAAATGAGACTGTGGAAAAAATACAATAGAGGCAAGTGTAATGAAATGGGAAGCAAGTGCTTAGACCATATAACAATATAACAGTATTGTATCTATACTGACAGAACAAGTGGTGTAGGCAGGCATAGTGCAGCATTGTTTCTTTCCTTTCATTCAAGAATAAGAGAGGATAAGGTGTCCGAGTCAATGATTTCAAGGTGGGTGAAAGATAGCATTTCCCTGAATTACAGTTATTTATTTATTTATAATAAATATTTATTAGAAATATTTATTTACTTACTTACTTACCTACAGTATCTATATGCTCACACACCAAGACCATAGCCAACAGCTCATTCAACTAGATCACAGGATCATAGAATTGGAAGAGACCTCAAGGGCAATCCAGTCGAGCCCCATTCTGCTATGCAGGAATATATAACCTAAGCAATCCCCAGCCTCTGTTTCAGAATCCTCCAGAGTCTGTACCACACTCAGAAACAGCATATTCCACTGCCCATATTCCTAATGTTTAGGTGGAATCTCTTTTTCCTGTAGTGTGTTTCCATTGCTCTATTTGGTAGACTAGGCATGGGGAAAGTTCAGCTCTCCCAGTGTTTTGGACTTCAACTCCTACAATTCCTAACAGCTTTACTTATCAGAAAATCCCAAGATAAAGGGCTCTGGAGCTGGTCCAATGCAGCACTATGAGTTCTTTGGCCATTCATGTTGTTGTTGTTTATTCATTCAGTCGCTTCCGACTCTTGGTGACCTCATGGACCATCCCACGCCAGAGTGCCCTGTCGGCCGTCACCACCCTCAGCTCCTTCAGAGTCAAGCCAGTCACTTCAAGGGTACCATCCATCCATCTTGCCCTTGGTTGGCCCCTATTCCTTTTTCCTTCCATTTCCCCCAGCATCACTGTCTTCTCTAAGCTTTCCTGTCTTCTCATGATGTAGCCAAAGTACTTCATCTTTGCTTCTAATATCCTTCCCTCCAGTGAGCAGCCAGGCATTATTTCCTGGAGTTTGAACTGGTTTGACCTCTTTGCGATCCAAGGCCCTCTCAGAATTTTCCTTCAACGCCACAGTTCAAAAACATCCATCTTCCTTCTCTCAACATTCCTTATGGTCCAGCTCTCAAATCTGTAGGTTACTACAGGGACTACAATTGCTTTAACTATGGGGATCTTCATTGCCAGTGTGATGGCTCTACTCTCCACTATTTTATCGAGATTAGTCATTGCTCTCCTCCCAAGTATTAAACATCTTCTGATTTCCAGGCTGCAGTCTGAAATCCTTTGCTGGAGTTGGCCATTCATGGAATCATGGAATCCTAGAGTTGGGATGAAACCTCAAGGAACATCCAATCTAACTCCCTGCCATGCAGGAAGACACAGTCTAAGCACTCCTAGCAGATGGCCATCCAACCTTTGTTGAACACTCCAAGGCAGCCTATTCTACAGCTGAACAGATCTTATCACCAGGAAGGTGATGGAAGCTCCTTTTCTCCAGTTTGAATTCATTACTCCATGTTCTAGTCTCTAGAGCCAGCACTTTGGGATGTAAGCACTCCAGGACCAGCTCCACTACTGCTGTGTTGTGCTTTTGACCTGTGTGTTATGTGGACTCACTGCAGCAATTCGGCCTGCCTTGTTTGTACACATTTGGGGCTCGGTGGCTGCTAAAAGAAGCAGCGGTCAAACAAAGGAGAGGCAAGACAGATACCCTCCAAAAGTTTTATTTCCTGATGTCCTGATTACAACAAGATATTTTTTATCACATTTACTAGCTGCAGCATTCTATTCTGCTGAAAATCACATTAGTCAGCACTGTATGTATTTTGTACACCATGCATTAGGGTTATCAATTTTTGAAATGCAAAAAGAGGACATACAGGGCATCCCAAAATATATAACCCTTTAAAAGCTAATGGTATTTGTGGGGATGATTTAAAGTAAGTAAATACATTTATGTTGGCGAATAAATGTTATAAGTGATCAGAGTTACAAATTCCATCTTAAATTGCAGTTTTATACACAATGTTCAAATTGTGCTCTTGTTCAGCCATGTGCTACTCACATTTTCAAAGCCCAGAGTTACAAACCTCATATCTTTTAGAATTTCACAAATGGCTTTCTTGGAATCATTGTTTTGTATAAGGGATATCATTTTTCTACATCTATGTATATAATAAAAGTCAGTGTTTGCGGCGGGAGGTGCGGCCGGAGGTGCGGAGGAATATGTGGCAGCTTTTCAATTGGTCTCCCCGGTGGGATTATTTGCATAAATGACTCCGATTGGCCAGCCACCCAACATTCCAACACTCCTAGGCAGCACAGAGAGGAAAGGAAGGGGCCTGAGGCAGACCTAAATGGCTGGAGTTGAAGTTAGCCAGTTGACAGTTTTTACCGTTGGAAATGGAATGTTCACTACCTTCACCCAATACACTTCACAAAAAACACTGCAAACCCCTACAAATCACAGACTAAACCCACAATTGACAGTAAGGTTTCATTAACTTGATTTTCCTGACTAGGCCTCACCTAATGGAATACTGTTTAAGGCATGAATTGACAGTAAGGCTTCATTAATTTTCCCAACTAAGCCTCAGGTCATGGGACATTGCGTATGGCCTGAATTGACAGTAAACAAATTTGGCACACAGAACCCCCATGATCCAATCCACATCCTGGCGCAGTTTGGAGGAGAATAGGCCATGGACGATGGGACTCCCAGCACCTTCCCTCACTTCCCAAGACCACTACAAGCCACATAAACAACTGATAAAGACCAACCTTGGCACAAAAGGCCTTTCTCAAATAACCCGGGCAGCACCGGGTCCCCAAGCTAGTCATTATATAAAATGGAAGTTGAGCAACCATGGATTTTGATCCTAGATCCAAACTACAGAGGATACCAAGGCACTGTACAACCTGAATAGTTTATCTTTCTGGGAAAAACCAAACCTTGATTTTGCTGTTTGATTTAAGAGTCATCATTTTACAATGCCATTGTATACAATGAGATTTCAGCATCCAGGGCTTTTGGTATCCATGGAACCAAACCCCAGCAGATACTAAGGGCCAACTGTGCCCATTTTTGAGAACCAAAAGTGAATTTCTGGACATTTTGAGCATTGTGGTTTTATCATTCAGCCCCCGGAGGGTTCCTGGGCATAATATTTGCCAACAATTTGCTACTGTTGCCAGCCCCTGCTTTATAGCATGGTTGCTAAAGAGAAAAACATAAAAGAACAGCAGACTGGCTATCGTCACTTGTCTCTTTGCTTGGCAAGATATAAACTGATTGCTCATTAATGAGGTCCAGCCAGTAGGAATTAATTCATTAATTGGGATGAAGAGATTATCTATGTTTATGAGGGTTGCCACAGCAACCGGCGCCGGGCTGACAAATGTTTCAGAACTCGAAGTGGAAGGTCTGCAAAGCCGACGAGAGCGAATTGAAACCTGAACACAACCAATTCCATAGAGGAATATCTCTCTTCATCTCAGCAACCAATGAATATTTCTTCTCTCTCTTCATCTAAACCCTTGTGTCTCATTGTTTTAGTAGCATAAGGACAAAAAGTAACTGCTCATTATTTAAAAAGCTGCAAAGTGATTCTTCTTTGGTTGAACAATCAGGGAAGATTCTTTAAATCAATCAATGTACAGTGTTCCCTCATTTATTGCTGGGGTTAGGTTCCAGGACCTTCCGCAATAAGCGAAAAACCACGAAGTAGGGATACTTTATTTATTTATTTATTATTCACTCTTATATACCGCTCCTTCCGGCAGGCTCAGGGCGGTTTACATGGTGCACATACAGAATACAGTAACAGTTTAATACATCCTACAATGCATAAAACATAAAAACAGAAAAGCATAAAAATTCAACTATCCCGAAACAGCCATCTGCGGTATCGCAATTTAGCTTCAATTTATGTCAGACTTCATAGGCCGGTGAGGTTAAAAGCTTGTTTGAACAAGAAAGTCTTACAAGCTCGCCGAAACGGGGCTAAGTCAGTGATAGCGCGAACCTCGTCTGGCATGGAGTTCCAGAGGGAAGGTGCAGCCGTGTAGAAGGCTCTCGATCTCGTTGATGATAACCTACGGGAGTGGATCGATGGGACAGCTAGAAGTTTTTGTTCTTCTGAGCGTAGTGATCTCGGGGGGACATTTGGGGTGAAACGGTCCCTCAGGTACACTGGCCCTAAGCCATACAAGGCCTTAAAGGTCAACACCAGCACCTTGAAAACGATCCGGTACTCTATTGGTAGCGAATGCAGTTGCTGCAAGATGGGTGTTATATGCTCTTGGACTGACGCTCCCACCAGAAGTCGAGCAGCAGCATTCTGCACCAGCTTGAGTTTCCTGATTGTTGCCAAGGGAAGGCCTATGTAGAGGGCGTTACAGTAGTCCAGCCTTGAGATGACCATCGCCTGGATCACCATAGCCAGGTCACCCCTGGATAAGTAGGGAGCCAGCCGCCTAGCCTGTCGCATATGGTAAAATGCGGTCCTGCATACCGTGGAGATTTGTGTCTCCATCGATAGCAATGGGTCCAAATGGACCCCCAAGCTCTTTACAGAGGACGACAGGCTTGACGCTCGCCATCTAGGGTAGGCAGCCGGCAACCACTCAATCCAGGGGAACCTAGCCACAAGATCTCCATCTTCGACGGGTTAACCTTAAATCTGCTAGCCCGCAGCCATCCAGTCACGGCTTCAAGGCATTGATGGAAACAATCGGGTATAGTCTCCGGCCTGCCATCCATTCTCGGCACAAGCTGGGTGTCATCCGTGTACTGATGACACTCCAGACCGAAGTCGTGAACTAGCTGGGCCAGTGGGCGCATATAGATGTTGAACACTAGCGGGGAAAGGATGGCCCCCTGGGGAATCCCACAAGTTAATGGGAGTCTCCCAGAGACCGTCCCCCCCACCTCCACTCGTCCCCGGTCCTGGAGAAAGGAGGCCACCCATTTAAGGGCCGTCCCCCTGACTCCTGACATGGCTAAATGGTGGGTCAGTAGCGCATGATCTACCGTGTCAAAGGCTGCTGTCAGATCTAGCAAGACAAGCGGCGCGGACCCATTCCTGGTCCAGCTGGCAGCGAAGTCGGTCTGTAATGGAGACAAGCACGGTTTCCGTCCCATGCCCAATACGGAAGCCGGACTGGAAGGGATCAAGTCCAGCTGTGTCATCTAAGAACCGTTGCAGCTGATCCACTACTGCCCTCTCAGTTACCTTGCCCAGAAACGGCAAGTTCGAAACCGGGCGGTAACTGGAGGCAGCCGAAGAATCTAAATTCGGCTTTTTCGGTAGCGGTCTTATCATGGCCTCTTTCAAACCCCCTGGGAACACTTCTTGCTCAAGGGAGCTGTTGATTATTCTACCCAGGGGGTCTCGCAACCCCTCCTGGCAAGATCTAACTAGCCAGGAGGGGCATGGATTGAGGAAGCAGGTTGTTGGTCTGGCTGCAACTAGTATCTTATCAACAGCTGCTGCGTCTAGCAGTTGGAAACGATCGAAGGTGCACCCGCCGAGCGGCAGCGGAGTCTCAGGTTCCCTTACTGTATCAATTGTGGCTGGAATGTCCTGGCGGAGCTTCGAGATTTTGTCGGTGAAGTAGCTCTGAAAAGCCTCAGCTGTTGGGGCCAATTCCCTATCATTTTGGACAGTCGGGATTGTTGTCAAGGACCAAATTAATTTAAATAGTTGAGCTGGGCGTGAGCTCACCGACTCTATCAAGGAAGCGTAATGGACCTTTTTGGCTTCCTTGATAGCCTGCTCATAAGCATCTTTAATTTGCTTATAAGCTAATTTCGAAGTTCCATCATGCTCTATTTATTTTAATATTTATACATTATTGTAATAGTTATACACTATTTTAAGTCTTTATAAACTTAAAGTAAAGTGAAGGAAAGGAAGGAAAGGCCCTTCAAGGCTGGAGGGAGGACTTAAGAGGGAAAATGTCTTGGAGAGCGGCGGCAGCAAAACACCACAAAACAGCAAAAATACCATGACATATATTTTAAATTAATATTTTTTGAAATCCACAAAACAGTGAGTCCACAATAAGCGAACGGCGAAGTAGCGAGGGAACACTGTATATCCCATCTTTTCTCATGGACTCCCCACTTTATTTAATACTAGCTTGGGTACCCAGCTAGCATTTGAAAAAAGGCATTGTTTGTTTTGGGGTGTTAGATAATATCATTTAGTTAATTAGTAATACTATTTATTAGGAAAAAGCCAGCATTTGATTTTGTTTTTTATGAATGCTCCCATTAAAAAATACATAATGATGTGGGTGAACTACAATTCCAAGAATCGTGGGTCAATCTTCCCCAAACCAAGTCTGTATGCACAGTTGGCCATATTGGGTGTGTGACAGGTTTGGTCTAAATCTTTCATCGTTTGGGTTCAGTGCTCTCTGGATAAGGATGAGCTACAACTCACAAATTCCAAGGGCAGTCACCCCCAAATCCTGCCAGTATGTACAGTTGGGTATGTGTGCCAAGATCCATCACCAGCTGGGTTGAGGTGAAGTAAAACTTCCATCCTGCTGAGTCAGTCCCCCAAACCCCTCCAGCTGTTCAGTTGCTGATCAATTCCTCTGTGTTTGCTGTGTGCTGTAGGAAAGGGTAGGAAAGGGTTAAGGAAGAGGCAGTAGACGGGGTCATGCTAATTCCACACAAGGAACCTTGGGATGCCTGCCAGTGGTGGAGGAAACACAACAAATCTAGGATAAAATTGTCTCAGAATGAAAACATTTCTTGGGTGGTGGGCAGTAGTATTTGGGGAAGACATTGGCAGCCTTTGGGCTACATGTTTATGGGAGTGCCTTGGAACTATAGTCTTTTTGTGGAGGTGGGAGGCTGTCGGTGTAAATTGACACCTCCGCCACATTTTTCACTTTTATAATGTGCATAGATTGCTGGAATGTTATATCATTGTGTATGTTAATAACTTTGCATAATTAACTATGTAGCAGAGACACTCAGGATGGATCAATACTGTAGATTTCAAACAGTTTGATATCACTTGAACTGACATGACTCAATCCTATGGACTCATAGGAGTTGCAATTTTACAAGGTTCTAGACTTCTCTGCCAAAAGAGTATTGATTCCTCACCAAACTACAAACCACCAGATTCCATAGCATTGAGCCATGGCAGTTAAAGTGGTGTCAAACTGCATTATTTCTATAGCATAGAGCCAGCCTAAGAAACCCTGTTACTGAGTTGCAAAGATTTCATAGAATCATAGAGTTGAAAGAGACCTTATGGGCCATCCAGTCCAACCCCCTGCCAAGAAGCAGGAAAATTGCATTCAAAGCACCCCCGACACATGGGCATCCAGCCTCTGTTTAAAAGCTTCCAAAGAAGGAGCCTCCACCACACTCCAGGGCAGAGAGTTCCACTGCTGACCGGCTCTCACAGTCAGGAAGTTCTTCCTAATGTTCAGATGGAATCTCCTTTCTTGTAGTTTGAAGCCATTGTTCCGCGTCCTAGTCTCCAGGGCAGCAGAAAACAAGCTTGCTCCCTTCTCCCTATGACTTCCCCTCACATATTTATAATAATACACTTTATTTTATATTATTTATATTTATTTATATTTATATTACATATTTATACCTGGCCCACATAATTACTAATTAACTAAATGACAACAAGTTAAACATGAGCCAACAATGCGATGCAGTGGCAAAAAAAGCCAATGGGATTTTGGCCTGCATCAATAGGAGTGTAGTGTCTAGGTTCAGGGAAGTCATGCTACCCATTCTCTATTCTGCCTTGGTTAGACCACACCTGGGATATTTGGTCCAATTTTGGGCACCACAATTGAAGAGAGATGTTGACAAGCTGGAATGTGTCCAGAGGAGGGTGACTCAAATGATCAAGGGTCTGGAGAACAAGCCCTATGAGGAGCAGCTTAAAGAGCTGGGCATGTTTAGCCTGAAGAAGGGAAGGCTGAGAAAAGACATGATAGCCATGTATAAATATGTGAGAGAAAGTCATAGGGAGGAGGGATGCCAAGCCTTTTTGATTGTAGTATTTCCTTCTTGCTCCTCCAGCATTTTTATGGTGTTATAAATTAGCCTCCCCACTTTAAGCGGTCCCTAATTTTTCTACTCACAGCTCACAGCTGTTTTCGAACTGCTTAGGTTGACAGTGAGCTGGGCAATTTCTTTTTTAACAGCTTTTTTTAACAGCTATTAACAGTCGGGCGCTTAACCCCGACTCAGGCTCTGAACTTGCCACCTTTTGGTCGGCAGTGATTTATTGTAGCTGATTATTTATTGTAGCTGTGCTACCAGCCTGGCATGTAGACACGAAAGCAGAGGAGGAGCCAGTTATCAGCTCCCACTTGCTTTCATCTCAAGATGATTTTCGTGCCAGGAGAGGGCTTCTCGTTCCGTGCTCCCAAAGGGATTGAAAGGAATGAAAGAACAAATGAAACAGGAGAAACAAATTCCGTGCACAACTCTAATTAGCACTTATCGCCAGAGAGACCTACTCCAAGGAGCAAAACCATGTATAACACAGCTTGGAATTTAAAACAGGATCTGCTGCTGTTATCTATTATATAAATGGGTTCACGTCATGTGATGTATACCTCAAACAAAGAAACCATACAACGAAAAACAATACTTGCCAACAGAAATAGGCCTCAAGCAAGGTACGTTTGTAGCAAAGAAACTTTCCCCCAAAACCTAAAAGGCCCCCAAAACAACGAGTAAAATAAAACTACATTTCCCAGTATCCTCCGGGGCAGCCAACGACTCACCCAGCCTCTACATTCTGAACAACATGATTGGCTGCCAATAAGGGCGGATTTGCATAACTGCTGTAACCATAGCAACGCTGGCAAGAGCCATCCAAGGCTAGGATAGAATGCTGAGAGATTTCAGTTGGTGTTTGAGGGTTAAACTGCCAAAACCAAACTCTGAGGGAGCAATTCTCCAGCAAATTCCTACCCACACAACACAACACAACTTCCAATCACAACCCATCCCACCAACCTTACGGGACCCCGTACACACAACACCTACAAACACCACAAACTAAAACCATTCCTTCCTTCCACACAGACATAAACTGACCCAAAAGACAAGCCATGCCTTAAAAAAATAACAGCATCAGACGACACACTCACAACGCTACATACATCAAACAAAAAAGGGCAGAACAAACGCCAGAACAGAAACACACTGTGCAGCAGAGACACAGACAACAGGTCACTGCACGACGCACAGCTGAGAACCAAATGCAAAGAACTGCACGATAAGAAGAAGCGCGCAGCCAGGAACAACAAAGACGCAGAAATGCAACACAACAGCAGCACGCAAGGAGCGCAGAAACACGACGTCACAACACAGAAAACAAACTTCAAAAACACCACAACCAATTCCACCGCCTAGCCTGCAGAACGCTGCAGAAGACTGCAGAAGACTACAGCATGGCGCCAGAAGACTACAGCATGGTGCCAGAGGCCGACATTGGCACCCTAACGCACATCTGCACACACTGCAAAGCCCTGAAATACCCAGCAGAAACAACAGGAATGTGCTGCCTAGCCGGTAAAGTCTCTCTACCACCACTTGCCACTCCTCCACAACCACTACAGACTTTGCTGAGTGGACACATTCCAGAATCAAAACACTTCCTCCGCTATATAAAACAATACAACTCATGCTTCCAGATAACATCATTTGGAGCACACATAGAAAGTGCGCAATTCATGCCTACATGACCCCACCAAGACCGTAAGTAACATCATTTCCAACCCTTACATCTCGCATCTCCTAAATAGGGCACAGCAACGCGTGCCGGGTACAGCTAGTTTTATATAAAAAGGTAGGAAAAGCAGCCTAAATTGACCAGTAGAGCTTCAGCAATTCTCAAACAAGTGTGTTGTGTATGTGCTTTTCTTTTTTTAAAAAAATCAGGAGTGAAATAAGCAATATTATTAAATGTTTTCTAGAGAGAAACATGAGTAAGTTTTTGCCTATGAACTACAGGCGTTGTAATCCAACATATCTGAATGTCATCATTCAAAGTAAAACTTGCATTAGTTAATGCAGAGAAAGACTGAATTTCCCCTTATAGCAGGTATCTCTTCCTGTCTCTCCTCTTCCTGTCTTTCTTTCTCTTTCTTTCCTTCTTTCTCTTTGTTTGTGTATAGAGTTAAACTCTGAAAAGGTTCTCACATATCTTAAGTTTTACAGATTGAAAGCTGTATGTCGTCGTCGTCGTCCCCCCCCTTGTTTGAATTTTAAATAGGCACACCACAGTTGAGAATGAAGTTTTAAATAATACAGCGCGGTTGATAAATAAATTATCCAATAAGAGCAAAATGATGTTTGCCAGCTTCCCACTTGCCCTTGATTTGAAGAGAAAGAGGTCAGGCAGGTCCTTTTGGAGGGAATGAATTGGAGACAAGCCAGCCAGTCGGTACTAAGAAACTGTGTTCACTCGGCATTTTGGCTGGGGAGAAGCACTGTGTTTACGAGGGCACAGACAGGCAGATATGAAAATGTTGGTATTCCTTTCCATTTCACTTGGAAAGCATGCCTTTTTTTGCATGCCTCCAAATCAGATTTGGAAAGAATTGGTGCTTCTGCTGATGTACAAAGTGCTTTCCATGCACCTCTGCAGGCCTGTTCCAAAGATCCCAAACTAGCTTTGGTTCCAAAGCAAAATTGGCTACACACTGTGCCTGGCATTGCAGAAGCCTGATGCTCAAACATCTGGTAACCAAGTCTTACGAGGAACAAATTAGGGAGCTGCTTATGGAGAAGACAAGAATTAGAGGTGACATTTATCTTTAAGTATCTGAAGGGATGTCAAGTAGAAGATGGATTTTCTGCTGCCCCAGAGACTGGAACACAAATGAATGGATTCAAATTACAAGAGAAGAGATTGGGAAGGTTTTTTTTCACTGTTAAAGCTGTTAAGACAGTAGAACAGGCTGCTCCAGATGGTGATGCATTCTCCTGTTTTGGAAGTTTTTAAACAAAAATTGGATTGACATCTTTCAGGAGTGTGTTCATGGCATATAGAATCCAGGTTATCTGCTTTGAACTGAATTATATGGCAGTGTAGACTCATGTAAACCACACCAAGTCCCTTTGGGGATATGGTGGCGGGGTATAAATAAAGTATTATTATTAGTAGTAGTAGTATTAAGAAGATAATGTGGATTATCTGCTTTGATAATCTGAATTTTATGGTAGTGTAGAGGGAGGTCTAAGATAAGTGTAGAAGAAGCATAGGAGTTGGAAGAGACCATGAGAGCCATCCAGTCCAACCCCATTCTGCCATGCAAGTATACACAATCAAAGCACTCCTGATGGATGTCCATCCAGCCTACACTTAAAAGCCTCCAAAGAAGGAGAATCCACCACATTCCCAGGCAACATAGTCCACTGCTGAATAGATTTTATTGTCAGGAAGTCTTTCCTAATAGATAGATGGAATCTCTTTTCCTGTAGTTGGAATTTATTGTGCATTTTATTGTTATTGCCAAAGTCTAGTATTATACATTTTTCCCTATTAAAATTCATTTTGTTTATTTGGCCCATTTCTCTAATCTGTTAAAGTTACTTTGAATTTTGACCCTTTCCTCTGGGTTATTAGCTACTTGTCCTGATTTTGTGTCATCTCCAATGATTCTATGATTCCAAGCATTCTGGAGATCTATGTCAGACTTTTGGTCCACTGAGACCAGTATTCTCTATAGTAAGCACCAGGATGCCTTTGCATACTAACAAGCACTGGTAAACCTATCACTGCCATCCCAATTGATCCTCTGCATCTGTAGCCTGAAAATATGCTACCTCTTAACCTGAAAATTGGCTACTGCAACCTGGCTATTTCCAGTTGCTTACAATTCCTACAGTCTGGTTGCTGACTGAGAATGGTGCACATTATCACTAATGAATAAGGCTAGTTTAGTAAATTGTCCTTAAAGCATGATCGTTAGTAGATGATGGTAGATGGTATATGGTCTGTATCTCAAAAACTAGGGCTCACAGAGTTCAAATATACCTGGAAACTGGTCCAATTTTCATGGAACCAAAATGTGTGTTGGCTAGTGTTACTGTTATTTATGCTTGTGGGCAATTGTTAGTTTTGATGTTGTGTGACTTCTTACAATTCCTGGTCTATAGCAACCCTAAAGGAAACCTATCACAGGGTTTTCTTGGCAGGAAGAGGTGCCACTGCCTTCTTCCTCTGAGACTCAGAAAGTATGATTTGGCCAAAGTCACCCAATGTGTTTCATGTTTGAGCAGGAATTTGATCTGCAGACCTACGGAGCTGGATAACCTGGTTGTGTTCTCAGCCACCTTGCACCATTGTCTGCTGTCGTTGTGCCTAGCACGCTACCTATTGTGGTTTATATGCTGTTTTTATTATGTTTTAGCTCTGATGTGTTTGCATTGTGTTTTTATGATATGCTTGTTTTTATTATGTAATGACTGATCTGTTGTGAGCCGCCCCGAGCCATTGGGGGGGGGGGGTAGACAAATGCAAATAAATAAATAAATAAATATGTGACTGTGATGCAGCTGGCCGGGAGTCAGCTGCATTAAGATCACTACTGACTGAAAAGTTATGAGTGCGACGCCAGTCCGGGTTGGAGTGAACTCCCAACCAAAACTGTGTAGCTTCTTGTCAACCTTTGCAGCCCAAAAGACAGTTGCATCTGTCAAGTAGGAAATTTAGGTACCACTTTGTAGGGAGACTAATTTAACAGATTTATGAGGCCATAAAAATCTCCAGGAAGTATGCAAAGAATGAGGAAGCAACAACTCCCCTGGTGGCCAGAAGTTGGAATGTTAAATAACCTCTGAGTGTCTGTCTATATATGTTGTGTGTCTATGGCACTGAATGTTTTCCATGTATATGTACATTGTAATCCACCCTGCGGGGTGAGAATGGTAGAATATAAAAACTGTAAATAAATAAATAAATAAATCCCTAACCCCCAGGGTCATAGTCTGATGTTCAAACCATTATACCATGCTGGCTATTGCTCTTCAAATGTAAGTAAGTCCATTCTGACTGCATTCCCCCAAAACAGGATCTCATGCCAGGTAGCTGTACTACTTCATTGTGTTATTCCCACCTGTGCTTTTTGGTGATTATGGAAATGCACTCGAAGTAGTTAGAGCCTTAGCAGGAATCATCTGCTCATGATCTCATCATAATCCATACAACAAACTTCTTCTCCACATTTTTAAAGAGCAAGCTTGGCTGAAATTGCCTTTGGCCTGTCCAAGAACTGAATTGATTGAACACAGTGTCAAGAGACAACGACCCTCTGGATCCTTTAATACCAGAGTAGAGGGGAGGAGGGAGAGAAAAGACAGGAACAGAAGAGGGAGAAGGGTACATTCATAATCATCATTTGCATTCAAGCACAGTTGCTTTGCGTCTTGAGCGATGTCTTGCAGTGACACCATCAGGCAGCTTAAGGGAAAATCCCTGGGGCAGATCACATTCATCACTGAGACCGTGATGGGTTGATTTGATTGCTTGCACAAAGCAAATACGCAAATAAACTGCACAATAGGTGCATTTGTTTAATCAGTTGGCTGTCTGACCGCTACCACCAGGTCCCTGTAAATTGGAGAATCAAAAGACATCTGTAGCAGACTGCAGAACAAGGATCTCCAATTGACAGCTGCTGGACTCAGATGTAGCAACACCGCCATCTAGAGGACATTTAGGGAATTGGTTTCTAACTTTGGAAAATACATGCAGGTATTTTGCCATTGTTGTTGTTGTTTATTTGTTCAGTCGCTTCCGACTCTTTGTGACCTCATGGACCATCCCACACCAGAGCACCCTGTCGGACGTCACCTCCCCCAGCTCCTTCAGAGTCAAGCCAGTCACTTCAAGGATACCATCCATCTTGCCCTTGGTCGGCCCGTCTTCCTTATTCCTTCCATTTTCCCCAGCATCATTGTCTTCTCTAAGCTTTCCTTTCTTCTCATTCATCTTTGCCTCTACTATCCTTCCCTCCAATGAGCAGTTGGACTTTATTTCCTGAAGTATGGACTGGTTGGATCTTCTTGCGGTCCAAGGCACTCTCAGAACTTTCCTCCAAAACCACAGTTCAAAAGTATCTATCTTCCTTCACTCAGTCTTCACTTAGGTCCAGCTCTCACATCTGTAGGTGACTACGGGGAATACCATTGCTTTGTCTATGCAGATCTTTGTTGCCAGTGTTGCTACTCTTCACTATTTTATCAAGATTGGACATTGCTCTCCTCCCAAGAAGTGTCTTCTGATTTCCTGACTGCAGTCTGTGTCTGCAGCAATCTTTGCACCTAGAAATACAAAGTCTTTCACTGCTGCCACGTTTTCTCCCTCTATTTGCCAGTTATCAATCAGACCGGTTGCCATAATCTTGTTTTTTTAAATGTTTAACTGCAACCCAGCTTTTGCTCTTTCTTCTTTCATCTTGGTTAGAAGGCTCCTCTGCTCCTCCTCACTTTCAGCCATCAAAGTGGTATCATCTGCATATCTAAGGTTGTTAATGTTTCTTCCAGCAATTTTAAGCCCAGCGTTACATTCATCAAGCCCCACACATCATGTGATATGTTCTGCTTACAAGTTGAATAGATTGGGTGAGAGTATACACAGGCCCGGAATACCCATGAGGCCATCCGAGGCCATGGCCTCGGGTGGCTGAATTGGGGGGGGGCGGCCAATTTGGACCCCCCAAAATAAAATATTTTTTTAAAAAAAGTTCAATCTTTGGCGCTTCTGCGCCTGCGCGCAGGGTGCCATAGACTCTCAGAGACAGTTCCGCTGCCTCTGCGAATCTATGGCGCCCCCTGCACGCAGGCGCAGAGGCGCCAATGATCGTCCCTCCCTTCTAAAGCCCTCCCTCCTAAACTCTCCCTCCCAAAGCCATGGCATGCCGCCCGCCTCAGATTTTGCCACTTCTGAGGCGGCCGGCATGTCACGGCCCTGGGAGGGAGGTGTGAACTGCGGGGGAGATGCTCCCTCGCAGCTCGCCCCTCCCTCCCAAGGCCGCGGCATGCTGCCCGCCTCAAAAGCAGGGAAATCTGAGGCGGCCAGCATGTCACGGCCCCGGGAGGGAGGGGCGAACCGTGGGGGAGATGCTCCCTCACAGCTCGTCCCTTTCTCCCAAGGCCGCAGCATGCCGCCCGCCTCAGAAACGGCAAAATCTGAGGCGGCCGGCATGTAACGGCCCCGGGAGGGAGGGGCGAGCTGCGGGGAGGCTCCGCTCTTGGGGCCACTGCCGCGCATGTGCAGCATCGGCTCCGGGGGTGGGGCTTTCCTTCCTCCTCTTCCTCGCACCGGCAGGGGGCAGACCTAGGGGAGGGGCAGGGATGGGGAGGGGCGGAGCCGCTGGCTGGGTGGAGCTGGGGGCGGGGGCAGTGCCTTTGACCTTGGGCGGCCAAAGGCCATGATCCGGGCCTAAGTATACAACCTTTTCCCAATCTTGAACCAGTCTGTTGTTCCATGGTCAGTTCTTGCTGTTGCTACTTGGTCCTTTTAATTTTACCATACACCAAAATAAATCAGCTCTTCACATTAATTGGGATTAGGAACACAGGAAACCATTGAAAGTGAAAAAAAACACAGATAAAATATTGCTCTCTAGGGGTTTCTAGGTTTTCAAGCATGACTTTATGCTGAACTTCTGCAGGAAGCTGATCACAAATGTCCTTTCTACCTTATAGGACAGTTTCCCCTCTTGCCCTTTCCATCCTGTAAACCTATTTTGATTTGTCTGCCTCCTTCTGTATGGCAAAGTGTCCAGTACTGGATTTCTACCAGCTGAGTCGTTTTCTCTGTGCTCTGAAATCTGTCTTCATGTTTTTGTGCAAGGATGTGTCGAGGCCAGTAGCAAAACAGTCTCCATTTGGTGACTTTTCCCCCTATGTCAGCATTGAAGCTGCCTGCTTATCTGCATCACTGAGTCTTCCAATTTGTTTGGCTAAGATAATCCCCAATAGCTGCACAGTGGTTTTCCTGTTCACTTGGTTTTATGTTTTCCCTCTTAGCTCTGCTTGTTGACTGTGCCTGTTCCAATGAGTTATATCATCTTATTATTTTTTCTAAGCAATTGCCTCAAATAAATCATGCTAGTGATAGATACAGCTTGATTTGCCCTTAAGATCCATTTACTCTAACTATAGGGTTCAGATCGGAAAAATGACATTTTTCAATCTTAAAAAGTAGTATAGAGTTGTCATATGTCATCAACTCAAAACTTTTATTTAAACTTTTTTTCTGACCTCACCCTACAAGCTCGTGGCTACTCCATTATTTTGCTGTGTGCAGTGTGAAGAAACAATTTCATTCTTCTATCCAAACCTCCTACCATTACATGCCAGTCAAGTGTGCACCACCTTGTGGCCATAAGTATTTTTTGAAAAAGTATAATCGCTCTTCACATTTGCTGGAGTTAGGGACTGAGGACGCCTGCAAAAGTTGAAAAACCATTTATAAAAACTGCAGTATTTCTTCACCTGAGAGAAGACTTCTTTGAAATCGCTAGGTATCCCAGAAATCTCCACTGAGCACAGAATTGTACTGGAAGACCCCGAGTTACTACAAAGAATATTTTAATCAAATCAAATCTGTGAATAATCAGATACACAAAAAGCAGCAGTTCTTGGCTTGAAATGTAAAAAGATACTCTTCGTATCTGCTGGGGTTTAATTCCAGTAAGCCCAGTGGATACCAAATTCCATGGATGCTCAAGTTCCTTTATATACAATGGCATAATAAAATGATGCCTCTTAAATAAAAAGGTAAAAATCAAGGTTTGCTTTTTGGAATATTTTTTAAATATATATATTTTCAATCCTATGGATGGTAGAATCCATAAATGCAGAATCTATGGCTATGGAGGGCCAACCCTATATCATTTTACACGCCTTCTTCAATTCATTCATGTTCTGACTGAGCCAGTGCACACAAAATGACATTAACCAAATCCTTTTTCTGAACTAGTAAACTGACAATGTTCAGACAGTAGCTGATATTTAATTTTAATAGCGGAGACTGGACTAGTAAACACTTGTTATGAGTCTGACGCCATAAATGTAGCTTGTATGGATGGGCTTGCTGCCCTCTGCTGGCGAAACCTCAGGAGAGAATGCTTCTGGAACATGGCCATACAGCCCGGAAAACTCACAGCGACCCATTGATTCTGGCCATGAAAACCATCAACAACACAAACAATACGTTGTTTCATACCTCCTGTGTTCAGCTTTATTACTTTTTAGGAACAAAGGACTGTAGATCCACAAATTATGGGATAGAAACAAGTGCCAGCGACTCTTTTATTACTCCACCAGTGTTCATAGCATAGACTAGTCTTTTAAAAGAGAGAGCTCTGAAACTGCCACCTTTATGGGCCATCTCCACCTCAAACATTCATGGGTTTCTGTTTCCTTTATTACTTCGAAATTATTCCTTCTTCTGTGCAAACTTGTAAAAAGCACAAATCACATTTCTATACAGGGAGAAGTTGTGGCAGCCCAGCTGTGATCAGATTTAATTTGTTTGTTTTTAAAAAATAAAAGTTGGGGTATCATTTGAAATCTTCATTCATTCTCCATCACATATTAACAAAATGCTATGAACAATATCCCAAACTAGGATGTAAACCAGGGGTAGGGAACCTACGCCTCGGGAGCCAGATGTGGCTCTTTTCATGATTGCATCTGGCTCTCCCTCTTCCTTCCTTTCTCCCCCTTCACCCTTTCCTTCTCCTTCTCTCCTTCCTTTTCCCTCCCTCTCTCCCCTTCCTTCTTTCCTCCATTCTCCCTCTTCCTTCCTTCCTTCCTTTCTCCCCTTCACCCTTTCCTACTCTCCTTCCTTTTCCCTCCCTCTCTCCCCTTCCTTCTTTCCTCCATTCTCCCTCTTCCTTCCTTCCTTCCTTCCTTCCTTCCTCTTCCTTCCTTTCTCCCCTTCACTTTCTCTCTCCTTCTCCTTCTCTCCTTCCTTCTTTCCTCCATTCTCCCTCCCTCTTCCTTCCTTCCTCTTCTATTCTTTCCCCCCAAGTCTCCATTTCCTTCTCCTTTCTTTCTTTTCACTTCCCTCTCTCCCCTTCTTTCTTTTCTTCTTTTCCCTTCATTATTTTACTTTTTCTTCACTCCCTTTCCTTTCTTTTCCCTGCCCTTTCCTTTCCTTCCTTCCCATTTCCTTCTTTCTTTTCCCCTCCTTGTCTCCCTCCTGCTTTTCTTTTCCATAGTTCGTTCTTCTTTTTTCTTCCTCTCCTCCTCCCTCCTTATTTCCTCTGCCTTTCTTTCCCCCTTCCTTCCGCCTTCTCTTCTTTCCCAGAGTCCTGAGCATGCCTTTTGCAGAGCCAGGTCTGAAGTGTCCCGTCATTCTGCCGGGGGAATCCTTTACTCATAGTATGTACGTATATACTCATATTTAGTTGAATTCAGTCTTAAAATATTAGATATATATATATATATATATATATATATATATATTATATGGCTCTCACTGAAATAAATTTCCAAATATTTTGCTTTCATGGCTCTCAGAGTCAAACAGGTTCCCGACCCCTGATGTAAACTGATACCAACTCTATTTCTTTATTGTTCATTTTGTTGTTTGTTTATATCCCACTTTTCTCCAAAAACGACACCCAAGGCAGCTCTGCAGACTCCACAAACAAAGATTCACTAATTTCATATCTGTTTTATGTTTTTTAACTTATTTAAATTGCTTTCTCCATACACAGTAAGTCCTAAACTGTGAAGGTACTTGCCTATCTAGGATATCCCTCATCATGGTTTGCCAACACACAACAAACCTGGTTTTGTATTGTTTTTAATATTTAGCAAGGGGCTTCTATGGCAAAACTATGTAGGGGAACAAGCAAAGTAACCCTTCCACACCAACACTGAGGCCCATCAGACTGATGCATAATGGACACAGATGCACATCAAGTATTTCAAGTGTGCATCAGGATGCTGGAAATGCACCTTGGCAGAGCTTGATGCACATTGGGACACTCTTGCTGATGCACTTGCAAATCACTAGAATGGAACAAGCCCCATTGAACAAAATGTAAAGATGATATAAAGATGCATTAGGGTCTCCAGTTGTCACATAAATCATAACCTATTGTGGCCGTCGTAGAAGGGACCATTTTATTACTACCGCCCTCTTGTCTCACGCACTACAAAGTTTATTTGGTCTATTAATACTCTCAAAGTGCTATGTGCACATAGGCCTAGCAGCTTAGACTGAGATATGAGAGTGGGGAGAGAAAACCTGTGAAGAGTCCTCATACAGATAAAAAGCATAGAACCCCATTGATAGAAGAGATAAATTATAGAGATCTTGGAATAGCTTTGGAGCTGGGTTGTATCGAGTTCCATTTAAATGCAGGGAAAGGAGGGGGTTCTCATATTGGTGGGAAGGGGGCTTGATAGTACCATGCCCACTACGAAAGCCCTTCAGCTTCTTTCCTAGTCCAAGACAGTGCAGGCTTCTTGAGTCACATCTATACAGATATTTGGGGATAATAAGAAGAATATCTTAGTTACATCCCGTTTAGATGACTGTAACAGGCTCTATGTTAGGCTACCCTTGAAAGGTGCCCAGAAACTCGAACTAGTTCAGAGATTTGCAGCCAGGTTATTGACAGGTGCTGGATCCAGGGATCATACCACCCCTCTTACAGCACTAGCTGCCAATAAGTTTCTGAGCCCGATTCAAGGTGCTGGTTTTGATCTTCAAAGCCCTAAATCAGACCTGGGCAATTGCCGGACCTCCAGGTGTTTTGGACTTCAACTCCCAGAAATCCTAGCCAGTTTACCAGCTGTTAGGATTTCTGGGATTTGAAGTCCAAAACACCTGGAGGGCCGGCAAGTGCCCAGTTCTGCCCTAAATGGTTCAGGCTCAACTTACTTATCTGACCGCATCACCTCTTACCAACTTGCCTGATCATTAAGATGTTCCGGAGAGACCCTTCTCTCATTGCTGCCACCATCACAAATACGGTTGGCGGCGGTGAGAAAGAGGGTCCTCTCGGTAGGTGCCCCAGCCTTTTGGAACTCCTTCCCCACTGAGATTCAAACTGCCCCTTCCCTGTAATCTTTCAAGAACCAGTTGAAGACCTACCTGTTCAAGCAAGCTTCTGGTGAATGAATTCAATTGCTAATGACAGCAAGTTCGATTGGCACTGAGCTTAGCAAAATATATTATTTAATTGATGTTGTAATTGTAATTGTTTTTAAATGTTTTTAATGATTAATATTTATTTATATCTTATTTCTGGACGTTGTTATGCTTTGTGTGATTTTTGTTTTGTATTTTGTTGTTTGTATGATTATAAGATATTGTAAGCTGTTTTGGGTCCCGTGAGGGAGAAAAGCAGGGTATAAATAAAGATGTATTATTATTATAGTTTTTTAAAAATGTTAAATGTGCTTTGATTTGTATTGTATTTGAAGACTAGAGGATGATCCCCCCCCCCATGATTTTATGTGTTGGAGCAAAAATTCCTTGAAAATCATGTTGCTTTTTTAAGTGCGGGAAGGACTTTAGGGACTTCAGTGGCCACAACATACCTACTGCTACCCAGATTTAACTTGATGTCACTTGATGCCTCCTTTCTGCCTTCTGAGTTTTCCAATGAGATTACTGGCCCAGGTTTTTTCTCCAACCATGGTGGATGCTCCCGGAAAGCACCTTTGGGGGATGATCTATTGCTTTGATTCTTGACTTCTCCACTCCTATCCCCACCCCACCCCTAAGGAGGAGCTGCATCTGAAAAATAATACATCTTGGCTTGCTAAATTTCATTCTTCTAAAAATATTGTATGCCTCACTGGAAAATTAAAGATACAGTAAGATCCCATATCCACAAATGATACATTCCTGACTGTCCCAGATTACTGCAGAGGAGTAATAGAGAACCGAGGGAGTCCTAGAGATGTATCCTCTCTAGAAATTTTCTAGATCCTCCAATGTACCTCAGTGATAGCTCTTGAGGAATGCATACCATAAAATTCCCTAGAAGACCTAGCAAATTTCTAGAGAGACATTTTCCCTGGGTGCTGGTAAGTCAAATTGTGAATTCCATGGTTATAGGGGTTTTATACTACTTCATTTTTTATCTACAAGAAGTAAAATATAGGATCCTTGCAGCTTATTTGTCATATGGAATAAAGAAAGGAGCGAGAATTAAACTACATAGCTCTCATCAAATTTGAACTTCCATCCTTCACATGCTTCATGTCTGGCTGTATTTCAATAAAGCACATTCACATCCAATGAGTATATATAGCATTGCCCTGTTTTGTCTCATATAGTTTCAAATTACATCTCATTTCTTTGTTTCGATTGATTGCTGTAGTTAAGATTAAAGAGCTGGTGAAAAAAATGTAAGTAGATATATAATTCTATCACTTCCCCTATCCATTCGTCCCACCCCAACCCCACTTGAAAAGAGATGGAATAATACTGAAAGAAACAGTCAACAAATGTTTGGGTTTTTTTCTTTTGAAATTTACAGTAAAAGTTACACATTCAACAAAGGGGAAATAATAAAGTTCCAATTGCTATAATACAAGATAAGGTGTGTCCCATTCAGTACAATACAAAAATGTCTTAAAATTGTACATCAGTACCAAAGGCATTATGAAATATTCTTTGGAGCAGGAACAAATGTGCAAGAAAGCCAAGGCAACAGAGCTAACGAAAAGAAGCAGAGATGCCATCGTTACTATCAAAAGGACGACCCCAGGTTTGATGCTTGTTTGAGTGTGTGCGGTGAACAGCGTGCAATATAGAGGGCGGAGGGAACCCCCTTGGTGGACAAACCTAATACAACAGCAACTTTGTCTTGTCTAAAAAAACACAAACCACCTGTGGCGTTCAAGAGATATCATACTTGATTCATGCTTGATTCAACCACTGGTTAGTACAACTGGTGGATAATAAATACCACACATAATATACGGTCAGTAGAGCCATTGTGATCTTATCTCGCCATGGTTCTTTACTCCAAGTTTCTGATTGGAGAAGACTGCTGAAATGCGTTGACAATATTTATCATCCCAATTGTCTTCTATATTTGGATGTGCTATAGTCACAAGTGCATGTTCTTATTTAACACCAGCTGGCACCAAATACAATTGTTTACCTGACCCCAGCCCAGTCCCTTCAAGACTTTACCCCAGTCCAACCAGTTTACAGGCTGGCTGAACTTCATAATACAAACTGCTACATGCCCATCAGTATCACATGTGAAAAGCGACTTACTGCATATACTCATGTATAAATTGACTTGATGTATAGGGCACATTTTGGGGCCAAAATTATAGATTTTGATTTGATCTGTGGATAAGCCAAGGGCCATTCTGCCAAGCAGGAAAAGCACCAGCACAACCTTAAGTTCTCCCAGTATGGGCTTAGCTCTCATCTTTCACCTTTCACTCAGAGATGGTTTCTTTACTGATTAGAATTATGTATATTGAGTCATGGATAAGTCAACCCAGGATTTTTTGAGTCAATTTTTGGACTAAAACTTCTAGAGTTATGCATGAGTATATATAGCATAGGCTCAGATCTGACTTTGCTGGATAAAGGCAATGTTTCTAATAATGTTATTAGAACAGCAATATTCCAAAAAAAAAAACCCAACCATCCACAAAGGTGCTGAAAATTACTTCCAAAGTTATACTCTAAAGATCAGATGCAAGATATGTGTAAATGTAACCACAAAAGTTTATATACCCAGTTCCGAAAGAAAGATCACAGTGTAACAGGCTTGCACTTTTGCCAAATGCTACACATTTTGAGGAAATAACATTCCTTCCCCTAAGTATTTGACATATCATCACATCACTTAGTTATTTTCTTCCTTTTGCACCTTGGGGACCTTCCACATTACACAATTACAGCACTTCACTTTGCCTGCCATGGTTCCATGCTATGGGTTCCTGGGATCTGTAATTTAGGGAGTAACTTTTAGAATTCTTAGCCAAGCAATAACCTTTCACCCAGCTACAAATCCCAGGATCCCAGAGGATGCAACCTTGAGAGTTAAATTGTAGCTCACATGCTGAGCCTCGGGAAGGGCGGTTTATCAAATCAAAATAAATAATATTTTGTTTTATGCAAATGTAAAGTCTTATGGCAAAGAATCATAGATTGAGAGGAAGGGCTATATCTCAGTGGTAGAGCACATGCTTTGCATACAGTGTCCTAGACTCAGTTCCTTACAAACCCAGGTATGCCTGGGAATGAATGATGTCTGAAATGCTGAGAAGACAGTCAAATGTTGCAGACAGTACTGAGCTAGATGAACCAATGACATGAATCAATATAAGGCACCTTCCTATATTTCTACTATCCATGGGTTTAGATCCCACTTCCATTAAATGGATTTCCCTAATCTAAGGATATACTGATTTCTTAATTCTCCTTCTGATAAGTGGGTTATCACTTCATCTTTCAGAATTGGGGAAAGAAGACCAGACTAAACTAATTAATATTAAGCACCCTGCTTCAAACTGGAATCAACCATCTCCCCATTTCATGATGTATATTCTACTGAAGTTAAGCCTAGTTCTCATTCAGCAAGTAGAATTGTTTCTGCTACAGCTCTTCCCATTGCATGAGGATCATGTGCTTCTGTGTCCTCTACAGTGTTGGAGGACAGCTCCAATATTGGTGGAGTTGTTAAATCACTTTAACACTGCTATCCAAGGTGCTGAATCTGACCCTCAAAATAGATTCAACACTTTGGACAGATCCTTGAAAGCTCAGCTGAAGGAAATTCATTGTCTTACTTGTGTTGGAGCTGTGAATTGCCACTGACTCCAAAACAGAAAAGAAAATCACAGAACACAGAATCCCATTTGGCAAGAAAGTAGCTAGTTAGCAGGTAAAACTGTTCCTGTTGTCTCTCTTCGCATTACTTAAGGGTGGAGGAGATTGCTCCCTGATGCTGTTTTCTGTATTAATTTGTAGGTATTCCCACTTGCAGTCTGAAGTAATACAAATGGGATAAAGGGTTGGTATCTCAGTAAGAACTGGACCTATTTGAGTCTGTGCACATGGGTATCAAACTTATATATCATGGATTATAAATCTGACAACACATGCATCCTTGGGCAGCCACATTTGTGTTGTTCTGAGGCACAACCAATCAGGAAAAAATGTAAACCAACATTATTTCAACAAAAACCTGCCAAAGTGCTCATTTTTTGTTACTGAGTTTCCAGACCCAAGTCAAGGTGTCTATCAAGCTTGGGTGAAGGCTTCCCTACCAGCAGTGTAGTAAATTTGCTCTGGCTTTTGTTCCAGCCTTTAAATTGGTTTTTCAGTGTGTTAAGTGCCTTGGAAGCCATCAGTGAAGTCTGGAATGAATCCCAGAGCAAATCATCACACTCCCAGCATGAAAGCCACCAACCACCCCAGGGCTAATTTTGACCTTGAAAGCCCTTCATGGCCTGGTAGCCTCATACCTTGGAGGAAAAACCCTTCTACTATGAGCAGTACCTGCTCTTCTTTCTAGAATTCTTTAATTATTATTCTCACTTCGTGGCTAATTCCCTGTTGGATTATGTCCCCATTCTCTTGTGATTATAGCAGAGAGAGAAAACGTACACAAATCTCATCATGTACATGATTCACAGCCCTAATGAGAAACAATGTTGAATAGACAGGAATACAATATTAACAAGCAGGCAATTTTCAACAATACTATTTTCCTTTTTTCCCTTTCTATTATCATTAAAAATCAGATTGGAAACAGCCTCTAACTATTTTTGCTTTCTGATATTTTTCTTACATTAGTATATAAAAGCATTCAAATGCAGCGTTCCTCATAATAGCAAAGGGGTATTTCTCTTACTGCCCAGTTTCTTGACACAGACATGTAACTGACTAGCAACATTTTTAATATTGTATATATTGTATATATTTCCTTTTTTAAATGTTGGGTTTATTACATGTAACAATGCACTTTGGATAAAAGACACAATTTTATCTCTTGGGGAAGTATATTCTTTTTGTAGAAGCTGGGTTGTTCTTCTACAGCAGGCATGGGCAACCTTTAGCCCTCCAGGTATTTTGGGCTTCAGCTCCCACAATTTATAACAGCCTCAGACCCCTTCCTTTCCCCCCTCAGCTGCTTAAGTGGCTGAAGGGGGAAAGCAAAGGGCCTGGGGCTGTTAGGGAGTTGTGGTAGTGGAAGTCCAAAGCACCTGGAGGGCTGAAGTTTGCCCATGCCTGTTCTACAGCATACAATTATTAGTTTAACCCATATCCCTACTACCTGATTGATACAAATGTCACTAGATTGTCTGAACAAAGTTACTGAGAATTAGCCAGACAAATATCTTTCACTAGATTAAATGTTGGATTAAAAGAGAAAAGATGAACTATTATGGAGATCTGCTAGATCAAACTATCTTGAATCATGTTTCTATCACTGGCCATGCGTCTTTTACTAATAAGCTTAGCTTAGCTGTCCATTTTTGGACAATGTATCCCTTTTGCTTTATATCCAGAATCAAAAGCATATCAATTTCAATAAGACATCCCACTTAGCATTATAAAACAGGGAGAAACATAAAAAAACCCATAGGCATCATGTGTAGAGATTTCTTACAGCAGAAAGATGCCCCAATATGGCTCTTATAACATGTAAACAGAAGTAAGTTGTAAGTTGTTCCAAAAGTATATAGATGGGGATAATTTCACAATCTATTCAACACAATATTAATTTAATCCAGAAGACCAGTTCATTCCTCTTTTGATTTTTTAAATCATAAACTAGGGACTGAAAGAATGGACCACAACTCCTGGTTGAAATCCTACATCTGTAAAAAGTCACTTTATGAATATAGGCAAACTAACTTTTGTCTTGTTAGCCTCAGTCCCCACTCCAATATGGAAACAACAGTAGGCTATTTTACAGGGCTATTGTAACGCTTACTGAAATTGTGTAAGATAAATACATTGAACATTCTGAATTATTCCTTGAAAGCTAAGGACTATTAGTATTATTTAAGTATGAAATGCATCCACTTATCCCACAAAGTTACATGTAATAGAACACACCTTTCATCACACCTTTCATATCCACAAGATATGACATGCATTGATTTCATAGACTGTCAGTATATTGGTATTGCCTGTCAAATCTATTGAGATGGTTATGCAAGTTTACCCCTAGCATGACTGACTTTGCTTACTAGCATTTGCGCAATATATGTTTTCCAATGCTCTCTTTGCAACCTTCTTAGAGTGCAGATGCATACACAACAGCATTGGTTTCTACTTGTCTCATCTGGCATGCATTTACAGGCAAAAGCTGAGAGTGCATTATGTGAGCTAGTCTGAGAAGCACACATTCATATACTGTAAAGCAAGCTTCCTAGGACAATTCAACAGGGAAAGAGGATATGTGTTACATTGTCTTCAAACTAAAAATACAAGCTTGGTTAATAGTTATCAAAAGATTGTGTTTGTCTCTCTTTAGACATAGTGTAAGGCACGCAATATTGTGCCGATGGAGTATCAACATCTGTAACCACTGAAGTACAATGGTCGGGTTTATTTAAACTTAGTGTTATTAACTGTGCCCAACTCTTGAGCTACTCGGTTTACTACAACCTTTTGAGCAAGGAAGTGAGGAAGCAACAAGAATGAAAAAAGGAGTTAAAAAAGGAGAAAAAATAATACGTGGTTTACATGTATTATGGAGTATGGCTAAGACTGGAGATTAATTGGAATTCCATAATATTACCTTCCACTGTACCTTCAATACCTCTCCGTTGGCGCCCCCTTGTTGTGGGAAAGAGGGTTGTGTACCATAATGAAGTTGTGAGCTATGCTGGCAGTGGCATAATAGCCACCAGTAGGGCCTCCCATGCCAGACAGGTCACAACCGAAGGGTCTGACAAAGAGCGTCAAAGGGCAGGATGGGCTCCCTAGCCTTTTGGCAACCTTCCTAGGAGAAGGAAAACTCTGATTTCAAACCTGGGCAGATGGTGCTCGTCTAACCCTGTAAGGTCAACCATCTGGAGAAGGAAACTCAAACCAAACCTACGAACTGAGGACCTCACTGCCACTGTCCTAAGCTTGCTAGGCCCCGGCAGACAAACCTTTGGTTTAAAGGGTGAGGCCAGTTCTGTGCACGCTGCGCTCCACCAGAAAAATCCATTGCACAGGCTACATTTAGAAAATGCTACATTTAGAAAATGCTACATTTAGAAAATGTAGCCCAGAGATAAGTCCTAGGAATACAGTGTTCCCTCACTTATTGCGGGGGTTACATTCCAGGACCTCCCGCAGTAAGTGAAAAACCGCAATGTAGGGATGCTCTATTTATTTTAATATTTATACATTATTTTAGTAGTTATACACTATTTTAAGTCTTTATAAACTTAAAATAAAGTGAAGGAAAGGAAGGAAAGGCCTTTCAAGGCTGGAGGGAGGGAGGACTGAGGAGGGAAAGCGCCTTGGAGAGCAGCAGTGGCAAAACTCCACAAAACGGCAAAAATATCATGATATATATTTTAAATTAATTTTTTGGAAAACCGTGAAACAGCAAGTCCACAATAAGTGAACTGTGAAGTAGCAAGGGAACACTGTAATTCACACAGGCATTTAGACTTACGTCTGGTCTCATGGTGTGAGAACCAGATGTAATATTGACAGTGGGGAAATTATCCAAAAAAAGGCAATTCAAAACTGGGTTTGTCCAAGAGACATTAGGGATGTAAGGTCACCAATTGCCCAGGAAATGATGTGATATTAGGGCTTAGGTCTTCATGAAGGTTACAGTGTGATAGGCAATCATATTTTAGATGACCATATCTCACATTGGCAAGTATACAAGGATTGGTTCCGCCTCTACAAACTGGGAAGTTTGACTCTGGACCTATAGATTAAAATGGAGCTGCACTCTATGAGAATGAGTGTAATATATGGAATGAGCTGTAGTTAGACTGGATAGAGGTGAATTTGAATCTCCACTCATCCATTTCTAGACCAACATATACCTATAATTATATTGATCCTTTGCAACTGAAATATTGACCTAGTTCTTAGGAACCAATGGTATGTGCACCTTTCCTTCCCAAAACGTTTCCCGCACTTCTAAACTGGCCCAGTGTATATATGTGTGTATATATAATTAAAGAATACAATGTAAAATGATTATTAGGCTATATTCTTTTAAAAAGTTGACTAAAAGGGACTCTCAGTTTTAAAAATCTGGTCTGATTTTCTAATATTAATAATGACTAAAGCCATGCTGACATGTGACGAGGTATTCTTCCAACTTGCTTATTCTTAACCTCTGCCTAATTTGATGCATGCATTATTGAAAGTGTGTGTTCTCTCTTTATCCCTATTTAATGAAGCAGAATGCACAGGATTAAGCAACATTTTCTCTAATTTAATTGCAGCCCTGACTTCTTGCCTCCCAAATTTCATCACACTATTAATTAGTATTTGAATGTTTTAAGATTATATTGGTTTTCCTACAGCAGACACAGCAACATTATGTTTGTTGCTTTCCTTTCTGTTCATGAGGTCTCACAAATATCCCGAGCACTGTTACAATAACAAAACCAGGGAAAATGCTCAACTACTGTATGCCTACTCTTGGTTTATTTTATATGAAGGTATTTCTGAACTTTTAAATTTAATTCTTAGATACCCGGATTTGAGGGAAGAGAGGTGTGAAAATTTACTCTTCCATGCAAAATGAAATTAGAACTACAGCTCAAATTATGCCAGAACTATGGAAGATGGTTGTGCAGCGAGCTAAACCACTGAGCTGCTGAACTTGCTCACCAAAAGGTCGGCAGTTCGAATCCAGGGAACAAGGTGAGCTCCCATTGTTAGGCCCAACATCTGCCAACCTAGTAGTTCAAAAACATGCAAATGTGAATAAATCAATAGGTAAAGGTGCTCCATGCAGTCATGCTGGCCACATGACCTTGGAGGTGCCTACGGACAATGCTGGCTCTTCGGCTTGGAAATGGAGGTGAGCACCAACCCCCAGAGTCGGACTTGACTAGACTTAATGTCAGGGGAAACCCTTTACTATGGAAGATAATCTTGCGGAAAGGAATTATCTTCTGTGACTTTGAAGATCATTATCTGGTCATTATCAGCTCTTTGAAATAATGAAGAAGATATGGGGAAGAGGAGCAACATAGTTCAAGCAACACTAAGCGGGGCCTGAACAAGACAAAATCAAGTCAAGATGCCTGAAGTTGGCACAAAATTAAAACACAAACAGTGGAGGAAATTAGACAACCTCTGTCTGACTCAAGGATCATGGAACGGAGGAAGGAGAGTTTCTTCACATGAGCAATGGTGTGTGCTCAAGCATCCAAACACAAGAAAAAGTCCTACGGTAACATTTTTCCCTCACCTTTTAAAATTTCAAGTGAACTCCCTTTCAGAACTAGAGTTCTAACGTAAGACTTCTGATCTTTTGGTTGACTCTCAAGCTTCTTGTATATCCTGTATTGGTGTTGGTGCAAGGTAGTATTATAGTGGCCGGTTGCCTTTAGGCTGCTTCCACAGGCGATACTAAAAATGCTTCAATTAACCTCTTTTTCTTGTGAATGCTGCAGCATGTTTTGTGTAAACAGGCATTCTAAATCTTGGGAAATACTAGAAATGTGGCTACATACATGTGAATGATTTAGCGGTTGCACTGCCTGATCCTATTCTGATGAACTGATGCGGTCTTGGAGAAGACCATTCTTGGCTTCCAAACACCTTTTTCCCTCAAAGCACGTGAAGTATCCTCCCAAGGGAGTTTATTCTTTCCTGCATTAGATAACAAAGTTCAAACAAGTGCAAAGCCATGTAAACATTTGAGCATGCAGATCAAGAGATGCTTTGATGCCATCTTGTAGATGTAAATTTAAAGGAAAAAGAAATCTTGCTTTCCACAGACTTCCTTGTTCTTTGTGTTCAGGTACCCCTATTGTAACTGTGGCCGTCACCAGTGCTGCAAGATCACATTTATTTTGTCCCATCATCTGTGCCCCGTTAGGATATAACCTATCCATTGTACAACCAGGCCTGGATCTCTACTACTAATTTCTCTGTAACTATCATTAAACCCACATTTGTCAATCCACTTATAGACTGGTTTCCCCCATTCCCAAGGCATAATTAGTGGCATGTTTCTTTTCTCATATCAGTATATCTTGTATGTGATCTGATAGCTCAGTGCTATTACCTATTATAAGAAAAAAGTTTTCTCACCACTTATTTGACCCACTCTCTCAAGTGATGTCTGTGCATTCTTAGCTGAAAAGGTCACCAAAAACTTGCGCTACCTACCCTGAAGTGTAATAATAGGTGCACCTATCAGCTTTATAAAGATAGTACGAAAGAATTCCAAACATTTCAAGGCTTCAAATTATTTGCTACAGTGACCTCTCCTTGTAGAGCACACATTTGCTCCCCCAACCCCAGAGCAAAACTGTGATGGAACACCCACAGCTTCCAGGTCAAAGAACAGTCTTCTGAAGATGTGTAGCACGAGGACAACAAGCTGGTCCATGTTCTTCATGTTGCATTCGGATGCTGTCCCATTGCTTCACTGTCTAGGTGTTGACCAGCCCATGTCACTGAAAGGTCCCTCACCTGTTGCCGACCTTGGTGGGGGCCCGCAGGGTGTGCAGAGATCAGAATCCGTGTCCGATTCCCCTTCTGCAATGTAGGGTCTGATTTTGGCCACAGCAGTATAGCAACCGTTGTTAAGGACGTCCAAATTTTCTTTGGACTGGGAAATGCTAAACCCACTGAAGGAACGCTCCAGCTCTTCATGGTCAACTGAGGGGATAGAAATGGAGGTGTCACTATCCCTCAGGGCACTCTCAGGATGCTTAGTGGTAACATCTTCATTCTTTGCATACTCAGCACTGGCCCTGTGCCCACCGCTGTAGGCAGACGTAGAGCGCTCATGCGAAGGTGGTGGTGGGATTCTCACCAAAGAACCAGGTTCACCAACTGGAGAGACTCCGTGGCTTTGCCGGGTATATGGCTGCCAAGAAGTGGAAGGGGGGCATGAGTTGTTTGGCACCGTTGTGGCTGGCGGTGCAGAGAAATTCTTCTGTCCCATGGAACTCGTGGAGCGAATGATCTTAATAATGCACCCATTTTTGTCAATATGCTCCCGGCTATCTTCTGGGCTATGATAAGGTGGTGCTGGATCTGGTTCTTTAGACCCAAAGTAGGCTTCTGTTTCTGTTGGCGGTATCCCCATCCGCTGCATGTAGATGTTCACTAGGAAGTCCAACTTCTTCTCCATGGACTGTACCTGGAAATGTCACACAAATCTCAATATATTATGTCCCACAATGTATTATGGTACCACATATTTCACTCTGAAAAATTATATTGCTAGCTATTTAAAAAATCCATATTTTATTCCCAGGTAAAATGGAATCATAGCCCAAGGAAACTTGAAATATTGCTATAAAGATTGAAATCAAAATGGTTTTGCAGTCTATCTATCTTATCCTTTCCTTGCATGTTTCTTCTGTCCGTTCTGGCTCAAAGGAAACCTAAATATATGCTGTCTGCATTCGTTGATATTTATTACACATTGCTAATGATTCTGCAAATACATCACATTTTCATTATTTTTCAGCATGATCCTAGACACACACACACACACAGAGGGTGAATCTTTAAGTTTGCAGAATTATACCTGCTTTTAAAATTCAAACTTTTCAACAGTGATAACTCTCGGTTTCTATGTAATATATCAGTGAATGCACTAATTGTTTTAATCCATAATTTGCAGAGGTTTTCCAGTGTGGCACATCCTTAATATGGACAAGGTTCAGCGTCTCAGATATTTCTGTTAAACTTTAGACTAAAACTTAGAAATGTCCCTCTGATAAGTGTGTGTGTGTGTGTGTGTGTGTGTGTGTGTATGAGAGAAGTATTTTTTTGGAACTCAAGAGAGACACTGCGATGAAACACCTTCAGCTTTTATATTAAAGCAAGACTAGCATGCATTCTAAGACAATTTATTGTTGGAACATCAAAACCAATCCAAAATCTTGTCAGAAATTGAGGCAATCTGTGATTTGCCTGAGAGGAAAAAAACACATGGAGTTTCAAACTTTTTCACTATCATTTGAAATATTACAAAATTCTACACTTTCTGATCTAATCTATGTCTGTTCCTCCTCAGAACACATACTTCACAGATCAGAGTGTGACCATATTCTTCTTTGCCTGTTTATGTGGGCTTTGGTCCTTCCAGATAAACATGGGCCATGAATGCCTGACCGCACATGGAGGAATGCTAAAGAAACTGCCTGTAGATCTGAGGGAGGAGACAATCCCTACACAACTTGAGTCAGATACTCAACTGGCAACAGGGAGATGAGGGAACAGATTAATAGCTATTTAGCTTCACTGCTTCCAATACTGCTTCATCAATGCTCCTTCAATATGTGTATGGTAGAAGATGTGAGATAGAATGATCACTTCTACTGACTTTGCTAGGACTAACTGAAGATGAGGTCCACCCTTCTGGATCCATCTCTATTCAATCAGGGTCCATTCTTGAATTTACCTATTCCTTTATTGCCCCTTCTCAAGAATCAATCAGGAAGGACATGGAGGTTACAACTGAAGAGCTTTCGAACTTACTTGTTTTTCTACCTTTCCGAGTCTGCCCATCATACTTGGATCTTCCTGAAGTTCTCCTTCACCCGAGCCTTTTGTTCGGTCCTTGTCTGTCATAGATGGCCCTCGCCCAACAATCTGGTCAACTCTACCAGAAGCACAAACCCGCACCCCAGAAAAAACCATGGTGTTAATGAGCTAGAATTGAGGGCTCAGAGCTCTCTTCTATTTTTACTTCTCTGCAGAACAAATGTCTTTCCCTCAGCTGAAAAGTAGCATTCAAGGAGTCACAAAAATAGAAGTAGGTAGCTCAATATAAACTAGGATGCAAACACACCTCTCTATTTCTCTAAGTGGTATATTGGTTCAAAATTCATTGGTTTTATTTAGAGAGATAAAATCTGGCACATTATGCATAGCAAACTTGCCCCTTGGGGAGAATGTGACATCAAGCTTGTTAAGTCCCAGCATGAAATTGGTTTGTCTATGTTTATAACCTACATTATATTTCTGAGCTCCCAAACTTATCAAGTGCTGAAGAATTCTGTGATCCTGCACTGCATAATATTGAGCTAGAATGCAGACATATGTAAATATACCAATTTAAATTTTCCAAATAATATTTACAATAAAAAATAATTTAGGTTTTAGGATTTACAAGTCAACTTCCCATAATTTGGTTCTGGCTTTCAGGAAGCTTGCTTTCCTAAACATTTGCATACAGCTTGCATTCACAAGGCTTTTAAAAAAATATGTGCATCATTGTCCACATTTTCTTGCTAGGATACCTGCGTATGCTGAAATTGTGCTTGTCCAGCTATGCTAAATTGATACCTACAATTAGCAATTTAAGAATGGATACCTAAGAGTGGAACTTCTATTCTTGTCCAGGACAGTAAACATAACTTTTCAGACTCAATAATCAGCTGTTTTTTTCAACTTGTAACATGAAATCTATCTTTAATTTGCAATATTCTGCCATCAAAACAAGACTTCTGATTGTTTTAACAGTCATGCAGAAGTGAGAATTTGACTGGAAACATTTGCAGCGCCAAAGTGAGAGAAATTATATATCACAATGCCCTCCTCCATTAAGTCTGCATGGCATGTAGGTTGCCTGTTTCTTTAGTCCTCTCTGCTTAAGGAAAGGAATCTCAAACACAAGATGGGGAAGTTGTGAGACTGGAATAATTTAAATATTCCAGTCTCACAAAGAAGCCAGCCCAATCACGCTTCTCTGGCTGCAAAATTCTTGGTTTGGCCTATATTCTGACAGGTAAAATGATTGCAAAAGTAATCAGTATTTGTAATTATAGATTAAGAACATACTATGAACACCACTGATAGGTGTTTTTTTCATGTCAGACGCGACTTGAGAAATTGCAAGTCGCTCTTGGTGTGAGAGAATTGGCCGTCTGCAAGAATTGGGATTTCCGGATGTTTTGATGTTTTACCATCCTTGTGGGAAGCTTCTCTCATGTCCTCGCATGGGGAGCTAGAGCTGATAGAGGGAGCTCATCTGTGCACTGCCTGGATTTGAACCTGCGATCTGTCGGTCTTCAGTCCTGCCGACACAAGGGTTTAACCCACTGCGCCACCAGTAGGAGAGGCGAATACAATAATTACTGATAAGCCCCACCACACCTATTGGCTTTGATCACTGCAACACAGAAAGTAGTTTGTCCCATAGGAAACTGTGGCTTGTAAAACCAGACCACAGAAAACCATACAGCAATTTCCCCACAATGTGCATAAGTGCTAATACCTGATCTTGATGAAAACATGGCAAATTATGGAGAATCATCAAAGCTTTTAATAAAATGTTAAATTCATTAATTATAGAAAACTGTAAGACAGGATAGTTCTCTTACTGAAGCCAAGCAGGCCTGATCTTGCAGATTGTCTGGATAGGAGATGGCATGGGCACATGATTTTTCAGAGGACACCAAATTTTGATTGTGAAACTAAAA
Source organism: Anolis apletophallus (assembly GCA_030556195.1). Taxonomy (NCBI): domain Eukaryota; kingdom Metazoa; phylum Chordata; class Lepidosauria; order Squamata; family Anolidae; genus Anolis; species Anolis apletophallus. Next base: position 14,464,597 of record JARBWK010000005.1, on the reverse strand, counting down.
CTGAAAACGAAAAGCTAAAGCTCACGTTTGCATGAGTGCAACCATGCTTTAACCAATACATCAGATTATATAGTTCTAATGCTTTGCTTTAATCAAAATAAACATGGATTGCTGTTAGTTTTCCGGGCTGTATGGCCATGCTCCAGGAGCATTCTCTCCTGACGTTTTGCTCACATTTATAGCTGACACTTCAGAGGTTGTGAGGTCTGTTGAAAACTAGGCAAGTGATGTTTATATATCTGTGGAATGTCCAGGGTGAGAATAAACATGACTTTCTGGTCATAATTACCTCTATCTCCCAATAGTTTTTCCATTATTGAACATGTGAGGAAACCTCTGTTCACCATCACATAATATACTAAAAACTATCTGGTTGCCTTAACCCTAAAGAATTACTTAACCCTGGGACAGTTTTACCATTGCATAATATGCCAGAAGTGCACAGGTGATAGATGGACCATAAGTACAATCATAACAAAAAGCAAAAAAAAGTACATTAAGTTTTGTCTGAAACCAAGTTAGTTGTTTGGAGTGGAACGAAAACAATGCTGCTTATGCAGTTCTGCAGTGTGGGCAAGAGGTCCATGCACAAGGAGATGGATGAGACTTATGAGTTCAAATGCAGACAAAGGAAAGGGAAGAAAAGGTCAACAAGATGAAAGGTTACAAAGCACTTTGCAAAAATCTCCATTACACATCTTAACAAAATGAAAGAAAGGGGCAAGACACAAGGCCATTTCTGACAATGCAGCCACGTAAAATGCCTCAACACAGTAGAACGGAGGTTGGTCTTCTTTGTACATAAATGGCGGAGAGTGTTCAAAACACACAGACTGTGAACAATCATATGGGGATGATGTCCAGGTTAATATATTTTACGGGGTTAGTGTTTTTTAAAAAAACAAAACCCGATTTCTTGCAAATGAGATGTAATATATGAATTGGGCACTACCAGCTGATTTTTAAAAGTGAATTTCTTTTTGGAGGGAGCAAATATTCCAACTGTTTATGTGAGATTGAGCATTAGCTCTTACACAAGAGATTGAATAAGCTGCATTAACTTGGTGATTAATGTAGTTGAAGCCACACAGCTTCAACAGAAATTATTTCCAATACACATGTATTCCCTATCAATATACAACTATCATCAGAGTGACAAGGACTGATTTCCTGGTGTTTTTTCACTGAAAGTTGGAATGGAACATATGTTAAAGGTTTATAACAACATTTTCCTTCTTTGAAATGATGCAGAAAGAAAGAAAAAACAGTATATATCGATCCAAATTCTTGACTCAGCCATAGTGCGATTTTCTCACATGCTTCATTATGCTCCATGCTCAAAAGGCAGAGGTTGACATTTCCTGAATTAGCTTTTGAGCAGCAGAGGTACACTAGGGCCAACCCCCTTCCTCCAGCTCATACAAATGGCTACTTACCCTGACATACTGGTTTGTCTAGCTTCACAAATGCTTGTGACTACTCTGTTTAGCACCGTGAAGCACCAAGTCTCTACTTTATCCCTGGGTTCCTTTCTGCAGTGTCTTGGCTTCTTAGTGTAGCCAGTGAATGAAATGAATGGATGACCTGGTTGGAGATGGGACAACCATCATCCCTTGCAGATGTCAGACAAGGAAACCTCACTCTGATCCATTTGGAGAACACAGAAACCGCCCTCCAGCATGACACGTGTCAGTAATAGAACAGACGAAAAATCACCACTGTGGAGATGCCTTAATAACCAAAACAAACCTTGATATGATGAAGTCTACTGGGACAGGAGCACTGCTCTGAGTCCCATTAGTAATGGCAATATACGGTGAAGGCCTTCAGTGCTGTGGCACCCCAACTGTGAAATGCCCTTCCTTCGCAGATCAAATAGACCAAAGTGAACCCAAGTAACAACATGAATTTTAATTAGAGCATTTTGGACAGAAGTTATTTTAGCCATATTTTTTTTTGCATTGCAGCAATTGAAAATTGTTCACACCTAGATGTCCTAAAGGCACCAGATTTCATCTGATCTTGGAAGGTAGCAAGGACAGCCCTGGTTACTACATGGATGGGGGATTGCCAACCTAGACCAGGTGCTGTGTACTATATTTCAGAGGAAGAAACTGGCAAGACCATCTCGAAGGATTCTTCTCAACACTCCTCTGCAACTTCAGATGATAGGAATTAGGTCCATAATGGGGTGTCCACAGGCACCAATGTGCCCATGGGCACTTCTCTTGATGCCAGTCAACCTCCTTGCTCATGGGGGTCTTTAATTAAGGAAATAACTGGGACACTGGCATGAAGCAAAATGGATATCACATGGGTGTCACAGACATCCTTACAAAATAAAGATGATGGGTTTCTGATGTCCATTACTCCATGTGGAAGCACATCGAGCTGCAAGAAAAATGAAAAGGGTAAGCTAAAGAATGTAAGGAATGTTTTTGGAGAGATTGTGGAAATGGAGGGTAAATAAAGAGAGTATGCTCTCCGCAGTCTGAGTCTTTGCCAATAAGTGTGGAAGTTGAACATGGGCAGATGTTTTGCCTCTGTATCCATCTCAATGGACAACATGACTGTGCTGCTTAAAAGGGGGGCATAATATTTGTTCTTCATGCAGGCAAGTAATGCAATTCGTCATTTGAAGCTCAGATCTCACCCTGGTCTCCTTCTCAAGTGTTTGCTTTGATTTAGTGATTTCTCTCCAAAGGTCTTCAATTTGCCTTCGGTGAAATGGGTGAGTTAGCGGAAACTGTGGGCACAGAAAAGCAGATTGGTGTTTTGGACTCTAACCCAAACCCTCCCTTGCACTCCGGTTATCATTCTTCCTTTTTCCCTTTTGGGTAATAAATGTTAGTGATTGGCCATGGCAACATTTTTGTGAACAGACAGACTTCCCCTCCCAGCAACTATTTTGTGAGTGCACCCCAACAGTTTCTAAAGTTACAAATGTATAGGAAAATGGGGTTTTTCTGCACAAAACCACCACATATGGAAAATGAGGAAATCAGTCCCAAATTGTGAAGAGTCTTCAAAACAGCATAGCTTTTGGAACCTCTCACAGTTGGGAAGAAATTTGCTAAATTAATTGTAGCTTTACAAAGAACGGTTAAAAAAAAAGAATTGCATCTCTAAAATGTATCCACAAACCCCAAAGTGCTGGTGACTTTTGTTGTAAGGAATGGATGGAACTGATGGACAATTTCTCCTCCAAGGTGCTATGAGAAACCTTTTTTTAGAAGAACCTTTGATAAATATTCAGATCTTTAAATGGAAAACAACAACAATAAAAAAACATCACTATTCCATCCTAAAGTATAACAAAAATAAAACTGTTCTAAAGAAATGGTGTGAGACCTATAACAAATATGCCCCAAAAGTCTCTGTGAAGTGTGCTTTCTCTTCAAGGAGAGAAATCTATAATATGCTCAATAGATCTGTACATGGAATCCCCATACTGCTTGGAGTTGCTAGATCAGTGTTTCACAACCTTCCTAATGCCACAACCCCTTAATACAGTTCCTTCTGTTGTGATGACTCCCAACCATAAAATGATTTTCATTGCTACTTCATATCTGCAATTTTGCCACTGTTATGAATCATAATGTAAATATCTGATATGCAGCATGTATTTTCATTCACTGGACCAAATTTGGCACAAATACCTTGAAGAGGCAGGACCCTGATATGCCCAAATTTGAATACTGGTGGGGTTGGGGGGTATTAATTTTCACATTGGGGAGTTGTAGTTGCTGGGATTTATAGTTCACCTACAATCAAAGAGGCTTCTGAACTCCACCAATGATGGAACTGAACCAAACTTGGCACACAGAACCCCCATGACCAACAGAAAATACTAGAGGGGTTTGGGAGAAATTGACAATGATTTAGGGGAGAGCGCATCTGCTCTCCCCTCCCCACTTGGAGTCTCAGGAACAGCCCTCCTCTTGGCTGAGAGGCAAGCTGTGGCCAATCACAGTGGAGGATAGCTTTTGGTGGGAGATTCACTGTCTGTTTCCAAAAAGGAAGAGAAGGATAGGCAGAGAGATGTTCAGCCTTCGCTGCCAAAGGAGTTCCTAAGACCATCAGAAATATGTGTTTCCTGATGGTCTTTGGTGACCCCTCTGAAATCCCCCTGGTGACCCCCCCCAACCAGGGGCTCCCAACCCCCAGATTGAGAAACGCTATTCTAGATGGTAGCCTCTTTTCTGTATTGTAATCCTTTGGCCTTTTGTCAGTTAAAAACATCCTTGGACAAATATTTATTCTCTCCCGCTGAAGGAAATAATATAACTCTACCATGGGCCTTGCAATTTCAGTAACACAATGCCATGATGTTTACCATTCCAAGCATAAAGGTTGAGAGATCCCGAATGGTTTTATCAAAGGAAAATGAATGGTTGGATAAGTGTTCCATGGCCATTTCCAAGTTTGCACTGCTGTGAAGATCCACCTTTGGTGTCTCTAAAAGTAAAGATTTAAGCACATCCAGGAGAGCAAGCCATTCGGTGCAAAATGCATCAGCAGCGAGTGACAGATGCTGTCATTTAAGGTGGCATGAAAGGGTTTTGACAGAAAGCAAATGAAAAAATTTCAGAAGAAAGAGGCATTTTGGCAAATCCTAACCTAGGCGAGTATTGGGGTGAGGATCCTTTAGTTGAATACTTCTTATGCCGGGGAGTTGAAGGGGGCGGGGGACCCACAATCATATCTATCCTGGCGAAAATAAATGAGAAGAAAAAAGACACCAGCAAAACGCATAATGAAGCAACATGTTGGGAGAAAAAATTCGGTTGGAAAGCTGCAGAGATAGAAATGACTACTGAAAACCATATTAAAATACGGAGAGAGAAAGAGAAAGGAGAAAGTTGAAAATGATATTCCGTCCAGAACGGAAGTCAGTTATCATATTAACTTGATCATTTGGGAGCATATTGAGTTTGGATTCTGAAAGGCTGCCGAATTTTGAGCAGCAATGGAAGAGCCCTTCTTCGACTCAAAAGAGCAGCTTTTCTGCAATGAATTGGCAACGCATGCTGAAACAAGCTGGAACATTTATGAGAATATTCCATTAGAAATGTAGACTTCTTACGTCACAATATATGGAACACATTCTCAGCTGGTTTGGGAACACAAAAGCTTTGGAGAAGGCAAATGCATCCATGGATGGGATGGGACAAGAGACAGAAACAAGGGAGATCAAAAGACAATGTCATGGCACACTTCACAAAAGCAGCAACAGGTATCATGAAGGGTGAAGGAGGAAGTGTGTATGAACACCTCCCTAAAATCTACATAATTTCCTCTGGTAGCTGAAATTAAAAGAATACTGTTAATCAGGCTCAGTGAAGTTCAAACCACAATTCACATGAAACTCTGTGCTCCTCTCTATCACATTAATAAAGAAAGACAGCTCTCAAGCTCTCATTCCAAGGAAGTAAGGAGCAGGTGGGAAGGGGTGTTAAATCTTGTCTCTTTCTGGCATGTTTTGTTCTCAAAAATATTATTTCAACAGAAAACATATCACCTTAACATACTTGTTTTCTCCACAGCAAAAAGCAATATTGTGAGAGCATTTGTTTTAATGGTTAATGATCAAATGCATCTTTGGGACCAAGCTGATTTTGCTTTGAAACTCGGCTAAAGTTGAACCTCATCTACACTAGAAGGAATTTGATCATCATTTCTCACGGGGGCAACTTACCATATATACTCGAGTATAAGCTGAATTTTCAGCCCTTTTTTAGGCTGAAAAAGCCCCCTTCAGCTTCTACTCGAGTCAAAGTTATTTATTATTTTACTCTGTTGTTATTATTGTTGTTGGTTTTGTTACATTTATTATTTTACTCTGTGTATTATTATTAATACTACATTTCCATTATTTTACTCGATTATTATTACATTATTATTTTCTCTATTATTGTTATTATTACATTTACATTATTTTGCTCTATTTTTATTATTGCAATTATTATTTTACTCTATTATTATTATTTGAAACATAACAAAATTAGTGCACAGCATACAAGATCCCTATGCTGGTTTTTGTATTGGATTTTACTCTATTATTATTATTGGAAGGAAGTGCATTTACATTGAATAAGGTTAGAATAATGATTTAATCAGAGTTGGACAGTCTTAGCTTAAATTACAGTTTTATGTAAAAAAAAAGAAAGTAATTTTATTGGTATCTATTTTTATTTTGAAATTTACCAGTAGTTGCTGCTTGGCTTCTACTCAAGTCAATACGCTTTCCCAGTTTTTTGTGGTAAATTTAGGCGCCTCAGCTTATATTCGGGTCGGCTTATACTTGAGTATATGGGACTATATAATGTTAATTATTCTATCGCCAATGCTGTTTAACATCTATGTTTGACCAAGCTAGTCCAGAGATTTGGATTCGAATGTTTCCAATATGCCGATGACACCCAGCTTCTCCTAAACTAGAACCTGGAAAAACTTCAGTACCAGATAACTTCACCCGGTGTCTTGGAGTGGTGACAAGATGGTTACATGCCCATAAATTGAAAGTAAATCCAGCAAAAACTGAAATCTTGTAGCCTGGCCGCCCATCAGAATTGGTTGGTCTATTACCATCTTTTGAAGGGGAACCATTAGTTCCATCCCCCACTGTGAAGAGCCTCGGTGTTATCCTGGATTCCAAAATGACGATGGAAGCCCAAATTGCCTCCACTAGTAAAAGGGCCTTCTTTCATCTACGCCAAGCGAGGCAGTTGGCACCTTATTTACCAACAGAGGTGCTGGCTACGGTAATCCATGCCATGGTTACGTCGAGGCTGGATTACTGCAATGCTTTGTATGTGGGCTTACCTCAAGCAGCAATTCGCAAGATCCAAATTGTGCAAAATGCAGCTGCTAGACTCCTCACAAAAACATCAATGAGGTGCCAAACATCAACTGATTGGCTGCTGGTTGAACCAGAGTCCCTCTATAAGACCCTGGTCCTAGCATTCAAGGCCTTTCAAGATTAGGGTCCTTCACATCTAAGAGACCATTTAATGCCACCCACCACCAGAGACTGCCACGGTCAGCTCAGAGAATCTTCTCTATGTCCCTGGCCCTAGAGGGTTCTTTCCAGAAGACAGAGATCCTTCTCTATTGTAGCCCCAATCTTGTGGAATTCCCTAACGCCAGACCAAAGAGCCACTCCTGATCTACATACATTTTTAGAACCACTTAAGACATGGCTTTTCAGAAGAGCCTATGATTGAGTAACAAGCAGTGACTATGTAACCTGTTTATTTTAATTGTGTAAGTCACCCAGAGCACCTTTGGTGGAGGGCGACTCATAAGAAATAACGTTAGTTAGTTAGTTAATTTTCCTGTCAAATTTAGTCTTTAGCTGAACAATTGTAGGTAAACTGTTCTTTGTATTCATGCAGAACATGAGGCACCCCTACTATTTTTGAGCTCAGTTTAGCAGTCGAGAAGGTAGGCATTCGAGAACATTGCCAACAATGGGAAGTCACCGAGACAAAATTGTTTGGAGTTCTGAATGCCCTTCTTAGTTTGGTAATCTCAAAATGGTGATGATGGGAAGAGGATTTGAAAAATATATCAATTTACTCAGTGAAATGTCAGTTTTATTTAATATACTACAGTATTCCCAGTGGTTTCCAATACATTTTACAAAGCAATACCTGAGAACTACATTAACTGAAAAACAGGAGCTTTTTTAATTTTCCTGGGGGAGCTTTTGTCTGCCGCAGGTGAAGGATAAAGACCCAATTGCTTTCAAATATATGTACTGAAAAAATAATAGGCTGTATTTTTCATTTCCTTTGCTAGAGAAAAATATATTCCATTTGAAAACATTCCTATGGCAACTCAATCATTAACCATTTTAAGTCCTTGTCTCCAAAGTCAATATGATGGATTTTCCCAATGTATTCAACTTTTCTAAACAGGGGGGAAACAGTTTTATTTTAAAGAGGATTTAATTTTTAAAATGCATCTTATCTGTCCCACTATCTGACCAGCTTTACCACAGCAGGTTAATCATAAGCTGCAGCTACAGTAAATCTTGCCAACCGAAAGGTTGACAGTTTGAAGTCGGGTCAGGGTGAGCTCCTGTCCAGCCCAGCTCCCCGCTCACCTAGCAAATAGAAAACAGCAATGTGAGTAGATGAAAAGGAACTGCATTAAGCAGGGAGGTATTTTTAATCAGAAAAAGGAGGGAAGTTTATGAACAAAGAACACTCTTCAGCAAGGAGATGGAGCAACAGCACCCCTTTGTGGCCGGATCCGAGCACAGCCGCCAAAGATGCCGAAAGATGGGGAAAAGCCTATTTAATACCTCTATAGGTTGTCTATCTTTTCATTGTATAATCAGCATTGAATGTTTGCCGTATATGTGTTCTGTGATCTACCCTGAGTCCCCTCTGGGGTGAGAAGGGCGGAATATAAATACTGTAAATAAATAAATAAATCATCACGGGACTTTCTGATTTTTCACCCATATTATTTAAGCAACACTTCCAATAAAAATGGGACTTTTTAGGGATTATTATTATTATTTCTTATCCATCCTCATAGTGGCTTGAGGTGGGATGCTTTTAAATAATACTTCTTTAGATCATCTGGATATAACCCTAAGTGTGCAGCTTTTATTTCTTTCCTGAACAGCTATCATATTGCTAAAAATAAAGCTATATAGCAGGAACATGGATTTCCTGGAATCCACCAGCCAGCACAGCCAGTTACCATGTTAGCTGGGTGATCCTGAGAGTTGGATTCCAATAAGATGACTATTCTAGGGTTGGGTCATTTGTAGGACACTCATCGCCTGTTACCGGGAAGAACAAAGAGCTTCATAGTCTATAATAAAATATAGTGCTTTTAAACTATACACAAACAACTCTTTGCAAAACCTTGGGAGGAATAATAAAAACTTAGGTTGTAAATATCAATTTATATCTCCTGTGAGCAATGATAGCGCTTTCTCATGGGGCAGAAAGACACCAAAGGTTGAAGGAGGGGAAGTTCTTGCCTGGATTGAAGGTTTTTGATCCTGGAAAGCATATCCAGATGTCCCGCTGAATACTGCTCTATGACATCCATTACATCATAAGGCCGCAGACTCTCCTTGAACTTCCGTTTTGAAACCAGAAATCTCATTACACTAAAGGAGGAAACACAAGAGTGACAAACAAGAACATGGAACTGTGTAGGTATTTTCTTTTTTCATGTTGTCCTATCTTTGTACTGTTCCCAAACCCTTCATACAGACATTTCCGTGCCATTTCATATGACAAACAACTAACTTAGTAAACAACATTTCTGTGCCATGAAAATAAACAGATCACTGCTTTAAAGGAAGGTGCAGTGGCAAAGCCAAATTGTATCTCCCTTTCACTGTATAGACCAGACATGGCCAAACTTTGGCCCTCCAGATGTTTTGGTCTTCAGCTCCCACAATTCTTAACAGCTGATAAACTGGCTGGGATTTCTGGAAGAAGTCCAAAACACATGGAGGGCTAAAGTTTGCCCATGCAATGTAGACACAGCACACAGGAAATTATTAAGGTACACCACTGGACCCACTGCTACGTCCCATTGCCTCTCATGGACACCATCCTCAGCCACTCATTCCACAGACACAGTATGGCATACACCAAAACAAAACAAAAAAACCCAAACCAAGTAAAAGGAAGATCACTCCTACCCAGCTGGGAAGCGACAAGTAAAACTCCTACTGCTTTGACAAGTAGCAGAGTAGACAAAGATCAACAGAGGCACGTGGGGGGTGGTAATGCATTAAATAGCCTCTGGCTGCACTGCCCCCATTACTTACAGCAGTGTTTCCCAATCAGTGTGCCATGGCACACTAGTGTGCCATGAGCAATCATCAGGTGTGCTGTGGGCCAAATTGTGCCATGGGAAATTGGCACTCTCCCCCACCTAGCAGCCCCCTCACAGGTTTCAAAGAAACAAATTGAGCCTCTCTGCTTGGAAATGTTTTTTAAAAAAACTATTTTACTGGATTTTTCGATCCCCCCCCCCCCCAGGAACTGTTTATAACAGCTTTATGACATCCATAGTTAACTGTAAGGTTTCACTCGGTGAAATTTCACAAAGGTCTGGAGAACAAGCTCCATGAGGAGCGGCTTGAAGAGCTGGGCATGTTTAGTCTGAAGAAGAGAAGGCTGAGAGAAGACATGATAGCCATGTATAAATATGTGAGAGGAAGTCATATATATGTTGTGTTCATCAAAATAGGCCCAGGTTTCACACTGAGTGTATAAATATATTTTAAAACATATTAACTATATGTATTAGTGTTAGAATGTAATTTTGTGTCATTTTGGTTGGTGGTGTGCCCCAGGATTTTGTAAATGTAAAAAATGTGCCACGGCTCAAAAAAGGTTGAAAAACACTGACGTACAGCATCGTGGTGCTATATGAAACCCTCTGGCTTCAAAAGTGTCTCCACCCCCACATGGTGATTCCTTGCGTGAGTTCAGGTACATATTTCTGCAAAAGACTGAGATGAGTCAAGGATGGGTTGATCTTCCCCCTTGCTCATGTAGGCAGTGATATGCATATTTGGCTTAAATGTACTCCCTAATTTTGGAAGGTGTCACAGTGAAAGGGACAAAATCAAAGGGGAGCAACACTCCTGAAACACTCCTAAACAGTAGAGCAGGATTCTGTTGGGGTGAAATGCTAGTGTAAAAATATGGAATTATATATTGTTTGTGTTACTTAAGAATTCCCCTTTATGCAGCCAATCACACCAGAGGTGTAGACAGTAGGGTTGGGCTTTCGGAAAAAGAAAATAAACTAGTTCGTATTAGATCCGTTCAAAATGCTAACTTTGAGCTTTTCCGTAGTTTTCCCGCCAAACCGGAAGTGGACCTTGTTTAACGCACTTCCTGGGCCCAAAAGTTCTTTATTATTGTAATTATTTCGGATGTCCCCCTAACAGGAAAATTATCCCCTCAAAAATAGCTTTCAAGACATTACTCACAGTCAGATCGGGGCCTTTCCATGCTCGGAGCCTAATTTAACTGAAAGGCCTTCCTGTAGGAAGTGAAAAAGCAGCCGGAATCATAGAGATCCACAGCACAACTCCTAGGGCAGCTGGGAGGACTGAGGAAAAAAGCCGTTTAAACCCCAGGGAAATTAGGCCCTGGCCTTTTATTATAATAAATAATAATATATTAATAATAATATATCTTCAGAATCTTCAGAAGCGGCAGGGAGACAGCGGAGGCAGCCGACACAGCCACGGGACTACACTTCCCAGAAGGCACCGCACGGCTCAATGGCAAGGAGGGTGAAGAAACAGGAAGTCGCCGTGCGGGCCTTCTGGGGACTGTAGTCCCGTGGCCATGCCCGCTTGGTCCCCTGCCAGTAGCCCCTCACCTTAGAGAGAGGCAGGCAGACAGGCCTTCCCAGGAGCAGGAGAGGCAGAACTCCCCAGCAGAGGGGCAAACCTCTTCCTCCCTTCCCATCTCACCCCCCCCAGTCACACACACTTCTCTGCCACTCATTCCCCACCCCACTCTTCCCTTTTGTAGTTTCCTCCTTCCTCTCCCAATCTTAACTTCCCCATTCTCCAGCCCCTCTCCCCACTTCCCATTCCCAGCCTTCACCATGTTCCACCCTCTCTTTCCCATGTCATTCTTCCCCCTTTCACACACAGATATACATACATACACATACATACACACATATACACACACATATATACCTACACACATATACACATGCACACACATATACACGCACATATACATATATACACATGCACACACCCACCAAGACCATAAGTAACATCAATTCCAACCCTTACATACTCAGACTTTCTCACATCTCTTAATAGGGCACAGCAACGCGTGCCGGGTACAGCTAGTTCCTTATATTTTCCTGCAAGGAGGCCCTGGCCTTTTATTATAATAAATAATAATATTAATAAAAATATTAATTCCTTATATTTCCCTGCAAGGAAACCCAGGCATATTATTATTATTATATATTAATAATATTAATTCATTATATTTCACTCCAAGGAGGCCCGGGCATTTTATAATAATAATAATAATAATAATAATAATTCCTTATATTTCCCTCCGAGCAGGCCCAGGCATTTTATAATAATAATAATAATAGATCCCAGTGAATTGCACTCCAGAGAAGAAGGGAAATGTTGCCCCTTGATTTGCCTGTGCTTAAAAAACAGTGCTTAAAACTGGGAATTTAGAACTAATTACAAAATTCGTAATTACTTTCAAAACAGTTAAGAATTTTTTTGAATTTTTTTGTAAGTCATTACGTTAAGCATAAAAAAAATCCCCCCCCCATTGGTTTTTAGAACCGCGATTTTTGGGTTCTAAACCAACCCTAGTACATAGCCCTCTCTCATGTTTTGACTCAGTGAGTCAGGAGATAAATGTCTCCTGCACATTAGGTGAGCTCAAGTTGTTAGCACTCACTTCATACCCCATTGCATAGCTGCTATGGGGTCTTGCATAAACAGATTGGTTTATATTTTTATTGTGATCTTACACACAACACAGACATCTGAACAACATCACTCTCAGAATTCCTTTGGAGGAACAGAAACAGCAAATAGTTTTGGCCATGTATGCCTGTTCTCTAGGCAATTCATGTTTGCCAAGGTAGACTTAGGGCTTGTTTACACTGGGCCTATACTCCGGTGTCAACCAGAGGTTGCTCCTGGATAACTAGACAACATCTAGGAACCTCTGGTCCAGAGCATGGGATAGCAAGGGTTAACCCAGGTTTATCCTGCATAAGTAAATGTCAGAGAAGGCTCCAGAGTTTTGTGAAAACTTCAGAGCAGGCCAACACTCTGTGGGTAGTGTGGACAGATGGACTGATGCCACCATCCTCTTTTCCTTTCACTCCATTTTGAAGTGGAGATGGATGAGGGCTGTGCTATTTTTGTCCCTGTGTCAGCTGACCACAGAGCTCTGTAGGGCTCCTGCCCATTTCTGGCTTTTTTGTTGACATCAACAGAGGAGCCCCATAACTTCGAAAAAGGATGAAGGCTCTTACCCCTCCATCAACACAAGGTGCCCAGTAATGGCGAAGAGCTATCTAGAACTCTGTTGTCAGCTGCTATGATGACAGAAATATGATGGCTCCAATCCAAGTCTAAACCATCCAGTTAGGTTGAACCTGGTTCAATCCAATATGATGGTTATCCTTACCTGGCTTGTTGTTCCTGTCACCACAGAACATTATTAACAGGACTTTGTGACAGATCTTCACAGTGGCTGTGCCCAGGCTCTGGAGCTCTTACTCTAAAAAGGTTAGAATGGCCTTCTACTAACTGTCCTTTCACTGGCAAGCAAATATATTTTACTTATTCAGCCTTTAGAGAAAGACTTTTAAAAGTATGCTGTACTATTGTAGTGATACTTTTTTAAAAACTGTTTTGTAACAATTTAATTGTATGCTGAAAATGTGTATAGGGTTGTTAATAGAATAATTCCATTTAATTATCAATCTTTATTATTTTTAGCTATGTTAAATTCGTATGATGCACTGGAAAACACAGTGTCTAAATACAGGTGGTAACAAGGAGGAAACGGAGGTGGTAACCTGTGCCTTCCTGCTCTAGGAATATCTTTTTTTCACAAAGCTGGTATTGGTGACTATCAAGGCTATTAAATCAAGACACTATTTCCTTCCCAAGACAAATATGACTCTCTTCTATTTTAAGGGCAATAGAGAACCACACTGAACACTATCCGCAAGAGTGAAGTCTCCAACATGGTTCAGCATTGCTTGGATTTATTACGGTCACAGTTCTGACCTGCCTAATCCAATAAATGTCCTCACAAATACATGTCCATACATGTCAGCAAGTATATCTTCTTACCACACTGCCCTGATGCTGAGTTTAAGGCCTGGGGTCAGATCTTCTGTCACAAATTCACAGTTGCAGCTCTTGTTGTCAGGATCTCCCATATCTTCTCCAGGAAGGCCTGCGTCTATGGAAGGAAAGAAAAGCCAGAAAAACAGAGAAGTTAAAGCACCATCTATTATCTATTAGCCTTACTTTTGCAATAAAAGCAGGCATATACAATATACAGGACAATCTGCAGGCAATGTGATAAAGCTAAAGAAAATCGCAGAACCATAGTATCATATACTGGAAGGGATGCCATGGCATGTCTCTTCCAACCAGGTGCCAATGCAGAACTCCACAACTAAAATATGTCTGAGATGACCATCCAACAAAAAAGAACTTCAGAGTGGGATATGAACATTTTAATTAAAAATAAATGAATACACCCCCTCTGAAATACTCTATTTCACTAAAAAATGTCCTGCATGGAGCTTCATAGCCCGGTGTTTGGATTAGCAATGGAGACAAAAACCAAGGATGAAGTGGGTTAAAATAACTCACTTCCTCCTGGGTTTCTTCCCTGGTTGAAAAGGCCCACAGTAAGCAAAAGATCAGTAAATATTGTTTTAAATAATATAAGAGGAGAAATTACAGCCCACTGTGACCTTTTCTGCACAAAACCCAAATATGTGGATGTGGTTGCTTGAGGCAGTTTGTGCAAAATATGAGATTTATCTGCATGTGTAGGAAATATGCTTCCTGTACAAAGATAATCCTGTTTTTTGCACACAAAACAGTTTCTTGTGCACCAAATCAGTGTTTTGTGGAAAAGAAAACAATTATCGAATTGCATTTGTGTGACATAAGCCCTGGTGCAAATAATACTATTTGAAAATATGTGCTTCTCCTGGACTCTCACACAGAGAGAAGACAATAGTTAGAATGACTTGTTTTTGCTTCCAAGAAAGAAATGGACAGTTATATCCCTGCGTCTCAAAATCATTGCTTCCAATTTAAACAGTTTCATACAATCATAAAGATGGACGAGATTACAGTGGCCACCCAGTTCGACCCTCTGCCATGCAGGAAAAGCACAATCAAAGCACTCTAGACAGATATCCATCCAGCCTCTGTTTAAAAGTCTCCAAGGGAGGAGCCTCCACCACACTCTGGAGCAATGAGTTCCACTGCTGAGCTCTTATTTTCAAAGTTCTTCCTAATGTTCAGCTGGAAGCGATTTGAACTGATTGCTCTGATCCCTAGTCTCCAGGGCAGCAGTAAGCAAGTGTGCTCACTCTTCCTTATGACATCCTATCAAATATTTAAGCATGGCTTTCATGTCTGATAAATCCACAGTTCTTGTACCAAGCTTCTTCTACCCGCCGCCCATCCCAATCCTTGCCTTCCTCACCTTCTGAATTTTGACGGGATGAAGCTCCCTTGATGCGGAAGGCTTGCCGGGCTCGACTTCGATCTCCAAAGCTCCAGCTCTTGGGGACTTTACTTGGGCTGTCGTCAATGCTCTGGTCTGCACTGGGGGATCGCCGGATCCCCGGGGCCTGAGGAGAACCTTTCCCTTTGGTGGCTGCACCTCGGGGGCTGGAGAAGACACGATCTTTCAAGCTGACCTTTTGACTGTGCACAAAGACAAGTCGAAACAAAACCAAAAAAAAGAGGAGACAAGCGGGGAGGGGAGGTCACTCCAAAAACACCATGGCGGCTCCCCTTCAGCCATTCAAAATCAATTGTCTTTCAAAGCAGCAGCGGTAGAAGCAGCGGCAGTGAGATGTGGCTTTTAACACTAAACTGGTTCAAAAAGGCATCTCAGGAAAAGTTCCATGATAATGAATGAAGATGAGGTGGGGTCGTTAATTGAGGGAGAAAAGAAGAAGAATGGACATGTAAACAGAAAGTAATTTTGGAATGTCAGATATGTTGAGTGCAAATGGAAAGACCCAGATTTTTGGAGGGGAGCATTTTGGTATAAAGCACTGAATGGGAAAGATCTACAGAGGGGAAAATTTTATTTCCATAAATGGAGACCGTAAAGAAGGAACATCTAAGATAAACTTCTTATGAACTACTTCAATCAAGATCCTAGTCCTGGCTCCTTTTTTTTACTTTTAGGCCAACTTTATAAAATGACAGATATATTCAACTTCCAGTAGAACCAGTATCATAACACAAAGTCATCTACCACAGCCAAGATGGAGGAAACCAACTTGAAAACAGTCCATTGATACATTATGCATCTTCACCTCATCACATAAATTCCTTTAATCTTCCCACTTTTCATTACACTGAACACTACAGTCATGACAAATGAGGAAATCCAATTATGTGAGGACATGTTTCTGTTTTTCATGACTTGACCAAAGACTAGGATTGCGTAGTATAGAAGTTAATCAGCTAATACAGATAAATGGTTGCAGGTAGATATTGCCAAAAATACAGGAGGAAGCCTATGTCAGTGGTAATGTACATGCTTTGTGTAGAGCAGAGCTCAGAAAAGTCACATTTTGCACTATAGCTTCACTGGCTATGCCAGCAAGGGTTTAATAAATATCATATATAGTATATAGGGTTACAGCCTG
Source organism: Anolis apletophallus (assembly GCA_030556195.1). Lineage (NCBI taxonomy): Eukaryota > Metazoa > Chordata > Lepidosauria > Squamata > Anolidae > Anolis > Anolis apletophallus. Next base: position 14,448,166 of record JARBWK010000005.1, on the reverse strand, counting down.
TGTTGGACAAAGTTGCACTCCCCTGAAGATGCAGGTTCACAGCTTGGGGGTTCGCCTGGAATCATCGTTGAGCCTGGAACCCCAGGTCTCAGCAGTGGCAAGGGGAGCATTCGCACAATTAAAACTTGGCCACTGTAGTCCATGCTCTTGTTACATCCCAAGCAGACTACTGCAACACACTCTACATGGGGTTGCCTTTGAAGACTGTTTGGAAGCTTCAAATGGTCCAACCGGTGACAGCCAGATTGCTCACCAGAGCGGCGTTCAGGGAGCGCAGTTCTGTTACATCAGCTCCATTGGCTGCCAGACTGCTACCGAGCACAATTCAAAGTGCTGGCTTTAGCCTATAAAGCCCTAAACGGTGCCGGCTCAGCTTACCTGTCCAAACATATCTCTCCCTATGAACCATCTCGGTGCTTAAGATCATCTGGGAAGCCCTGCTCTCGGTCCTGCCTCCTTCGCAGGCGCGACTGGTGGAGATGAGAGGCAGGGCCTTCTCATTGGTGGCCCCTCAGCTGTGGAATTCCCTCTCTAGGGATATTAGATCGGCCCCATCCCTCCTCACCTTCCATAAGAAAGTAAAAATGTGTCTTTTTGATCAAGCCTTTGAAGATCTTCTGCAATAGATAAATATGGAATTATGTGCAATGACCATCGAATGGCCCAGGCTATGACTTTAGATAATGTGGTTGGCAGTGAAGGCATTGTTTTATATATCTAAATGATTTAATGTATTTTATAACTGTATTTAAATGTTTCTTTTAACTATACATTTTCTGAAGGTATTGAATAGTTGCCTAAATGTAAGCCGCCTAGAGTCCTCTCCGGGGTGGAGATAGGTGGGGCAGAAATGTTGTAAATAACTATATAATAGACTAGTAAGGAAATAAATAATAAAAATAAATTTGCCAAGCGGTAGTGTAGAAGGGCACTTCTAGCTAAAAGGAAATGGTAGCAAATGGCTAACACTGAAAGGCTCTCTGCTAATTGTAATACATTTCAACATAAAGTAGCATTCTATGATCAAAGTTCGTACACCATATAGACTTGTACTTAGAACTGGATCACCCCCAGATATTTACTTCAGTTTATACTTTTTCATCTAATGGTTATATCTCTTAGTCAGGGAGAGAATCATGACTTTCCCTATGTAACCCTAACCTGAACCCACTCGTATCTAATGACTTGCACTCCAAGTTCTCAAGCGGAGAACTTGTCCAACTCACCACATATGGATTAAATGTGGCAGTTTGTGCATGGAGAAACCCTCTGAACTATGCATATGCCTACATAAAGTTTGTTTACTATCTCCAAAGTATATAGTTATATTGGTATATAGAAAGATACCACCACAACTCAGAAAGAAGTTCCCAAGCTGTGCAGAATCAGTGACACATGCTAACAACATATAATTTCTTCCTGTGACTGGGATGAAGGGACGCTGAAAAACATTCAGGAAGGCTATATTCCTTTGCAAGGAACAAATAGAAATATCAAGATGACTGAAGAATGTTTGAAATGCCATGAGTATTCCTAACTTTGAAGCATAGTTATGCTATATGAGCCACACAGAAGATCCTGCAATATCTATCATGCTGTTGTCATATACCAGTTCATGTCAGTGCAGATGCTTTGATCTAAAACCAAAAGAGTTGGGGGAAATATGGCATGATACCTGTCTACTTGGAACAGGATGAAAGTCCCATCTACTGGGATCTTCCCAAAGAAATGTCAGCCAGCAAACCCCTAAACAATCACCAGCTCAGATGTAGCATCAGTTTCATGCAACAGTCCTGTCCTCACTGACCCAATAAGGTTGGCTATCCTACAGAAGGACTTTGCAAGCATCTTTACTGATACCCCTCCCGGGGGGTGGGGGTGGTAAAAGGGTAAAGCTATTTGGATAATTGGATATTATATCACTGAACTCAGCAGAGTACACAGGAAACGAAATAGCACATTATGGTACTATGAGATGCATAATGGTACTTAGACCTCTGAAATAAAATTCTACATTAATTATGTGGAACTGCTAGTGGTCTGAGCTAGATTCCCTAAACACCCATCACTTAGAATGATGAGAAAATAGAATGTTTTCCTATCTTCTTGGCTTAAGCAAATAAGTCATTTAATGAAAGAGCCAGGCCTACTACTATGTTATGAGTCCTTCAGCCCAGCAACTGGTTTCTAAGTTAATTAGCTATGGCATACAGGCAGATTTCTGCAGGGTACAAAGGCTAAGTGGACAAGAAAGGAAGGGAGAAAATGCAAATCAAATATATGTAGGAGCTACATCTTAGACTTACTTTTGTGCTATTGGATAGATGGAGGACTATCTGATTTTGGTGGTGTGTTTGTAACAATCCCGTTGTCATGATCAGATCATTTCTCTGTAAAGTTTGCTTAGCCATAGCAGACCTTCTCTGCAAGGGTGAGTATCTGTTTAATATGGCCAACCCCCTCCCCACTTTCATCTGATAGATTCCTGAATGTTTTGGGAGATTTTCATGGTAATAGACTTGCCATTCCGTTTGAGGTATTGGTCTCACTATGGAATTGTGAGATGGAAAGAGCTACTGATGCAACTACATGGTATGCAATAGCATAATATGTTAATATAATATAATGTAGCCTTACTAAAACATAATCAATAGATAAGGAGATGATACTGAAGGGGGTTACAGCATATTCCTACCCCACATAACTTCTCTAAATAGTTTCCTTACCAAATCATACAGAATGACATTCTGGGAAGTTTCTAGCTGTTCAAGGCCCCTCATCTTAGGATATGGAAAGAAATCAACCCTATTACATTAAAAAACTAACTTTTTCCTTCATTTTCCTTTCTCCCATTTCTTTCCCAAACTTATCTGCCCGCCCACCCACTCCCAACAAAAGTAGTTCCGTGACATGAATTACAACAAGTACTCCCCCCACCCCCTCTCTATCACCATCTTCCCCACTGTCTTTTCCTCAAAATCACAAGGATTTGTATGCGTCTCTTTGACCCAGTTCAAATCACTGATTGCTAAGCAAAGAGGTAAGGAGAAGTGAAAACACTGACTGTGACAATTCCATCTCAGAGAAAGAAGGAAAGAGGCAACACAGTGGTGTTATTTTCCACAAGAGCCCTCAATTTGGCCTTTTATTTGCAGGACTTGGGTTTTCTTCTGTACAGTAAATGCTTTAGGAAAGTGATCTGTTGGTCAAGCAACATCTGACACATCATAATTCTGTGGCATGTTTTCTGCTTTTCATATTCCAAAATTTCTGGAGTCTTGTAAAGAATACATCTAAGCATGTATGTAGTCATTTCCTCTCAAAGGAAGAAAAGAATCTAATTGCAAAATACTATTGATCGGGTACAGATAGACTCTCTTTCCTAAAGACAGGATAAATCAACCTTCTTGGCATGCACTAAAAGCTGTGTCACTCCATTCTTGATCAGACATGCCTCGTTATAAGGCACCACACTGTGCATGCGTTCATATTGCCCAAACACAGGTCCATGCAGTACTACAACTGCAATCACCACAACCAAGGGGCATCTTAGTGCTCCTACATACATGTGTGTTCTATTCTAGTTTTTCATCTACACATTAACAGCAAAAATGACTGAGTTGGAGTTTATCCTGGCAACAATTTAAGAGAGTTACATTGTTATTCTACAGCAACCATACTTACCATTGTCCCCAGGTTAGCAGCCATTGGTTTGCATCTTCTAAAAGTGTTACAACAACCGTTGTGTGAGCACTGTGGTAGCGAGCAGCTCAAGCAACACAATTTTTCTTCTGATATAATGCAGAAGGCTCTTGATGTTGTTCATTTTGGCTAGCCATCCAATTCTGCCTAGATAATCCCATGGCCCAGCTGATAATATACAAGGCACTATCTCATAGTCTTGTACTTTCAGGGTAAACCATGCCCCATTTTGTGTCCCAGCTTTCGTTGGGGGCCCAAATCAGTTTTTGAAAATTTGGACCCCTTTCTTTGGAGGGGGGCTTCCCACCCACTTGCACACCTTCCCGGTGTTCTTCTTACCTGGCATCTGCTGTTGCTCCTCTGGAGTAAGGCACTCAGCTGCAGACTGGCCCAGAGTACACGTACAGGTCGCGCCAGCCACCACACATGCCCCGCCACACTCTCCGAATGTGTGTGTGTGGCGGGGCCTGCAGGGAGGCCAAGAGCGTGTCTGCAACCTAGATCCAGGCCTGCCTAAATGCAGACAAGGAGGCAATGTTTTGACTCGACATGAAACCAGACTTTCATGTTGAGCAGATTTCCATGTGTAGAGGGGGCTTCCTGTTTCATGCTTCCAAAGAAACGGAAGACACGGAAGACACAATTGAAATGGTAGAAATGAATTTTGCGCACATGACTACTATCTAGACAAACATTGAGAGGTTGTTTCTCACTTTTCAGAAACCTGGCTTTGTAAGTTCAAATCCTGTTTCTTAAAACCTAACAACCATAATGAGTTATGAATTGTGATGCCAAGATATTTTACAGCTACAATTTTATATAATGCACAGGTACTTTCAATTTTGGTTTATTACCAAGTGCTTCCCTGCGGATTTAAGAACATAAGAACATAAGAAGAGCCATGCTGAATCGGACCTCAGCCCATCTAGTCCAGCATTCTGTATCACACAGTGGCCCCCAGTTGTACACGGGGATCTCGAGCAGAAGGGAGGGCAAAACCCTAACCTGCTCCCGACCCCCCACAACCAGTACCCAGGGAAATCCTGCCTACCTCAACCACTCCGAGGTGGCACTTGAATGTCCTTTTCAGTAACTACCGATACACTTGGTATCCATGAATCTGTCTAATCCTGCCTTGAAGTTGTACAGAAGGATTTCATGCTTCTGTACAACAACTAATTAAAACATCAGTTCTCTCCTTTAAAATTACTAGATTTTATTTGCATTTTAGTGCAGTGAAAACAGTTATGTGAATGTTCTACCTGCTCAATATCACTAATATCAATGGAGTGATTAAAGCAAATATTTATTGTACTAGAATAGGTCCTCGGTGCAGCATAACACCTTCAAATGCCACCATTTCAATCTAAATATTTAAAGGTACAGTTGAGAAAAGATGGTAATCCAGCTTTATAAATTGCACTAAGCACAGTGCAAAGAATAAAGTGAGACAGTACATTCCCAAACAGCTTGCAATATAAAGCTTTTACCCTTTTGAGCTCATTAACTACGAGGCAGCATTTTTTATCACTGGAAAGCCAAAGAACCAGAAGCAATAAGCAAACCTCACCAGTCAAACAATTTCAGGACTACAATGCTTTAAGATAGAGCAGACAAAAAGCTCATAACTCAACATGCAAGAAAAGAAGAAAACAAAGAGCACACATTCTCAAAATTCAAAACCAGAAACATTTTATGTCTCAGGTAAACAAACTGAATTAACCTACAAAAAACCATGTTTTAACACATGACTAGCTATAGGAAGAATATATCAGGAAAGGCGCACTGAAGATTAAACAGAGCCAGAAGATATTGTATTCTTTTGAAATACCCTTCTTATCCTTGGAAAAAATCAAATTACCTCCCTAAAAAGAATCAAATCACCACCAGCTGCCTCTGAGAGATAGAAGGAAGGCACCAAAGGATAGATATAGGATTTTACTTTACTGACCACAAGCTGGAAATATCTCGGTATGCTCAGGAGTGATAACACTCATGTTTGAGAATAACAAAGAGAGCTAAACCCAAACTAACCGTCTTTGAAATGAATGTTTCCATACCAGAAGCCCAATCAAACCCCCAGTTTCTTGGCCATCATGTCTGGGTAAGACAGCAAAAAATTAAGGGGAGAGAATAATATGGTTCAATATGTAAAGGTCTGATTATGAACATCCTGTATTAAAGTGAGGATTCTACAGCTTGTGATCCAGCTAATCCAAGCAGAAGATAAAAAGAAACTGTTGATACATATCTTTTTCTCCACACCCACTTAAATGATTTATGACCAATCTGAACATAAGGCTGTCATCATAGTTTAATCTCTTCCTTTCTGCTGGTGTGTGTGGGTTTGCATGTGCCTTCAAGTCGTCTGTCGACTTATGGTGATCCCATGAATTTCATAAGCTTTTCTTAGGCTGCAGGTACTTTTGAGAAAAATACATGGAAAGGGATACTCATGCTGGGATACTGGATTAGGAAAGTCAGAGCTTTGTCATTTTGAAACAAAAGATTGATGCTGAACTGGATTCCAAAATATTGACATGCATCAGTCACTATTATTTTTGGCAAGCATCGTGGTGCATTTTAACCTGGCTACTCCACACTGAACTGCAAACAAACAACAAACTAAGTCTGTCCACCATTCACAACATGCAGAAGGAAAAAAAAAAGTAAATCAATAACCCTACAATGTGCATAAGCCACCTAGGAGTTTGGCTCTTTATTTTTAAAAAAAAGAAAGAAGAGGGGACATCATGACAAAAAACAGTAGTTTTTGGACACTCTAAAGAAGACTGTCAGTTCCTCATGAATTTTAGAACTACAGTATGTGTCAGAAAGAATGACTTCACTGCAAAATATCTGATTTAACCATCACAGAGTCATCTGGATAAGTGATGTTACATGAAGTCGAATATGGGAGTCATACCAGCTCCACTCAGAGTCAGCACCAGTGTCCAAATCTTGTTTAATAGCAATTGGAATTATGCACACAATCACTTAAAGGGCATCTTTTAGGCTGAAGATTAGTCATCTGTGACTGCGTACTAGAAGTGCTGGGAGAGCCAGGTATGTTTGAAAAAGCTACTAGATCAGCTCCATGACAAAGAGATCTACTGTTAATTGTTCGGGGTCATCTAAAGAATCCCTGTTCAGTGGACTTGCAGTACAGTCAACACAAATACTAATAAAATATATTATTGACATAAAAAAGAAGACAATCCAAGTTAAATTTCTTGCAATATTTCTGTTTTTCATGGTAGAGTTCCCTTCCCATGAACTCTTGCTCTCTTTTAATACTCCTGGTCTTTCGCTAGCAAGGAAAGATGGCAATATGGCAAGCTGAAACATTGCAAATCTTTCTCCTTCACTTGAAAAAAATATATGACTTGTCTAATAGAACAGGGAAGCTGCTAGCATCTATTGTGTGTCGAAGAGACCCACAAAAGGCCTTCCTAGCTCCCTGAGCACCTCTATTAAGCAGATGAGTGGTCAGAACAGAAAGTAGCAAGGGAAAGGAAGAGACAGAAAGGAAGAGGATGAGCCGTGCAGCTTTGGATTAGTTCCGTGCGAAGCAATTCCCGTGGTACCTAGAGTTTCCTGAGCAGCATCCACAAAGTGACTTTCTGCATGGATTGCTTTTACTGGAAATGAGGGGAGAGTAGAAAAATTAGACGAGATGGCTCATGCCAAACAGGAAACGGATCACCTGTAAAGTCATTGGGAAGGCCACATTCATCACAGGTATTATGGACCGAGAGTGAGGTTTTCTTCTACTTTAGGCAAAGCGCAATCAAACGGGGCTCATGGGAAGCTTTGCAATCCAAAATGGTACTGTTAATAACCCCTTCTGCAATAGAAATGGGATCATTACTTCCCCGGTGGTCACAATTTTCTTATAGTGCACAAACTCTCAAGGACACTTCATATTTGTATTTCCAAGTGAAATGGTTGGGTTTTTTCAAATGTCCTCTACCATAGATTGACCATTATTGGCATTTTGAATGGTCAACAGAAATCGAAATGGTACTGGGGAAATTGCTCTATGATTTTATCATGTCCAGTCTTTACCCTCTGCTTATTTTGAATGATTGCAATTTTTCCCTTTCTAAATATTAATTGTTATTTATTATCTAATGAAATAAATGAATTAGTGGGGCACTTTTTCAATGAGTTCACTCCATAAATATATTATGCACCCTTATGCAGGTAATTTATACACAATATGTTTAATAATTTTGTGCACAAAGTCATCAGAAAGCAAAAGTGTCACTATCTCAGCCACTTAGGAAGACAATTTTGGATTTAGGAGTTTTTTGGATTTCAGAATTCTGGATGAGGGTTACTCAACCTGTCCTCATCCCACTTCTTTGCATTTTCACACTTCTAAATGGGAGGAGGGGTTCACTACACATATTTTAAACCTTTATTGTGTTTTAAATGTGTTAATTATTTTTAACATTCACAAAATAGTATTTACATTAATCTTTCTTTAAATTCCCATAATCTGACTTGTAATCTATCAAGGGAGAAAGGCTGGAGCCAGAGTGGTGCAATGGATTAAACCCTTATGCCGGCTGAACTGCTGAACTGAAGATCAGTGGTTCGAATCTGCAAGATGGGGTGAGCTCCCATCTTTCAGCCCCAGCTTCCCATGCCGGGACGTGAGTGAGACCTCCCACAGGATGGTAAAACATTTGGTCATCCCCTAGGCAATGTGCCTGCAGACGGCCAATTCTCTCACATCAGAAGCAACTTACATTTTCTCAAGTAACTTCTGACATGATTTTTTAAAATTGAGGAAAAGCAGTAAATAAATACAGCCCAGCCAGCCAATGACTGAACATATTATATAGTTGATAATTCACATTTGCTACTTCTGCTGTTATTAATGGATTTCATATTTTAGCATACTGAACACCACTCAGAGAACTCTGTTTACTGCAGCGTTTCTCAACCTGGGGGTCGGGACCCGTAGAGGGGTCACGAAGGGGTGTCAAAGGGGTCGCCAAAGACCATCAGAAAACACAGTATTTTCTGTTGGTCATGGGGGGGGGGAGCATTCTGTGTGGGAAATTTGGCCCAGTTCTATCATTTGTGGGGTTTACAATGCTCTTTGATTGTAGGTAAACTGTAAATCCCAGCAACTAAAACTCTCAAATGTCAAGGTCTATTTTCCCCAAACTCCACCAGTGTTTACATTTGGGCAGATTGAGTATTCTTGCCAAGTTTGGTCCATATCCATCACTGTTTGAGTCCGCAGTGCTCTCTGGATGCAGGTGAACTACAACTCCAAAACTCAAGGTCAATGCCCACCAAACCCTTCCAGTATTTTCTGTTGGTCGTGGGAGTTCTGTGTGCCAAGTCTGGTTCAATTCCATCATTGGTGGAGTTCAGAATGCTCTTTGATTGTAGGTGAACTATAAATCCCAGCAACTGCAAGTCCCAAATTACAAAATCAATCTCCCCTCCCCACTAACCTCACCAGTATTCAAATTTGTGTGTATCAGGTATTTGTACCCAACTTGGTCCAGTGAATGAAAATACATCCTGCATATCAGATATTTACATGATGATTCATAGCAGTAGCAAAATTACAATTGTGAAGTAGAAACAAAAATGATGTTATGGTTGGGGTCACCACAACATGAGGAACTGTATTAAGGGGTCACGGCATTAGGAAGGTTGAGAACCACTGGTTTACTGGGTAGTTTAAAAGTTAATTCTATATACCTCTAGAAAGTGAGAAAGGATAAACAGACACACTCCATGTACCTTATGACACCTAGTTTTGCTCCATGACAACTTCTTGGTTCAAATAAGCCATGATAATCTCTTCACCACATTTAAAATGCAGAAGGGGAAATCCTTTTTGGTTTGCAAGGAAGGGGTAATTTGAACTTGGCAGTCTGAAGCTTCCATTCTGAGCAGAAAGGACATGACGAATCCCTTTTGCTTTGTATGTTGCAAGTTCAAATAGGAATCCACCCTCTTATTTTCAAGGACAAACAACTCCATTTGTGTAGCAAGCAACAACAACAGTGTGTAAGTGAAAACAGACCAATACCAAATTAAATGGTGTGTGACACCAATCCATCTCCTGGCAAAGGAGATCACCTTGTCTAACATGCACCCACACACAACAAATCTCCTGAAGATGTTCCAAATGTAAAATAAATGTTTCAAATTTTTCAACTGCTATGGATCATAAGATGTTAAAAGACAGACATCTGTTTTTGTGTGCTGGCACCTCCAGCATCTGTTTTCAGCTGCTTCTTTTTTCATTATCTGATGGGAAGAGGCCAGAAACTAGACTATAGCATCACCAAACAGTGTCCAGAATATTATCACATATACATTTAAAAGTAGATCTATCTGAATTGTAAGCAAATTTGGGAATCAGAAATGTATATATCCATGTATGTGTGTACACACAATAAGATAACCTCCCTACACTTTACAAGAGGGATTGTTCTTGACTCCAACTCCCCCACTTAAGCACTGAATATGACAGTTGGAGGTTATGTGGATTAATGTGCAACAATATCTGGAAACTGTAGGCATGGTTAGGTCCAGTCGGGATCTTTGTAATTTAGATTAAATTCAGATCAAATTCCTTTTTGAAGCGATTTTGAAGCAATTTGGGAACCCGGAAATATCCTTGCCATTTTGCAGCCACTGTCACCATCTTTGTTCCGACTCAGGAAGCGAATCGGAAAAGACCCAGAGTTTGGAGGCAAGCAGCAGCTTGCATGCTGGGATGCTTGCCTCCAGCAAATGAGGAGAAACCATGTGGGGAGAAGCGGGGTTCCGGCATGGCAGCCATTGCTCTTTAAAAAGGCCCGCACGTGCCTCGTGGGCTCATTGCGTGCCGGGGACATTAACAGGAAGGGATTAGCCAGCTTAGGTGGGAAAGGTGCCACGCCACTGCGTTGCAAGGGAACAACAGGGTTGCGAACAAATTGGGGAAACTGGCTGGAAGCAGACCCTTGCCTGCGAGGCTTCCTTGTGTGTGGGGAGGGAAGAAGGGCAGGGCAGCTGGGAGAAGTGTTCTTCTTTTGCCTGCCACTGCCAATTTTCCTTTTTGAAGCAGTGATTTTAACTTTTAACAGACCTCAATCCCCTTTGGGTTACACTTAGGATTTTGGGATCCCAGAAAGTCCCTTTGGACTTTGGAAAGCCCATTTTCTGCTAATAATTTCCTTGGGGAACCACACCATACCACTTTGGAGCCCTTTTTGTCTGCTTTGGGTTACACGTTGTACTTTTGGAAACAAGAAATCTTCTATAATCTGCTAATAATTTCTACCACTGTGGCAAGTTTTGTCAGAAGCGGTCTAAAAATGAGGGAAAGGGAATCCCCAAGTTTTGCCTGTCCCGTTTGCAATTTTTTACGTATTGTACAATCGTGCCCGCCATTAACATAGCAATTCGGAAATTTCAGAAAATTCCAACTTCTTTTGGGAAAATTTTGGAAATCACTTTGGAATCGAATTGCCAGTGCCCCCTACATCCGAAACTGGTTTTGATCCATCTTTTCCTTGATCAAACAAGCCTATTGTAAAGCCATAGCTTTTCCAATGCTGCACCTTTATGTCACATGAATGTAATAATTTTCTCAAGAAGTCAGGCATGTAAACATGTTACAAGCACATATGGTAAAGCTCAATCCATCTGGTTTGAGGTTTGCACTCAACCCTACACAAAACTTAATGAATCAGTAGGATTAAGAAGCAAGGCACTTTGGACATCTCTAGTATATTAGCTGAAACATCAAGAGGCACAACAAAACTATATTAGAGCAAGGAAGTGCTAATGGTTAATAAATCTGCACTGAGAAAACATAGCTTCAGGTCTTTTTTCAGCTATGAAACTCAGCCACAGTCTCTACCGCCAATTAGATGACCTCAACCTTGCTAACTTGTATAATATCTGTGCGGACAGCACAAGGGAAGAAGACAGGAGGGGAAAGCTGAACTACAAGAAAAGACAGGATCAATGCACAATACAAGACAAGACAATAAAAGACAAAAACAAGAAGACTGGAAGTAGGAGAAAATCAAGGAGCAACTCTTTTGTCCTCACAAACTGCTTCAAAGGCACAGACACAGCCAGTTTGGGTTATTTCCAACAGTACTTAACCACCATCTTTCTTTGGTAGATGAGACATTTATTACAATGTTCTTGTACTATTTGTTAGATTAGTTAGAGATGAACTGATTTTCAAAAAAAATTGACTCACAAAAATGGTATCCCTGCAGAATTATCTTAAAATGGTATTCTCTCCTGTTTAGAACTAGACCCTTAGAACATCTAGTATGGACATCTGCTGCGACACCTAGTTATATCATGTTTAAAAAGGCTTTTGAAAATTCTTTCTTCTCTCATATGTACATAGATGGAGATCTTACAGATTAAAAAATACATAATGGATATACTAAGAGCCCATTGATTTGGTGGATTGTTCTAATCTTCTGCTATTGCTCAGGCTGAGTTATATCATGTCCTGCATACTGTATTGGGACAAAACTGAAAAATAATTCCCAGTGAGCAAATTTTTCAAACATCAAACTCCTTCAGAAGGACCTATGTTGAGGGACACAATGGTGGCATGGGTTTTTACCATCTACCTAGACACCATTACTGCAAATAATAGGCAGATAGAGCATTTTGCCTCTCCTTGCAGAGGCACACTGTATTCTAATAGCACTAGTGGAGGAACATGAAATATGTTGGCCAAATAACAACTTTCTCTTCTTTTCTAGGATGTACTGTTTCTACATTTTAAAACATCTCATTTCCAGGCTTCCTGAAGCCAAATATTTTTCAGCCCAAGAGGCAACTCCCAGTAAGGCTGCCACCCGCCTGAGAGAAGAAGGTTTGGTTATCTGGCAGCCAGTGTGATCCATGCCTCCTGAAGCTGTCTTTCCAAGCCAGAGTCACTGTCACTCAGGCTGTTCACTGAGGGCAAGTACATTACACTGCACATTGAGCAGGAGAAGAGTAAGCACAACTGCTTACAAGTCACCTATAGCTTCAGAGCACCGGACCCATCTCAGTTGGTCCCACACTTCAACATTTTTAACAGGACTGTGCCTAACTAGGCAACCTCAACTGAATGTTCACAACATTCCTACAAACCAGATCCCATGGGTAATTTCAAGATATATTGGACTGTGAATTGTCCTAATATATTACATACTGCATTGCTCTTATGCAAGATGTTTGGGCCAAAAGATTTTGGGTTTCAGATTTTGGAAATGTATTTGCATAGATGTGCATATCTTGAAGATGGGGCCAGAGTCGAAACATGAAATTCCTTTGTGTTTCATATCTTCATAGCCTGAGTTGCCATTTTATTACTCTCTATGGGCATGCTTGCTTCTCTCTCCAGTCTCACATCTCTCCCCAGCCTCATATCTCATTCCTCCGCTACTTGAGTTGTGTTTGAGATGTGAGGCTGAAGAGAGACAGAGAATCTGTGAAATTACAAGAATCCAAGCATAATGTTTGGTGCAAATCCATACCTGCTGCCATTTCACACATCCTTGTATCTCTCTCTAACCTCACATCACTCTCCAGTCTCATGTTTCTCTCTCTAGCCTCTTTCCTCTTTGTGAGCACCAGCTGCCCACTTTTGCCTTGAAAATGAATGAAGAAGAGCATCACAGACAACACCTAAAAGGAGATAAACTATTTTGGATTTTGAGGTATTTGAAGTTTTTCAATAAGGGATTCTCAACCTGTATCTTATTGGGATATTTCCTTTCATTCTATGGGGAAAGTAATAAAAAGATACACACATGCCTTCATTATTCAAGTCTTTGATTCTTTAGAACAAGACTTTATTAGACTGATTTAGCCAACAAGGCATAATGAGAATGTTTGTTCCAACACTGCCAAAGCTTTATAAGAAAAAGCATCCTGTGATGGCCTCTAAAAATGAAAAGCCTATAATATTTTGAGCATTTATACCAAAAAAAACCCTAGTATAATATAATGGTTAAAGTGTTTAAAAATAGGCCTGCTGAGAACTATGTTCCAATCCCCATTTGGCTTTGCATCTCAATGAGTAATCTTGGGTTAGCTATCTTTTCCCAGCCTAATCTAACACAAAGCAATTGCCAGAGTTGAAGGGGAAAAGGTTAGAGCATGTCCACTATGTTGAGCTCTTTGGAGGAAAGGATGGGAATAAGTAAATAAGCATAGGTGGCAGCAATGTTGTCTTGCTCCTGTGATGTATAGAAATCTGGTGAAAACTTTCAACTACAAGCATACAACAGCTACAACATAAGGCCAAATTAGAGCTTATATTGACTCCCTGACTACCATCAGGCAATATGGAGCCTGTGCCAACCCAGTATCATCTACTAAAAAGTGCATGATATCACATCATTATGTTAAAGTTTAAAAGGGAAGTGAACACACTTATTTCATGAAATGTTACTTGGGAAGCATGAGTTGGTAGAAATCACATCTCCCTTATTAACATTTTGTTAGGTCAAACAGACCTACAGCACATCATCCAATTGCTCTAATTTGGCAAGGACACTCTCAATTAACCATCTGTCTACCCATTCTTCTGTTGCTTTGAATTCCTTCCACATTCTCTCTTTGTCCTCACCTTCCTTCAGTTTCTGCAAACTGAGTTCAAAGTACAAAAAACATAGTTTGAACTCAATTAACTCAAGTAATGGGGGAAAGAGGGGAAGGGATGCAATCCTGCTGTTCCAAAAAGGCTCAAGCAAAGCAAACTATCACAGCCTCTCTTAGTTTATGTGTTCTTCCTCTCTGATAACTTGTGTCATCTTGACCATAGTCAAAATGTTGTTAGGTCACAGGTATCCCAGTTAACCTTTCTGAAATTCTGGAAGGTATTATCTGAAATTCTCTGAAACTGCTTCATCCTAGTACTACAAATATAGTTATTCTTCCTAGTAATTATAAACACAGAATGATAACCAACAGACAATCGGGATTTGACTGTCTGTCTTCTTTGTTTGTTTTTGGTGGACAAAACCATCACTTTTACTAAACCACAGCTAAAAGAAGAAGAAAAAATAACCAAAGTTAGCAATAGCTTTAGTTGTATCCTTGGGTACCAGAATTGGGTTAAAGTGGGATATAAACAAAACAATATAGGATTATACTCTGCAGCAAACACCACATCATCTGAAAATGAATACCTACAAAATAAACTTTTTGGGAAAGAAGCGAGGAAGCTTTTGAATACTGAAAATTGCATTGTATTAGGAAGTATTCTCTTGGGGGCTGTAAACAGAGGTAAAGTTAGAGGTAAGTGAGTCTAAACCAGAAGAGGGAAGCAGCAGGTCTCATAGAAGGCTGTTTCTTCTAACGTACTCTTTCTCTCTTCTTTCACCCAGTCTTCATCTCTTAGTATCTTCCTCACAGCTTCTGTCTCTCTTTTCTTAATTGCCTCATTCCTTCCTTCCAACTTGCCACTAACTAGCTACCACACAGTAGTTCCCTGCCCCTGCTTTATAGCATACACTAGAACAGGTTTTAATGGAAGTCTTGAAGGTATCAAGAATATACTGAATATAGACAGATTGGGTATCTTTTATCTGAAGGACTAGAAGCATATGAACTAGAAGCATTTTGGATTCGGGATTTTTTGGATTCTGAAACAATGTTTATACGTGTGTGTGTGTGTGTGTAATGGGGTATCTTCTCAATATCTTATTAATTTATACTTCATATACACCTTAGACACATAGCCTGAAGGTAATTTTATACACAATATTTTAAAAAATGTTGTGCATGAAACTAAGTTTGTGTTCACCGAATCTTCAGAACGCAAAAGGTGTCGCTATGTCAACCACCCATGTGGACAAGTTTGGATTTTGGAGCATTTTAGATTTCAGATTTCCAGATAAGAGATACTCAATTTGTATGGCTAGAGAATACTATTTCATCTATTGCTCAATGATATTTTGCAAATCAGAACATTTGGGAGTTAGATTAGCATAATCACTATGATCAATGCAAGGACATTTCCAGTGTCTAACACTCTTCAAACTTCCAAATCATCATTAGGAGTACTATACAGCACAAAAATATGAACAATATAGATCTGTAATCCTAGCAAATAGGAACTGTCCACATCCAATTCCTTACTTTTAACAAGATGACTCAAGTCATCTTAGCCAACAGTCCAATAGGTTGCTAACAAGACAGTAATCCATAACTGAATTTCCTTCATGTATTTCTAGGAACAGCAATCATTACCAGAAAAGTTACAAATTACTGAACCAAGCCATAAATGTGGGAATGCAAGTTGTTTAGATGTTACAGACATTTATGTTTTGGAGTTTTAAAGGAATTCTGTTGAAGGTCTGAACTACCCAGAAGACCCAGATTTGCCTTCTGTGTTTTGCTCACAGTGAGGACTTAATTACTGTGAAACAATGATGTGTGACAAATGTTGGTGGGTGCATGGATATCCTTTCTTTCATTGCTGTTGGAACCAAAAGAAAGGCTGAAATACAGGTGAGGGAGGAAGGAAATGCAAAGAATGACCACCACCTCTTTCATCACTCTAGACCTCAAATTTGGGAAATGCAAGTTAAGCACAATGTAAAACTGTTATCTGCCTTTTCCACTTTCTATACGGGGATATACCAGCTCTTCCTGCATGGCATTTACAACCCAGGTTTTTCAATCCACATGCCACATCTCAGTCTCGATTGGATGCTGCTGCAGCGCCACTCCAGCGACTCCGCTCAGCTAAATGGCACATTGCCATTGGAAAGAAGGAAAACATATTCAAAGGATCACCAGTACAGGTCTGCACAAGGCATGCGGATATAGGTCTCACAGCAAGGGATGAGCAAGTTAAAGATTTACAATGTTTATTTGAATGGCTCTCAGCTCCTTGTCGCCACGAGCATCACACGCATGACACAAGGGAACACAAACTTAGAAAGAGAAAGAAGAAAGAGACATGAGAATGCATGAGAATGGACTCTCCATAAACATACAGACCTTGGAGACGGCTCAGGCTGTTGCTCTTTCCTTAAACAGAAGCAAAAATATATTAGCAATGGAGTCAGGCAAGAAAGGCATACTACATATACAACTAAAGACCAAAATAAATAAATAAAAGGACACCGCCAAACATAACACAGTGACATAACAAGGGCCTGGACTATATAAAGGAAAACTAAGAAACACATAAACAAACGAAGGAATACATAAAACAAGACCCAAATAAAGCTAGAAGCACTTTTCAGAATCATCTTTTCTAGATGATAGGATTTATTGAATGTCCAATTTTCCCATGACATCTAAGGAAAGTGTGACCCCATATATTTTAACCTACAATTCTCAAGGGTATAGGGCTGTTGGGATTTGTCAGTCAAAACTTCTGAAAGACTCGCTGTATCTCATCTGTGTCCTAGATAAAAGAGTTATCCTCACTCTCTGTATTCCAGGTTTAGAACATCACAATGGGAGATGTTACCCATAAACTGTTCCAAATGTACAGAGGTGGATCAAAGACAAAATATCCGCACTTATCATTCCTATGCAGTATATTTGTGAACTGACATGCCTCCTGACTAAGCTGGGGAACAATAGGAAATTTTATCCCAGGACTGGCTGGCCTTGATGAGCGACAAAATGGCTTAAATATGTTGAGTGTGTTAATTCGTCACGTGAAGGCTCCAAGGGTAGTCACTTCTATCCCCCCAAGGCAGAAAAGACCATTTCAAACATCTTATAATTGTCAACTGGAAGAGAGAAGGTGATAAAGAAGACAGAACCAATGTGTCCTTTAATCAGTTTGTCTAAGGAAAGAATGGATTTTGCTATGCAGAGTACAAAGAAAGGAAAGGAAGAGGAAGGAAGAGAGGGAGGGACTGTAAACTGATACTGAACACAGAAAATATTTTGTATTAGAATGCCAAATATAGGTCACAAAATAAAATAAAAAACCTTTTAATTTGGCATCCCTAAGAATTATTACATTCTTTTTAAAAAATCAATCTTTTTTAAAAAATTTAGATATTTGACCTGCTTTTCCTCCTTTTAATCAACCAACATCACAGCAATATCACTAACCTGAATGTCAATCCAGATTTGCTCTTCAGGTTCCTCAGGAGTTCCAGCTGGTTCAAAGGAGGGATGAGTCTAAATTGAAGGAAGAAATGAAAGAGAAAAGTCATATTCTGAAAGCGAAACAAAGTCATGGCAACTTCTTATCTGGGAAACTACTTTCTTCCTGTGCATTTTTGCCTGTGTTACACCCTGTATATACCAAAAGAAATAGATAATTTTCTACCATGAACATACTTTCTTGTAGCACCTCAAAAACCAGCATGAAAAGTTAAATGTAGCAGGGGCAAATTACTACAATATTTGTTTGACCTTAAAGTCACAAAGAGAGGAAAATTGATGCAAATATTTGTGGAGTCTTTAATGCTGAGTAAAAGAGCTTGTCATGTGTCATACTGTTACCGCTTGGCGGTCAAGACTGATAGCCAAAGGTTCCCACCCTGCTCTCCATTTTGTAGCATTCTCTTTACATGACAGCAGGCCTGAAGGGTAGTTTGGCCTCAAGAATGTCCTTCTCCATCATCTTTTCCCTGGGAAGTCAAAACTTGAAATCGACAGAGAAGCTCCAGAAGTCAAACACAAACCTTACCCACAAAATGAATGCTGCAACAATGTGAAAAACACTTTTGTGTAAAATTAATGCTGAAAAAAGTAATGTTGAGGAACAGGGCACTAATTCAAAGACATCCCTGTGTGATTAAGTAGGAGGGAGCAGATATAAGTGCAGAAGGAAAAAAGTAAAAGTTCTTCATACGTCTATTGTAGATCTAAAAAACAAACAAACTCTGATTTTAGAAGTTTAACCATCTTAGTGCCATGCTTTTTTTTTGCTGCGTTAACTTTTTTAAAACTGCCTTAACAACTATTCTGGCTGCCACTAATTTGATGAAAAATGCAGTGCTTAAAATTAGCCATAGTTCTTAGTACCAGATGTCTCAACAGTTGGGGACATCATGCTCTCTGATAGTGTATACCTGCTTATGTGCACATCTGAGACTGCTTATCCTGAAGAACCTTTCTGCTCTTGAAACACATTGCTTTAAACCTAGTGCACATGTACTCAAGAATTCCAACTGTGCTCAACCTATATAACCTAAAAACATTTTCAATAATGATTGTCCATCCAAGCATCTGGGGAAAGGAGTTTAGTCCCTTTGACCAAATAACGTTTGTGTTGTTGCTTTCGGATGGGTTCAGGATTAATCCTACAGCTCTGTGCTTACTCACGAGGGAAGCAGGTCTGGCATTTCACAATGAAGTCTGAATTCTAAGTTTGCATTTCTATGCACTGTGAAATTAGTATGCACAAAATTATAATAGTAATGATTGTCTGAGGCTTTCCTACTCCAAATTTCTTTCTCCTATTAACCAAATACAGCATGTGCATGACCATTTTACCTCTTACCAGCTTTAAAACTTGGGGTTCCTTTTCTATATTTTTCCGTCTCCCCTTTTTGCTCTTAATCTTAGGCATGCCAAAGTATTTTGTAGAAATCTAAAGCCACGGCAATACATGGCAATATGTTATGTGCCTGTTTACCTATAAACAGCCACATAAATGTAACTCCAAAAAGAAAGGAGCATTCAATAAGTGTTCTGCCTTATTCCTGAGTAGCTGGAAATTTGAAGGTTTGTCTGAAAATTAAGAATGACTAGTTGAAAACAGAGAAAAATGGTTGAAAGGTGGAAGCTTGATAGACAGTCATAAAAATTGATGTGTGGAGCACTCTGTCAGGTACTGATGAAACATGAAAGATCTTAAGATTGTACATTAGTTTAAATGAATTACAAAGTCAAGCTCTCTTAGGCCGCATTTTCTTGGAAGGCCTCATGTTCAAAAGTCCAAATAATAAAAAAAATGTCTGAATGCAATTGTAAAATGTTTGCACAATGTGTTTCCAGAAAACATATAAACTCTGAACAGCTTATATGTGGGGTTTGTTTTGCAATACCCCCCCCCCCCAAAGTGTATAACAGGGTTAATTATTCCAATAGTAGAGCATAGGCACAAAACTCTGAATGAGGTTTGTAACTATGTGCTTTGATAATGGGAGGGAAGGAATTTGAATGCCTGACATAAAACTGGAATTTAAGATAGAATTTGTAGAGCTCATTAAAACATTATAACATTTAATATTCAATATAAATGTATTAATTTAGCCTCCAAAATCACCATAATTATGATTAGTTGTTAAGGAGTGTATATATTTTTGGGACACCATATGTATGTGTAAGCAACACTGCAAACCGCCTTAAAATTCAAGAAGACAATATTAATTTTAATCCATTCCTGAAAGATAAATGTGAGATGCAAGAACCAGACAAATTGCCCAATTTTTTTTCTGATTACATTAGCCCAAAGGACTCTGATTAGATTCTGTGATATTAGAATATTCTCTCTCCTTCCAGAAGAGGTGTCATTTAATTTGCAAGAAGCATGCTGCATTAAAAAGAGTGAGGCATAAAGATACACACAGTCACTGGAATAAAATTATAGCACATGCGGATCAACTGTTAAAATTGCTCTCCTGGTCCACTGGCTTTACTATGCAAATTATTCACAGAAAGATATTTTTCTTTATATATTGCATATATAATATAATATAATACTAACTGCCCATAGCCAAGGGAACATAAGTGACTAATTACATGGAAGCACACATATTGTTTGGCGAGGTCAGTATAGCTGGATCATGCCCCAATGCGATCACCATCCACAAAAACACAATATGGGCAGTACAACACAATATACACTCTCACAAATGCACACGTGCACACACCACAAAGGGTTGGTTTTATTTATTATATAAAGCAGCTCCAAGAGCAAAAGGATGAGAATATGCAGGAGGGGAGACAGGAAAGAGGGGAGGAGAACAATAGATCAGGAAGGAGCAGACTTAATCAAAAGGACGGGAATTAGCAATGGATTCAAGTATTCTGAAACCCAGATTTTTTCCCCTGTATTCTCTGGAGCTACCATTGCTACCATTATAGTTACTTACCTGATAAATCATAGAAAAAGAAATAAAGAAAACAGATGAGGCTCTTTTGCTGATAGAAGGAGCTAAAATGCTGAATTGCTCCTCAGATGTTGAGTCACAATCTACATCCTTCTCTAAGGTGGATAGATATAGTAAAACCACTAACATCTTTTGGGGGGAGAGATGGAGAAGTAGTGAAGACAGATGTAACATTCTGCAAAGCTAGCTGTAAGTAGGTTCTACTGGTTAGTACCCAGGAGATCACAAATACAGTGTGACCCCCGTATACATGGTTTCACCTATCCACATCCAAAAATTATGTTCTCTCTACCAATTTTCTAGGGCCTGCAGACAATTATATGGTATTTTTCCATCTGAAGTTATTACAGAGTTGCCCTGAAGGATCTGAGAAATATCTACATAAGATACCTCTCTAGGAATTTTCTTGGATCTCCAGAGTTACTCTGGCTGGATCTACACTGCCATATAACCCAGTTCAAAGCAAATAGTCTGGATCTTACATGACAGTGTAGATGAGGTCTCTATGGTAACTTCTTGCAAAAGTCATTCATTTCAAGATAGTTTGCTATTATCCATGGTTTCCTGTCACCAGAGTAAGTTCAGGAACATATACCCCATGGACACAGGGGTCATACTATGCATATCCCCAAATCCTATGTTCTGGAGCAGTTTTGCAACTGAAAGGAAAATTGTGTAATTCTTTTTAAACAAGATAAAGCACAGCCATATAAACTGATATATGTACACTGCTTTTTAAAAAGGAAGAATGAACCGCGTACCACATCCATGAGAGCTGACATGACAACTGACCCAGTGTTTCACCATGCTTCAATGTCAATCTGTTATGCTCTTCACAAAGCCAGTGTGGGTGAATAGCCTTCTGTAGTTTGTATTCTATAAACCTTACATCTGTCTTCATCCAGGTGAACAAAGTGAGAATAAGAAGAATGATAGAAGCAGATAAAAGGGGAAGGAAAATAATAGAAGGGAGGAAATAGTGTTGGGTTAGGTCAAGGAGTTGTCTTTCATGAACAGAAGGGCACCACTCATCAAGATGTCTCCACCTGCTTGTTGGAAGGGGTCTACCAAATGTCATCATGAATTGCCCCATTCAGTGGGGTCACCTGGCTTTCTCCATAGCATTTTCTGGGCACTATAGCAGTTCTCATGGAAAAGAGGAGACAGGAAGTACATTTCCACCAGACTTTTTGTGGACAACTCAATAGGCTTTATGACTTTTTTTTTACTATTGACACAATTTTAGTCAGTTATATATATTATAATATATTAAAGCAGATTCCAGTTTAAAGTTCTCTTATGAAACATTTGGTGAAATTAAAAAGTCTGTAGGCATCTTCAGAGCTAGTGGGAAGAATCTTGCAGCCCTCTAGCATCAGTATTGGAATCTCTTGAATACTGAATGACCATTGGGAGCTTTAGTTCAACGTCAGAAGTACAGCATGATTCCCATGCCTGTTGTCAACGTTGGAATTTCTTGAATACTGGATCGCTTCCACATGATTGAAACACATGTAAGTATCTTATTAGAATGGCAAAGCTGGTCTTTCACATCAACTGCAATGAGCATGACCACAACATATTCAACTTCATTGTCTTCTTTGCACTTACATCTACAACTATTAATGGCTTCTGGTTACAAGTAGCATTCACTCTAGCTATAAAAGAATTGGAGTATCCTCCATCCAAAAAGGGTGGGTGGATTCTAAAATCCATTAAAACATTCCCAAGGTAGGAAGATAACCACACTTGCCCATATCTCAGGATTCAGAGTCAGATTGCCTCGAATAGCCTCTGACTACATAGTAAAATGCTGATCCAATAATTTTATTCACAGCCATCTCAGTCTAGATAGAACTTGTTTGAGAAGGAACAAACTAATCTATATGGTCTCACATAAGTCTTTGATGTGGTTTCTGTATCTGTAAGGCCATCAATTTGCTACAGGTTTTGATCTGGATATCAACAGGGATGCCTAAATTGCTCAACCCTACTCCCATAAAAGTTAACAGTACATTGATTTAAACACTGATGTGAATTCATAAAATCATAGAGTTGGAAGAGACCACAAGGGCCATCCAGTTCAACTGCTGCTACAGACAAATTCATTTTCCAATTCCATACTCCATCAGCAGAACCAACCCCCCCCCCCCAAGAGGTGCAGCCTGCAGCCCTCCTCAGCAATTTCTTTGCAGTTAGTCATTCCACGGTGCCAAGGAGCCTAGAGGCTGAAATATCTTCCACATCAAAGGTTGAGGAAACTAAGTTTAAGACATGGGAAACAAGTTTGAAGTAGTGATGAACCAAGTCGACAGTTAAAATAAAATAGACTTGAAGAGAAGCTGTTGACAGAAGTCAAATCTAGACAAAGGACACAGAAATGGATTTCTGATGGCTGATGGCTCACACTTTTGGTTTTATCAATGAAAGCTAATTTTAAAGAAGCTTCATTAGAAAAAAGGGATTCCAGTGAAAAGGAAGAGAGAACCATTGCAGAGCTCTTCCTTTACATACAGAAGGCTCTTGAACTGACCATTCCCTCCCCTGGATCTCCCTGCTCTTAGATCCCGAGGGTACTACTGTCAATCAGAGAAGATAATCCTAGAAAGACCAGTGACCTGATTCATAGGATCAAAGGAACGTAGAGATGGAAGAGACCCCAGTGGACCTCTAGTCCATTCCTCTGCCATACAGGAATACACCATCCAAGCAGATAGACATCCAATCTGTGTTTAGAAACTTCCAAAGACGGAGACTCCACTACACCTCAAGGCAGCTTATTCCACTGTCAAGCAGCTCTTACTATCAGGAAGTTCTTCCTAATATTTAGGAAGAATGTCTTTTCCTGCAGTTAATTCCTCCATTCCCTAGTCTCTATAGCAGCATAAAACAAGCTTGCTGTCTCCTCAATATTATATCCTTTCAAATATTGAAATGGTCCCTTTTCACCTTTTCTTCCCCAGGCCAAACTTCCCCTGGTGTCTAAGCCACTCATCATGGGATTGGCTTCAAGTCCTTTGGTCATTTCGGTCACTCTCCTCTGCACCCATTCCAGCTTGTCAACATTCTACTTGACTTGTGATGCCAGAGCTAGATACAGTATCATTCCAGGTGAGATCTGACCAAAGATGAACAGAATGGTACTATTAATTTCCTTGATCTGTATATACACTGTATGCCTGTTAATATGGCCTAGTATCTCTACATCACACTGTTGACTCATGTTCAACTGGTGGTTTTCTAAGACTCCTACTTCCTTTTCACCTGTACTGTTGTCAAGCCCAGTGCCACACATTTTATATCTGTGTATTTCATGATTTAGTATGAAGCAGCTTCATGTGTTTCATGGCTAGATCAAGGAGAGAGAAAAGAGAATATGAAATACTATGGTGGAGGGAAGAAAGGTTAGTAAGAAAGGAGATGTACAGAGGAGAAAGGATCACAGGGTTGCTGTACAAAAGCCGCTGGCAAAAAATGTAGAACATATTTCAAAGGACTGGTAGAAAGCACTGTGCCCAGTTTTAAAATAATGTGGCTGTTCTAGTAGCTGTAAGCTAAGATTGTTAATTATGTGATCACAGGAAGGAAGCCACAGGCCAGGATGATGGGAAACGCCATCTCTTCTAGATTTTGAGGAAAGCCAGTTCACCACTAGTAGCTATATGAATTCAGAATTCTTACATTTTTTGCAAGGGAAAACAAACTCTTGTCCAGGTCTTGATACTCACCAGTTTCCCCCCACAACCGTTTCTTAATTCATTGGATATGTGGAGGGTTTTTTTTTGGTAGGGTGTTTTGCAAACCAAGATCTTACATGATTGCAGAGAAAGTGCATGGGATCACATCAAGCAGCTGCAAGTACTTGGTCCAGATGTCTGGCTATGTGGCTTTGTTGCTGTATTGTGCGTAGGGCCTCTCTTGATGGTCTTCCCCACCCAAACCCACCCCCAAATGAAGCTTAGCAGGTTTCATTCCGAAACAAAAATAGAACAAGGAGCAACACGACACACCAATTCACATGCACATCATACCTGGAAGCACCATAGCTTTGCGTTTGTGAGCTTTTGGTTTCAAGTGTTTTCAAAAAAAAAAAAGAAAGAAAAAAGGAGGGGAAATAAAAAGGAGAAAACAACAACAAAAAATTTAAAGGGAAGTGGGAAGAAAAGAAACAGAACGAAGACAATTAGAATATTAGCTAAGTGTTTTCCATTGAGCAGAAATACTCTCGAAAAGCTCAAGAGGCAGCTGTCTAAATCTGCCTCACAGGTCTAGATTTGGTACAAAGAATATATTTCAAATATATATATATATATATATATATATATATATATCAAGGAGAATGAATAATGTCTCATTTTAATTTTTCCCTTCAAAATCTTCCTTCTGGACAATGGTTATACTACAGAGTCAACTCATTATTAATGAACTTCAACAGAAGAACAAGAGAGACATTTAGTTGGAATATTTCTGAAAAGGTGATGAGATTTATAACAGGCTGGTCAAGCAAGATGAAAATATGCTTCTCCTACTGTTTAGGGTCCCCCCCCCCCCCAAAAGATGTTTAGTCAATATAAACCACAGTATACTGATCCATTTTCTGTAGGGATAAGAAATTTCTCCCACCCCATTCCTTTGTAGCCTTAAGTGAGGAAAACCAGGTCGAGTATCTCTTATCTAAAGCACTGGGGATCAAAAGTGTTCTGTATCTCAGATTTTTATCAGATTTTCAAACACTTGCATATACACAATGAGATATCTTAGAGATGGGACCTGAGTCTTAACATGAAATTCATTTATATTCCATATATACCTTATACACTTAGCCTAAATGTAGTTTTATATACAATATTTTAAATATTTTTGTAAATGAAACAAAATTTGTGTACATTGAGCTATCAAAATTGCCATGTAGTCATGGATAAGCCTATCATAACTCCAGCTCACAAATCTTCACAAATTAAACAAAGTTGATACAACCCAATGATCATCATAACATTCCTGTTGGTATTGGAATTTAAATCAGTGTGCATACATATTGTTGCTCTAGAAAAGTCACCTGAACTCCAGCCCACACACTATTCATGCCCTGGCCCACCATCTTCAATCTTATATCTAGTGATCGGAGGCAAGAAATGTTCCCACTTTCTTACCACAGGATTTTTTAAAACTTGTATCAAGGATACTCTAGCTACTAGAGGAGACATTATGAGTACTTGCACTATAGAATTTACCACTGCATCTCTAACATCATATATGCATCCATCTCATACACTTTTTGAAAACATCTTGAGAACTTTGACAGTCTATTAGTAATTAAGAAAATGTATTTGGAAATACCAAAATTATCCACATATACCTGACAAGAACTGCCTTAGGACATTGGTGGCAACATGTGCTTGTAGAATTGGGAAAGAACCATGAGTATTTTGTTCCAAATTCCTATCACAAAGCAGGACGATATACCCATAGACTTTAGACTGCAGTAGTACAAAGTAACGTAACACTATATATGACATTAAGACAAACTAACATCCCACTATATATGTATATATGTTTAAATAAACAATGGCAGGTTTTCTTTCCAGACCAAAGTCAACCAAATTGCCACATAACATAAAATAACACTTTCCAACATCATCTTATGATCATTATTTTTAGGATGGCCAATATATACAGTATATATAATATATATATTCTGATATGTCTGTCCAGTCTTGGATTCCTCAAACTAATACCCTTTGCTTCAGTCACAAGAGTCAGAAAATATATTCAGAAAATCTCCATGATCATGTTAGATTATATAGGTTATATTTCTACTACAAATGTCTGTTCTGTGAATTGCAGGAGTCAGGTTTCTACCAAATAATTATGAGAACCATCAGGCAGAGACAGTTTCTTGATTCCTAACCCATACACATACCCTTTTGAAAGCCCATTAGAATAGTTAAGATATGCAGCAAGTAGCTATGGAGAACCTGAAACCTCTCCACTGTGCTCCAATTTGCCTCCTTGATTCTGGAATGAAGTTACCTCTTCCCCATAGGACTCTAATTACTGGGTGGGATGGGGGGCAAATTGGGGCCTTTGTCCTACCAGATAGAAATTCTGCTCCTCCCATGAAGTTTTCCTTCAGTCCTCAAATATCTAGCATTGTGGAGAGTACGACACTGAATATCATTCACAACTACAATTTGTCCTGTTCATATTCCCTTGGTGACATTCCTTGCCTCTTTCCTTAATATGTGGTTGATGCATGCCTTCAAGTTATTTCCAACTTAAAGTCAACTTATTGACTTTAAGGCAAACCTATCACAGCTGGTGGTGTGCCACTCAATGGACAAAAAATCAGAGGGATGGAAGGTGTCACAAGGGCCATCCAGTCCAACTCCCGCTTGCCAATCAAAGCAGTCTTGGCAGATGATCATTTTTTTACTCTTCTGATTTCTAACATCTAGTCACCCAATGGATCTCACAGCAGAACACAGAATCAAACCCCGGTCTCCAGAGCCATAGTCCAATACTCAGGCCACTACACCACCCTATAACTAAACTCTATTCTAAATGTTCAACTTAAGATTGTATATTGTTGCATTTGAGCTATATCCTGCTTTTCTTCTTGTGCATAATTCAAAGCAGCCATTTTTTAAGTCACGGAAATTTGGAAAATCAGACAAAATTTCAAAGGAGGCACAGAATTCATACTGAAGGGCCAATGTCTTCACTTCCCTCCTTGTAGCTATGCCCCTGATCTGACATAAATAACACTTCCCAACAAAAAACAAATTCTTGGTGCCTTGTTTTTTAGGCCTGTTCCTAGGGTTATTTGGGGCACTGGTTCAGAAAATTGCATTGGATAGACCACATCAGCTCTAGTTTCTTAGATATGGATGTTATGATTTTCTATGGGCGAGCAGATGATGACTGGTAGATGTTCTGTATCACAAAACCTAGAGCTGATAAGGGGAAACAGGTCCAGTTTTTGAAATTAGTAGGTCAAATATACCCAGACACAGATCTATCATTTGAGGCACCAAAATGTGTGTCAGCCAGTGTTATCTCCTTAAGTGCACTCATGGAGACTGTGTGCCTGCCTATGTGTACTTGGATTTTACATAATTGTTTTCTTAGTGTGCTGCCTTAGCAACAGACTTCAACAAAGGAGTTGCTGATCCTTTCCTTGCCAACACGCTCTTGTGAAAGAGAAGAGGCTTCCAACACTCCAGTCCCTTCTCTTCTCCTCCCTTCCCTTGACAGATGGGCATGGCATGGTGCGTGAGCCAGGAATCTGCTCAGATGCACACACTAGGACAGTGCTATTGAAAGTCGTGTTCACCCGCCAGTTTTCAGCACCATTTGTACTAAACGTGAAGGATTTGCAAAGGTGAGGACAAGTGGGTGTTATGCAGAAAAATCTGTCTTTTTTATCAGTCTGCAGTAAAACACGCTACTATGGATTAATAACTCTCCAAAAGTATACAAATTAGAATTTGACCCCAGGACTTTGAGCTTTTACTCAATGTTCATAGTTGATTCCAGAGTCAGCTTCTTTTTTTTACTTTTCCATATGGATTACAACTCCCTTGTGATAGCTTAAAGTCCAAGATGTTCTTTTAGACATAAACATTTGTGGAAAGCTCCAAAGAACATTCCTGGGGCTTGGAAAAGAGGCAGGTGGTGAGAACAACATTCAAAGCAAGCAACCACTCAAGGTTTTCCTGTCTGCCTTCTTGCTGAAGTTTACATGCAAAGCCCAACTTGGTGTTGATGCTGTTTGTGAATATTGTATAAGATCCTCTCTTCCCCAACATCAGTTGGTGATGAAAAGATGATATCAGTGGCCAAAGCCTAATACCAATTCTGGGAACATATACTAAGCTTTTATCCACTTTGACTCACTCCCCAAGACTGTGGAGCATGTCTACTTTGCACAAGCCCATGATTCTGCAGAGCTGTTCTCATGGTCCACTTTTGATTCACATTCACAGTGGGAGTGGAGCTCAGGCTGTCCAATCATGAGAAAAACAGTTTCGTCCTACTGGATGGTCACCATTATCTTTGCTATCTCGGGTTGTGACAGCATCTTGCCACAGAGCTCCAGAGAGCTCCTGGATGTTGATAAGTATCTTTGCTGGTACCAGTGTGACCAAGGTGCCTTCACGTGTGTTGATGTTTGCAAAGGTTACCAACGACAGCCAGGAGCTTTCTGGCCATCTATTGTAGTTATACTGCCCAGGCACTAGCCCATGTGGTTAGTGGACTAGTCAAAATTCAAGCTGGTCCATCTATCCATCTATCCACACTAACTCCAAAGTGTGAGTCTACTCCAAGGTTTCACCAAAACTTTAGGGTATTCCCCAACTTCACATATCACAGAATAAAACCAGGTTAACCAGTTTTGCCCTGCATTGTTCAACAGAAGTACCTAAATATCCAGAAGCTATTTCTGGTTGAAACCAGGAAGTCTGGTCAGTGTAGACACACCACTGGCTGCAACAAGTCTTAAAAATACCAATAAGTAACTGTTAGGAGAAAAGGGGATGCATTGGTCTCATGAGATCTCAGAAGGCTACACACCAAATGTTGAAGGGGAAGACATTTTTGGCCACAAAATGAGCTGTAAATCACAATTAGAAGTAACATGAGATGGCGTTAAAGCAAATCCATTGGTCCTGGAGGCCTTGAAAAGATTTATTACATTTTCAAACGTCCACTGGAGACATTTTGTATGCCCATTGTGTGGGATCAGTCTAAAGGAAATGGACAGAACAGGGAAGAACGGATGCAGTAGTGTGTATATTCAGCCTAAACAAAAACCACAATAAACTGCAAGTTAAAACCTAAAATATTACAACTTTGGAGACCAACATTGGTTAATTCACAAAGATCACTCAACATAATAAGTGCATCACCCAACACAAACCTTGCTTATAGAAACTGATTTTTTAAAATAAAAAACATAATTAAAAGCATGCAGATCTTTTTTAGATTCACATAATAAGTCTCGGGTTTCAGTCAACTGAGTAGTGTCTGAAAACATTCAAGTCTTTGAGTTTTCAACCTTGCTTCTTATCATTGTGATTTGACCTATTTTAATCTGGCATATCATATCACAAGGATACATATCTTTCTTTCTTTTTAATGAACAATATGCATCTATTTTTATGGCACACACTTTTATTATACACATCACTGTGAAGGCTTGTGAAGGCCTTGTGCTTCCTCTAACAAGATAGTTTAAATAACACAAGCCCTGCCCCACAGCAGCCTTAGGGAAAAATTAAAGGAATGATAGAAGCTGATACAGACATGCTTGTGGGTCCATTTATTTCTCCAAATAACTTAAACTCTGTTTTGCTATTAAAAGCCAGGTGAGTTTAGAAATATAGCAACGGGCAAGACTGGGACTCAAGTGCCCAGTCAATGCAAGAAGGTTTGGTATTTTAACAGACCAATAACAACTGTTGCTAAATTTCAGCACACAGCAAACCATACAACATTTCACAGATGAAACACAGGACACTTGGGGCCATACAATGTCAAGATATCGTCAAAATGTGTTAGTGAAGAATGGATGAACTGTAGCAGATTGCTTTCACCCAGGTCAACAGGGAAGGCCAAGATTCCAGCTCTTTCTCTCCCTTCCCTTATCTCCATTGAGTTAATAGAGTGCAAACTCTTTTTGCACATAGAACTCGCTCTGCAGCACTAAGCTGAGGGCAAAGGTGGAAAGTGGGCAGGTGGAAACGTAACTTAAAACAATACATTGCAAAAGAAGATCTTGCTGGCTGCAGTCATCTCTCTAGAATCTTCTGCCTCTGATGCAAAGAGATCGGTTTACAAATTATTGCTTATAAACTGTCTTAATCTTCTTTCCTGTGAAGCTTAAACTGGTTATAAGCTTCTTTGGACCAATGGTATAATAAAACTGCTAAATACAGGTGCTACAAATGCCTGTTTTGGATTGCTAGGGCCTAGGATACCAGAGAATCTGTAGCGCTGTTAACTGTAGCTCTGATGCAGAAAAATGAAGAGTCCAGCAAGAGCTCTATACAGGGAAATGAAATAGACCAACTAAGACTGGCCTCGGGAGTGATTTTAAGCTCCACACAAAAACTAATACAAAGGAAGTTCTCTACATTATTGGGAAGGCCTATAAACAGGGAGAACTAAAGCAAAGGAGAGAAGGCAGAGCCAAGACTTCACACAGTCAATTGTGTGGAGAACCCCTTCAGTTTTGGACAAGGAGCTTCTTTGAAAACTCTGTGTATCACATCCAGCAGACAGAAAAGGGGAATTCCTCACTTTAACACAAAAAAGCTGATGAGAGGTAATTTGACAGTTTTGTCATGACTTTTCAGTCTTTGCTGACAAGGAGGTGGCACAAGATATTTCCATTTGATCACACCTATTTTTTCTCCTCCAAGCATCATGCTCAAGAATGTGCATATCCAGCATCTCCTCCATCTCCCCAGCCAGCAAGCCCCTGATAGAAATCAAATTAGCTAGGACTGGTCACATGGAGAAAAGAGGATATCTGTCTGCACCAGTGGAACGGCAATATTCACATCGGAAATTGGACATAGATTATTGTAGCATCCCTACTGAGAAGTCTCTAAATGAGA
Organism: Anolis apletophallus; assembly: GCA_030556195.1. NCBI lineage: Eukaryota > Metazoa > Chordata > Lepidosauria > Squamata > Anolidae > Anolis > Anolis apletophallus. Next base: position 14,416,749 of record JARBWK010000005.1, on the reverse strand, counting down.
TGAAAAAACTGGTTTGCTGCAATATATTATTAAAGAGATGCACAGGCACAGATCAATTGTCAAAGATGTAGACTAAAAAAAGTCTTGATGTTTCTTTTTAAGGAGCTTGCTACTAATAAGTGATGTATACTGTAGATACGTGGCAGCACAAAGCTGCGCTACATCAATAAACCCGTATTTATTCACTTCTACTAATTCCTCATCCAGTATCCATAACCATCATTATTTATCATCTTATCATCATGCCATATCTGCATCTCAACCTTCCTTCAAGGATTTAAAAATAGCTTAGGTCAGAGGTAAGAATCAAGGCCTGCGGACTGAAAGCAGCCACTTTAGGGCAGTTTTCCTACAACCAGCCACACAAAAGCCCCCAAACCCAATTGAAAACGAAAAAGTGAAAAATTATGGGGTTCTTTGCCCTCAGTTGTACCCATGCAATTCCTGAAGGCCTCTTAAGGAATCTCACCCAACTTCTAGATGCCCATTTTAGATCTTGTGGCAATGCAATATGATATCACTGACCACTATGAGAGGACACTGGGGTCCCAGATGCTGCTAGATTGCCCACCCCTGTTGTAAATGGCGATATCAGGCAGCTCTCTCCAAGGTGATAATTCCTCAAACAAGGAGCCACCACAAAAAAGCACATGTCACCCCTGATAGTAAGGCCTAAGGAGATTGTGAACTTTGTTCAAATGCATGTAGCATTCCCTTGAAGCATATCCAAAGGCACTGGTACATCAAATGTGATTTTTAGTCCTTTTAAATAACAGAAAATATAATGGCCATTGTATCAAAGTACCATTCCCCTGTCCCATTTGCACACTGATGTCTGCATTCTTAGTATGTGTTAAAGCCCGAGGTGGGCAAGGTATGGCCTCAAGGCATTCCAGTGACTACTCTTTTTCTGGCCAAAAGCAAAACAAAGAGGGCAAGAAAAGGGAACTGATTTCCTTATGCTTCCCCATATGATACAATTATAGCACTTTTATATTGCTTTAACTTCCATGGCTCCTTCCTATAATATCCTGGGATTTGTAATTTCATGAAGCACTTAGAATCTGTTAGAAAAACTCTAATGTTATAATTCAGAGGAGTGGACTGGAGAATCTGAAATATCTGCCTAAAATAATAATAAAAAGTTAAATTTAAATGCTGTGATTGTGCAATGTAATAAACTTTGCTTTTTAGCACAGCAACTAGTGGTTTAACCCACTACACCACCGGGGAGGTATTTAAGCACCCATAAGGAAATGCCAGAAAAGGCCGGCAATTCAATCAAAAGGAGGAAGTTTAAAAACAAAAGCTCTTTGGCAGGAAAGATGGAGTGAAAGCACCTCCCTGCCCCCTCCAGGGCCAGAACCAAGCACAGCTCCAAGATACCAAAGATTGGGGGAAAGCCTATATATACCTCTATCTGTATACAGTTGTATGTCTTGTCTTTGTATAATGGCATTGAATGTTTCCCATATGTGTGTTCTGTGATCCCTTCTGTGTCCCCTTCGGGGTAAGAAGGGCAGAATATCAATAATGTAAATAAATACTTTACACTACTAGAAGCTTCCAGCAATGACAATTCACTTTTTTTTAAGGCTGCAGGGTGTCCCTACATTATTAAACATACTAAATATCTGCTTTTCAAAACAACAAGCAGACTTCCTGCTACTTCTGGGTTTGTGTTGTTTGGGAGTCAATGGTTTGAGTCCTGACCCACTGGATCAATGAGATTGACTTACAAATTGGCCATCATTTCCCAACCAATTAAAATAAATTCAAAATTGCAGATTTGGGTCCATGTTTCTTTTGAGGGTAACAGGCCAGAAATGTGCCCCTAGATCTGCCATCATTGAATCATTCCTTATTTGAATAAATAAGGCAATATCATTTTTATTGTATTTTTGCATAGCACTCTCATAAATGCTTTATCTCAAAAGATGCATTCTGAAATTGTTTTAATCCTTTCTTTTTTCAAACCAAGACCTGCACTGCATAATTCAGAGAAGTGCAAAAAGCAAGGGGTGCTGTCTTTTGTTGGTTATTCTGGGAAACAGCATTCAGGACGGTTTGTACTCTGAATTCTCAAAGAGCGAATCCTGAAAATCTCCTTAATTAAAGTCCCACCAAAATAGGGTGGAAGAGGACAGGAATATACTGAATCTCCCCTTCTTGGTGCCATCTCTATGAGTGTTTCCAAAAAAGGTAATGAGCTATTTCTAGTATATCAGCCAGGTCACTGCTGTGTAGGGGTGGAAAGAAAGGATTAACTGTGCATCCCAGGAAACAGAAAGCAGATACTTTGAACTACAGCTGCAAAGACACATACAATAGCAAATGTATGCAGTCATATTTTTGGTTTCTGTCCTCTCCCTTGTCTTCTAATTTTTGCAGCATTGTGCCTGATAAACAGTTCTGGATAAATCAAAAGCTGGCACAATTAATGTCCTGTTTCAGCAGTCCTAATGAAAGACTCTACCCATCTTTGAGGTTTGTTTTTGTAAGAATGGGCTGCAAAAGTTTTGTTCTGGATTTAGGGAGATTATGTGTCATAGAATGGTTTGTAACTGCATCTTCCAAAAAGTACAATGAATGGTGGACACTGTAAAAGCCTGACAGGAAGGAAGTCAGCTCCTTGGAAATACGAACAGAGTTTTACAGATCTTTGGACTTCACAAAAGACAGTTCTAGAGCAAATCAGGCCTGAAGCCCTAGAAGCAAGAATGACCAAATGCAAGCTAGTGTTTGTTGTTGTGTGTCTTCAGTTATTTCCAACATATGGTGACCCTAAAGTGAATCTGGCAAAGGGTTCTCTTGGCAAGATTTGTACATAAGGAGTTTGCCTTACCTGAAGAAAGAGAGTGTGACTTGCCCAGTGGGTTTCCATGAAAGGACGGGAATTTGAACCCTGGTCATCAAACATCTGGGCATTCCCCTGGGCAACGTCCTTGCAGACAACGAATTCTCTCACATCAGAAGCAACTTGCAGTTTCACAAGTTGCTCCTGACATGAAAAAAAACACCACAGTCCAACAGTCAATCCACACACCATTCTTGATTGAGGCTGTTGTATCTTGGCCATATCATGAGATGACATGTCTGATTAGAAAGGTTACAAATATTTGATTAAGTGGAAGGCCATCGGGAAAGAGGAAGACTGCATTTCAGATGGATCATCTCCATCAAGGAAGACATAGTCTGTTGTTTCATAGCCTACCACTATTTTGATTTGGCAGGGATAACCCCAATTAATCCTCTATTCTGCCACTTTTACATCTGATTTTATACACCACATTTTTTCTCCTTCTCCCACTTTGCCTCTTTATCCTTGGCATACTTCCATGGATGGAAATAGATTTTTTAAGCAGAAAAGTAGTTTGCGCTCAATGAACTCAGCAAGAGGAACTGAAGAGGGCATTTAGCCTTTCCCAGTAGGCTCAGGCAAAAGCAAACTGCTGCAGCCTCTCCTAGTTTGTCTTCAAGATTTTTCTACCTTGACCACACTCTGATGTTGCATAGCCACATATGTCCCGGTTTTCATCTGTGAAATCTTGGAGGGTATGGTGTTTGCATGACTTGATGATGACAGGGTGTCTCAGAGATCTATCATTTATAGTGTTGCCATAAATTAAAGCTGACTTGATGGCAATTAATTAAAGTGCTCATTGTAATCGCTGGCATACCCTTTTGTGCAAGCTGCAGTGAAACAAGGTCATGACCGGCCGATCAGTGTTATTTTCAGTGAGCATATATCACAGAGTTTCCCATAAGCACATTAAAAATTAAAGAGAACCTACACACTGCACATTGCTAGCCTGGGGTTGCTTGGCACATTGAGAAAACCATGGATGTGGAAACTGACAGAGCCTGCTGTATTTAGCATCCAGGGAAATACCCTCAACCTCCCTGTCCCAACTTCCGCTTGGCTTCCCCAAGCTCAAGATTGCCATATTGTGTCATCTGCCTGCAGGGAAATGGCACGGTCTGCTTCTCAGCTAGGAAGATCTCTGGAAAGAAGCCTTGCTTCTGGGGAACCCCACTTCCTCGGGCATCACAGAGGGGATTCCCTATCATGTCTCTTTCTCTCTGCCTCTATGTGCAAGGAAATACCACTGGACAAAAAAAACAGGGCTCCAAAAAATTATTTAGAGCAGCAACATTCTGTTATTATCAGTGGAAATCAGCACATCTGAATAGGATCGACTTTCTTCCAAAACATTAAGGGCAGATTTAATGGGCAGGAATACAAAATATTTTTTCAAACATTTAACACAGAGTTGGATACCTTCCCTATGTAAATGTCTAAAAACAATTTTTCAACCTGTTTATTTGTTCAGATGTACCTAGCATTTCCATTCTCTGAGGCTGAGAAAGTGTCACCTGCCCAAATTTGATATGATTGCTTGAGATAGTTTTAAATAGAGGATTTTAACATCAAGACAAGTGATTTTAATGTTTTTGTATGTGTATAGTCTAATATGTTTCGGCATTGAATGTTTGCCATTTATATGTCATGCTCTGCCCCGAGTCCCCTTCAGGGTGAGAAGAGCGCAATATAAATGCCTTAATTAATAAATAGTTACCAAGTGGGGTTATATGGCCAAGTGGGGTTTTCAACCCTAGTTTCCCAAATTCCCAGTCAAGCATTCAAATGCCCAAATTCTGTCTCAAATGTAGTTAAGCCTGCTAATATTAAAGGTTTTCCCCTGACATTAAGTCCAGTCGTGTCTGACTCTGGGGGTTGGTGCTCATCTCCATTTTTAAGCCAAAGAGTTGGCATTGTTTGTAGACACCTCCAAGGTCATATGACCAGCATGACTGCATGGAGCACCGTTACTTTCCCGCTGGAGCGGTACCTATTGATATATTTGGAGTGGATCCAGACAGGCCTTTATTCCAGGAGAATCCGTGTTTTTAAAACATGGATTTTCCTGGGGGACTGTCCACACCCACCCCAGAAAGCATGCGCTTTCTGGGGTGGGTGTCCAGATGTTCTTGGAAGGCACGGGATAAATCCACTATTTCCAGTGTCTGGACTGCATTCCAGACACCATTCCCAACTAGTCCGGAAAACTGTGGGAACACCCACCCCCTCCCCCAAAGCCCCCAGATCCATTTGAAAAGTAAAATAAACTTACCCCGCCTCTAGTACACTCTTGGACCAGCACATTTCTACATGCCGGGAGAGCTGCTCCAAGAGTGCACTGGAGGCCGGGTAAGTTTACTTTACTTTTTTAAGGGGTCTGGGGGCTTTGGGGAAGGGGGGTGGGTGTTCCCACAGTTTTCCAGACTAATTTAGTCTGCAGTCCAGACACTGGAAATAGTAGATTTATCCTGCACCTTCCAAGAAGGCGCAGAATAAATCCACTATCTAATTAATTCGCTACAAACCAGGGATTTCCTGGTTTGTAGTAAATTAATTCAAGACTGTCCAGAAAGTTATCTGGACAGCCCCTCCTTTATTGAGTTACTGCAATAAAGGTACTGTCTGGACAGGCCCTTGGATAACATAAGGAAGGTTTAATATCCCTGTGGAGTTTGTTTTCCTGTCTGGTCCCCTAGTCAGAATATTTTACCTTATTTTCCATCCCTATGAGAATTTGATTTTGAAAAAAATGTTTTGCTGTGGAAGCAAGGATTGATGATTAAGCTTCAGTTGAGACACCTTTTCTCCAGGGTAATAACTCTTTCAGGAGTGAATTTCCCTTCCTAGTGGTATTTCTTCCAGTTCCTGTTGTCTCACCCCTGTTCTTAACTATGAGTCATATGTAAGTTGGATTTTTGTAACTCAGGGGTTGCCTATGCGCAGATTTGTCCAAACACCTTGTTCTCTGCATCCTGCTGAAATGCAAGCCTCATCCCCATCCTGGGCTTGGCTTTCTAGCAGGGTGTCTGGCCCTGTCTACACTGCCATATCATGCAGTTTGAAACTGTACTATATGGTCAGTTGAGACCAATGTTTTTCTGTTCAATGCAGTTAAACTACACTATGAATGTAAACTGAACATATAATGCTGTTTCAAAGTGCATTATATGGCAGTGTAGATATGGCCCCAAACAGAAGTAGGGTTTAGCCCCGCTGCTCAAGGATGCCCATGTTTTCTGTTTATACTTTTTCCTTGGCCAACAGAACTGTGGTCACTAAAGCACAGGATGAAAACTTCTACCCAAAGGTCTAATCCAGTTCACTAAAGGTTCAGTTCCATCTTAGTGTATAGATTCCATTGTGACTCCTACAATCTTGCTCCTAAGTGAGAAAGGAAGGCACTGCCATCTCACTTACAAGATATAAGAGTCGCCTCTCAACAGGTCCAGTCAGGAATTCCAGGAGATGCTGGAATTGACAACTGAAAACAATTATATTCATTCTTCTCTTCCTCCCATGGGGAAGAAGACTAGAAATGTGGAATAATATGCTCACACACCAAAGGGCATAATAATTACACCTGAGATGCTATCCATTGCAGTACAGTTGTTGGGGTGCCTTATTATAAAACATATACTTTATGTGAGGGGTGAAAAACATGTCCTCTTATGTTGTTGTTGTTGTTGTTGTTGTTATTTCTTACCCGCCTCTCTTCAAGGTGGGTACAACATAAATTAAAATACAATGTGTAATCAAAAACCATTTAAAACACAGATTAAAACACAAAAACATGAGATGAAAACACAAACCATTGCACATTGGATTCATCCATACATAAAGAATAAAATATCAACATTGCTGTCCACCTTATGGAAACAATTAAAGTTTGTGTCTGGGCTGAACCAAGTGCAGCCTTTTGGAAACATCTGGACTACAACTCCCAGCATTCCTCACCATGTGCTATGCCAGCTAGGGCTGATGGGAATTGTGGTTCATCAGCATCATGAGGACCACACCTTGCCCATGCCTTGTTTTCCAAAAGGGTAATGTGCCACAAAAATGGCACCTCACAGATAACGATGAAAATGGACCTTACTGCTAATACAGATCAAAATGTTGCAGGACACCATGGAAGAAAGATAGTCTTGTTTATCACCTACTTTTCAAGGGAGAGCTCTCCAGGATGTGGTCTTCAGACAATGTGGCACCAACTGTGATATAACAATACCACCGATAGATAACAGGAGCAGGAAAATAAAAAATGGAAAAGGCAAGACACACAAAAACACAAACACATACGAGAAAAGGGTGAACAAAAATTAATAGAATGGACATTAAAATTAGGAAAATAGACATACATGAAAAAGAAAAGAAAACTTGCAAAATTAAACAACATAATCTTTCTGGTGGACTTTAAAATGAAGAGAAATAATAAAAAATAGGTTTGATGCTGCTGGTTCTCCACAGAAGAGGAGCAAAGAGGAGAGAAAGAGCGCCTACCTGTACATCGGAACAGTAACTGTTCTCTCGTAGTAATTCCAAGTGGAATGCAGATCCGTGCGGCTGAGGTTAGTGGCATAAAACCTCCATGCAGCCTGTAAATGAAAGGTGACTGTGAATGGGTTTGTTTGTTTTTGGGGTTTCGTAAAACAAGTTCCAATGACTGGGGAAAGGAAAGTTTCAATTGCTGAATTCCTTAGTTTACATAACCAAGGATTCAGTAAGTGGCTGCAGATAACAAAAAAGAAACTGTCAAGGCTTATAGCATTTGTTGTATACAGTTGGCCCTCCTTATTTGCAGATTTGATTATTCGCAGATGGATTAAAATGTTCTCTCTGGGAATCTCTTGGCTCTCTAGTGGATGTTGACCATACAGTCACACCGGAGGAGCTAGAGATTCTTAAATTTTCTCTCAGGTGGAGAAATGGTTTGTTTTGTTTTTAATGTGCAGTTTTCCACTTTTATGGGGATCCTGCATCCTTGACCCCAGGAAATGCAGGGAGCCAACACTATTTGGGAGTTTCACTTTCTCCCTGCAGAGTAGTTAGCCACTAAATACAGAAAGATCCCCATAACCAGTGAACCCATATCCCCAGTCCAAAATGGACTCCCCTGGGCTTTTGCTAGGTCTTCCAGGCATTTCCATGATATATTTTCCCCAGAAGCTACTGCAGAGTTCCATTGGAGAACTTTGCTAATTCCAACAGAGGATACCTAGAATCATAGAATCATAGAGTTGGAAGAGACCTCATGGCCTCCATCAACACAGAGGTCTAGTTCAACCCCCTGCCAAGAAGCAGGAAAACTGCATTCAAATCACCCTGACAGATGGCCATTCAGCCTCTGTTTAAAAGCCTCCAAAGAATGAGCCTCCACCACACTCTGGAGCAGAGAGTTCCACTGCTGAACAGCTTCTACAGTCAGGAAGATTTCCTAATATTCTCTACGAATTTCTGCAAAGTCTTCCAATTCAGCTCTGTGTTGTGCTGGCACTGGAAATAAGTCCCACTCTCCTTCTAATTTCTTAACTGCAGCCTCCACTCTGAGTAATGACTGAGCCAAGGTCCGTCTAAACTAGCACTCCCAACATGCATCTCCAGGGTTTCATGCAAGATTCTTTACTCAACCCACCTTTCCATATGGTGGTCTCCCATACTACTAGCCAGGCCTGACCATGCTTAGCTTTTAAAAGTAGACAAGGTCCATCTGACCTTGAAACCATCCTTCCTCATCTAACAGCCTTTCCATACCAAAAGCGTTGGCCTGAGGACCAAATGTGAGAACCCATTGGGCAAGGATAAAAGGCAGCTAAATTAGCAAATTAAAAATATATCACTGAATTGCAAATCCAGCTATTTCTGGGCATGGCAATTTTTTTGTTATTTGTGGATGCACAGCATAAATAGCCTTGGGATTGCTTTCCCCTTCCTTTCCTTTTTAAAACTCTGAAGCACACAGCCAGCTCAATCAGGGGGATTTATTTGCTGGCTTCCACTTCCTCCTCAGAAAACAAATGAAACTCTGAGTTGGGTTCTGGCTTGGAGTCCAGAAGGAATAGGTCCACTGGGGGAGAATAACCCATCACCTCCACAAAGTCCCCGAAGTGTAACAGTGCCAGCAAGAAAGCATCACAGGGCATTATTTTTAGTCTCAAGGAGAGGAGCAAAGCAAAGGCAGGTGGAGCAATTAGCATGATACTTGTCTCAGCAATGCATGGAGCCTGTCACTTGGGGGAGATACATGCATCTCCCCAAAATGAAAGCTGCACAAATGGCCATCAAAACATCCCGTACTTTTGGCTCTTTTTATTCACACGATGCAGGGCCAATTGGCATTTTGTTTTCCCCAAATGCAAGCCCCTCCCAATGGTCATATAGAGAACTCGCCTGTCTCATAAAATCTGCTGAGATAGCCTTATAAAGCAGGCACAGCCCTCTCTAGATGTTTTGGATTTCAACTGCCATAATTCCTAACAGGAGTTATGGGATTTGAAGTCCAAAACACCTGGAGAGCTGAAGTTTTCCCATGCCTGCTAAAAAGAGTTGAAGGCAAGTCAATGATGGGCTCCAGGAAACCTAAAGAAGCAGTCTGTAGTTAGCTGAGTGAAGAGGAGAGAGGAATACCTTTTGGGACAACATATTGGATACAGAAAGGAAAACAATCACTAAGATGTATGGTAAGTTAATTGGATGGGAAATAGAAATGGAGGAGATTAAAAACTCTATAATCAAATGGGCAAGAAACGTTGGGGGAACAATTTGTTTAAAGGAATGGGAACTAGTCTGGACAAAGTGTTTAAAATATACTTATTTTAAACACCCAACCAAAGATGAATGGATATTAAGTGCTTCTGAAATTTAAAAGAAAAAGAAAACAATTGTTTTAAAAACATTACATTGTTGTTTTAAAATGTTACATTGTTGGTACATAACACCAAAAAAATAGGGATAATGTATAAAAATTCAGACAATAAACATTGGAAATGTAAAACACAAGAGGGATCGTACTATCACATCTGGTGGACATGTGAAAAACCATCAGAATATTGGAAAATGGTACACAATGAACGTAAAAAGATATTAAAAATTGATTTTCCAATGAGACCTGAATATTAACTTTTAGGAATATATGACTCGGAGTTATTTAAAGATCCAAATGTTGATAAATTGTTCACTTTTTTGTGACTGCGGCAAGAATGACTTTTGCAAAGGTTTGGAAAATGGAGTTCATTCCCTCTAATACCCAATGGCTGGACAAAATAATGGAAATTAAGAACATGGATAAACTGACATTTTTACTAAAATCAAGCAACGTAAAGAGAATAAAAATGACAGATTGGACAGTTTTTAAGAACTATATTAACAAGGGGGTAAATAAGAAGATTTTTGACAAAGACTGAGGAAAGACTATACTTTTAGTTAGGACTATATAAAACTTTTTCATTATTATTATTTTTATTATTATTTCGACTTCTAACTCGCCACTCCCTGGAGGCTCGGGGCGGTTCACAAGAAGCATAAAAGCAATAAGTACAATACACAAAGGAACACACAATACACTATACAATAACACAAGGAGGGAGGGAAAAAAGGGATACAGGGCCGATCAACCACAGGTCCGCCGGCGCTCCAGTATTAGTGAGGTGAAAGTAGGAAGAACGGAAGTCAACCTCCTTTTTTCAGTATTTTAGTATTTTTTAACTTTTTGACTTTTTTCTTTCTTTCCCCCCCCTTTTTTCTATTTCTCTTTTCTATTTCTCTCCCTTCTCTCTCCCCTCTCTCTCTCTTTCCTCTGGCACTGTATGTGCATTGTGTTGTATTGTGGTTTTATGCTATTTTGGTAAAATTAATAAAAATTACTTTAAGAAAGAGAAGGTGTATAGTGCAACATCTATGCACATCCAGATACATGACAGTTCTCACAGCTGCCCCACACACACACACACACACAAACACAGATTGAATAAATGCAATCAACTATGTTGATCCATATATGAGTCATTGTGTGCATGACAATGTAAGAGAAGCCATAGTAGACCACAACAGCGCATTGCTTCTGGGATGCCCATCAACAAGATTTCACTACAGTCGCACCCTCCATTTCACACTCCCTGCCTATTGATATACAGATTCACCCTGCCTCTGTCACTGGATGCAAATACATATCCATTCTGATGGGTAAATGGCTAGTTGGCCCAAATCCTCCCTGAACTTATCCAATCCCCTTTTCAAGCCATCCAAGTTGGCAATTGCCAGTACCCCTTATGGCAATGAAGTATGTGCACACTCCTTCTTTACCTCACTCTCTCCAAGCAGACCGACAGCCAAGGAACAGCCATACATCACCATAATATTCTTGTTATTGTGATAAGCCAATAGTCAAAGACTAGAAAAAGCAAGAATCACTCCCAACTATTTCAAGGATTTAAGTAAGAAGTAAGATTCTGATATCCATCTATGGTAGTTGTGGTTTTCACTTCACGGAGTGCTAAATCCATTCCAGGTTTTAGTTTAGTTGAGCTACCAAAGGTGCTAAAATTGAAGCAAAAATAAATCCAGCATCTTGGCATAATGCATTTAAAATCTGGACTAAAACAAAGAGTGGTTATGAGTTCACAAGAGAGGTGACTAGGAAGGAAAGCACTAAAGACAGTCAAATGCCGGCTAAGATCTTTTGGGAAGGCACCCAGTGTGCCGATGAGGAGTAGTAGTAGTAGTAGTAGTAGTAGTAGTAGTAGTATATACAACAAGATTAGTACACAGCAAACAAGATTACTATGCTGGCTTTTGTATTGGATCACACATTGGACACTTCCCAAGTGTCTAGGACTGTGTGATTTATCGGTGAATAATCCATGCAGATCCAAGTAGGGTGGCCTTTTGCAGCTGATAGAGGATGATTTTGTCAGTGTCAATCATTTTTAAGTGCAGGTCAAGGTCTTTACACCTTGCACCCAGCATGCTGATCACCACTGGGACCATTTTTACTGGCTTGTGCCAGAATCTTTGCAGTTCTAGCTTTAAACCCTCGTATTGTGTAAGCTTCTCCAGTTGCTTCTCATCAATTCTGCTGTTTCCTGGAATTTCAACACTGACAATCCATACTTCAGGGGGTTTTTCCCAACAACTGTGAGGTCAGGAATATTGTGCTCCAAAACTACTACTACTTATTATTATTATTACTATTATACTGACACAAAACCACAGTATGTCACAGCAAACGAGATCTATATGCTGGATTTCATATCAAAAAATCACAAGTCAAACACTTCCCAAGCGATTATTATTATTATTATTATTATTATTATTATTCCCCACTTTATCTCTCCCGAAGGACACTCAAAATAGTTTTTTGTTTAAGAATGGGATATGTAAATCTCAAAAAGATATTGAAGTTTTTTTTACTGGAGCAGAGTACAGAGAAGTTTGGAAACATTCCTTTTTGGACTTTTATCTCACAGAATCCTGCAGGTAGCAGAGCCTCTGGTAAGTGTAGTCAAAAAATAAGAAGAAGAAAATAAATAAATAAACTCTACCAAGCTTAGTCATTTCTCTTTCTTTTTCTATCAAAAGATAGTTCCAATAATTTTGTTTGATACAGAACAGAGATTGTAAATGCCTCACAGCCCAGATGTTGTTGGATCGGAACTACAATTACCCTTCATAGTTGGTAATGCTGGCTATGGCTTGACGACAGCTGCTGTCCAACAAAATGCAGATGGTCATATCCTTCCCACTCCTCTTACTGATCACACATCTTTTGACACTAGAGAACTGTCTCCCCTACTGAATCCAATCAACAATTTTGTTGTAGGAAATTTTCCTTCAACTCCATCTTAATGTTCATTGCCTTGTGTTGTAAGTCCAGAGGTAGGGTGGGTTATAAATATAGCATTATTATTATTATTATTATTTCTCACCTGAATCAGGCCTGCTGCAGGATTCCTCCTCTTCTCAAAATGCTTTTGACGATGTTGCTCTTGAACCTTCAGAGCAAATCCAGAACCTAGGATACCCTGCAAAAAGAAAAAAGAATTACTCTAATTTATTTATTGTGTCAAGAGCAAACCAAGGGTACAATTGTGATGTATTTGAGAAAATACAAAGTTTAAAATCTTGGCATTCTATTAAATGTCCTTTGACCAGCAGCTGGCCACCTGGAGTGTCTCCAGTGTCGCCATAAGAAGGCCCTCCATTGTGCATGTGGCAGGGCTCAGACTGTGCTGTAATAGATGGTCTGTGGTTTGCTCTTCTCCACGCTTGCCTGTCGTGGACTCCATTTTGTAGCCCTATTTCTTAAGGTTGGCTCTGTATCTTCCAAGTCACCCAGTCTCTCATCTACATTACCATATAAAATCATGATTATCTGCTCTGGATTATATGGCAGTGTAGACTCCCATAATCCAGTTCATAATGTGGATTCTTTGCTTTGATAATCTGGATTATATAGCAGTGTAGAAGGGGCCATAGTTGCATAGAACAGTGCTGTCCAACTTCTGGCGGGTCCAGGGCCGGATAAGAGGTCACTGATGACCTGCGGGGCCGCTCGGCCCAGGCCCCGCCCCCAGCCCAGGCCCCGCCCCCTCCTAAAGCCGCCGAAAAGGAGGAGTAGGCGGCGACAAGAGCAGCGCGTCACGCCAGGCCTGGCGGGACACGCTGCCGCTTGGCACCGCCTACTCCTCTTTTTCGGTGCCCCCCACCCTACCTAGGCCGGGGGAGCCGCCGAGAAGGAGGAGTAGGCAGTGCCAAGAGCAGCGCGTGACGCCAGGCCTGTGACGCTGCTCTTGGCGCCGCCTTCTGCCCTTTTTTTTTCGGCGGCTCCCCGCCCTAGGTAGGGGGGGCGCCGAAAGGGGAGCTAGCTCTCTTCCTCCTCCCTGCCCCGCCTCCCCTCCCAATTAAAAAAAATTAAAAATGGCGGCTGAGGGCATAGGTGGGGCCGTGTCCAACAGGCTACGGGCCGGATCCGGCCCCGGGGCCACCAGTTGGACAGCCCTGGCATAGAACATCTCACAGTCAATAATCCCATTTCTCTTACAGGACAGTGGCTGCTGTGAACAACAAGGGATCTGCTTCCCTGTTGACTAGGGCTCCATCTATACTGACATTTAATGTCGTTTCAGACTGCATTATATGGCAGTGTGGATGGGCTAGGAAGCATCTGAACAACATTTTCACTCCCTCCTGTGAGTGATTTCTGTTCAAATTCCTTTTGAAATTCTGTCTTGCACCGAGGATTGTCTCAATGACTGGGTAGAAATGTCAGTCAGTTGCTTCTCAGTGTCTACTACCTGGTAAGCGAACATTCAAGGTCCTACCTATTCCCAATCTAGTGATTGCTGTGGGTCTCTAGGCTATGCATTCATAACCACTTTAATGAATCATGGCCATTTTTTAAATAAATAAATGTATGACTATTTTCACTCTGAGCTTGGCATAGCTTTGATTCCTGTGCCTCCCCTATAAATATTGAGCTTATCATGTTCTTACTTACAGCAGGGAGGGCAAAAAAGGAGACACCAATCAGGGTAAACGTGGCTGCAAGGAGGCGTCCATTCCATGTTTGTGGATACTTGTCCCCATAGCCAATAGTGGTCAGTGTAATCTGAGGGAAAATAGATATAATCAGAAACAGCTCTTCCAGATAAGTTTAGTACAAGAGGCCCCCAGTGGTGCAATGGGTTAAACCCTTGTGCTAGAAGGATTGAAGACTGGCAGGTCGAAGGTTTGAATCTGGGGACAGTGTGGATGAGCTCCCCCTGTCAGCTCCAGCTTCCCATGTGGGGACATGAGAGAAGCCTCCCACAAGGATGGTAAAACATCAAAATATCCGGACGTCCCCTGGGCAACGTCCTTACAGACAGCCAATTTTCTCACACCAGAAGTGACTTGCAGTTTTCCAAGTGGCTCCTGACACGAAAAAAAAGTACAAGAGGCAAAATACATATCAAAAAAGTACTGTAGTCATTTTTTATTTTTAAAAAATCATTCAAATTTGAAATTTCATTCCAAAATTCATATTTTGAGGTACATCTCTTTGTACTGATTAGTAATTAACCATTTGATCTGTCTCTGGCTTCTCCACACCATTCCTCACAAATTGTATTTTTTAAAAAGCTTGCCTGAAGGATTGGGAGGAACGAAGGCAGAAGACCCAAAAATGATGCAGTGCATTGGCCGGAGAATCTCATTAATTGCCACTTTTGTTATTCTCTTAATCCAATTATCTATATAGAGATAGACAAGAGCTGAACAAAAACACAACCCTTCCTTGGTTGTGAACAAAGATTTGCTGGTGCCGTATACTTCTGTTACCCAGACCTCATTAATTTTACAAAATGCACTCACTGTGCATTAAGCAACGTATTAAGAAGTGGAATTATAAATAATTAAACCGCTAACACATGTTGAAGCCAGCAACTGAAGCATAAAAACCAAAGGCCACATCTTGCATTATTGGTGCCATTTCCACAGTGGTATCTCTGGCAGGAGGTAAAACTGAGTGGGGTCGCAAAATTTGATTATCCAGTTCCAGTAATACTCTGCTTTCCTTTTCTAAAATCCTCCAAGAGCTGGAATCCAAGAGACATTGATCCCAAACTGTTTCTGATCCCATACTATTATCAAGGTATATTTACTTTAATTTGAAACCGAACATGGGACCTTTGCCAAATATCTGCTCAGAAGAAACCAAAGCTGGTGGCATCCAGGAAAACCTGAGTGCCACTATTTTGAACACATCATGTGTATGAACAGCAACTTTCACACCAGTCTGTGATAAGGGGATAACAATGCTTTCAAAAACAGCCTCAGTTAAGGATAGTGTATCTCCTTTGAATGAATACCTGGAGGAGGTAATAGGCTGGATGAGGAAAAAAACTAATTGTAACTGAGTCCAGATCCAGTAGAAGTCCTAATCTGGGGACGGAGGTGCGTCAACAAGTTCTGGATGGAGTTACACTCCCCCTGAAAGACTGTGTTCACAGTTTAGGAGTGCTCGTGGATGCATCTCTCCAAATGTCAGCCCAGGTAGATGCGACAATCAGGAGTGCTTACTATCAGCTTCGGCCGATCCACCAGCTCTCATTTCTTCCTAGATTTGGAGGACCTTAAGATGGTAATGCATGCATTGATAACCTCAAGGTTGGACTATTGCAATGCATTTTGCACCAAGTTCATAAATTTTGGTTGGGATGGAGCAATTCAGAGTTCCCTCTCAGAAAACATGGGGGGGGGGGGCTCCATAATGACATATCTCATCCTACAGGGGCTCCAGGTGGATCCGTCGAACATCAGAGTGACTTCAATGATGAACTGGGTGAAGCAGAGGGTACTCGATGTATGTGCCCAAGATGACCTAGCCCATTTGGCTAGGGTCAAATCCATGCACTGGTTAGCCCAACAACCCAACCACTTTGTTACTGCCCCGTATCTGGCTCACCCGCTCCTACCTCACCTTAGGACTCCCCTAACTAGAGCTAGGTTTGAGCAATTCGAGTCTATGGTGAGGGCCGGCAGATATGCTGCCACACCCTATAGGGACAGAGTCTGTGTTTGCGGCCTACCAGAAGTCGAGGATCTAGTCCACATTTTGTTGATCTGTCCCATATATGCAGAGGAGAGGGAGAAATACCTTAGCCATTTACTATCCAAAAGGACATTCTGGCCCCCTACCTTTAAAATTAACCTCCTCCTCTCAGACTCAAACCTTCAAACGGTGTATAAGGTAGCTGCTTACCTATTTAGAGCATATAAAAAGAGACAGCGGTACATGGAGTCTATTGGAGTCAACTATGCGGGGGATGAGTTCCAGTAGGGGGCATGGAACAGCCCGCGGTACAGCTGTAATAAGCGTCACATCAATTGATCACCGGGCTTCTTATGTATCCTATGCTAATAGTTCCTATGTGTTGACGCAAGACAATTGCAATAAGTTTAGTTTTTAATGTGTTACATTGTTTGCCTTGTACATTAGGTACTGATTTTATCCTTATCTTGTATACTGCTGTTGGAGCTTTTATTTGAAATGACCTGACGGTTACTCAATAAACATGACTGACTGAATAAAGAAAGACAAATTCTGGTTGGTGCAAAACGCAGCAGCCAGATTGGTTAAAGGAACATCTAGGAGTGAGCATATTACACCTATGCTAAAGTCACTTCTCTGGCTGCCAATTAGTTTCCAGGTAAAGTACAAAGTGTTGTTTTTGACCTTTTAAAGCCCAACATGGTTTGGGTCCAGGTTCCCTACAGGATCACCTTCTCCCGTACAATCTGCTCCAAAAACTGAGGTCCTCTGGGAGGCATCTACTCCAACCAGCCGGAACCTGACTCACAACCATCACCCAGAGGGCTTTTTCACCGACCACCCCAAGACTATGAAAAAAAGCTAAATGAGCTGTCAAATTTTAAAACTCACCTGAAGACGTATCTCTTCAAGAAGGCCTACCCAGCCAATTTTAATCACAAATTTTAAACTTACGTCTTATGTCTACTATATTTTAATCATTGTTCTGTGTATTTAACACATGCATTTTGTAGAAATACGTTTTAATATATGCGTTTCATATGATTCTGTGTGTTTTATCTATGTTGTAACCTGCCTCGAGTCACGAGGAGACACGGGTAAGAAATAAAATTATTAATATTATTTTACTGACACAAAAACACAGTATGACACAGCAGACAAGATTTATGTGCTTGATTTCGTGCCACAAAATCACAAAGAGAACACTTCGCAAGCATCTAGGACTGTGAGATGTATTTTCAAATGATACTCGCAGATCCAAGAAAGGTGGCCTTTTGCAGTTGACAGATCATGATTTTGTCAATGTTTATTGTTTCCAAATGCCAGATGAGATCTTTTATTATTGTTGTTGTTATTGTTATTTGAAACACAAAAGATTAGTACACCGCAAACAAGGTCACTCTTCTGGCTGTTGTATTGGATCACACATCAGACACTATTGTTGTTGTTGTTGGTTCCCAATCTTGGATCCCAAAATGTTACATGGAACACATAACTCCTTCAGGAGAATAGTAGTTTTACAAGGTATTTCACATTCCCTGCAAATGAGTGCTGATGCCTCTCCAAATCCCAAATTCCATAATTCTATAATACTGAGTTATGGCAGCTATATTATGATCAATCGGCATAAATTCTACAGTGTAGATGCACCCATAGTTAAAAAACATCTGAGTGCCATGATTAGTGAGTAGATACTGGTTCTTCTCTTGAGACTTAGGATAGAAGGAGGAATTTATTTCAGGGTCAATCTATGGCAAAGATGAAGGATTAAAGCCCGCCACGAGGATCACAATCTCAATAAAGTTTGGAGTTATCCACTGCTATATAAAGAACCAATTCTGGAGGAGGAAAGAAGACAAATTATCTGATGGCTTCTGACAGTTGGACAATAAATTACCCCAGGGTTTTACCCAAACTTTGAAAGAGCTATCCTAGGTGCCTGAATGTATTGACAAAACAGATTCCACACTCCAAATAAATCCTATAAAATTTTCACTAACACACATAACATATTCACCACTTCACGAGCATGGAAGTCACCACTGGTTCAGGACGTGAAAAAGGTGAAGAGCAAGAATGTTTAAGATCGGCAGGGGAGGCCCTGCTCTCAACCCCACCATCTTCGCAAATGCAACTGATGGGGATGAGGGACAGGGCCTTCTCAGTGGTGGCCCCTCAACTATGGAACTCTCTTCCCAGTGACATCAGATTGCCTCCCTCCCTCCTGTCCTTTAGAAGGAAACTAAAACCTGGTTATGGGACCAAGTGTTCGAACAGTAGAGGCAGCAATCAAGAATGAGACCCAATTTGTGTGAATGACGATGGACTGACTCGGACTATGATTTTAAACCTGCATCACTGAAAACAAATGTTTTAGAAATTTAATGCCTTAATGGATTCTTTTAATTGCTATTATTATTTATTACTGTTGCTGGCATTGAATGAATTCTTTGTTGTGAAGCTGCCCTGAGTCCCCCTCCAAGGGTGAGAAGGATGAGATACAAATATGTGAAATAAATAAATAGATAGATAGACAAGACAAGATTACAAGACACAGGAGAATAAGAACAAGGATGAAATCAAACCCATTGGTGTTAGGAAGGACTAAGAAACAGGTTTGTTTTGTGAGTGGTTATCAAGACTACTTCACTATGATAGAAAAGGAGACTTGTCTACTCACCAGGCCCCACCACAGGGCATCTGCATAGGTGTCAAAGTGCTCATTTTCGCCCTTCTCAGCCAAGTAGACCAGGAAAGAGGCTAAGATGAGGCAAAGGAAACCAATGTACCAGGCAGTGATCAGCTCCTGCAACACAGTTTATTCAGTGAGCAAAATACTTCTTAAAACTTTTATATCCCATCATATATCAAAGATCTCAGGATAGTTTACAAAAGTACAGTTGAAGACAGAAAAACAGAATAGCATCTTTCACCATCACCCTCCCCGATGCGATGGTTTTTCCATAAAAGTTGGATTCTGAATCCAACTTTCTTTCAAAGGAGCTCAAAAATATGAAAACTGAGCTCAGCAATATGTTGCCCATCCTGAGTTTGGTACTATTAACTTTTAAAAAAATATACTAGCTGTACCTGCCACATATTGCTGTGGCCAACCTCCCCCCCCCTTTCTCTCTTTTCCCTCCTTCCTTCGCTCTCTCTTTCCATCCTTCCTTCCCTTTTTTTCTTTCCTTCTCTCCTTCCTTCTCTGCCACTTTCCTTCCTTCATCCCTTTTTCTTTTCCTTCCTTCTCTACCTCTTTCCTTTCCCCTTTTTCTTTATCTTCTTCTTTCTCTCCTTTCTTCCTTCTCTATCTCTTTCCTTCACTTTTTCTTCCATCCTTCCCTTCTCTCGTTCCTTCCCTCCCTCTTTCTCTCCTTCCTTCTTTCCTTCTTTCACTCCCTCTTTCATTCCTTACATTTTTTTCTCTTTCCTTCTCTCTTTCCTTCTCTACCTCTTTCCTTCCTCCCTCCCTTTTTCTTTTCCTTCCCTTTCTCTCCTTTCTTCTTTCGCTACCTCTTTCCTTCCTTCCTTTGCTCTTTTTTCCATGCTTCTTTCTCTCTTTCCTTCTTTCTTTCCCTCTTCCTTCCTTCCTATCTCACCTTCCTTCCCTCCCTCTTCCTTCCCTTTATTTCTGTATCATCATTTAGCTTGGGGTGTGTGTGTAAAGTCCTTTCCGCTGTCTTGGGGGGGGGGGGTATGAGTGATAACTCCCCCCAAAGACAGTGGAAAGGATAGTCACTTGTTGATCTGTTAGGGGTATTGTGTCCAAATTTCATGTCAATTCATCTAGTTGTTTTTGAGTTATGTTAATCCCACAAACGAAAATTACATTTTTATTTATATAGATGGGCACTCTATCCTCTGAAGGAGACCTGAAATTTAACAGTGAATTTTCCAACAATGGCATTCTCTTCCTGCTGAAAGCCTGGAGAGGAGTAATCCTGTTAAGCAAATACTGCAGCAAACATCTCCCATGATCGCTGTACCAGTAGATAGGACTCTAGTTTGTGTTGTACCCATATATTTAGTCTTAGTATATTGTGTTCTATGTATATTGTAATGTATATTGTGCCACTGTATTACCCCACTGGTCTTGTCCAGTGAATTTTGTAAGTTGCCCCAAGCCATATGGGAGTGGCGACTAATACGTCCGAATAAATAAATAAATAAATAAATATTTATCACAGAAAGATCTCGTACAGAGTTAGATCTGCTTATTCATTTTTACAAGACCCGAATACTTACTGTCCAGGCTTACTATCAAAGACAATTCAATTCCACACTTCCATTACTATTTGGAAAGATAATGAAGGCAGCTTTGTCTAATACATCATCCTCCAGGTGTGCTAGATAATAGCTCATCTTAATTCTCATGCTTGTTGGGGATGATGGGAAAGCTAGAGAAAATGTCTATTTCCAATAAAGCTTCCATCTGGCAGTATTTTATAGGCATCTGCTAGGTTTTTTGAACGTCCTCTCCTCTGCCAATTCTACCCATCACAAGTTAAGGTGACCTGGCAACCCTTATGAATGTTTAAGTGATCAAAACAAGCAAATAGAGAAAAACTCCAGTCTGGGGAGGATCGAGCATGCTCTGAGGTCACAGATTGCTGAATCACTGTTATGATTAAAAGAAAGAACAGAACGGGATACTAGGCATGGTTAGGTCCAGTTGGAATCTTCGGAATCCAGATTAAATTCAGATCAAATTCCTTTTTGAAGTGATTTCGAAGTGATTTGGGAACCCGGAAGTATCCTTGCCATTTCGAAGCCACTGTCACCATCTTTGTTCCAACTCAGGAAGTGAATAGTAAAAGACACGGCATTTGGAGGCAAGCAATAGCTTGCATGCTGGGATGCTTGCCTCCAGCCAATGACAGGAAACCAACTGCGGAGGGGCAGGGTTTCGGCACGGCGGCATTGCCCTTTAAAAAGGGCTGTGCGAGCCTCGTGGGCTCATTGCAAGCCGGGGATGCAAAGGGAAAGGGAGCTTGGATAGGAAAGGTGCCATCACTTGGGAAGGGAACAACAGGGTTAGGGTAGGGAACAAATTGGGGAGAACAGCTGTGAGCAGGCCCCTCACCTGTGAGGCTTGCTTTGTGTGGGGAGGGAAGAAGGGAAGGGCAGGGCAGCTGGGAGAAGTGTTCTTCTCTTGCCTGCCACTGCCAATTTCCCTTTTAGAAGCAGTGGATTAAACTTTCAAAACACCTCAATCCCCTTTGGGTGTCAAACTGCATTATTTCTACAGTGTAGATCAGTGGTTCCCAACCTGTGGTCCATGGACCACCAGTGGTCCACAAGAAATAAAATATGGTCTGCAGCCTCACTGTCACTACACCCTTGCAATGCCCCATGGACATGTCCCTGTGGTGCAGAAGTGAGTGAAAGCTATTAAGAACAGTTTCTTGGGTCTCGCACTCTGCTTTTTGTATTTTTTCAACCTCAGCCCCATCCCTTTTGGTACTAATGTTGGAGCGTGGTCCCTGGTCAAAGTGGTCCCTGGTCAAGTAGTCCCTGGTAAAAAAAAAGTTGGGAACCACTGGTGTAGATGCACCCTTAGGCAATTTAGTCAAGTGTAATTCTGGCTCAGAGCAGTCCAGACTGCATCAGCCCCTTCTAGGCTGTCACCTTGTCCTCCATGTCACCACACCATTCTTAGCCAGTCATGGAGGTCCATCTTTGGCGTCCAATTTGCTGGTGCTGGAATGAGACACCTGCATGACCAACAAGAAGGAGGGAGCTAATCCCAGCTCCTTCTTGATTGCCTCTTGAGCACCTTATTCTGGCATTGGTAGACAAAATAGCCAGATGCTTGGGTGGAATTATGTCACCAGCAGAGAGTGTGCTTTGGGGAGATAGTATATAAATAAAGTGTTGTTGTTGTTGTTGTTGTTACTATTGGTAGCAGCAACATGGGGGCAAGCAATCCCCATCTCTGCTGCCAACACTCATTCCCTTCAAACAAAACTCTGGAGTATTTAGTCCAATGTTATTAGGAGCTTAATTAGATTAAAGCCAAAACAAACAGAATACACACCCAAATATGTTGTGCATTATAGGTCTACCATCAGCGACTCTGGATTTTTGGGCTAGTAGAGTCAAGTCTTTGGTCTCCCAAAAACTGACTTGGGCAGGATGATATGCACCTATTCCCAGATGCTCACCTTGCTATGGGCATACACTACTGATCCCAACAGCTTCCAAGTGCCTCCCCTCCGATCCATCCGTATCATCCGCAAGATCTGCAGAAACCGCAAACTCCTGAGTGCAGAAGTAGCAAAGACATTCCCCTGGGACCCAGCGGCCAACACGGCAATGGAGGCGATTAACACCATGATGTCTGTCAGGATGGGAAAAAAGCAGGGTCACCAAGGGAAGAATGATTCAACCTTCTGACATTCCTGGCTTTCCTTTGAGGAACACTGCAAAATACTCCCTCTTGTTAATCTCATGATTGTGAAACAGCTCAACCTGGGATACACTGATGCCCAAGTTTTGGGATGAAGTTCTCAGCTATTGGACAGAAGAGACAAGAGAAGTGTTCTGATTTAATCCAGACATAGTGAACCCTCAGTATTCAGGAGCCCCCGTGGATACCGAAATCTGTGGATGCTCATTATATACAATGGCATAATAAAGTTGGGGACTTATATAAAATGCCAAACATTCAAACAACTAAAGTAGGTTCCAGGAAGAGCCTGGGGATGTATGAAGTGGTTCTCTTCTCATCCCCAAATGCAGAACAAAAAATTACTAACCTACTATCACCAAAGGAGATTGTGTTCAGGTTTTTCAAAACCACAAGAGAAATAATTACAAAATAACCGTTAATATAATCCACCATTTCTTTCCGCATCTTCAACCTTTGCTTGTCGTGGTGAAGTGATGCATAGCTGAGTGTGCTGTTTTTAGTAAGTAATGTGCATTTTAAGTATTTTAATTTGCGTTAATTTTTAATGTTTTAAAACCAGAGTTTTAAGTGAATGTATCATGGGATGCTTTTTAACTTTTGTATTTAGTATTCTTTTAGATGTTCTGTTTCAATACACAGTAAGTCTGCTTATTACATGAGCTCATTGAACATGGTTGCAGTTATTTACAAAGAGCTTCAAATACCATAAAATCACCCTGGATGAGTGAGCAATGCCTAGAACAGACATGGGCAAACTTTGGCCCTCCAGTTGTTTTGGACTTCAACTCCTACGATTATATTACCGGCTGCTAGGAATTGTGGGAGTTGAGGTCCAAAACACCTGGAGGGTCGAAGTTTGCCCATGCCTAGCCTAGAGTGATGTTGTAACCCACCTCAAGTCTTGTGTACAGGCAGAAATGGTTGTTGTTGTTAAATGCTTTCTCTGGGTTGCCTGTATAATTATATGGTCAACTTCTGCTGGAGATTCTGATGGAAATATATCACAGAATCACATTGGTAACCTTGAAAGAACACTTCTCTAGGCACCCCTAGGTCCTCATGTATGATTCTATGGGATGCTTCAGCAAGAAGTTGAAGGCATAATTGATTTCAGATAACCATATTAGACAATAGGTCTTGGAATAGCTCCTTTGCACAATATGCAGACTTGTTCTATATTGTTAGCCTGTTCAAGTCCCACTCAGGAAAAAAACCAGAATATAAAGCAAATAAATAATTACTTTTCAGCCCTGGAATCCACCTTTTTGCTCATACATACATGTGGCAATATACTTCACAGCCCACTTTTAGCAATAATAATTTTGTTATCGTGTCAGAAGCAACTTGAGAACATACTGCAGGTTGCTTCTGGTGTGAGAGAATTGACCATCTAGAGAGACATTACCCAGGGATGCCCAGATGTGTTACCATCCTGCTGTGAAGCTTCTCTCATGTCCCTGCAAACTAGAGCTGACCGACGGGAGCTTACCCCATCTCACAGAATCTAGCCAGCAACTTTAAGGTCAGCAACTCAACCTTCAGATCTGCAGTCCAGCCGGCACAAGGGTTTAACCCATTGTGTCACCGCAGCTCCAATAATAATAACAATAACAACAATAATTTCTATGTTACTCACCTCTCCTCACAACTCAAGGTAGAGCACAACACCATTAAAATGCATCACCATAAAATATATAGAATAAAATGCATATACTAAAACATTATTATAAAATATATATTTAAAAGCATAGTACAAAGATTAAAATAGCATAGTAATAGAATGTAAATTTAAATTTCGTGATTAAAAATGATTAGGTAGACCTGCTGGAAGGCTGCAACCCGATAATGAACATTATCCTACTTGCTGAAGACCAAAAGTCAAAAGAGTTTAATTTTTCTTATGTCCTGATAGGCAAAGGCACTTTGTACAAGCTCAAGAGTGAAACAATAGCATCAAAGATTGGAAACTTTGCATCTGGGATCTTGTTTGTACCACAATCATAACTTTGATTTCTCAATTTTTGAAGCCCTAACACTGACCAAGCACTTTACACTGTTGACCGGTCAACTCACTGTTAAAGGGAATTGTTTGAGGGGAAAATGCCCAGAAATGTAGGCAATCATAGACATAGTACAAAGTATGAGTATGATTGTCTTCCAAGAGGAGAGTCTTTGTGATAGGTCCATAAGTGACTATTAAAGCCCTCTTGAAGGTTGACTCAGGCACCAGATCCATTGAAACTGACAACTTAGTTTAGCAGTAAGGCAGTTCTTACCGATGACGCAAAAGGGTTTGCGGGCAAATTTTAACCTTCCCCTCCAACCCCGATATCGGCAGCAGCAACCAGCAGCCCAGATTCTGACAAAATACTCCACACCGAAGACCACAATGGTGACTATTTCCTGCAATGGAGAGAGCAGAATAAATCCAACATGGCAATCAGTACAAGAGGGACAATCTGGCAGGATCAGTTGTGTGAATCCATTATTTTGACCTAAACATTATTTTGTTAGGGGTTTTTTTTTGCAACCTTGTGATACCAATCTGTTTACTTAAATAAATAGCACAAAATATTATAAAACCATGCGTTCATTCTTCCTGCACATGTTTCCAGAAATTCCAATACTTAAAGGAAGTGTTGATATCAATCAGCTTATTAGACACCATCATTGTTCCTAAATTGGGAATCTTAGGTAACCAGAGAGACAGGAGAATAGAGGCCTTTATGTAATCTCCAATCCTTGGACTAGGATGCATCCAGATGAGCTGACAACATTAGAAAGTCCTTGATCATTGTGAATGAGAGGAAAAAACATCCTATTTCAATCCTTCTGAGAAGGAATGGGTATGTCTGAACCAACAGGAACAAACATAATCTCCATGTATTAAATGTCAGCCTTAGATAGGACTCAAACATTTTGGCCACACACTTTACTATTGTTAAATTCAAAGTTAGAATGTTCTTTCCTGTATCGCCCTTATCCTAATTGTTGCTATACTACCTATACACTTTATTAGCCCTATCCCCTGAATTGTATGCACCAACCCACCCATCCATATTGAGACTTGAATTATGCTACTGTTGTTGGTTTTGATGCTTGTGTTATTTTGTTATACCAATTTGTTATAATTGTTGTTTTATGTTATTTTAATTGATGTTATTCATTTCAATGTGCCATGTTTTTAACTCTGTTGATCGGGTTTGGCTCCATGTAAGCTGCCCCAAGTGCCTTCAGGGTGATGGAGGCAGGGTATAAAAATAAAGTTATTATTATTATGCTAACACAAAAACATAGTATGTCACAGCAAATGAGATCTATATGTTGGATTTCGTATCACAAAATCACAAGTCGAAAACTTCCCAAGTGTCTAGGGCTGTGTGATGTATTTTCGAATGATGTGCACAGATCCAAGTAAGGTGGCCTTTTGCCATTGACAGATCATGATTTTGTCCATCTTTATTGTTTCCAAATGCTGGCTGAGATCTTTTGGCATGGCAACCAGTGTGCCGATGACCACTGGGACCACCTGTATTGGTTTATGCCAGAGCCTTTGCAGCTCGATTTTGAGGTCCTGATAATGGCCGAGTTGTTTCTGTTGTTTTCCTCAATGCGAATGTCACCTGCTATGGCGACATCAATAATCCAAACTATTTTCTTTTCCACAATTGTGATGTCTGGTGTATTGCGTTCATAAACTTTGTCAGTCTGGATTCGGAAGTCGTTGTTGTTATTATTATTAAAAATTAGAGAGACAGAGTGTCCAACAGGTATACCAATTCCTCGTGACAGGTAACTCTTATTCAAGTGTTTCCCCTCGGAATTTTAGTGCTGTACCCGATTTCCAAATAGGTTCAGCACTCTGGACAGCTCCATTAAAGCAAATCAGAACTAAGAGTCAGGGCACGTCCTCACTATCAAATTAATGCAACTTGACGCCACTTTAACTGCCATGGCTCAGTGAGATGGAATCCTGGGAGTTGTAGCTTTACAAGGTCTTGAGCCTTCTCTGCCAAAGAGTGCTCTCATCTCACCAAACTACAAACCCCAAGACTGAATAGAATTTAGTCATGGCACTTAAAGTGGTGTCAAGTGACATAAATTCAACAGTGCAGATGCACCCTCAGAGCAGATTCACTGCCTTGTTGACAGCAGTGCTCACAGCTGCCATTTCCTGGGGAGGCCCTAAGGGTACAAAAAGAAGCCCTATGGGCTTCATGCTGGCCACAGCCTATGTTTTGCCTATCCCGGACTTGATGGTGGATTAATAACTAATTTCCTGGCATTAAAAAGAGCTTGCCTTTTCAAAGTGGACCACAGTGGAAAAGATTTAATAGTAAGATTTAATAGGTGTTTTGTAATATTGACTTTTGACAATCCGATGATTCATGGATTTGATTAATATGGTCTCTATAGGAATCTTGATACGAGTGTTCTCCATTGTGAACTGATGGTCAACTTCTTCTGGTCACAATGAAGCATTTCAGTTCTAAAGGGAACACCTCTCGGGAAATCTCCAAGTCCTCCAATGCAATTCTATGTTCAGCTTCCAGTGAAAGCTGGAAGGCCTGAAATTCCTACAAAAGTGTTCTCCCACATTTTAAAAAAACAGCAATTTCTTTATTCATTGGGGGGGGGGGGTTGTCATTTTCCCAAGTGTTCTGTACACCCAACCCCAGCCAATGTGGAGGACTAACTGTACTTTCTTTTTCACCCTTCTTTGGCTACAAAGGTGAATCTTTAAGCAGCACTGTTAGGCTTTCTTGGGCATTTTCTCTCCTTTCACTGCTTCTGAATCTTATTGAAGGGAAGAATCAGAAATGCAATGCATTGTGGGAGGCTCACAAAATTGCCTGCATCAGCAGGAATTTTCCCAGCTATCTTTCAGCTTGTCACCAGGAGACACATAGTCAGTGGGAAGGAAAGCCAAGCTGTTAAAAGCGACAAAACTAGCAAGCTTTGTGTCAGAGCACAGAAGCGGCAAGATGCAAAATATGGAAGAGGAGAATTTGGCTTTGGTTTACTTGCTACCAAAATCAAGGGTACATTTGCTGTATCTGTTTTGTGGCTTGTTCTATGAAATGCTGGAATTTGTATTTCAATGTTCTGATGTCTCTCTCCTGAGAATTCAAAGTACCACTACAAATAACAAATTAAAATGGTTAGAAAAGATTTCAGTGCGTAGTGAAGTTATAATACACAGACTGGATCTGTAATGCACTTTGGAACTGTATTATATAGTGAGTGTGAAACCCAGATAATACAGTTTGAACTGCACTAAATTGCATTATATGGGTCTACACTGACCATATAATGCAGTTCCAAATGGCATTATATGGCAGTGTAGATCCAGCCTCAGACTTCCTTGACAGATTATGGGAATAATTGTTATGATTCTGCACAGCCCAGGTCTACAAGCTATTATTTACCATATAGTGAGGGAATGTTTGATTGGACGAATTCTATCCTGATACCAAAACTAGCATTTGAACAATTGTCTCTGCTTTAATGGACAAGACAAGCTACATTCTGGAATAGGGTACCACCCCCATATCCACAGGACTAATACCCGTAGCTTCATTTATCCACATCCAAAAAAATATGACTTCTCCAGCCATTTTTAGGACTTTCAGCATGTCTGTATGACATCTTCAAGAGGGTATTTGCATGTTTCAATAGGATTGAATGCAATTTTGCACATCCATGGAAAGTCCAGGAATGTATCTTGCATAGATATGGGAGACATACTGTACATACGGGAGTTGAACTTGAGCATACTACACTGAAAATTCAGGACACAAACATTGAGATTGGCACATATTCCTGAAATATACAATAAACATGATTTTCTGTACATGGAAGGACCTTTACTTGCTACACTGCTCATAATTTTTATTATCTCTGAGACAACCACTCCTCTATGAATATTTTGGGAATTTCAGATGTTCCACAAATCCCCCAACCTATTCAAAACTGCAATTTTGTGCAGATTTACCGATCAGCTGCAATTTTGGAAATTTGGCAATATATTTTATTTATTTATTTATTTATTGCATTTATATACTGCTTTTCTCACCCCTGGGGGACTCAAAGCAGTTCACAACATAATCAATGGCAAAATTCAGTGCCTTACATGTATAAAACATCACATATCAAATCAACACCATACAACAATAGATTAAAACCATTTAAACTGTAAATCTATAAAAACAATCATAGACAATGTAAAATATTTAGGCCTTGCATCTAATAATAATAATAATTTATTTTGACTTGAGGCGGGGCACAGCATATATTAAAATTACATATTAAAATAATTTAATGATTTAAATGCAATCATAAAAGCATACATTAAAACGTACATATATTAAAATACATGAGACAATAGTTAAAACACAATAAACACAGAATGTGATTTAAAAGTCATAGTTAAAAGCGGACTGAGTAGGCCTGCTGGAATATCTGTATTATCACTAAGGACAGACTTCAGGGAGGGCAATGTCCTTCAGATAGGTGAATTGGTTTAAATTGTCTTTGTCAATATTGTTGCAAAGTCTGATTGACAATGTTAATAGGAAGAATTACTTGCAACCTACAGTTCTACAGGACCAATTATAACAGAACATTACTGGCATTTGCAATATAAAGGGAGATGTTGACAAGCTGGAATGTGTCCAGAGGAGGGAGACTAAAATGATCAAGGGTATGGAGAACAAGCCCTACAAGGAGCAGCTTAAAGAGCTGGGTGTGTTTAGTCTTCAGAGGATAAGGCTGAGAGGAGACATGATGGCCATGTATAAATAATGTGAGGGGAAGTCATAGGGAGGAGGGAGAAAGCTTGTTTTTGCTGCCCTGGATACTAGGATGTGGAGCAATGGCTTCAAACTACAGGAAAGGAGATTCCACCTGAACATTAGGAAGAACTTCCTGACTGTGGAACTTTCTGACTTGGAATATGGTGGAGGGTCCTTCTTTGGAGGCTTTTAAACAGAGGCTGAATGACCATCTGCCGGGGGTGCTTTGAATGAGATTTTCTTGCTTCCTGGTGAGGGTTGGACTGGATGGCCCACAAGGTCTCTTCCAACTCAATGATTCTATGATTTCCTGAACCTCAAGTACATATTTGGTCTCTCTGTGTAGAGTCCCCTCCCTTTGGCAAAGGAGGCACCCCAAGGCCCCTGTTGAAAGGGCGGTCGGGTGGCATTTCCATTCTGCCTCAACTTTTTACTTACCAGAATATAGAGGGCACCTTCAGAACTCGCCTCATAGTCATCAATAGTAGAAAAGACAGAGAGCACCAAGCAGGAGAAAACCAGTAGAAAACTGGATGGCAAGAGAAAAAGACAGAATAGAAAAAGAAATGACATTAAGATTGCAACTGATTGTGACTACAGTCAGAAATGGGCAGCATTGTGCAAGTTTTAGAGGTGTTTAGAGTCACAGAGAACAAAGTCGCAACCTAAGAACAGCATTAAATGTATTCATCTTCCCATCCTTGTCTTCCAATTGTTTCAACAAAGGCTTATTTCAATTCTATTTTCCTTCCCACAATATTTTTCATAGCACCAATCCAACATCCTTCATTGAAATGATCAGAGCCAGTGAAGTATTAGCAAGCACTTAGAGGGGGAAGAACACTTGGTGTGGAAGTGATCTGGGAATCTTAGTAGGCCACAAGCTGAGCATGAGTCAACACTATGATGTAGCAGCTAAATGTGATTTTAGGTGGACTTAATCTACTGCATCGACTTGGTGTTTACTATCCTGGCATGTCTAATGTCAGCATATCTTGCTATCTTATCCTCTCCTCAGAACTTGAAAAACAAATTGTCTAAAAGGCTTCTCCTTTTGAGAAATGTTTGTTTGATGTTCTCTCATTCAGGAATGCTGGCCTTGAAAAAAATATATTGACTTGTCAAATGCTTTCATGGCTGGAATCACTGGGTTGTTGTAGATTTTTCAGGCTATATGGCTATGTTGGAGAAGCATTTTCGGGTTCGGGTCCAACTTACCTTTCCGAACGCATCTCTCCCTATGAACCATCAAGATGTTTAAGATGATCTGGAGAGGCCCTGCTCTCGGTCCCGCCTTTTTCGCAGGCACGACTGGCGGGGACGAGAGACAGGGCCTTTTCAGTGGTGGCTCCTCGGCTTTGGGACGCCCTCTTTAGAGACATCAGATTGGCCCCCTCCCTCCTGATATTTCGCAAGAAAGTCAAGACCTGGCTGTTTGAGCAGGCATTTGCTGATGAAATATAACGGTTAATTAGATATATGGAATGACAATGATGTGATGGAAACTGATTTCAACATGATGCTGAGACTGCTATTGTATGTTTTTAATTGTTAATTTGTTGTTATATGGTTATTTTTTTTTTTGTTTGCTTGTGTTGTGTTGAGGGCAGAGACTGCCTTGTGTAAACTGTCCTGAGTCGCCTTCGGTCTGAGAGGGGCGGTATAGAAACATGATAAATAAATAAATAAATAAATAAATTTTTTCCTGATGTTTCACCTGCATCTATGGCAGGCATCTTCAGAGGAGAATTCTTCTAGAACATGGCCATATAGCCTGAAAAACCCACAACAACCCAAATATATATTGACTTCTGTCAAAGTTATTATTAGATGTACTCATGTAAAAGTCTTTAAAAACCAACTACAAAAAAGGGTCCACATATATATGGATCCAAATAAACACTGTACCTTAACTCTTATCACAAATGATAAGAGCCAACCCCTTCTCTGAGGAGATGTTAAAAGATGGAAGCTTGGTTCATCTTCTAAGAAGCACAGATCCTCTTTTCTCTTCTCTTCTCTCCCTCCCCTCTCTGCTTCTGTGCTTTCTGAATGCCTAGATGGCAGCCAAAGTCAACAAAGTCCTAGAGCAGGGGTCCTCAAACTTTTTAAACAGAGGACCAGGTCACAGTACCTCAAACTGTTGGAGGGTCGGATTATATTTTTTAAAAAAATGAATGAATTCCTATGCACACTGCACATATCTTATTTGTAGTGCAAAAACACTTAAAATACAATAATTAATGAACAATTTTAATAAATATTAACTTATTAGTATTTCAATGGGAAGTGTGGGCCTGCATTTGGCTGATGAGATAGGATTGTTGTTGCATGCTTTCAAGTCGTTTCAGACTTAGGTTGACCTTGGAGGGCCATATCCAGCCCTCAAGCCTTATTCTTTGAGGACCTCTGTCCTAGAGTTTTCCTGTCTCCATCCTATCTGCAGAACATGTCAAAATCTATCATTTTTGGCCCTTAAATGTGTCATCAACTTACACATGAAGTGGACTTATATCCAAATTTATACATTCATTCTTTTTCATCCTTCCAAAAGTACCCCCCCCCCCCCCCAAGCAATAAAAAAATACAAAAAACAGGGCAGTAGCCACAAGTCTGCTTCTGGTTTTGAAAAACAGAACATGTCAAATGGTTCTGTAATCCATTTAAAATCATTTTTGCTGGCTTTTTGAGGTTGAACCAAGGAAATGTGTCATCAACCCACAGCTTTGTGTACCCCACCCACAGCTCATAAAGGAGGAAGAAACTGGGAAGGAAAGAGAAATAATGCTTATATCCAAAACTATGTAATGGACAAAAAGGAGAAGAGGCTTAATGTCATATTTCCTCACTGGCTTGGGGGTCTCTTTAAGGACCTGTGGAAAAGAAGTAAAAGGAGAAATTTGGGTCACCCAACCCTGCCTGTCCTAGATACTGTACGTTTGCAAAAATACTGCTTAAGGACTGAGAAATGCATACAACAACCAAGGAAGGAGCAAAGCTGTGATTAAAAAGGATGTGGATGGTGTGACATAAAGGATGGTGTGAACACAAAGATGGAGAAAGGAAGAGAAGTAAAAGGAAACGGGTTTGCCAGTGTTGTCATCTTTGTTACTATACACCCTCTGACTTCTTCTAAAGGGCTCCAAAGAGCATTAATAATTATCCTTAGTGGGCTGTTGTCTATCCCAGTAAGACTATGAAGAGTCAAATTCATGGAGTCATCGTTCGAAGCAATTTTGGGTGGAGCCAGCATTAGAAGAACTGTTCTGATTGACTCTAATTCTGAATTCAGAATGAAAAAACCTTGTGGTACCATTTTACTACAGTAAATTTCTTGGGGTGGGTCCTCTGAAGATGCCAGCCACAGATGCAGGTGAAACATCAGGAGGAAATGCTGCTAGAACATGGCTGCACAGCTCGGCAACTACACAACAACCCAGTGATTCTGGCCGTGAAAGCCTTTAACAATATAGTAGACTTCTTACTACCAATTAATACACATTTATCACATCTGAAAGAATCTGAGAAAAAGAATTTCATTGCATAAAACTGCTATTCTATGGCAGTCACACAATCATAATTTGTGGCTACATGAGCACCCTTGCTATTTCACCTCTCTCTATTAATGCAATAGCATCGATTCGCCAATCCATGGTTCCATGGTTGCATATACTCTCGTAATCCCCTGTTTTGCTAACGTATGCTGCTTCATAGGTTTGTTTGTTGTTTTAAAGCACAGTTCCAGCAATGGTTATTTTTATAAGTAAAATATTACTGTAAATTAAAAAATTAAACAGCTAGGGATGTGATCCAGGAAGAAGTAAAGTATTGCTCCCTAGTGTCACATCTGCATGCCAGCGCAAAAGATTCGTGTACAGCTTTATAAATTTTGCACACAATACACCACTCTTCATTAAAAACAATTCTTCTGGCAGAAATTTTAAAACCCTCAAGGTATTGCTTTTGAACAAAATGTTTACAAAAACATTTCTCAATCGCTGAAACAATCATAAAATGTGTTTGTTTGTTTATGTTTAAGGTATTTGTATTCTGCCCTTCTCAACCTTGAAGGGAACTCAGGGCGGTTCATTGGGTTTGCAATTGATTTAAAAAAACATTGCCATTGATTAAAAACAATATAAAACATCAAAATTGACCCTCCCCTGATAAAACATTAAACATTATTAAACACATCACATAAAATAACATCACATATCACACAAAGGCATAGCTGTTGTCCGTAAACAATCCTGGGTCATTGCATTTTCAACTTTCACTCTCACTTTAAATATTCCATTGCTGGGCCAAATGCTTGGTTCCTCAGCCAGGTCTTTAGCTGTCTCCTAAAGGTCAGGAGGGAGAGGGGCTGACCTGATCTCACTCGGGAGGGAGTTCCACAGCCATGGGGCCACCACCAAGAAGGCCCCATCCCTCATCCCCATCAGATGCACCTGTGAGGCCAGTGAGGTTAAGAACACCACCTCCCCAGAAGATCTTAATCTATGAACTGATTCATAGGGGGAGATTTGTTCTGACAGGTAAGTTGGACCAGAACCGTTTAAGGCTTTATAGACTAAAGCCAGCACTTTGAATCATGCTTGGTAGATAATAGGCAGCCAGTGGAGTTGCCACAACAGTGGGATTGTATGCTCCCTGTGTGAAGAATTAGAGTCAGTTAACAAAATGGCTGCAGTGCACTGGACTATTTGCAGTTTCTGAACAGTCTTCGAAAGCATCCCCATGTAAAGCGCATTGCAGTAGTCTAAACAGGATGTAACAAGAGTGTGGACTAGCGTGGCCAAGTCAGACTTCCCAAGGTATGGGCACAGTTGGCGTACAAGTCGTAGCTGTGCAAACGGCCCCCTGGTTACTGCCGACACCTGGGGTTCCAGGCTCAGTAATGAGTCTAGGAGGACTCCCAAACTGCAAACCTGCACCTTCAGGGGGAGTGTAACTCCATCCAGCACCAGCTGTAACCCTCTATCCTATTCGATCTGCAACTGACCAGGAGAACCTCTGTCTTGTCTGGATTCAACTTCAATTTGTTCACCCTCATCCAGCTCAACACGGGGACCATGCTACAGTTTGACTATAAACAATCATCTCAACAAGATGCAAAACAAATTATTTTAATTTCACCCAGATTGGAGAAAACTTAATAAAGAAACCAACATGCATTGGAAATTATTTGTTCTTACGTTTTAGGCTTAAATACGCAAAGATCTGCAACTCTGTTGTCCAGTCTACTCCCATGTCAAATGTTTTCAATTGCCCATAGTGAAGCCAAGAGAAAATCATTCTGGTGCGTGATGGAAAATTAAAATGTGAGCTACTATACTTTATTTCTTCATATCTTAAATCATTGTTTTTAAAATCAACACATTAGTCCTTAGTCATTATATTATTTTGAGTAATACATTACTCGTTACTCATGGGCATAGCACATTATTAGTATGACACTGGCAATGATTGTTTTATTTTTTTAGTTGTGCAGAAAATATGGCATTTTTCTGGCCAAAATAATGGCCAAAATAATCTTCAGTCCATTAACTGTCCTTCTTGGGGCTTATCTACACTGGTATATAATGCAGTTACAAACTGCATTATATGGCAGTGTAGGTCGAGCTTTATTCAAAGGAAGAGAAAGGTGTAGTTACTTCTTCAATCAGAAAACACATTGCAATAATGTGCTCATATATACTCTCTTACCACTATTTTGTGACTGAAGCTGATATTTCACACTAAAACATCTTGTATTTCATGTAATTTACTTAAAATCCTTCAAATCTTATGAGCCAATTGAGCCTTCTTTTGCAGTAAGGATGTATATTGCATCACCTCCATATAAACAAAAGCAGTATGAGATATCTACCTGCTTCTCGTAGAATCTAAAATTTGCAAACCCTACTATCAATGTTATATATCACTTTCTTTCCTGGTCTCATTCTAAAAGGAGTGCAGCTTGAAATATTATGCCTCTGATTTTTTTAAAAAGCAAGAAGACATGTGTCTTTAAAGGGAGAACAAAATCCATACAGGACGAAAACAAGAACCCTGGCTTAAACCACCCTAATTCTTCCTGACATAACAGGAAAAAAGGAGGAAGACAGAGATAAATGAGCCAGGAAAGAAAACAGAGGGCTAATGGGTGAGAAGGATAACATTTTTTTAAAAGCAACATATCAACTGATAGATGCAAACATGGCCCGTGTTATTAGCACAATGCACTCTGGCCAATGCTAATAGACAGTAAGTAAAACTGATATATCATAGCATCCCTGGAAGGCAGAATAATTAAAGGAGCCAGTTCCATGAAAGCAGGAGATCACAAGTTTGTATCCTCTCATTGGCAATATATTAGCTATCTAAAGACAGGGCTAGATAAGATTGGTGTGGCAATTAGATCTGGCAGCATTTACTTGGGAGGGGAATCGGTTTTACGCTGGGATTATTACTATCATCTGTCTGCATTAGGAACCAGACATACTCATATAACCTGGTGCTCGCCTGTAGCAAAATGGATTTTTCTTCCAAGTGACCAGGCATCAAAGCTCTTACCAGCTGGATAAAGATAAGAATTTTATTTTGTATCTTCTGCTTTTCAAGATATGGATGGGTGAATGAGCAAATTATTAACATCCATGGCCCTTTTTCAAAAGCTGTGCCAAAAGGCAAGTTCAATGGCAGTTTGTAGATCCAATGTCAGTGGAGAAAGCAATCCAAACCATATTTAAGTCTGAACCTTAACCAAAGGAACTTCTATACAAACTATGAGTCCAAAGTATGCTTGCTTATCACTTTGGACAGCTCCTGTAATATTCAGACTAAAAAAACCAACATCGGCTGCATACACATTGCAGAATTAATGCAATTTGACATTACTTTAACTGTCATGGCTCAATGCTGTGGAATCATGGGAGTTGTAGTTTCATCAAGCACCAGAACTCTTTAGCAGAGAAAGCTAAAGACCTTATAAAACTACAGCACTCATGATTCAATAGTATTAAGCCATACACGTGTGTGTTAGTTCTACATGGAAGATGCATCCTTGGTATATGAAAGTTTAGGGCCCTTCCACACAGCCCTATATCCCAGAATAGCATGGCAGAAAATCCCACATTATCTGAGTGTGGACTCAGATAACCCAGTTAAAAGCAGATATTGTGGGATTTTTTGCCCGGACATTCTGGGATATAGGCCTGTGTGGAAGGGCCCTAAAACACTACAAGATCCTTGAACATACTGCCATCATCATTAGTTTTTATCTTTCCACATCTAATTCTGGCCAGAGAATGATGGGAGTTGTAGTCCAAAGTTTCTAGAGAGCACCAGACTGGCTGACTTGAAGTAAAGGGGGAATTGCAAGAAAAAAGGAGAGATCTGTGATGCTTCCAGAGTAGAAACAACAGAATACATATGGACATGAGAGGCCCACAGCATATTGCCTCATGGCTTGCCACCACCTCACCCCGAAACAGTTTTGCCAAAAGCAAAATGCCGACTGCCATGTTAAACCAACTAGACTGCTAAATTTAGAATGAACCTTTGCCTGAGAGAATTCAGTTTAATAGCAAGTAAGACTGACATTTACGATGTGCTTGTAAACACCTCAACCACACTCAACTTTTTTGAAAGCCTCATTAACAACATTTCGGGACATTTACAGACAGGCTAAAATAATCAATACCTTATTTAAAATTGCTTGCATGAGTGAAAACACCAGGCATTGGCTGCATTTATTTCCATCCGTGAGCATCAATCAGGCAAAGTTAAGCTTTGCCTGGCATTTCATAGAACCATACAATTATACAAATTAAAAGGACAGAAACTAAGAGATAACCCAACTTCCAAAAAGTTTGAAGTCAACATTACTTGGAAATCATTGTCCCACCTATTCCCCAACACAGTCTTTAAGAAACCTGTGATCAATCCACCCTGAAGATTACAAATTCCAGTGACTAAAGTGCTACTTCGTACTTTTAACAGAGTACCGATTTGACAGAGACAGTCCAGTACTGTCATCCCATTTTTCAGCTGGGTTGGAAATGTCCCAATTTCTCTCTCTGCTTCCTACTGTGTTTCCCCGAAAATAAGACACCCCCGATTGTAAGCCGTATCGGGGTGTCGGGGGTCGGGCTTATATAAGCCGTACCCGTATGTAAGCCGTACCTCGTCCCCGCCGCAATCCGGAGGTGTGCCGCGGCACACCCGCGGCACACCTCCGCGGCACACCTATGCGCCAGGCCTCCCAGCCAGGGAGGGGGCCCGGAGCCAGGGGCGGGACGAAGCGGCGACGCGTCACTGTGACGCTGCAATCCTCACCACGCCCCCTGGCTCCTTTCCCTCTCCCTTGCTTGGAGCCCTGGCGAAGAGGTGTGCCGCGGAGGTGTGCCGCGGCACACCTGCGGCACACCTCCGTGGCACACCTTTTCGCCAGGCCTCCCTTCTTTCGTCAAGCAGGGAGGGGGAAAGGAGCCAGGGGCGTGGTGAGGATCGCCGCGTCACAGTGACGCGTCGCCACTGGCCCGCCCCTGGCTCCTTTCCCCCTCCCTTGCTTGGAGGCCTGGCGAATAGGTGTGCCGCGGAGGTGTGCGGCGGCGGTTGCGGCGGCGTGGCAGCGTGGCGGCGGCGTGGGCGTGGCGACGGGGTACGTCTTGGGTTATATAAGACGTGCCCGAAAGTAAGCCGTAGGGGGACTTTTTGGGGTGAAAAGAAAGTAAGACGCTGTCTTACTTTCGGGGAAACACGGTACTTTCCTCCTGTTTCCTTAATTCTATTGCTGCAAAAAGAGTTCAAAAAACAAAAGGAATTTATAATTAATAATAATAATCATCATCATTTTTATTTATACCCCACCACCATCTCCCCAAAGAGACTTGGGGTGGCTCACAAATGGATTAAACATGAGAAACAGGTACCACGTACACCTCTAGTGTGCAGATTAATCATGAGTAGAAGGCTGATTGACAGCAGGAAATGGAGTTGTGTGACAGGGGCCATTACCGAAGGTGACATTCCAGTTTCACTGCCTCCCTTGTGCAATAATGCCCTAATCTCCTCCTTCTGTACTACAGTTATCACACTATTATTCCACTTTAACTGTCAAAATAACATCAAATGTCCTTTTAATCATAAATTAGTCACTTTCAGAGAACAGGGTACCTTTTGCCTTCTTTTGCCAAACGGTAAGACAAACTACTCAAATGGCGCCGTCGATTAGTTAAGGCAAAAAAAGCTTCAGCAGCAGAAGGTGGGAAGGACAGTGAGAAGCTAAAAGCATCGAAAGCCACAATTAATCACATTCACTCATCAGCCACTTTATTTAATTCACTTGAGTTCAAGATAGCTAAATACTCTCTTTTTCTCTAAGCCTCTAATGCACCACAACCTAAGCAATTCCTGCATCCATCTGTTTAACTATACTTTATTTCGCATTCCTACCTGTCAGGACTGGGAGACCTGAGCTTAGGAGAAGTTCAGGCTCCCAACCTGCCATGAGATTGCACCGACCTTTGCCCCAGTTCTTTGGTGACCTTGGCTCCAGTTGCATAGAGACTGTGCTGAGTCAAGTGGGAGTGACGTAACTTCCAGATGTGTGTGGGGCTGCGGAGGGAAGTGAGGCAAACTCCTCCGAGCCTGGACATTGGACAATTGGACTCATAACGCTGATTCATGGGGCCATGAGG
Organism: Anolis apletophallus; assembly: GCA_030556195.1. Taxonomy (NCBI): domain Eukaryota; kingdom Metazoa; phylum Chordata; class Lepidosauria; order Squamata; family Anolidae; genus Anolis; species Anolis apletophallus. The sequence goes on along the minus strand of JARBWK010000005.1, from coordinate 14,377,469 downwards.
TCACATCCCTTCGGACTATGGGATATGCTGAATCACCCGGATATGGTGCAACCCTGCTTGGACATTGCATGGGCAATGGGGAGGGGCTCAGGGTATATAAGGTGTGTTTGGGTGGCGGGCCGGTGCTTTTGCTTCACATGTGTCGTACCTACAATAAAATCGTGTTGGACCGTGCTTCAATCTACGCGTGATCCTTACCGAGTGTTGGAGAGGCGTTACAGAAGCAAAAGCCCCTTTTCAACTATCCCAGCAATGGAGAGGTTGGCTTGGAAAGAAGAAGAATATATTGATAGATGGGTTTCGGCTCCTGAGGAAGTCCGGCGTACTATGGAGTGGGATTGGACCACCCTTGACCAAGTGGGGTGCCCGGATGAGCACCGTGAGATGATGGAAGGTGCGGTTGCCCAGGAGGATGAGTTTGGAGAAGCGGAGCGACTGTGGGAAGCTCAGGTGAGCTTGGAAGTGGCCCGGCGAAGGAGAGAGCGATATGACTCCAGACAGGCGGAGGTCTGGAGGGCTGGAGGGATCGGAGGAGCTGTTCCGAAGGACTGGTCAGCTCAGGCGGACCCAGAAGTGTGTGGGACCAGGGAGACTGTGCCGAAGGACAGGCCAGTTCAGATGGAGGTCCGGAGGGCCGGAGGGATCGGAGAAGCTGTTCCGAAGGACTGGTCAGCTCAGGCGGATCCAGAAGTGCGTGGGCCCAGGGAGACTGTGCCGAAGGACAGGCCAGTTCGGATGAACCTGATCGAGTGTGGTAGTGAGACCACAGAACCTGCATCACTTTCGGAATTGGAAGAGATGAAGTGTCAGTTGGAGGCTATGGAACAGACCATGAGGAGGATGTCTCAAGCCATGTCCCGAAGGGAGCCGATAGAGTCAGTTTGGAGTGCCCCGGGAGGAGGAGACTTTACTTATTACTCATGGATGGATGGCGGAATATCAGCTGCAGTGGAGAAAGTAATCCAAACCATATTTAAGTCTGAACCTTAACCAAGGAACTTCTTATACAAACTATGAGTCCAAAGTATGCTTGCTTATCACTTGACAGCTCCTGTAATATTCAGACTAAAAAAACCAACATCGGCTGCATACACATTGCAGAATTAATGCAATTTGACATTACTTTAACTGTCATGGCTCAATGCTGTGGAATCATGGGAGTTGTAGTTTCATCAAGCACCAGAACTCTTTAGCAGAGAAAGCTAAAGACCTTATAAAACTACAGCACTCATGATTCAATAGTATTAAGCCATACACGTGTGTGTTAGTTCTACATGGAAGATGCATCCTTGGTATATGAAAGTTTAGGGCCCTTCCACACAGCCCTATATCCCAGAATAGCATGGCAGAAAATCCCACATTATCTGAGTGTGGACTCAGATAACCCAGTTAAAAGCAGACGAAACGAACGGAATGCAGGACAACGAGACCTCAGACATCGAATGAAGAGCATAAGGTGTCTGTCCCTGAATGTTAATGGACTGAACAATGGCGGGAAGAGGAGGAGAGTGTTTGCATACCTAAAAAAAGCCACTATAACAGCCTTGCAGGAAACTCATATCAAAAATAGTGATGTTAAGTACTTAAAAAATGAGGGTCTTGGAGAGGTCTTTGTATTGTCAGCTGAAAACAAGAAAAAAGGTGTGGCCCTGTATATCGACCCAATTATGCATCCGAAACTAGAGTTTAAGGATACTGAAGGTAGAACACTAGGGGTTTCCATCCAAAATAATACCGAGAAAACTTTGATATGTAATGTCTATGCACCTAACGATTCGAAGGTAAATTTCTTTAAGGAGTTAGAAAAACAGATTAAAGAGGTAGATTTTGATAGCCTACTTATCTTGGGAGATCTTAACGGGGTAATAGACCCAAAGGAGGATAAAAGTAAAATTTATAAGGGGAAAAGGGGCTCCAACAGTAAACTACCTAAATCATTTTTTCAAATGAAAGACTCTACGGGGCTACAGGATATATGGAGAGTTCTTCACCCGAGATCTAGGGACTACACTTTTTTTTCAGATAGGTATCAGGCCTGGTCATGGATCGATTACATTCTCATCACAGGCAATTTGGCAACCCACACAAAATCAGCAAATATCCTGCCCCGATCGGTCTCAGACCACTGTGCTGTGGTAGTGAATATTTTTGAAAATAAAACAGAATACAGTTGGAAGTACCCATGGTACCTCTTAAAGGATAAGAAGAGATTAGACAAGAGCAAGGCATCACTTAGAGAATTTTTCAAGATCAACTGTAAGAATAATGATAACACTAGCCTAATCTGGGATACCAGTAAGGCATATATGCGAGGTTTCTTTATGAAACACCAGTCGCTACATAAGAGACAGAAAAACCAGGAAATCCGAGACATAGAAAATAAAATTAAATTAGCCGAGGCCAAAATGAAAAGTAATCCCAAAGATAGGAAAGCTCAAAATGAGGTGAAGCTCCTGGCGAGTCAACTAGAATTCTTTGAAATGGAAAAAATTAGAAGAAACTTAAGATTCTTGAATCAAAGATATTTTGAATATGCAAATAAGCCCGGTAAACTCCTGGCATGGCAATTGAAAGAAAAAAGGAAAAGAAACTGGATATATAAACTAAAGATAAACCAATCTGAGCTGATAAATGACAGGGAAATAAGAGGGGCCATCGAAAACTTTTTCGCTACTCTATATGCAAAGGATAATATAGAGGAGGATAAGGTGGTAGCTTATCTAGGGGAGAAAAAAATAGATAAAATTACAGATATATAGAGAGAACTCCTCAATAAGAGGATTACTAAAGAGGAAATAGCAAAAGCTATAAAAAAATGAAAATGGGCAAGGCAGCGGGCCCCGATGGTTTTACTGCTGAATACTACAAAGACCATGGGGAAGAAGTAGCAGATATTCTAGAAACATTATTTAACGAGGCCTTAACCAAAGGAAAGATCCCTGAGACTTGGAAAGACTCAAATATTATATTAATCAAGAAGGCAGGAAAAGAACCTACAGACCCAGCGAGCTATAGACCCATAGCACTATTAAATGCTGACTATAAATTATTCGCTACCATAATAGGCGATAGACTAACATCTTTTTTAAACGATCGAATACACAAAGACCAAAATGGTTTCTTACCAAACAGACATTTGAAGACAAATATTCGCAATATGATTAATGTTATTGAGTTCTATAACACCAATATCAGCAAAAAAGTAGCCTTAATATTCCTGGACGCCGAAAAGGTGTTCGACAATACGAACTGGGTCTTCCTTGAACACCTTTTAAGGGAAATGGATATAGGACATCATTTTAGTAATTTAATAAAGGCAATATACCAAGAACAAAAAGCCAGGGTCATTGTAAACAACAACAGGACCAACCCAATTAGTATAAGCAAAGGGGTAAGACAAGGATGCCCCCTTTCCCCTCTTCTTTATATTATGATGCTTGAGATCCTCCTGAGGGACATCAGGCAGGAGGAAAAACTGAAGGGGCTAAAAATAAAAAACGAGTCACTCAAAACTCAAGCCTTCGCCGATGACCTGGCCCTAATAGTTGAAGACCCAATCCCCTCAATTAAAGATTGGATGAATAAAATTAATGAGTTCGGGAGTGTAGCAGGACTTAAAATCAACAAAGATAAAACGCTGATGTTGGGTATAAATTTGTCAGAGGCCAAGAAAGCGGATCTGACAGTGAAGTCGGGAATAAAAGTGTCCAAGAAAATAAAATATTTAGGGATTAATTTAACTGTTAAAAACTCAAATCTATATAAAAACAACTATGAAGGTGCATGGACAAATATCAAAAAAGATCTAGATAAGTGGTCAAAAATGAACTTATCATTTATGGGCAAAATTGTGTCAATTAAAATGATGGTCCTACCCAGGATGAACTTCTTGTTTTCGACACTGCCTATCATTAAGAAGGACTCGATCTTTAATGAATGGTCCAGGGATATCTCTCGTTTTATATGGGGGGGGGGGCAAAAAGCCCAGGGTCAAAATGAAGACCCTGCAGGAAAACAAAGAAAAGGGAGGGCTAGGAGTGCCAAACCTGAAAGTTTATTTTGAAGCCAACTGCCTGACATGGCTGGGCACTTGGTGTAAGCTAGAAGATAACAGGTTGCTAAACCTAGAAGGGTATAATCTGAAATTTGGAATCCAGGGATACCCGAGTTATGAAAAGATTAGAGCCGATGCCCAGTTCAAGAACCATTATATAAGAGAGGCTCTGATAAAGATATGGACCAAATATTTTAAGAAATCTAATACAAAAATTCCCACCTGGCTCTCCCCCTTGGAGGCCTGTAGAATAAGACAACTTGATGATTGCAAGTGGCTGACGTACAAAGATCTCATATATTGGAATGGTATTAAGTTTGTCCTGAAATCGAGAGAACAACTAGGCCAAGAAAATAAGTTCTTAAATTGGTTCCCCTATTATCAGCTAAGCGAAAGATTTAAATTAGATGAAAAACGCGGCTTTAACGATAACCAAAATGAGCTGGAAAACGTGCTATTAGGCCCAGATAAGAATGCGGTCGGGAAGATTTATAAAATCATTCTAACCAAGAATCAAAAACAAAAAAACTTCATCAAAAAATGGTCGCGAAATATAGGATTCAACATTAATCAAGCAACATGGAGACATATTTGGAAGAAAAACGTAAACATATCCTATAGCTATAGATTTAGGGAAAGCTGGGTCAAGTTGCTTTATAGGTGGTATCTTTCCCCTATGAAGCTCGCAAAAATATACAAAAATACAAGAGTCGAATGCTGGAATTGTGGGGCCCCAAATGGCACGTTCTTCCACCTATGGTGGCTTTGTAGTAAAGCCAGGAAATTCTGGTGGTAAACGGCGAATTAGAAAAAATTTTCAACATACAGTTGGACGAGAAACCAGAAGTATTACTCCTGGGTATCCTAGGACAAGAACTTAATAACAATGGAAAAAAAACCCTAATGTTAATAACTGCCGCCAGATTAGTATATGCTAGCTATTGGAAATCTCTTAAGGCCCCGAAGAAAGAGGAGTGGCTCCAAAATTTTTTAGAAGTAGTTAAAATGGAGTGGCTGACCGAGGCACTTAAGACCACAGATCAAACAAAGACAAAAACAGACTGGTCCCTGGTCCAAAACTACTGCACCAGGGAGCATAACATTAACCTAACACTCAACTGGGAATAATTGTAATCTAAGAGGGCAACTTTTGGTGTTCAAATGAGCTAAGAATGAGTTCAAAGTAGATTGATGCACTCAAGCTAATTGTCATTTTACACTTTATATTTATAGGAGATCTTAACAAACAAATCAAGAAGTAGGTGAAGAGGCGGACTTAATTACAAGTTATAGCTCTGTTTTGTTTCTTTTTTTTCTCTGTTAATACCAACAAGAAGACTGTATCTCCGCTCCCCCTTGAAGTTCCCATCTTCCCCTTGTCCTTCCCCTCCTAACCATCCCCTTTTCCCCTTACCCAAGACCCTCTCTTCCCCACGGTTTACCCTATTGTGTGTACGTCTATATTGTTTTTAAAAAACCTTCAATAAACATTTATATTTTTTAAAAAGCAGATATTGTGGGATTTTTTGCCCGGACATTCTGGGATATAGGCCTGTGTGGAAGGGCCCTAAAACACTACAAGATCCTTGAACATACTGCCATCATCATTAGTTTTTATCTTTCCACATCTAATTCTGGCCAGAGAATGATGGGAGTTGTAGTCCAAAGTTTCTAGAGAGCACCAGACTGGCTGACTTGAAGTAAAGGGGGAATTGCAAGAAAAAAGGAGAGATCTGTGATGCTTCCAGAGTAGAAACAACAGAATACATATGGACATGAGAGGCCCACAGCATATTGCCTCATGGCTTGCCACCACCTCACCCCGAAACAGTTTTGCCAAAAGCAAAATGCCGACTGCCATGTTAAACCAACTAGACTGCTAAATTTAGAATGAACCTTTGCCTGAGAGAATTCAGTTTAATAGCAAGTAAGACTGACATTTACGATGTGCTTGTAAACACCTCAACCACACTCAACTTTTTGAAAGCCTCATTAACAACATTTCGGGACATTTACAGACAGGCTAAAATAATCAATACCTTATTTAAAATTGCTTGCATGAGTGAAAACACCAGGCATTGGCTGCATTTATTTCCATCGGTCAGCATCCATCAGGCAAAGTTAACCTTTGCCTGGCATTTCATAGAACCATACAATTATACAAATTAAAAGGACAGAAACTAAGAGATAACTTCCAAAAAGTTTGAAGTCAACATTACTTGGAAACCATTGTCCCACCTATTCCCCAACACAGTCTTTAAGAAACCTGTGATCAATCCACCCTGAAGATTACAAATTCCAGTGACTAAAGTGCTACTTCGTACTTTTAACAGAGTACCGATTTGACAGAGACAGTCCAGTACTGTCATCCCATTTTTCAGCTGGGTTGGAAATGTCCCAATTTCTCTCTCTGCTTCCTACTTTCCTCCTGTTTCCTTAATTCTATTGCTGCAAAAAGAGTTCAAAAACAAAAGGAATTTATAATTAATCATCATCATTATTTTTATTTATACCCCACCACCATCTCCCCAAAGAGACTTGGGGTGGCTCACAAATGGATTAAACATGAGAAACAGGTACCACGTACACCTCTAGTGTGCAGATTAATCATGAGTAGAAGGCTGATTGACAGCAGGAAATGGAGTTGTGTGACAGGGGCCATTACCGAAGGTGACATTCCAGTTTCACTGCCTCCCTTGTGCAATAATGCCCTAATCTCCTCCTTCTGTACTACAGTTATCACACTATTATTCCACTTTGTCAAAATAACATCAAATGTCCTTTTAATCATAAATTAGTCACTTTCAGAGAACAGGGTACCTTTTGCCTTCTTTTGCCGAACGGTAAGACAAACTACTCAAATGGCGCCGTCGATTAGTTAAGGCAAAAAAAGCTTCAGCAGCAGAAGGTGGGGAGGACAGTGAGAAGCTAAAAGCATTGAAAGCCACAATTAATCACATTCACTCATCAGCCACTTTATTTAATTCACTTGAGTTCAAGACAGCTAAATACTCTCTTTTTCTCTAAGCCTCTAATGCACCACAACCTAAGCAATTCCTGCATCCATCTGTTTAACTATACTTTATTTCGCTTTACCTACCAGTAAAGAAACCTCAGTTGCTAAGAGGAAACTCCACAAAATTACAGCACATTTGTAATTTCCTCATTACAAAGCAGGCTCTGCTTCAGGGATTCACAAAATCCCAACAGACTGAAAAGAATAACTAAATTCAGCATAAGAAGAAATGAAATGTTTTTAACATTGACTCAAATCATTACCCAGATAGCCCAATACTGTCAACTCCAATTGGCAGTGACTCTAATAAGATATTGAATGGCTTCCCAACCCTACTAGGAAATCCCAACGTTTCTGAAATAACCCCTTTCAAATGCCAAGCAAGGGGTGGTTTCAATCACTTTTTGTGAGAGCCAATAGAAGAAATCTCACTGCCTAATTCATCTCACAGGATCATTGTGGCAGTACAGTAGAATCTCAATAATCCAACATAAACAGGCTGGCAGAATGTTGGATACGTGAAAATGTTGGATAATAAGGAGGAATTAAGGAAAACCCTATTAAACATCAAATTACATTAGGATTTTACAAATTAAACACCAAAATTTCATCTTTTACAACAAATTATGAGGAAAAAGCAGTTCAATACATGGTAACATTATGTAGTAATTACTATTTTTATGAATTTAGCACCAAAACATCACAATGTATTGAAACAGCTGTGGATCTGGGCGGAAGGCAGACTGCTTTAGAGAATACGGAATGTCGGATGAGCAAAGGTTGGATAAGCAAGACTCTACTGTAATTTGATATGCCACAGCACATCCCTAAGTGAAAAGAAAAGAAGTCTAAACAAAATGTTTTCTTATCAAGCTAAAAGTAGTGTATGCACTGCCAATGCAGTCTGAAAAGCAGTGTAAACAATTTAAAAAATAATAATCAAGAATTGACTATTTTTTAAAAAAAAATGTTCCATTTATGTGGAACAATATTCTCCTTCATCAGCTGATCAACCAGAACTAAGATTTACAAGTGAATATGGCACTTTACCCAAATTCAGCTGCTAGTGAAAACTGAAATTTGTTTAATGAGTGGGATGCTTAATGACACCTTTGAGCAATGAATTCGCTAGCAGTAGTGATTTGTTGATTTCGTTCTTTTATTTCCCAAGGGAAGCAACATACTATATGGAAACATATGAAACAAACAAAATCAAGTATTTGAAATCAAGCACTACAAGCATAGCAAAATATTTTTTTCTATTTAAATAGGAAAGAAAGAAGGAATAGGCAACTGTAAATATGGCAGACTTGTTTAAATCTAGATCAAGTCTGTCTTCGATAATTTTTCAGAGCAGTTGGACTTTATGTGGATGACACAGCTTGGGACAAACACAATACATTATCTGGCCTCAGCACTTCTAAGGAGTCCCTGGTAACACAATGGGTTAAACCCTTGTGCTGGTAGGACTGAAGACTGACAGGTCAGAGGTTCAAATCCAGGGAGAGAGCAGATAAGCTCCCTCTATCAGCTCCAGCTCCCCATGCATGAGAGCCGCAAGGATAACATCCTGACATCTCCGGAGCAGATGGCCAATTCTCTCACACCAGAAGCAACTTGCCGTTTCTCAAGTCGCTCCTGACATGCACACAAAAGAGTACTTCTAAAGCAGGCATGTCAGGAATTGTAAGAGTTGAAATCCAAAACACCTGGAGTGACAAAGTTTGCCCATGCTTGTTCTAAAGGCATACCTTCCAGGTGTCTGATTTGGCCAAGACAGTCCTGATTAATCCCACTTTGGCCCATTCCACACTGCCATGTAATCTAGAATTATCAAAGCAGGTAATCCACATTATCTACTTTGAACTGGATGATATGAGTCTACACCGCCATATAATCCAGTTCAAAGCAGTGTAGAAGGGGACTTTTTCTGCTGCTTTGGAAATGTTCCAGTTTCTCTCTCTTCCTCCCACTTTCTTCCTTTGTGCCCAATTTACTTCACACTGAGTTCAAAATGCAAAAGCCATTGTACTCAACTCAGCAGACAGCAATGGCAAGGAAAGGGCAGAATTTTCCTTTCCAGTAAATTCAGGCAAAAGTACGCTGTTGCAGCCTCTCCTAACTTAACATGTTATTCCTTATTAATAACCTTTACCATCTTAACCGCACTTGGCTGTCTCTTGGCCACACGTGCCTGGAAGGTGTCACAATGCACGGACTTGGCGGGCCCCTTAATCACACACACAGAGCCAGACTGAAGGCTAACTACTTTATTGAGTATAAAAACAGTTCCAAAGAATATATAGTCCAATAATGAGTAAATGTCCAAAAGGTAGAAAGCAAGATTGTCCAAAGTAACGTAGCAAATAGACTAAAAGCTTGGCACGGCTCCGCAATCCAATGCGGCTCGGGAAACAAGGCAGGGCTCTGCAATCCAATGCGGATCAAGGAACAAGGCAAGGCAAACGCAAGGCAAGGCTTGATGACCACGGCTTGACTTGTGGTCCCACTCCGCTTCACGCCTATTCAGGAAAGACGTGGCCGGAGAACTGAGGATTCGTTCCCACGGATCCTATACTTAATCCTTCGGCCGAGGTCCTCGACGCTCTAGGCTTCTTCGTCTCCAATCTCTACTGACGGACCTCGGTTGGTCTAGGGCTCGGGACCAATCCCTCCTACTAGCCTCAATGCTCCGTCTCCTATCAAAGGTTCGACCTTGTCTTTCGGCAGCTGTGTTGCTATCTCTCTGAGAGCTTTCCTCCCTAGCCATTTCCCATGCGCTTTGTTCCATATCTTCCTCGAGGGGCTCCTGGGAAGATCTCCCTCCCGGGTGTTCATAACTCCCTGCTTCACTATCAGACTGCACCTGGTGATTTGAATCATCCCTTGGACCAAAACACATTTCTTCCCAGGCCAAGCTCTCTGTAGGTGAAAGAGGCTCTTGCGGGGAAAGCTGCCCTTCGCCCCAGTCATCTAGCTCATCCTCTGAATCCAGTTCTAGCACAGCCGGTTCTAATGCTAATGGGACCCCAGGCCCTGTCCCCTGCCCTCCAGGCACAAACGAGAACTGCTGTGCTACAGAAGGACAATCAATTATGAGCCAATAGAAGATCCTCTCACCTCAGGCATTGCTTAACTGTTCCTACTTGCCAACCCAAAACCAAAGTTTCCAACCAATGCAGTCTTCATGCCCAAAGAAGAGCATGAGGCATAGCAGTGTTGGCTGCCACGGCAGCTCCATAGAGTATTGCAAATGACTCCCCAGAGTCTGGTGGAGATTAATCACTCATATTATCTCTGACTCCTTTTCTGGCATAAAACTTAAATACTGCGGAAACAGAGGGAGGGGAAAGGACTTGGGGAGATGTTCAATTTGCAAAAAAACCCAGTGTCTGGCAGAACCAGGCCCATCATTTAAACAGGCAGTGCAACTAAGCATGTGATGTCCCATACCACTCGAATATCTCGGAAATTCTCCATCAGAGAGCACACCATAAATTAAATAGAAAACACACACACTCACACACACACGCTCACTTCCCTCTGTGGCATACATTTCTTGGAATTATCTCTTTTATATCTCAGTATGATTGTATGGCACTGGGTCCTGGCTAAGAAATTTCCTCCATCATCAGTCTTACACATGGTCACACTTCCTACTCAGGCTTGCCATATTCAACACATGCACACTGTGTTTTTTTCTTTCTTGAGAGAGGTTCCTCTGTTTTGCAATACCAGACTACAGCAGAAAGGGATTGCTGCACAGGAAAGAATAACAGAGAAATATTGCAGCAATGTTGGATTCATTGATGTGTTTTTCCCATCATTGAAAAGATACCATCGAATCACATGTCAAGTGCAATGCAACTGTGGTACAGTCCTGCTACGCTGCAGTAAAGCCTATGAAGCGGCACTTTGAGCTTGTCATAATTACGTTTTAGTAGCCTTGAGTGATAAAGTCCTCCATATGCCTTTACCCTTCTCTCAGGGCCCATCCAGACCGTAACGAAAGCAAAAAAGTACCTTTAGCCCAGAAGATCCCCCAGCAATCAGGAGGGTGGCCAGACGCAGTTCTCTGTAAACCCAGAAGTAATCGCAACAAAAGGCAAAAAAAAAACCCATGAGATTATGTCCCTGCAATTGGAAATCACTGCATTTTTAGATCTGGTTTTGTTCCTGGATTTTAGATGCTTGTTCCTGATTGGTCAGTTCCTAAAAAAGAAGGTGACACTTAAGTAGAAGGCAAAACCTTTGTGTACCAGAAATTTCATGAAATGTGTGGAGGGCACATTTTCTCTGGACACGACAAAGTTGTGGCCCCTTAGTCAATGCTGTACGCGTACATCTTTTCACACGAAGAGAAATCAAGGACAGCCATATACAACCCAGGAACATCACCTGTTGTTCTATGCTACTACGACACTACTAAACCCATCTGGACAGATGGCCATGCAGCCTGTAAAAAGTGATTTTAAAAAAGCAGGCCTGCCATTCCCATTGAAATACTAATAAGTTTATGCTGGCTAAAGTTGTTCATCATTTTAAATACTGAATTGTTTTTTTCATGTTTTTGCAGTATAAATAAGATACATTCCGTGTGTATAGGAATTTGTCCAAGTTTTTCTCAAACTATAGTTCGGCCCCACAACACTCTGAGGGACAGTGAACCCGCTTTAAAAGTTTGAGGACCCTTGTTCTAGACGAACAGCAATGGCAAGCCCATTAATAAAAACAGAGTTTGAATACCTAGCTGCTTTTCGGCATCATCTCTGGCACCCAAGATCTCATAAAATACAACATCTGAGAAGTCACATTGTCAAATACTCCCACAGTCTAATTATGATAACTAATTCCAGTCCTGGTTGTCAAGGAAACTTCCCTTCCTAGTTACAGGTCTGATGCTCCCTTTACATAGAGAAAAAGAGATCAGGCGAGATCTAAAAACAAAGGAAACCAAAGAAACCTGGCGTATTCATTTTGGTCTGATTCTTAGCTTGTGAATATGGGCTGCTTATTGATACCAGAGGACATTGTGAATGTTACAATGCCATTGACTCTATTGGGATGTCCTCCTAAAGATTTTAACAAAAGCTTCTGACCAGTGAGCACTCACAGAGCTTCTGTTCATTTTTTTCCTGTATTTTTTTTAGTCTCCAAAGATGGGTGCAGATTTTGGCAGACAAATATTCTTTCCAGAATAACAAACCAATTCAGTGTACCTGAAAAGAAGGTGGAAAAGTCGATGGAAAGAATGTGAGCAACACAAAGAGATGCTGTCCATTCTTGATTGGTAGATTTAAAGGGAAAATGTCATGGTTTAGGGCAGGGGGGAATGGATCCATGAATAAAGGATGGATGCCACCTGGTCCAGCAGCAGCATGTACAAAAAGGATCTTGGAAGCCTCACAAGCTTTATTTATTTATTGTATAAGAAATAAATTGAGAATACAGTTATAATGTATTTTTTAAACAATCACAAACATTAAAAACTTGGCATTACACTAAATTTCCTTTGACCAGAAGCTGGCCACTTGGAGTGCCTCAGGTGTTGCTGTAAGAAGGTCCTCCATTGTGCACGTGGTAGGGCTTAGACTGCATTGCAGTAGGTGGCCTGTAGTTTGCTCTTCTCCACACTCGCATGCCGTGGACTCCACTTGGTGGCCCCATTTCTTAAGATTGGCTCTGCATCTCATGGTGTCAGAGTGCAGTCTGTTCAGCACCTTCCAAGTTGTCTTGTCCAGTCGAGTCGCAATCACTGATTGAGGTTACAAATTTTAATCTGCCACCTTTGGACTCTCGCTTACTGAGGTGTTTCTGGGAGTATCTCTATAGATCTTAGGAATCTATTTCTTGATTTAAGGCATTGATCTGATGTCTGATATCCAAACAGAGGATGGGCTGGGGATGTCCATGCCTTGGTCCTTTCATTACAGGATACTACTTCCCAACAGATGTCAAGTGGTGAAATACTGACTAAACAGTACGCATGATTAGGTTTGGTTGGAATCTTCATAATTCGGAATAAACTCGGAAAGATTTCCTTTTTGAAGCAATTTTGAAGTTTTTAAGGACACCGGAAGTCCCTTTGCCCTTCTGAAGCTTTTTCCGCCATTTCTGTTATGAATCAGTAAGTAAGTAGGAAATTATTCAGCTCCCCCGCTTCTGTTCCCTGGCTTTACTTCAAGCCAGAGAAGCCTTCTAAACCAGTGTGGATAGATTCCCTTCCTTTCCCTCCCGTGTCAGTTTTAACCAGTGTAGATGGATTCCCTTCCTTTCCTTTCACTCTTGCATCAGTTTAAACCAGCGTGGATGGATTCCTCTCCTTTCCCTCCCCCTCCCGCATCAGTATTAAGTAAGAGAAGCAGTTTTAAACAGTGTGGATGGGATGGATCTGCGTCAGTTTAAACCAGTGTGGATTTATTCATTTCTTTTCCTTTCTCTCCTGCATCAGTTTAAACCAGTGTGGATGGGATGCATCCGCGTCAGTTTATACCAGTGTGGATGGATTCCTTTCCATTCCCTCCCCCCTTCTGTGTCAGTCTTAAGTGAGAGAAGTGGTTTTAACCAGTGTGGATGGGATGGATCCACTTCAGTTTAAACCAGTGTGGATGGATTCCTTTCCTTTCCCTCCCCCTTCCCATTTCAGTCTTAAGCGAGATAAGTGGTTTTAACCAGAGTGGATGGATTTCTTCCCTTTGCTCCCCCACCCTTTTTTCTGGAGTAAAAACAGCTACTTTCAAAGTAAAGACCACCCAATGAAACAGAAAATAACACTTTGAAACCATTAACAAAGGACTCGGAAGTCTCAAAAGTTTTGAATTTTTTTGAACTTTTTTTTCTGCGAAAATCGGAATCATCAAACTTTTACTTATCCAAATTTCCGTGTTACCCAAATGCTCGTATCCAATGACCCGAGCCCCTTTTTCTCCAGCATTTCCCCTTCCGAGGCCATGTTTTTAGTTTCCTTCTTCCCCATTTTAGCCAGTATCACTGTGCAGACTCTGAAGGAGGAGCCAGAGCATAATGATTCTGCCTCTCCCCCCTTCCCCCCTCCACATGCAGCAATGGTTCAATTCAAGATGGAAGGAGGGGCTGTGGCTATGCGAAAATTTATAGGAAATATGGGAAGAGAAAAAGAAAGAAAAGAATGTAAGTGGGCAGTTGTCTTAAGGGTTTGTGTAAGTGTACTATCTATCTTTTTGTTACAATTCCTTGTTTGTTGCTCTTTTTTCCATCAGTGGTGAGTTCTCTCCTTGTGTCCAAGCACTCACTCACCACTGATATCTGCCAAGATAGAGATATGGACTTCAACTCCCATAAGCCTCCATATTATCCAACATTTTATTTTATTGATTGATTGATTGATTGATTTTATTTTTATCCCCTCCATCAGTGCTCCGGGCGACTTACACATAAAACACATAAAAGAGTTCAATGTCTAAAAAGAATAGGAAAATTAGTTAAAATAGTTCCAGTAACTCTAAGTCTGTGTCCTTAGCCGTAATTTCTCCAGGTCTTCAGGATGTTTATCCAACATCCTGCCAGCCCGTTTATGTCAGATAAGCAAGACTCTACTGTAATTTCTCCAGTGATGTGGGGCGTAGACATCCTGTGATGTGGCATATGCCATTAAGCCGCATGGTGAGCTATATTGCACACTGAGCATGCGTATTCAACAGCAGAGTAGCAAAGCACAAGGACAGATGTCTTTACTGTTTCTGGTTGTGATCCCCAGGTTGTGCCAGTCAGCTTTCATATGATATTGTTTCTAGCACCCACTTTTTGCTTGATATTCAAACAGTGCTTCTTATAAGTCAAGAGCATGGGCCTCACAAGCTAAATTTAAATTACAGTTGGCCTTACATATCAATAGAGTCTGCAATCACAGATTCAGCTATCCACAGCTTTAAAACATTACCCACCCAAATCGAAAAATCAAAGCTTAATTTTGCCATTTTACCTAAGGGGCACCATAGTATATAATAGGATTTGAGCATCCATGGGTTTTGGTACCCCCAGGAGGTCCCAAAACCAAATTGCTGTAGATACCGAATTAAAACTGAATGCCCAATTCACATTTAAATCCCCAAAAGGTGTATATTCAGCATGGATAGCCATATGAATCACACATCTCTCTTCCTGTCTCTACATAAACTATGCAGCTGCTCATGCCTCGTGTTTGGAAGAAGACAAGCCTCCAATCTGAATCACACAAATACTCATCATGCACAAAAGCTCATTTTTTTCTTGCCGTCTGCGCTGAGTATGACTGATAACTCACAACAATGAGGCAAAATTGCCCATCTTCGGCCGAGGTTAAATGAAAGAAAGAAAACTAGAGCAGTAAGTCATGTAGGGCCATGGTAGGCCAACTTTCCTTAGGCAACATCCCTTGAGATTTAAATTTCTGAGCCGCAGTCATAAAGTCTTTACTGAGTTTAGACCCAAGCTGAAATCCCAAACTTAGGGTGCATCTACCCTGCACATTTAGTGCAGTTTGATACCATTTTTACTGCCATGGCTCTATGCTATAGAATCATGGGGTTGTAGTTTTACAAGGTCTTTAGCCCTTTCTGACCCTAAGGATGCCAGTGCCTCATCAAACTAGATCCCCCAGGATCCAATAGCATGGAGCCATGTCAGTTCAAGTGGTGCCAAACTACATTAATTCTAATACACCTCTGGACTCCTGTGGGTCAAAAAATGTCAGGAAGATTAGAGGGTGTGAGATTAGACCAGTGGTTCCCAATCTTTGGTCCTCCAGGTATTTTGGACTTCAACTCCCAGGAATCCCAGCCAACCTACCAGCTGTTAAGAATTGTGGGAGCCGAAGTCCAAAACATTTGGAGGACCAAAGGTTGGAACCACTGTATTAGACCCTAAACCTTTCTGTCCCAAAACTGTCCTCTAAGGGGCAGTTTTGGCACATTTGAGAGGGCTCCCTGGACTACATTAGACACAGTGGGTCCTTTCTTAAAATCAGAAGCAATGTCCTCTATATACTCATGTATAATTCTAGGAATGTTAATAAAATGATCAATATTTAAAACCTGGGTTGATTTATCAGTGAGTCAAGGTGACACTGAACCCTAACAAGCACCCAGCCATTTATCTGAGTAGAGTGGCAAAAGGCAAGAGCTTTGTCCGTCCCATGAGAACCTAAAACAAGCACCTACCTCTCTATTCTTTTTGATTTCACAGCACAACTTCTGGTTTTTTATCAACTTCACTGGACCAAATACCACGTTGTCCAAATGCCCAACCACAGTCTCTAAAAGCAGTTACTTTATTCTCAGCTCAAGAATGGGAAAATACAGTAAGTAAATAAATAATAAATAAACAGAAGGTCGGTAGACAGTAAAAGAGATTTAAAGATGGGCTAAAAGCTAACTGTGGCATAGACACCGAAAACTGGGAAGCCTGGTTCTTGAGCATTCTAGTTGGAGGTCAGCTGTTGCCAACAGTGCTAGAAATTTTCAAGAGGCACAAATAGGGGGCAAAAGAGAGAAACATGCCAAGAGGAAGATGTGCCAAGCAAACCCTTGTTGGGAGCACCTTCCATCTGGAAATTGATGTCCTCGTTGTGATGGATCATGCCAATCCAGAATAGGTCTCGACAGTCACTTATGGCCCCATCACCAAAGCCACTTCTACACTGTCATATGAAATCCAGATTATCTATAAACTGGATTTTATGGCCATGTAGACTCACATAATCCAGTTCAAAGCAAATAATGTAGATTTTCTCCTTTGATAATCTGTATTATATGATAGTGTAGAAGTGGCCCAAGACTCTACTTCTGGAAGATAATCATACTCAGCCATGAGGGATTGCCTAAAATGATGATGGTGACCCAATCTCTCCATCAGCCTTATCAAAATCCATAATTTTGATCCAAAACCTGTCCTCAACTAAGAACAAGAGTATACACAGTAGTTACTTGTTTGGGAGAATGGATATCTCCTGGGTCTAAAATGCCCGTAGTGTGGTTTAAAGCCATGGCAAAAAAAAATTGCATCCCATACCCACAGGATGGCATTGGGGACTATTTAGAGACAACAAATTAGTTCTTCTTGGGGCATGTGACCCTTCAATGCTTCCTTAGCAGGAGAATGTGATCCCTAGCCTCCCACAGTTGTACACATTTTAGCAGACCAACCAATGAACTCTGTTTGTTTCCCGGTTTCTCCTCTGAAAGACCTTATCCGTCCTTCACTCCATGGCTCATTCAGGCTCACACTGCTATCTTTGGCTGCTGCGTGATTCCCAACAGGGACCCTTAGTGCCCTTCCGCATTCCCATGAGCTGCAAATGCCATTTCTCCACTGCTGATCAGAAGTCTCGTTTCCGCCGTTAATTTAATTCATTTCCCAGAAGAATGAACACAGAAAAGGGAAATGCAGCTTCAATTAAACTCTATTTAATTTGTTGTAAATATGCAGGGGAAACAATAATAATAACCGAACTACGAAGCTTAGTACATCTTTAGTTTTGCTGACTCATGACTTCTGTGTGAAGGACTTTGCAAAAATGGAAAATTGGAGGTTGAGAGGAATTTGGGTGTGTTGCTGTATTAAGTACCGCCCTGCTGCCTGAATCTCAAAGAAAGATACATTACAGCAGCAAAGGATAAATCTACACTGTTGATTTCATGCAGTTTGACATCACTATAACTGACACAGCTCAATGCTATGTAATCCTGGGAGTTGTAGTTTGGTGACAAACTAAAGAGCTTGTAAAACTACAACTCCTATGAGTCATGCCAAAGTAGAGTCAAACTGCACTAATTCAACAGTGTAGATGCATCCCAGGTTACAAGGAGTGTCCCCAGGGGGTTTGAAAGAGGCAATGGTAAGACCGCTGTTGAAGAAGCCGACCCTTAGACCCCATTACCGACCTCCCTCAAGGTAATTGAGAGGGCAGCAGCGACCTGTTCCCTTCCAGTCCGGCTTCCATATTGGGCATGGGACAGAGACCGTGCTTGTCGCCATTACAGACCAACTTCGCCGACAGCTGGACCAGGGTGGATCAGCCCTGCTTGTTTTGTTAGATCTAACAGCAGCGTTTGATACCGTAGATCATGCATTGTTGGCCCACCGTTTAGCCATGACTGGGGTTAGGGGGATTGCCCTTAAGTGGGTAACCTCCTTCCTCCAGGATCGGGGACAACGTGTGGAGAGGGGAGAGGAGGTCTCCGGGAGGCTCCCATTAAGTTGTGGGGTCCCCCAGGGGGCCATCCTCTCACCCTTATTATTCAACATTCATATGCGCCCCCTGGCCCAGCTGGTTCACGACCTTGGTTTGGAGTGTTATCAGTACGCTGATGACACCCAGCTTCTGCTGAGAATGGACGGCAGGCCAGACACCGTACCCGATTGTTTCCATCTATGCCTTGAAGCCGTGACTGGATGGCTGCGTGCCAGCCGACTGAAGGTGAATCCGTCGAAGACGGAGATCTTGTGGCCTGGTCGCCCTGGGCTGGATGAGTGCCAGTTGCCTACCCTGGATGGTGAGCAACTTAGCCCGTCATCCCTTGTAAAGAGCTTGGGTGTCCAATTGGACCTTTTGCTATCCATGGAAACTCAGGTCTCCATGGTTAGCAAAACGTCGTTTTTCCATCTACGACAGGCTAGGCGACTGGCACCCTACCTGTCCAGGGATGACCTGGCCACGGTGATCCAAGCTACGGTCATCTCGAGGCTGGATTACTGTAACGCCCTCTACATTGGCCTTCCCTTGTCGACAATCCGGAAACTCAAGCTGGTGCAGAATGCCGCTGCTCGCTTGCTGGTGGGAGCACCAGTGAGGGAGCACATCACTCCCATCCTCCGGCAACTGCACTGGCTTCCTATTGAGTACCGAGTTGCCTTCAAGGTGTTGGTTTTAACCTTTAAGGCCTTACACGGTCTAGGGCCTGCATACCTGAGGGACCGCCTTACCCCGTTTGTTCCCCCAAGATCACTCCGTCCCGAGGAACAGAATCTGTTACTTGTGCCATCAATCCGCTCCTGCCATCTGTCCACAACCAGGCAGAGAGCTTTCTCTGTGGCGGCCCCAGTGTTATGGAACTCCCCTCCTGATGACACCCGAGCGATCCCAGAGCTTGCCCCCTTTCGAAGGGCTTGCAAAACTGCCCTCTTCAGACTGGCTTTCAATTAGTCTGGCCTGTTTGGCGTGTTTTTGTAACCCTTGAATTTTACCTCTGTAACTGCTTCGTGTTTTATGTTTTTATTGTATGGCTGCAAATTTTCATTACATGCAGCATGTTTTATTGTATGTTGTTATCCACCCCGAGCCTGCAGGGGGGAGCGGAATATAAGATTGAATAAATAAATAAATAAATAAATAAATATAATAATAATAAGAGGGAATGTTTATCTCTGCATGTCCCCAAATTAGCTCCAGCATCATGAAATCTACATATTTGAAAGCTGGTACAAATACTAAGGGGACTTAGGCATATTCAAATTCAAGTAACAGTCAGTCTTCCATATCCATGATTCCATCATCCATGGATTACACCATCCATAGCATGATCTTGTTTTTAAAGGCCAAAACAAATTTTGACTTTACCATTTTACATAAGAAACAATATTTTATTGTTCCATTATATATAATGGGAATTAGGCATCCATGGATTTTGGTATCCATGAAGCTGCCAAACTCCAGGAGACACCAACGGCCCACTGCATTTTGTTTTTTAAATGTATTCATTTAAGTTCATTTACGCCATCTGTAACATAACTCAACAGGGGACAGTCTTTTCCTAAGCAAATACAGTCATGAGAAACATTTTTTTCAGGACCTCCTGCAGACACTCCAAATGTCTCTGTTTTACCGACAAGTTAACTGCAGCTTGATTGAGTGGGGTGCAGTCAGGGCATGTTATAAACCGGACACGTCCAGATTCATATCAAATGAGGTCCCCATTTGCAAACAGTGGCACCAACTCTCTCTGTACCCTTGTCAAGTGGACCTTTCACTTTAAATATCGCATATTCATATTCCCGAGGCCACACAAAACACCTTTTTCCAGCTAACATGGAGCAAATTCCTCCTTCCCGGAGGCTCTTGCACTACTGCTTTGCCAGCATCATGGCACTTCAGTTTTTAGACTTAATGGGATTACTTTCCTGCAGGCATAGAATCAAATGCCTAATTGGCTGTGAATTCAGTTCAGCAATGAGCATTCACAGGCATTTGCTATCTGTTGAAAAGGCCATAGCTTTACCTTGAACTGGGGTAGTTTGTAACTGGGATAGCACTAGCTGGTGGCCTTCATGTTAATACCTAGGTACATTCCATATTTTGGACTGAACTTTAAAAGAATGGTCCAAAGGTAAACCCAAATTGTGCCAAAAGGAGACTTGAAATTTTGCAACCAAGGTGATGCTATTCACAAAAGAACACATGTATCTACAGAAGATTTATTTCCAGGCTTTGTGAAGATAAACAAAACCATGGATTTATTTATTTTATTTATTTATTTATTTAGAAATTTTATATCCCATTCTTCTCAACCTCTGTGGAGGGACTTTAACAGCAAGTGCAAGACAATAAATATCAGTTTAAAACAACATACAAATACAATAAGTTAATATATATATAAGTTTAAAAATACATATAAACCAATTTGCCAAGTTAAACATCATCCAATTCCGTCCGCACATTGTGGTCCTAATAGGTCTTAAACTTTACCGGTATCCACCATCACTGCGAATGCCTGATTCCAAAGCTAGGATTTCACCTGCTTTCTGAAAGACAGGAGGGAGGGGGCAGACCTAACCTCATTTGGGAGAGAGCTCCACAGCCAGGGAGCCACCACAGAGAAGGCCCTGTCTCTCATTCCCACCAGACGCGTCTGCGAAGGTGGCAGGACCAAGAGCAGGCCCTCTCCAGAAGATCTTAAAGGCTCTTGATGGTTTATAAGGGAGAATACATTCAGACAGGTAAACTGGGCCAAAACTGTAAAGGGTTTTGTAGGTTAAAACTAGCACTTTGAATTGTGCTTGGAAGCCAATTGGCAGCCAGTGGAGCTGGCATAACATGGAAGTTGTGCGCTTACTGTACCCTGCTCCTATGAGCAACTTGGCTGCCAAACGTTGGAGCTTCTGGGCAGTCTTCAGAGGCACCCCATGTAGAGCACATTGCAGTAGTCTATACGGGATGTAACCAGAGTTTGGACCTCCATGGCCAAGTCAGACTTCCCAAGGTATGGGTGCAGCTGGCGCACAAGCTTTAACTGTGCAAAAGCTCCCCTGGCCACAGCCGAAACCTGGGGTTCCAGGCTCAGCCATGAGTCCAGGAGAACTCCCAAGCTGAGAGCCTGCACCTTCAGGGGGAGTGTAACCCCATCAAGCACAGGCTGTAACCCTATGCCCTGTTCGGCCTTATGACTGACCAGGAGGACCTCTGTCTTGTCTGGATTAAGTTTCAATTTGTTCACTCTCATCCAGTCTGTTGCAGCAGCCAAGCACCGGTTCAGGACTTGTAGCACATGGGAAGGAGTGACAGAGTTGGGCATCTGCATACAAATGACACCACACCACACCCTGTAACTCTGGATGGTCTCCCCCAACAGCTTCATGTAGATGTTAAACAACATAGGAGAAAATACTGAGCACTGCGGGACCCCACAGTACAATGGCTGTGGGGACGAGCAGGAGTCCCCTAGCAACACCTTCTGGGAATGGCCCTCGAGGAAGGACTGGAGCCACTGCAAAGAAGTTCCTCCAAGGCCCATTCCTGCAAGGCGTCTGAGAAGGATACCATGTTTGACGGTATCCAAGGCCGCTGAGAGGTCCAGCAGAACTAACAGGGACACACTCCCCCTGTCTAGCTCCTGGCGAAGATCATCCACTAAGGCGACCAAGGCTGTCTCGGTACCATGTCCCGGCCTAAAGCCCGACTGCGGCGGATTTAGATAATCCATGTCTTCCAAGAATCCCTGGAGTTGCGACGCCACCACACGTTCCAGGACTTTGCCCAAATAGGGGAGAATGGAAACTGGCTGATAGTTGACAAATTAAGTGGGGTCCAGTGATGGTTTTTTCAACAGCGGTTTTATAAGAGCTTGTTTTAAACTGGCTGGAATGTTGCTTTCGCGAAGGGGGGCATTATCCACCACCTTCACCCACTCTGCCAAACACCCTCTGGCTTCCTTTACTAGCCAGGATCGGCAAGGTTCTAGGATGCATGTGGTTGCTCTCGCATCTCCAATAATCTTGTCCAGATCTTTGAGCTGCACCAATTGAAATGAATACACCAAAACTGGACAAGCAGGTGCTTGTGTTACTTCCTCAGAGACTGCCGTTAACATGGGGTCAAATCCAGAGCAGATCAAAGCAACTTTGTCCACAAAGAACTGAGCAAATGCTTCACAGTTCCTTGCGGATGCAATATTAACCGCATAGAAAGAATTCTTTGCAGCTTCTATTGCTGCAGCATATGCCCTTAGGTAAAGGCATAGCCATGCTCGGTTTGACTCACATGCTTTTTCCACCACACGCACTGTAGCCTCCTCTTTGTTTGCTTTATTGCTGCCAACTCCTCGTTGAACCAAGGAGATGGTTTAGCTTGGCTACTCAAGAGGGGATGCTCCGGAGCAATCATGTCTATTGCCCTAGTCAACTCATTATTCCAGAGAGAGACCAGGGCATCAACAGGGTCACCTACCGAGGTGGCAGAAAATTCCCCAAAAGCCATCAGGAGTCCATCTGGATCTATAAGTCTCCTGGGGTGGGCCATCTTAATGGGTCCTCCACCCTTTAGGGGGCACAGTAAGTCTAAACCTGATCAGGTGATGGTCGGTCCATTGCAACAGAGTGATGGACAGCTCCTCCACACTGCCACCTTCCTCCCATCCCTGACAGAAAACCAGATCTAATGTGTGTCCAGCACAGTGGGTAGGGCCCGATACTAGTTGGGACATCCCCATGGTTGATATGGTGGCCATGAAGTCCTGAGCCGCTCCTGAAAGGGTAGACTCTGCATGGACATTGAAGTCCCCCAGCACAATGAGCCGATGGGACTCCAATGCCAGGCCTGAGACCACCCCTGTTAGTTAAGGTAGGGGGAGTGTAGTGCAGTGGGGTGGATGGTACACTAACAGAATCAGTATTCTGTCCTGGTCTCCTATCCTCAGGTGGACACATTCGAATAAGGTTTACTGTGGGATGGGGCTGAACTTTATTTTCTAATGAGGTACCTAGAAGAAGAAGAATAAATGAAACCATGAATAACTGAAACCATGTGTATAGGTTCCAGAGACACGGGAATCATACTGGATATGACCTCATATTCTTCCACTTTAACCTAATTCTTCTGTATCCATCCCTATGTACATGTAGCCTAAATTTGGCATAGCTAAATCCTGAGTTTGAAAGTATTCTAATCTCATGTAACCCTTGGGTCTAATGTCAAAACAGTTCTGCAGGCAATCATTTCAGAGTTCTAGTGAGAGTAATCCTGGCAGTTGACTGGAAAAGAAAGAAAGAGCAAACAGCAAGGAGTCAGGAAAAGCAAGATGGACAAAAATGGAGAGAGAAGGGAGGGACAGTTTTGGTTCTGACCCTCATCTCTCTCACACACACACCCCATGAAATCCTAAGAATCCCATCATCTAGCCCTAACTCAACTTTCCATGCCCCTTTTAACATGGCATCATCATCATCCTAGCATTTCACTGGATTTACCCACTTCCCTCCAACCTAAAAGGTTGAGACACCTCTTTTAAGGCTTAGTTCCTGGGCAGAAGAGATTTCAGCAGAAATATGTTGGTATTTATGATTCCATTCCTTTCCCCTTTGGAACCAGACATCAGTGATACATTGCCTACGGGGAGTTCGCTAAAAGTAAACCTGGCCCATAAGAAAGTGTGAAACTCCAAACAATAAGATGTTCCCAACCCATACTCTGTAATCATGTTGTTTTGTCAATTACGCAAATAAATATTATGATTTTATTCCTCTCTGTTGGAAAATGAGTATAGAGTTGGGAATTGTAAGAGGTAAAGTCTGGAGGGTTGAAGTTTGCCCAAGCCTGGTATAGAGTCAACAATAATAAAAACAGAAGCATCACCACAAAAGGTTTAAACCAGCTTTCTTCAACCTGCATCCTTCCAGGTGTTTTGGATTTCAGCTATCAGAATTCCTGACCATTGAACAAGCTGGCTAAGGCTTCTGGGAGTTGGAAGCCCAAACAGCTGGAGGGCCACAGGTTGAAGAAACCTGGAAGACCATTCAAAGACTAGTTTGTGCATCCCTTTTTGAATAAAAAAAATGCGTCCTTTTCTCTCTGTTTGGAACTGAAAATATAATTTAATAAAAATGGCATGTTTATGCATATTTGACTAGCTGACACACTGCCAAAGTACTGGCTACAATGTGAGGTACACTTCAGAAATAAAGCAGAAGAGTACAAAACTGCTGAATTTAATTTGATATGAATTCTAAACAAAAACCTGAAAGTAGTACACACAAACACATGCAAATTTGCACAAAGAAGGGAAATCTGCTGTGCTGATATTTCCACTCACAACAGCAAATTAGAAGCTGGACTATCATACACCATCTCACTCAAAAATAAAGAGATATAATTGCTCTTTTAATTCCAAGAAGACAATGTTTCTTAAATGTAAAGGTTTCCCTCTGATATTAAGTCCAGTTGAGTCTGACTCTGGGGGTTGATACTCATCTCCATTTCTAAGCCAAAGAGCCAGTGTTGTCCTTAGATACCTCCAAGGTCATGTGGCCTGCATAACTGCAAGGAACGCTGTTACCTTCCCAATGGAGCGGTACCTATTGATCTACTCACATTTGCATGTTTTCAAACTGCTAGGTTGACAAAAGCTGGGGCTGACAGAGGAAGCGCACACCGCTCCTCGGATTTGAACTGCAACCTTTAGCAGCTCAGTGTTTTAACCCACCCAAGCAACAAGATTACCAGCTCAGTGGTTTAACTCACTGTGCCTCAGGGGGTTCCAATGTTTCATACTATTAAAAAAAATTAAAAATCACAACACAAGGAAAGAAACTCATAAACCTGGCCATGTGACAGGTACGCATTCAAGCGGATTCTAAGAGTGATAAGAAATCAAGCCATGGACACAGATAATGAAGACCAGCACTTTCTCCAACTTGCATCCAGCAAAAGTGTTTATTCACTGCCTGATTTACAAAAGTGTCACTGTACTGGAATAAATCTAAGACAATGTCATTAGTCACTTGAGTGTGCCTTGAAGTCAAGCTATTGTGATCTGCATGAAACTCATGGCATCAGGCCAAACATGGACTCCTTTTTTTCCTGTATAGGCTGCCTGCCTCCCGAGCTAGCAGCGGTTTCTACAAGCTACATTTTAATTCAGACCTGCATCTTCTAAACATAAAGCATGAAGACTATTATAAAAGCTCCATTACACTACTCCCATAGCAAGAAGCCCAGCTGGCACAAATGCCCCTGTAGAAATACTTTCGATGGGCTTAAAAGGACTTCCAGCTAGACCTGGCACGGGCAAACTTGGACCCTCCAAGTGTTTTGGACTTCAACTCCTACAATTTCTAACAGCTGTAGGCTGTCAGGAATTGTGGGAGTTGAAGTCCAAAAGACCTGAAGGCCCAAAATTTGCCATACCTGAGCTAGACAAAGAACAAGGAAGAAAAGAGAAGGTGGGGAGTGTAGAAAAATACTTGGTCAAAGTCAACAAATATGGAGTGCTGGCTCTATTTACTTTGCAGAATAATTGGTACCAGGGCAGGAATGGCATGAGAGAAAAAATAGAAAGATTTTCCTGCACCCCATATTATGTATGTCTTTCTAGATACTTTTACCTGTGTTTGTTTTCATTTTTGTAAGTTGTCCTGAATCCTTGCTTTGGAAGGAAGGTGGAATATTAATGACTGAATCTATTACAGTCATTGCTGCTGCAGCAATTATTTAAAAGGTCAATGCACTGCTTTTTTTTCAAGGCAAGTTTGTTTGCATTTTAAAGTACTTTTAATATTATTCCCAGCTGAATTATATTTAAACTTCCTTCTGTTTTAAAGATGTAGATCCTTATTAAATTTGCAAGTTGCCTTAAGTCCCTGGGCTGGGATAAGTATAATATAAATAACTAAAATGGCAATTTAAAGAACTGTCTGGGAATTATATGGAACTGAACAGAAGTCCACTTCAGGTTTTGAAAAACCGTATTTTTTCATATTGAACAATGCAGGTAAAACAGTGATTTGAAAAGAGGCAAATTTGCTCCGTTGAAAAACTAGAAAGGGATGGTCCAAGTAATCAGAAACAGCCGAGAGCCACAGAAATAGTCCTGAGGTTTGCACACCCTTGTCTTCAGTGCTGTTGATCTCATATGCCTTCAATTTGTTCACAAAAGTGAACCTATCATAGGTTCACAGGCAATATTTTCCTTCCTCCGAGGCTGAGAGAGTGTGATTTGACCAAGGTTACCTAGTGGGATTCCATGGCTGAGAAGATATTTGAACCCTAGTCTCCAGAATCATCGTCCAATGCTCAAGCCACTATACAGCATTGGCTCTTGGTCTTCCTATCTATTCAATAGATAACCCAGGTGTTCATGCAAGCATGTCAAGTTGCAAAATCATGATCTTGGGAGTTCCACACTCTCCCATTCAATTCTTCCAATGCACTGGCCAGGGATGTAACCATGATATGTCCACTCATCCTTTAATCTGGCTTCCTGTTGAAGGGGACTAGAATAATCTAGGACAGTTGTGTCAAACCCATCCACCTTATAGTTGCCTTCAAAGGGCCACTGAATCCATGGATATTTCCTTCACATAGTTATATTTGGGTTTTACTCAATTTGGGTCCCCAGATGTTACTGAATGACAACTCCCATAACTTTTGATTAAATGCCAGGTAGACTGGGGATAATGGGAACGGCGGTCCAGCAGTACTTGTGACTCTGGAGTTGACAAACTATTAAAATCAGACATCCTATCCACAAGCCTTGTCTCCAAATCGAAACCCCAGGATCCTAGCTAAACAGAGCAAACTGCAGCCTTCCAGATGTAACTCCCATCAGCTCTAGTCATTAATCCCACATCTAGAGAGCCACATAAAATGGGAACCAGCAATACATTGAGCACTCCAGAACAGGAAAATTTGGATAAGAAATCATAAAAATGTATCAATGCTATAAATCCCAAAAATAAATACACTGAAGGGCAAGTAGATGTGAGCCAGAAGAAGTCAACAGGTGTCTCTCAGATGTGCGCTTCGTGTCATTCTTAGAAGATGCACCGTTTGCATGTTTTTGGGGAAGGCAGCCATCACGGGAGAAGAAGGAAAGTCTAATAAGACATGGCATTTTGCTGAGAAGCACACACCTCAGAGCAAGGCAGGGCAATCTAACTCTGCTCAAAGTTTCTGGCCAAGTTTACTGAAGCACAGAATCAGCAGAACACCAGTGCAGACAACACCTCCAAGGAGACACATGGGGGAGAAAGACAGGCACCAAAATACAATTAGAATAGATTTCCCCACTAATGCATAATGGGCAAAATCTAAAAAACTATGCACTCTGCAAGAAAAACAGAGCAAGATGGATATACTTCTAAGGTAGTTGCGGCTGTTGGTTCCCGTGTCAGTAGGACAGCAAATACATGCCAAGTTTTGGCTACTTTTAAAGGAACTGGGCCTGTTAAGGAGGGATTCAGGACCACGGAGAGCTCATTTGAAGCTTAATCTAAAGTGCATTCAGTGCCTCAAAAATATTGGAATCACCTACCGCCACAGTGCCAAATGCCAAAATGCTAGTACGTTATAAGGTATGCGTTTCATAAGGAGAATTGTTTATTCCCTTCCTTATTTAGTAAAGCATTTTTATATTAGCTATATGAATCCTTCTTCCAAAGATTTCAAGGCAACCTACATGGTTCAACTTTCAGTTTATCCCACATTAATCTTGTAAAGCAGATTAGGCTGAGCGTAGGTGAAAGATGAAGGATTGCACAGGAAGCTTCCAAGGCTGTAGCTTGAAATGTGTTTCTGTAGTCTTAGCCACATCATCATGGTGGCTTTCCTGTGCTAAACAGCAAGGTCAAGTGGGGGGCGGGGGTGCATTGCGATTCCATTGCTAGAAGAAACAGATTACTCCCCCTTCCACGCTGCTCCAATTTCATGTTCCAATTCTGGTTGATGTCTGAGCAATTGTTGTTTACACGATCTACAAAAGGAATACATTTTACTTGGCTCTAAATTCAACATGATCAAAGAACCCAGGAACATTCATTATGCTGTGTGTAAATTATCTTTAGCCTCTTTCAAGCTGGCTTTCACAAAATCTTGACATGTACTCTTAAACATGCAAAAGGGGAGGAATTCTCACATTATCATCCACATGGTTCAATGCTATGGGATCTTGGGAGTAGTAGTTTTATAAGGTCTTTAAGGTAAAGGTTTCCCATGACATTGAGTCTAGTCATGTCTGACTCTGGGGTGTGGTACTCATCTCCATTTCTAAGCTGATGAGCCGGCATTGTCCGTAGATGCCGCCAAGATTATGTGACCAGCATACCTGCATGGAGTGCCATTTCCCTTTCCCCAGAAGCAATACCTATTTATCTACTCACAATTGAATGTTTTTGAACTGCTAAATTGGCAGAAGCTGGGGCTAACAGTGGGAGCTCACCTTATCATTTCACTTTATTTCTTGGTTAGTCGCTCTCCACCAGAGTGCTCCGAGCGACTTACAATTTAAAATAAACATTACACAATATAGAAACACAATTATAGCAGTGGCATTGGACAGTTAGATCTGATTACAACTTAAATGCACAGCCAAAAAGCCAGGTCTTGAGCGCCTGTGGCACCTTTCAGTCAGCAAGTTCAGCAGCTCAGTGGTTTAACCCACTGCGCCAATGGGGGCTCCTTAGCCTCTGCCAAATAGTGCTGGTACTTCATCAAACTACAATTCCCATGATCACATAGCATTGACTCAAGGCAGATAAAGTGGAGCAAAACTGCACTAATTCTACAGTGTAGAGATATACTTTTAGGCAAGGAATACTCAGAGGTGGTTTTGCCAGTTCCTTTCTCTTAAATATAAACTATGGCACATGGCAGTCATTGGTGGTGTCCCATCCAAGTACTAATTGGGGCTGATCTTGCCTAACTTTCAAGGTCAGACAGGACCTGTTACCATTAGGCCCTTAAATATCCTTGAAATAAACACATGCTGTATGCAGCTGCTGCAGCTTGAATATTTGTTTTGCGAACCTAGAGAAACACACATAATTAGGGGCCAGTTGTTAATATAATTGCCCGATTAGCAACCGCATCTGGTGGGTGCCTGTTTTGCAAATGAATACTTCTATCCTGCCTTTCCTGCAATGTGTTCGAGGCAGTTTTTCTCTTCTGGTTTTGTACTTTACACAACAACAAACCTACAAAGTAGGTCAGTGACTGAGAAAAAGACTAACCAAACATCCCAGATAAAATATCATTTCTCAGAAATGACTAAAAATCTAGATCACCCAAAACCACAATTTAACAGCGCTCACAACTATACCCTCAATGTAAGCTACATCTAAGAAAATGGTAAAGTTATCCCATTGACAGTAAGTTTAGTCATGTCCGACTCTGTGGGGTGGTGCTCATCTCCATTTCTAAGCCAAAGAGCTGGTGTTGTCTAAGGACACCTCCTAGGTCATATGGCCAGCATGACTGCATGGAGCACCATTACCTTCCTGCCAAAGCGGTAACTATTGATCTACTCACATTTGCATGTTTTTGTACTGCTAGTTTGGCAGAAGCTGAGGCTAACAGTGAGAACTCACCCTGCTCCCCGGATTCAAATCGCTGACCTTTCCATCAGCAAGTTCAGCAGCTCAGTGGTTTAACCTGCTGCGCCACTAGGGGGCCCGGGAGCACATCTACACTGCAGAATTAATGCACTTCAACCTGGCTTTAACTGTCTTGGCTCAATGTTATAGAATAATGGGAGTTTTACAAGATTTTTAACCAAAGAGTGCAGGTGCCTATGAAGCCATGGACTCAACCCGAGCAGGCATTTGCAGATGAATTATAATTATTTAACTGAGACATATGGAATTAATATAACGATGCAATGAAAATTGATTCTATTGATGAGATGCTGAGATTTGTATATTACAATTTTATAATTTTAAGTGCTAATTGTATTCTTTTAATATAGTTGTGTATTAATTGTTCATTGTGTTTTATATTGTGGCATTCGTTGCCGTGTGTACACCGCCTCGAGTCGCCTTCGGGATGAGAGGGGCAGTATAAAAATATAGTAAATAAATAAATAAACCTTCCATAATGTCAGGGCTGACTGGATTTTAATATTTTAAATGTATAATGTTCAAACATACAAATTACTTAATTGTTTTAAATGTAATGCTTTATTTAATTTGTGTCTTTGTAATTACTTTGTTCTGTTTTAAATATGTTGTTCACCGCCTTGAGTCCCATTATTGGGAGAAAGATGGGACACAAATAAATTAAAATATGATGATACAAATGCAAACAAAGAAATTCCAAGTGTACAAGTATGACACATTTTCCCCTAATAGAGACAAAAATTATTTGAGCAGGTTAGCAACGGAGAAAAAGAAATCATTTCCCTAATCCCTTCTCTGCTTTTCTATATTTTCCCCAGACTCAAAATGCAAAGCAAATGCAAAAAGGTATTCAGCAAGACATAAGTGAACCCTTTCATGCTGCTGGGCAGTTGTTAACATTTGCTGACGAAGGCTCTAAAGCAGAGGCCCACTTATCAGAAGCCCCCATATTTATGGGGGGGAAATGCTGCAAAGAAAGTAAAGAAAAAGGCTAAACTACAGATACTGACAGTTTTCAGCAGAATCTTCTGCCTGATCCCACTTCCCAGAGCCATTATTTATTGCCGTTGCGGTATAAAACATTAAACAGAGCTAGCTCAGCTTTTTTGTTACTATTTTGTCACTTCTATTATGGGTAAAGGCATAATGCCACAAGACAAGGCATAGAGAAAATGCCAAGAACAAGTACAAGTAGTAAGAAAGCGGGAAAGGCAACGGATTCTACCTCCTGAAACTGTGGGCAATTCACATCATCATTTCCTATAAGGGATCTTGGGAATCATAGTGGGGTAACTATTTCTAAATAGGTACTCCTGGTAGCAGCTGGGATTTGATTCCAGAACCTAAATCCCATTATATGGCGTAGTAAAACAGTGCCTTGATGGCAAAACCAAGCTTTGCTTTCCAGACATTGTTCTGAATATTTTCAAGTTTAGGATGATTAAATCTATGGGCACAGAATCCATGGATATGAAGTGCTGATTTTATTTTATGTTATAGTTCAGCATAGATCTCTATGACAGAATTGGAACTGCTTGATCAAATTACACGGATATTGTGAGCTGGGCTTTAGCACGGCAGGTTAACCACCAACTGCAGTAAATTTTTACCAACCGTGCTTGTTTACATAACCTCCTAGAGACCATTGTTTCTTTTTGTTTGACAATGACAACACATCTATATACTGCACTCATGCCTATTTGCCCAGTTAATCCATTTATCACATAACTAGAATTCTGATCTGTTGAATATAGCAAGCAATCTAGTAAGCACAGCAGGTTAACCACCAGCAACAATAAATCGTGCCAATAGGAAGGTTGGCTGTTCAAAGCCTGGGTTGGGGATGAGCACCCAACCTTCAACCCAGCTCACTGCCTACCTAGCAGATCGAAAACAGCAATGTGTAGATAAACAGGTACCGCTTAAAGCGAGGAGGTATTTAAGTCACCCAAAAGGAAATGCCAGAAAAAAATGCCAGTGATTCGATCAAGGAAGAAGTTTACGAACAAAGCTCTTCAGCAGGGAAAAGTGGAGCGACAGCACCCCTAGTGGCCAGAACCGAGCACAGCTTGTCATATATGATCCTCTCTGAGTCCCCTTTGGGGTGAGAAGGACGGAATATAAATACTGTAAACAAATAATAAATAAATTACCATGTGAGAAATGGAACCGCGACTCTGGAAAACAGGGTTCGGATCAAGGACTGGCTGTTGCTACATCCACAATTGGCAATTTCTCCACCACTAATATGTTCATCTTTTCCAATCTGAGCACCATTTTTCTGCCATATAATTCATATTATCAAAGGAGATAGTCCATTTTGAACTGGATTATATGAGTCTACACTGCCAGATAATCAGTTCAAAGCAGATAACCTGGATTTTATATGGCAGTGTAGAAGCACCCTTAGTTCATCTGTTGATATTTGCTTCTACAAACTCTCAACGATGCACCAAGAATTTCCTTGCCAAGAAAAAGTTTCCTGAAAGGTTTCCTGATGCGGTACAAATACCAAGAGCCTTCTCTTCCAAAAGCAATGCACCCTTGAACTCATGACTCTTTCCCTTCAGAAACACCAGTGCTGACATACAAGCTTTTTGTAAAAATAGCTGCATCAGGACTAGTGATTACTTCCTGGCATCTCCTCCAGCTGTGTAATTCTGCTAAAACCCATTGTGGCTCCAAGTCAACAACTGGCCCTATTTCCAGTTATTCAATAATAATAATAATAATAATAATAATAATAACAATAACAACAACACTTTATTTATATTCTGCCTTTCTCACCTGGAAAGGGACTCAGGGCAGATCACAGTACACATACACGGCAAATATTCACTGCTGCTTTGTATAGACAATACACAGTCAGACTGAACAGTAGGAGGTGCCATGGAAGGTTGGGCTTGAGTCCAGGGCAGGCATGTAGCCAGGGGGGGCTAAGGGGGCTTCACCCCCCCCCCCCAAAATTCTCAGGGTGGTCCAGGAAAAGGCCTGACTGGTACATTATTTAAACTGTTATGTTTATTCACATCATGATTTGATCAACATGCCCATTATATCCCACAGTAATGAGGTTATTGGGATAACAATACAAAAGGTTTGCTAGG
The DNA here is from genome assembly GCA_030556195.1 of Anolis apletophallus. Lineage (NCBI taxonomy): Eukaryota > Metazoa > Chordata > Lepidosauria > Squamata > Anolidae > Anolis > Anolis apletophallus. Next base: position 14,344,459 of record JARBWK010000005.1, on the reverse strand, counting down.
GTAGACCCTCTTCCACCCAGTCTCAGCCCCCCGAACCAAACTCAGCCCCGAATCAAAATCCTGGCTATGGCCCTGGTCCAGGGGATGCTGTTGCTCTATCCTCTATGACGAAGAGCCATCAGGACTTCCTCCTTCCTTTTGGTCACCCAGCATTTTCTGATCTTCTTTATGGCGTCGTAAAACACCTCCCCCACTTTGAGCGGTACCTAATTTCTCTAATCACAGCTAAAGCTGTTTTCGAATTGCTGGTAAACAATGAGCTAGGCTGACAGTTGGCAGCTCACACCAACCCGAGGCTTCGAACTTGCAACCTTTTGGTCGATAGATCTTATAATTGCTGATGATTTACCAGCTGTGCTAAACCTCCAGCCCTAACATGATAAAAATAACATGATAAAATTGCAATTTTAAAAGCATTTAAACTAGCACAGTATTTGCTTGTCTACTGTGATCTAACAGTGCTAAAACACTTTTGCAAAGATTATGGGTCACACTTTTTGGCATGATGAGCCAAGAATAGTCAGTGCATATAATGACCATATTGAAACACACAGTATACCCTCCAACTGCCCCAATTTGTAAAGAGAGTCTCAAATTAATCCTCTGCTATCCCACTTTTCCATGTGCTTTTTAAAATGTCCCACTTATCTCGTTAACTCCCACTTTCCTCCTGTTTTTTTGGCTTATTCAGTTGCTACAAATTGAAGGTGAAGTGCAAAAACTGTGCAACAAACTAAGACATTTTAAAAGCAGCTGCAGAAAGGGAAAGGCAGATGAATCCTTGACACTGACTCTGCCAACTCAAAAGATATGCTGCAAGGAGCAATGGGAGGGAAGGTGGGAGCTGCAGAAAAGCCTAGCAAAACCTTGCACTTAGGACCTAATGGCTCAAGTGTATGTCTAATCTCCATAAGACACACTTGCCAAGAGCTGAGGAAAAAAGAATTGCAGGTATTGATTCAAAATTCCTGGCCAAAGCTTTGACTGCAGGCCTCTGCATTTACATAATATGACAATATTTCAAATGGAAGTGATCTGTATCAGTAGGCAATGCTACAATTACACTGCATTCCTACACACCTTACCTGGGCTTAGGTCCTACTGAATCCAACATTTTTGAAATGGCATGTCCTGGATAACACTCTTGAGGGTCTATAGTCTGAAATATGACTTTTCTGAGCATCATCAACTTAAACCAATTTAACAATATTTTTTTCTCCTGCCCAAAACATATTGGAAACTATTGTTCATAAGGGAGACTGGGGCTTTGCAAACAAACAAAAATATCCAGGGTGGGGAAAATAACTCTTGTCTGTTTGAGGCAAGTGTGAATGTTGCAATTGGTCAGCTTGATTAGCATTGAATGGCATCACAGCTTCAAAACCACCATGTCAGAATACACAGAGAAGCAACTGAAATCTACAAGCATGTGGACAATTTCGACAGAAAGGAGGAAATCATAAAAATGAACAAAATCTGGCTACCAGTATTTAAAAAACCTCTAAAATCAGGACAGTAAATAAAATACAACACTCAAAAAACAAGGGATTTCCAGACAGGAAACAATCAGATTCCCCCAGGCAGGAAGCAGCCAGGCTTTGAAGCTGCAAGGCCATTCAATGATTGCAACGTTCACACTTGCATCCAGCAGAAAAGTGTCCTTTCTCCCACTCAGGACATTCCACAGATATATAAACCCCACTTGCCTAGTTTCCTACAGACAACCTCTGAGGATGCCTGCCATAGAGGTGGGCCAAACCTCAGGAGAGAATGCTTCTGGGACATGGTCAGACAGCTCAGAAAACTCACAGCAAGCCAGTGATTCTGGCCATGAAAGCCTTCAACAACACATTAAACAAAAATTGTTGTATTCTCCCTAAGCCAAAGTGGTTATAGTAATATTTCAATATGCATGTTTTCCAGAAATCATAAAAGTTAGAAGGGACCACAAGGACCGTTTTCTTCAACCCTCCACAATACATGAGTGCACCACGAAAGAAATTCTAAGAGATTGCCTTCCCACCCTTGTTGGAAGTCTTTCAAAGAAGGCAGTCCACTACTCTCCAGGGCAATCTATTCCATGTCAAACAATTCTTATCCTCAAGTACATCTTTCTAATATTCCTTGGAATGTGAACCAATTTGTGTATGTCGTAGTCTTGGGGAAGCATAAAAAAATCCATCTCCCATATGACATCTTCAGATGTTTAAAGGAGGCTATCATGTTACTTCTCAAATTCTCTCCTTTTCAAGTAAAACCTTCTCAGATTCCTGAATTCTTCCTCAAAACATCTGGTTTCCACATCTTTTAATATCTTGGGGCCATTCCACACAGCTCTATATCCCAGAATATCAAGGCAGGAAATCCCACATTATCTGAGTGGGGACTCAGATAACTCAGTTCAAAGCAGATATTGTGGGATTTTCTGCCTTGATATTCTGGGATATAGGGCTGTGTGGAAGGACTCTTGGACACCTTTTCTTTCTTGCTGCTTTTTTACATGGAAAAAAAGATTTAGGTGATCTTACTGCCTATTACAGTGAAAACCATCTGATTCCTAATCTATCTAAAGCACAGACTGTGTGCTTTTCACCTTAAGTACAGACAAGCATCCCAAGCTCTGAGGATTACCTGGGAAGGAATCCCACTGGAGCATTCCAGCACACCCAAATATCTGGGAGTTACCCTAGACTGTGCTCTAATTTATAACAAGCACTGCTTGACTATCAAGCAAAAAGTGGATGCTAGAAATTACTGTATATCATACAAAAGCTGTCTGGAACAACCTGGGGATCACAACCAGACACAGTGAAGACACCTGCCCTTGTGCTTTGCTACTCTGCTGCTGAATATGCATGCCTAGTTTGGAATTCATCTCACCACGTTAAAACAATGGATGTGGCTCTTAATGAGGCATGCCGCATTATCACAGGATGTCTCTGTCCTATGCCGCTAGAAAAATTACAGTGTTTTTAGCAGGTATCACATCACCTGACATCTGTTGGGAAGTAGTCTTAACATTTTGAAAGAAAGTTAAGACCTGGCTGTTTGAGCAAGCATTTGCAGATGCAGTATAACTGTTTAATCAAGATTTATAGAATGATATGACCATGTGGCAAAAATGATTTTAATGATGAGATGCTGAGAATTGTATTTTATGGTTTTAATTGCTAATTGATTACTGTTTTTATATGGATATTGTATTAATTGTTTTGATTGTATTTTATCTTGGCCATTGATTGCCATATGTAAACCGCCTTAAGTCACCTTCGGGCTGAGAGGGGAGGTATAGAAATATACGAAATAAATAAATAATAGCAGCCAATAATGAAAGGACCAAGACATTGGCATCTCTGGCCCATCCTCTGTTCGGATATCAGCCAGCATGACAATGTCTTAAATCAAGAAACAGCTTCCTAATATTTACACAGATACTTGCAAGAACACCTCAGCAAGCGAGACCCCAAAAGTGGCAGGCTAAAACACAGAACCTCAATCAGTGTCTGATACCAGGTGAGAAATTCCCTCCTGGGCACACAAAACAGTGGGTGACTTGAAAGGCACTGAACAGACTGCGCTCTTGAAACCACGAGATGCAGAGCCCATCTTAAGAAATAGGGCTACAAAGTTGAGTCCACTACATGCAAGTGCGGAGAAGAGCAAACCACAGACCACCTATTACAATGTAGTCTGAGCCCCGCCACATGCACAATGGAGGACCTCTCACAGCGACACCAGAGGCACTCAAAGTGCTCTGGAAATGCAGGGAGTCCACAAGGATTTAATTGGGGTGGTTCCTGCAGTTTCCCTGAGTTTTGCTCTTCCTCCAGTTGAAATCCTCCTCCATTTAATCCTCCGTTCATATTGCCACTCCTTAAAACTCAGATTCAGTAGTTTTTCTCTCAGGCTGCACCAACTGCCCATCTGTTATGATCCTGGAGTGAACAGCAGGGCCTTGAAAATATTACCCTGTATGAAGTATGTTCACTTTTTCACATCGCTGAACTGTCATTTCCCTTGAATATGAGCTCCACTTTCCCACTATTACTTTCTTTAGGAGGCAGAAAATGATTCTAACCAAGCAGGAACCAGTGATACCAAACTATATGCGGCCAATCAGATTTCATCAGTGTGGTGACATCATCAAGGGCAACGCAAGCTGATTTAGAATGAGGGCAAAACTTTCTGAATTAACCACATACCAGGCAAATGTGAACATTTTTCTACCCTTGATTTCTTTTACAGATTGAGTATCTTTGATCCAAAATGCTTGGAACCAGAAATACGTTGGGAATTTGGAATGCTTTCATTCTACATATATTACATAATGGGATATGCTGGAGTTGGGACTCACGCAATGACCACATAAAAATCACAGAATTGTAAGAGTTGGAAAAGGCCTAAAGGGTCATCCAGGCCAACCCCATTCTGATCTGTGGGAATAACCAATCAAAGGCCTTCCGACAAATGGTCACCCTGCCTCTATTTGAAAACCTCCAGAAAAGGAAATTCCACCAGACTCCAACACTGCCAAATAGTTTTTATCAGATCTGTTTAGATGGAATCACTTTTCCTTCAAATATTTAAACACGGATTCTTCTGAGCATGGTGAAGTCTCCTTCTCTGGAAGTTTTTAAGCACAGGCTTGATGGCCATCTATCAAGGGTGCTTTGGTTCGGTCTTCCTGCATGGCAGGGGTTGAACGGGATGACTGGATCTCTCCCAACTCTTGGAGTCTATTCTTTTCTCCCAGTTAAACCCTTGTGCCAGCAGAACTGAAGATTGACAGGTCGAAAGTTCAAAGTGGGAAAGCATGGATGAGCTCCCTCTGCCAGCTCCAGCTCCCCATGCAGGTACATGAGAGAAGCCTCCCACAAGGATGGTAAAACATTTTAAAAAACATCCAGGTGTCCCTTTTGATCTTTTGAACTTTTGATCATTTCCATTGCCCTTCTCTGGATATGGTCTAGCTTGTCAATACCCTTCTTGAATTATGATGCCCAGAACTGGACACAATATTTATTTTTACACAATATTCAATGAGTAGGTAAGATCTGACCAAAGCAGAATAGAGTGGGACTATTGCTTCCCCCAATTTAACTATCCTCCCAATTTTGTGTCATCTACAAATGTGATAAGTATGTTTTCTATTCCATTGTCCAAGTCATTGATAAGTATGTTGAACAGCAGTGGGTTGAGGACAGAACCCTGTGGCACCACACTGGTCATTTCTCTCCAGCATGAAGAGGAGACATGGTTAAGCACAGGATCGTACTCTATCCATAGTAATTAGAGCCCAGTTTCCTTTTTATCGCTGCTATTATGGATGAGTGATCCAAGTTACTGCCTCTTATCACATCCAGTCATGACACCAAAACTGAGAAGGCAATCCAATGGCTGCAGGTTGGCTGACTAACTCCAAACATTGCCGAATGCTTCCGCAAAATGCTTCTTTCTTGACTTAAACATTGTGTCACCAAGCATCAAACCTTTGCCCTCATCTTTGCTGGAACTGGCATTTATCATCTCCTTTTCACTTATGACACCCATTAATCATTTCATGCTTTCAAAGTTAAAGTCAGGTCCACAATTATAGCACTGTGTCGTTGGGAGTCAAAAGATTTGCTGTCTGGCAAATCCAGGAGCTCCATTCAGAACAAGAGTAATCTGCAAAACTGAAATCCAGGGATTAGAAGAGTTATCCTGATATATGCACATGATTTCAGATGGGTTTACTCCAGTTCAGAATATATCACCTTGAGCAAATCAGCAACATTTCTGAATCCAATAGAGAACTACTACTTTATGGTGCAATGTGTAATTGCTTCCCCCAATCTGGAAAGATTAGTAAACCATGAACTAAGTAAGTATCCTACTTCATTGAGTGAAAAAAGTGCAATTCTGACACCAATCCTGATAAACAAGGATCTGAACCAAATGGGAGCTCTGCGCAAGAAGCTTATATGAGCAAGTGCCCTCTAATATACCTTGTCAAGGTTGTCAATGAATGAAAAGTAATGCCTCCGCCCTTGTTACTTGGGTTTGGATGGGAATATTTTAATAACTCAAACGCAGAAATAATCCTTAGGATGTGCTCTTTAACTACCAGTATTCACTTTCCCACATAATCACCAGACAATTGGATACATTTCTGCCAACAATGAACAAGTTTTCTGAAGCCATCTCGGAAGAAGTTGACACTCTGTTTTGGGTACCCATCGTGGACATATCTTCCGATAGCCAAGCAAAACAATAATGTGACCCACATGTTCTTGTGAAATGCTGATTATGCTTGAAATTTCTCTCTGAGTGATACAATGATTGTCCTGAATCAATCTGTCAACCTTTTGCTTGTGAAACTCAGCGGTTGCTGTCACAGGACGTCCAACTCTTTGTCATGCAAGTCAGATGTTCCCACCTCAACATCTTTAAATTTACTCGCCCAATGACACACAGTACTCACATCAACACAATCACCATAAACAGCTTGTATTCTCTGATGAATCTCCTTTGGGGTGACACCTTCTGCTGTCAAGAATTCAATGACTGCATGTTGCTTAAGTTGCATTGACTGACCATTTGCGCATTTCCATACTTCGCACTTTAACAACACAACTGTTCAATGCTAAGGTTTCCCATCAAATTGGAACTGAAGAGGAGAATCTACTGAACAAGCCAGTACCTACCACATACCAGTACTGCCATCTCTTGAAGAGTTACGAAGGTGGAAGTATTACTTTTTATTCAACCCTCGAAATATGGGAAATACACATGGGGGGAAATCCCATCAAAACACATTTGATAGACATTTTGACTATAGGTTAGGTGTCACTTTATCATGTATAGCCGACTTTAATATAGATGATGATGGGGAATATTATTATTATTATTACCCTGCTTTATCTCCACAAGGAGACTCAAAGCTGCTACCATAGTGTCACCCTGGAGGACATATTCTTTTCTTTTCTCTCCAGGAATTTCTAGGTAGGTACTCCAGGCAATTCGGTGATATGTATGCTGGAACCAGACATCAGGTTCAGTTGTATTCATGGTTTCAGGTAACTGCAATCCAGCAGGGAACATATTCCCATGTATGCAAGGGTCTTAATGTACAGGTGCAGTTAGTTCTTTGAGAATACATTTCCTGAAACCAAGAAATACAATTCAAAAGGGATACAAGCATTTTTTCTGTTGTTTTTTTCTGTGCAAAGCCATGTTAAGTTTCCTCTTCATGTGCTGCAAGTCTGTTATCCCCAGCTTCTGCCGACCTAGCAGTTCAAAAACATGCAAATGTGAGTAGATCAAAAGATTCCGCTTCTGCGGGAAGGTAACGGCGCTCCATGCAGTCATGCCGGCCACATGACCTTGAATCCTGCAGGGCACGGATTTCCACTAGCAAGGAGTTCCAACTAGTCGGAGCCGCCATAGAAAAGGCCCTACGTCAGGTCGATGCCAGATGGATGGTTTTGAAGCTGGGCACTTCGAGAATATTCAGATCTTCAGAGCGGAGTGATCTCTGGGGTTGGTAGGGGGCAGGCATGTAGACGGGGGGGGCTTAAGGGGCTTCAGCACACCACCACCCCGAAATTCTCAGGGTGGTCCACGAGAAGGCCTTACTGGTACATTATTTAAACTGTTATGTTTATTCATATCATGATCTGATCACCATGCTCATTATATCCCACATTCATGGGGTTATTGAGATAACAATTCAAAAGGTTTGGTAGGGTAGTCCCTCTCTTACTCAGACTCAGCCCCTCCCGAATCAAACTCAGCCCTTCCCGAATCAAAATCCTGGCTACGGCCCTAGTAGGGGGTGAGACAGTCACTCAGATACATCGGCCCCAGACCATGTAAGGCCTTGAAGGTTAACACCATCACCTTCTAGGTGATCCGGTGCTTGACTGGAAGCCAGTGAAGCTGCCGAAGGATGGGAGTAATGTGGCTTCTCGCCAGCACTCCAGCAAGGAGTCGTGCAGTGGCATTCTGGATGAGCTTAAGTTTCCGGATCACTGACAAGAGCCAGAACTTTGAAGGAAAATTGTAGGCCTAGATAGGTCCAGCACCTTGTATAGCTCTTTTGAAGTTAGGATTTCCTAGCATGAAATGGGAGTAGACCATTGCTGTTTAGAGGAGGGAGTCAGATCAGAAGCTGATGATTCTCACATAAGCAGAGTTGTGGATTTGCTGTAGGTTTTAGTCTTAACTTTAAAGGAATTATCCAAGGCAGATTGGATTCAGCTTTTTCGGAAAGTTCTATTAGAACCTGGACTCAGATCCAGAATACGTGTGCATCTACAGTGTAGAATTAATGCAGTTTGATGCCACTTTAACTACCATGGCTCAATGCTATGGGATCATGGGAGTTGCAAGGTCTCTGTCCTTCTCTGCCAAAGAGTGTTGGTGCCTTGCCAAACTAGAACTGCCATTCCCGATGGGGATTCTGGGAGCTGCATTCCACAAAAAAGAGCTTCTCCACATTCTGTGCCACATTTTCATTTCCAATCATACACATGTTTTCCAAAAACACATTGCTTGCTAGAGAAGTATAAACCATAAGTAATGCTGTTACAATATGCTTCATTTTGTTTTTATTCCTCCCCTTTAAAAAGTGTGTGTGTGTGTGTGTGTATAAAGCAAGTTTTGACTTTTTGTCACTTCTCACCTTTTCCCCTTCTCACTATTAAAAGGTGAGTTTCACCCCCCTCAAAAGCATTCTAAAGGTCAGGCAAACATCTAGAGTTCTGCTCCAAATCAAGACAAATTTAATGGAGAAATGTTCAAAAGCCTTCATGAGCAATTCAGTCTGCTTTGCTAGAAACAGAATCATCAGATTTCCCAGTTTTCTTTTGGAATAACAACCTCTCTGGAGTTAGTTAATACACTATCTCTCTGGAACAACACCAGTTTACAAAATGGCAAGGCTCCAAAATGCAGTGCCCCCAGATGCTTTTCGATGCCGTTGCAAACGCAAAACCACAAACCTCTGGGTGGAAATGCAGGAGACACAAGTCAGCACATTACAGATGCCGTCTTGAAAACCAAAGAGAGAAATGGAGAAAGGCATAGCGCACCAACTAAAAACAAATCTCCAGGTTTTGATATCCATCTAGGGGGGGGGGGACATTTTAATGAGGCCACAACAAAGTCAAAACAGCTGTGTCCGAAACTCAGATTTTTCCTGGTAAGCACCCAAATGGCTATTGTATCTTTGCTTATGTTGGAATAAACCCATTGAAGACAGCAGAGCTTCCTTCTGCATAAACCTGTCTAAGCTTGGCCTGGTTCGTTGTTTTTACACTTCAGTGTAGACTGTTTTCTCACATGCACCCAAACACATGCATAAACATTCACATCTAACGATATGCATTGTTTATGCATAAATATGGTTACGATGAAATGACTCTTAAATCCATGTGATACACCAATAACTTACATAACCAATGAGTGATTGATTAATATCGTATTATTGTGTTCAGTTATTACATCTTTATTTTTATATAATCTCTTTTTTTCCTTAAGATTTAATTTTTTAATAAAAAAACCACAGGAATATGCACACTCATTTCTACCAAGGAAACAAGATGCAGCCAAAAACACCAGAATGTCAGCCTCTTGCCTTTTGCTGCTTGTATTACGCACACATACACACATATAGATCCCCCCCCCCCCCCCATTTCTTTCTAGAGTCATCTCTCCAGCATCTGCAGTGTAAATCAGGGAAAGATGGCAAGTGACAAAGATGCCTTGCATCTTCTTTCCAACCCTGGTGAAAAGCTAATGAAAACAGAGGGGATGGATGCATGTGATCTAAAATTTAGGAAGGGAGGAGGAGGATGTGTGGAGGAAACCATCAACCGTGAACCAGAAGGGTTTCTGTGCCATTCAAGCTTTGCAGCATCACTATGGTGATATCTAGCAAAGCAACTAGGTAGCAATGCTGCTCCACTTTTTCAATCTGGACTAATCCAAAACAATAACCATAAAAGTAGTTGTCCTTTTAGACCCAGACTTTCCGGTACACACTTCAAAAAATAAAGAATATGGAAATAATAATGGAGGGGAAATTGGGGTTCAGTTCCCTGCAGGAATCTGAATTCAATGGGTTGCGACTTAGGTTCTCCGTTTTCCCCATCTGTATATTTGATCGAATGGTGACCAGCCATGAGGATGAATACAGGGAAGATTGGAAAACATCACGAACACGAGAAGTGCTGAATCAATGATAAATTTAGAACTGCAAGAAGCAGTCAAGCTGGGAACACAACATGCCAAGTTATTCTTGCATCTTATTCCTCCAACTGATTGCAAAGGAAGCTACTGACGTGGGAAAAGCTTAAGCACCAATACCTGTCTTTTTACTAGAAGACAGATGAAGACACAAGTGTAGCAAACACGAATGCCCTGAAAATGTCTTCATTAGATCACACCACCTAGCTGTTTTCTGTCTGCCACCAGCATGTTTCCTTTTCTCAAAACAGGGCAGGCTAGTATGGAAAAAAAAATACTGGATATACATAATAGTCTCAAAAAACTTGCATTCACATCACATTGAGGAAGAGTGCCCACTTAGAACTGTGAAGGATAGATGAAACAGCATTGAAACAGTCAGTTTGCATTCCTTCAGCTGAGATTTAAGCACCCTCACCAAATCTCTATTTTTGTAGTTTGTCACCATCCCATACTGAGGCATGCAGTTCCACAGGTGAATTGTGTGTTGGTCAAAACAAGATATCCCTTGGCTGCCTTTACTTTTGTCTGTAGTGTGTGTGTGTGTGTGTGTGTGTGTGTGAAAGGTAAAGGTTTTCCCCTGACATTAAGTCCATTCGTGTCCGAATCTGGGGTGTGGTGCTCATCTCCATTTCTAAGTTGAAGAGCTGGCATTGTCCGTAGACACCTCCAAGGTCATGTGGCCAGCATGACTACATGGAATGTCATTACCTTCCCTCCAGAGCAGTTCCTATTGATCTACTCACATTTGCATCTTTTTGAACTGCTAGGTTGGCAGAAGCTGGGGCTGACAGTGGAAGCTCATGCCGCTCCCGGGATTTGAACTTGCGACTTTTCAGTCAACAAGCACAGCAGCTCAGCAGTTTAACCCACTGCACCACCAGTACCTGTCTGTGTTGTATGTTGTTGTTCACTGTGTGTAAAACACACTGAATGTTTGCCTCACATTGTATACTATAATCCGCTCCGCGTCCCAATGGGGAGATAAAGCAGAATATAAATAAAGTAATTATTATTGCTCATAATTATTGCTTTGACCATGACATTGGTCATGCTCAATGGATGGCACTCAGGTGCATTTTTTAATTAAATGTAAGGGAAAGAATGAGTCATTTTTATGATGTGTAAAGGAAAGAATGAGTCTCTCACACCCATTTTTTGCACATCCACTCTCAACATCTGTTTTTCAGCAAGCTCAATGTGCACATGTCCCTTTCATGCAAGCAAGGCACACCGACTGGCCTAAATGACCAGTCATGTTTTGCAGAGAAAATGCTGACCTACAAGTCAACATAGAGGCAGAAAAAGGGGGGTTACATGGGAGGAATGGCAAAATAACACGGGACATTACTCAATTATTTTGCAACTGAGGGATAGGACATCTCCCAAGGCTGCTCTGCTTGAGACAGATTAGAGCAGGTTGAATATTATAGACAAATATGGTGAAGGCAGAGAGAAAGATGCAGGGAAGGGGTTAAAATAGGTGACTGGCAAGCTGGAGCCGGAAGGATGCAAAGGAGAAAGGGATGCTGGTGACGAAAGAGAGCTCTCCTGAGCATCACCAGGCACAGATGGCATGAATGTACAAAGGCAATAAGAGGGAAGGAAGGAGGCGGAGAGACCAGGAAAGGGCCCTTTGGTTCCCCAGAGAAGGAAGAGAAGGCAGAGAGAGAGAGAGAGAAAAGGAGAAAGGGCAGAGTTATGGGGAAGGAAGACAGGAATGGAAAGACAGAGAAGGGAATGAATGAATAGAAGGGCAGAAGAACAGAGAGAAAGAAGAAAATAGGGGTGGAGAGAAAGAAAGAAAGAAAGAAAGACAGAAAGAAAGAAAGACAGAAAGAAAGGTGATGTGGAGAAGGATAGGGAGAAGGCGGGGGAAAGGAATGGAGGGGAAGAGGAATAGAAAGAAAGAGAGGAGGAAGGTAGGGAGAAAGGAAGAAAGAGGGGTGGAGGGGTAGAGGAAGAGGGATAGAAGAATGGAGGGACAGGGAAAGTGGGATGGAAGGGCAGAGGGATAGAAAGGAAAGAAGTGTAGAGGGACAGTGAGTCACCTTCCACACAGCTGAATAAAATCCCACATGATCTGCTTTGAACTGGATTATATGGTTGTGTGAACTCAGAGCCCTTCTAGACAGGCCCAATATCTCAGGATCTGATCCCAGGTTTTCTGGTTATCCCAGATTATCTGGTAGTGCAGACTTATATCATCCAGTTTAAAGCAGGAAATCTTGGATTGGATCCTGGGATATGGGGCTACTTTGGCAGGGCCCTCAGACAACCCAGTTCAAAGCAGATATTGTGAATTATCTGTCTTGATATTCAGAGTGATATGGCTTTGTAGAAGGGCCCTGAGAAAGAAGAGGGATGGTGGATATAGAAGGAAAGAAAGAGAAAGGAAGAGGATAGAGAGATAGAGGAAAAGGGATGGAGGGATAAGAAAACAAGAATGGAAGAGGAATGGAGGCATAGAAAGAGAAGAAGATGGATGAAGGAACAGCCCTTGATTGTGCCTGTATCTAATGTCACTAAAGATCGTGGGATTTCTGGGCCTGTAAGCCAGCAAGAGATTTTAAGTCCTGAAACTGAACCATCTCCGTCTCCAGTAGCTGGTGAAGGCCACATTCCAGAAAGGGGCCCAGCCTTTCACTAGGGAAACAAGGTCGGAGGCTGAGATAAGCTCAGAGGATCAAAGTCCAGGTGGAGAGCCTAATGAAATGATAGATAGGAGACTTAGGTTTTGTGAATGCAGAGCCACCCAGCAGAATTTGCAAAGGTCACAGCATTTGTTAGTGAAAGCCATTATCAGGTTTTCATGGAAGTTGGCATGATTTTATGTCTATATTAGAGAGATGAGGGGGATTTTTCAGCAGTCTGGTCAACGTTGGAGTTTGAGAAGCAACATCTCAGGTCAAGTCTATATGGTTCTGGTCCAGCTTACTTGTCCAAAAGTATCTGCCCCTACGTCCCACCTCGTGACCTAAGATCATCCGGGGAGGCTCTGCTCTTGCTCCCGCCAACATCGCAAACTCGGCTGGTGGGGACGAAGGACAGGACCTTCTCGGCAGTGGCCCTCCGCCTGTGGAACACGCTTCCAAATGAGATACGCTCAACCCCATCCCTCCTGGCTTTCAGGAAGAAAGTAAAATCATGGTCAGCAGACATAAAGCAGCACTTAGGTTGAAATGGACTGGAAACTCCTGCCCTGGAGTACAACACCAGGGCTGTTGTACATGTGGATGTTTTGTTTAGATTTACGTTATTATAGAATTTGGTCTGATTATGTATGGTTTAATTTAGTGATGTGAGGTCTTAATTTGATGTTAGGCTTTAGTGTTACTTTTATATGTCGGGGTTTTTTGGGATTTTATGTGATAATCGTGTGTTTTGTGTAGGTATTGAATGTTTGCCATTGTTATGTTGAAATCTTCCCTGAGTCCCTTCGGGGAGATAGTGCGGACTACAAATAAAGTTTTATTATTATTATCACACTAGAGAAAAAACCCACTTAAAATTCGGTTTCTGCCTCCTGCAGAATTCTAGGGTTTGTAGTTTAGGGAGGAGTGATGTATTGTCGAAGGCTTTCATGGCCAGAATCACTAGGTTGTTGTGGATTTTTTGGGCTGTGTGGCCATGTTCTAGAACAGGCCTGGGCAAACTATGGCCCTCCGGGTGTTTTGGACTCCAACTCCCATAATTCCTAACAGCCGGTAGGCTGTTAGGAATTGTGGGAGTTGGAGTCCAAAACACCTGGAGGGCCAAAATTTGCCCAGGCCTGTTCTAGAAGCACTCTTTCCTGACATTTCGCCTGCATCTGTGGCAGGCATACTCGAAGGTTTTGAGGATGGCCTCACAATCTTTGAGGATGCCTGCCACAGATACAGGTGAAACGTCAGGAGAGAGTGCTTCTAGAACATGGCCATACAGCCCAAAATAACCCCTACAACAACCCAACTTAGAAAGCAGCCTTTAACAGCCCCACTAAACTACAAACCCCAGAATTCTGCTGGAGGCAGAAACTGGATTTTAAGTGGATTTTTTCTCTAGTGTGATGAAGACAGGTGGAAGGATGGAAAGAAGGAAGGAAAGGGAGATGGGAGTTGAGAGGATGAAAGGGGAAGGGATGGAGAAAAGGGGAAAATAAGAAGGAGGGTCTGAAAGAAGGCAAAGAGGGGTGAATTGAAAGGACTGAGGGGTGGAAAGAGCAGCTCAGAGAAAAAACCCATTTACAATCTGGTTTCTGCCTCCTGCAGGATTCTGGGGTTTGTAGTTTAGTGAGGCTGTTAAAGGTCCCTTCCTAAACTACAAACTCCATAACCCTCCAGGAAGCAGAAACCGGATTTTAAGTGGATTTTTTTCTCTAGTGTGATGAGGTAGAGTGACTCCTGCTCTGTGGACTGAAGATTGAGGCATGGCAGTGGCTTCTTGCTCTGCAGGAGGAGAAGGGGAGATGAATGGGCGCGGGGGGGGGGGTTCAGGTGAGGCCTGTGTCTGCAGGTGAGGCCCCGGAGCCCCCTCCTCCTTACTCACACGTAAGCGTGGTAGATGAAGGCCCATCCGCGGGGCCTCTCCAGCACGTTGTAGAGGAAATTCTGGAGCTTGCGGTAGAAGGCGTTCCTCTTGGGCGGCTTCCCTCCGGAGACGGCGGAGCGGGGCTTGCTGAGGATGGACCCCCGCTTGGAGCCCCCTCCTCCGCCGCCCCCTCCGCCCAGGCCGCCTCGCCCCCCGCCCTCGCCCGCCTCGGAGCCGGCGATGAGCAGCGCCCCGTCGCGGGTGGAGTCCGGCGGGCCGGCGTCCAGCCCCACGAAGCCCACCTTCAGCTTCTTCTCGCCCGAGGAGGCGCCCGGGTAGCCCACGCCGCCGTTGCGCGACTTCTGCACCATCCTGCGGAGGAGGAGGAAGAGGAGGGGGTGCTACTGCTGCGGCTGTTTCTCATCGGAGGGGCCGGGGTCCTCCTCGCCAAGGCGGCCTCGCAGGGAAAGAGGGGCGACCCCCACCCGGAGGGGGCTGCGGCATAGTGGAAGCGGGGGGGGGGGAGAGAAGAAGGCACCTCCGAGATGAGGAGGGTGCCTGCCGACGCCTCGCCTTCTCCCAGCAGCAGCCGGCTGCAATCCGTTCCGCGGCTCCTTCTGCCTCTCTCTCTCTTTCTCCCTCCTTCCTTCCTTCTCTCTCTCTCTCTCCTCCTCCCCTCCCGTTCTTTGCTTTTTGGCGCAGCTCCGCCCCTCCCTTCCCTTCCTCCTCCTTTAACCCCTTCTGTGCCTCTCCTGCCGCAGCCGCGCCTCCTCTTCAAGCTGCTAGTCCTCAAGGGATCGGGAAAGGCACGAGAAAGAGCCCAGAGTTGCTGCATTGTTCTAACTCGGGGGTGTATCCCCAGTGTAGAATTGCCATGGGAGGGAATGCCATCGCCATCTACTTCCTTCAGGCTGCTTCATCTCTATACGCAAGTCAGAGGATTGCCTGGAAAGGCCTGGAAATCAAGCAAAAAGTGGGCGCTAAAAACATACGAAAGCTGACTGGCAAAACCTGGGGATCACAACCAGATAGAATGAAGACCTCTAAGAGCCTCTGACGAGGCTAGGGTTCCCATTATATGTCCCTTATTCTAAGGGACGCCCCTTATTTTGGCCCTAAAATTTGTGTCCCTTTTTTTTTCAGGCCCTGTCCCTTATTTTTGACTAGCAGGACAGGACTGGGCAGGGTTGACCAGAGGAAGGTGCGCGCTGAAAAAAAGGGACACAAATTACAAAGCATGCAGAAACATACCATTTTAAGAGGGTGTACGTGAGTTTCAATCATTATCTTATTCTGTTAATAAAACTATTTCTACCTAATGTTTGAGTTTCAAGTTTTTAATGAAGTGTCCCTTATTTTTGTGTAAAATCCCGTAAATGTCCCTTATTTCTTACTAGCTTGGGGACCCGGCGGTGCCCGGGTCATTTGAGAAGTGCAGCAGGATGTAGAGTGGGCCATGGGGGCTCTGTGTGCCAAGTTTGGTCATTATTGGGAGTTGAAATTACTGAAGGTAGTGGAAGTCCCATCATCTCTGGTCCACCCTCCCCCAAAGTGTAGTAGGATGTAGATTGGGTCATGGGGGCTCTGTGTGCCAAGTTTGGTCTGTATTGGTGAATGGATGAGGGTTGCATTGTTTTTAGGAAGTGAGTGAAGGTACTTCAAGTCCCATCATCCGTGGTCCGTCTCACACAAAACAGCACCAGGATGTAGAGTGGGTCATGAGGGCTCTGTGTGCCAGGTTTGGTGTTGATCAGTTATTGGATTAGGTTTGTAGCAGGCTTGGAAAGTGAGGGAAGGTACTACAAGTCCCATCATCCATGCTCTGCCCCCCTCCAAAGTTCAGTAGGATGTAGAGTGGGTCACTGTGTGCCAAGTGTGGTCTTTCTCGGTGTTTGTAGGGGGCCGCTGTTGTCTGTGGGAACAGAGAGGTGTGAAAGTACTGCAAATCCCACCATCCATTGTCAGTCCTCCCCCGAACCTCACCAGGACGTGAAGGCAGTCATGGGGGTTATGTGTGCCAAGTGTGGCCTTGATCAGTAATTAAGAACATAAGAAGAGCCATGCTGAATCGGACCTCAGCCCATCTAGTCCAGCATTCTGTATCACACAGTGGCCCACCAGTTGTACACGGGGATCTCGAGCAGAAGGGAGGGCAAAACCCTAACCTGCTCCCGACCCCCCACAACCAGTACCCAGGGAAATCCTGCCTACCTCAACGAACTCCAAGGTGGCACTTGAATGTCCTTTTCAGTAACTACCGATACACTTGGTATCCATGAATCTGTCTAATCCTGCCTTGAAGTTGTTCAGGCTGACAGCTGTCACCACCTCTTCTGGAAGTAAATTCCATAACCCAATGACCCTCTGGGTGAAGAAATATTTCCCTTTATTAGTCCTAATTTTCCTACCTTGGAGCTTCAGGGAGTGCCCTCTAGTCCTAGTGTTTTGTGACAAAGAAAATAATTTTTCTTTATTCACCTTTTCTATCCCATGCATGATTTTATACACTTCGATCAAGTCACCTCTTTCAAGGCTGAAAAGACCAAGGCGTTGCAACCTGATTTCATAAGGGAGCCGCTCCATCCCTTGGATCAGGGTCGCAGCGGACTTGGGTCGCAGCGGACTTGGGAAAAGAGTAGAGGTAGTTCAAGTCCCATCATCCATGGTCCACCGTCCTCCAATCTGCACCAGGATGTAGGTCATGAGGGCTCTGTGTGGCAGGTTTCGTGTTGATCAGTCATAGGATTAGGTTTGTAGCAGTCTTGGAAAGTGAGGGAAGGTACTGCAAGTCCCATCATCCATGTTCTGGCCCCCTCCAAACTTCAGTAGTATGTAGAGTGGGTCACTGGGGCTCTGTGTGCCAAGTGTGGTCTTTATCAGTGTTTGTTGGGGGCCACAGTGGTCTGTGGGAACAGAGGAGTGTAAAAGTACTACAAATCCCATCATCCATTGTCAGTCCTCTCCCAAACCTCACCAGGACGTGAAGGCAGTCATAGGGGTTACGTATGCCAAGTTTGGTCTCGATCAGTGATTGGATGAGGGTTGCAGCGGACTTGGGAAGTGAGTAGAGGTACTTCAAGTCCCATCATCCATGGTCCGCCCTCCTCCGATCTGCACCAGGACGTAGAGTGGGTCATGGGGGCTGTGTGTGCTAAGTGTGGTCTGTATTGGTCCTTTTTGGTGGCTTCAGTGGTCTGTGGGAACAAAAGTGTTTGAAAGTACTACAAATCCCATAATCCGTGGGTCATGTCCCCCGAACCGCACCAGGACGTAAAAGGGGTTAGGGGGGTTATGTGTACCAAGTTTGGTGCAGGTCCATCACCCACGCTGGTCGCTGTTGTAAGCTCCGGCAAGGGGGGTCTAGTAAATCAGACTCACTCCAAGCGAGGTTGAAGGAAAGATGGTTTAATAGGTCCTTAATCCAAAGCAAGCAAAGATAGACTAAAGTTTTCCCGCGCGAGGTTCTCTTCAAAAGCCTTCCCTGGCCCGCCCCCCTGCTGTGCCCCTCCTTCCTCAGGGATGACCATCCGGCTCTCCGCATATCAAAGTTCAGGAAAAAGGTGCCTGGCACTTCAAAGGGCGGTTCCAGTTCAAAGCCCGCCAGATGCTGGTCTTATCTGATGGCGTGCGAGGCTTGACCCGTTAGGGCAACAAACGGGCCAAGCGGCGCTGACATAGCGCCCCCCTCCGGAAAGGAGCGACCTGCAAGGGAGAGAAGAACAAAGGGGAGGGAGAAATCCCCCCGTCGTCGCGTTGTAGGAGCACAGCCCCATAGGCCGCTTCGGAGGCGTCGCACTGCACTGTGAATGGCCGGTCGGGCTGGGGGTGCATCAGCAGCGGCTGACTGGTGAAGCTCTGTTTGAAGCTGTCGAAGGCGGCCTGGCACTGTGGCGTCCAATTCAGCTTGGCGCCTGGGACCTCGCTTTTCTTCGTCTCCCCAAGCCTTTAGTTTTTAACAGTTCAGTCAGGGGGAGCGCTATCCTTGCAAAGTCCTGGAGTACTGCCGGTAGAAGTTAGCGAACCCCAGGAAGCCTTGCAGTTGCCGCCGGGTTCGGGGCGCCTCCCACGCTAACACATCCCGCACCTTACTAGGGTCCATGGCCAAGCCCCTCGTGGAAATTTGGTATCCCAAATAGTCCAGTTCCTGCTTGTGGATCTCACACTTGGACAGCTTGACGAAGAGCTGGTTGTCCCGTAGGCGGCGAAGCACTTCCCGGGTTAGCTCGATGTGTTCTGCCTCTGACGTCGAATAGATCAGCACGTCATCCAGATAGACTAGAACTCCCTTGTAAAGCAAGTCCCTGAAGATTTCGTTGATAAACTGCTGGAATATCTTTGGGGCTCCTTTGAGTCCGAACAGGGTGACCCGGAATTGGTACTGGCCCAGATGGCAGTTAAACGCTGTCTTCAAACAATACAGGGTCTTCCAACAATCTTCATCTTTCACCCTTTTCCTATAAAAGGCTTCACGAATGTCCAACTTGGTAAATAGCCGCGCCCCTCCCAGCTGGGCCAGTATCTCCGACATCAGGGGCAGCGGATAAGGGCTTGCAGCGCTGATGGTGTTGAGGCCGCGATAGTCTACACACAGACGCAGGGATCCATCCGCCTTGGGGCGGAACAGGACTGGGGCCGCCAGCGGGCTTGTGGATTTCTCAATAAATCCTCTATCCATGTTTTTGTCAATAAAGTCTCTCAATGCCTTCCTTTCTGGCTCCGATAGGGCGTATAGCTTTGGCCTGGGTAGTTTGGCGCCCTTGTCAATTTCAATTGCGCAGTCAGACTTCCGGTGGGGGGGTAGCTGGTCACTTTCCCGCTCACTGAAGACTTCCTCCAAGTCCCTGTATTCTCGCGGGATGTCGCTGGGTTGGCTCTCTGCTGCCCCCACTCCAGCTCCCTCGTGCTCTGGGGCCCCACTCTCTCTTGGGTCATCTATTCTCGCCCGCGCCTCTCCGTCCCGGAATTTCACGGCTCCCGACTCCCAGTCGACCTGTGGGTTTTGGGCGCGCAGCCAGGGGGCCCCTAGGATGATAGGCTGGTGGGCCATCGCGGAAATCACGAATCTCAGTGCCTCATGGTGGGACCCAATCTGGACTTTTATCTCTCCTGTCTTGTGGGTGGCTGGTTTCCCGTTAGCGGGGGACCCTTCCAGCTGGGAGAAGAGGATCTGTTCTATCAAGGCCTGGGGCTTTATCCCCAACTGTTTCGCTAACTGGGGGGACATCAGGCACCTAGTGCACCCGCTATCCAGCATGGCCACTGTCTCTAGGGGCTGGGGCGCCCCGGGCCCCCATACTTTAACATCAAACTTGTATGTGTCACAACCAAGGGGATGAGACTCACCGCCCGGAAGGGTTTGGATCTGCCGCCGGGCGTCTACAGCAGATCATTGTCGTTTCCCGCCATCCATTCAGGGTCGCTCTCCTCCGTCTCTGGCTCCAGCTCCTCCGCCTGTCGTAGGCTTCGGGGCGCCCGGGCGGTCTCCGCAGCGGCGGCCGCTTTTCCTCGGACTGGAGCCTTGGCTTGGGGGGTTGGCTTGGCCTCCGGCGCCTTTTCTGGCTTTGGTGAGGGGGGCTTCTTGCGGCAATCCGCTGCTCGGTGGCCCTCTCGCCCGCACGAGAAGCAGGCCCCCCTTTTTCCCCTTTGGCCTTCCCGGCTGCCAGACCGGGCCCTCGGTGACAGCTTCCGCCCCGATCCCGGCCTCCCTGACGGGGCCGACCCCACTCCTCGGGTTCTCCCGCCATCTCTGTAGCGCCGCGGCATCTGCTCCATGTCGCACTCCACTCTCCCCGCCGAGACAATCCAGTCCTCTAAAGTCTCGGGGTTTCCCCGGTGCATGGCCCACTCAAGGATGTCCGACCTCAGGCCTGCCTTGAAACACCCTAATATGGTGGTCGCCGACCAGCCCCGGATCTTCCCTGCTAGGGCCTTGAAGCTTAAGGCATATTCAGACACGGACCTCTGGCCTTGATATATCTTCCTCAAATGGGCCTTGGCCTTCTCACCGGCTAAGGGGTCCCCTAAGCGGGTTTGCAGGGCGTCCAGAAAGGCATCTAGCCATCTCAACTGCGGCGCTTGGGTGTCTGTCATCTGTACTAGCCAATCGGCCGCGGCCTCTTTCAAGTTGGCCCCCACAGCCCGCACCTTGGCCCCTTCCGAAGGGAACGAATCCCCATAGTCCAGCATATAGTTCTGTACATTGGTGACAAAGTAGGAGAGCTGATGAGGGTCCCCGTCGAACTTTACCTTCAGGTCCCTTCGGCTTCCTGCCGTCTCTTGGCTCTGGTCGGCCTGGCCCAGGTTGAAGGTGGAAGCTCCCCTCTGCGGGAAGAAGTCGTCTCCGCTATCCCGGAAGGTCACCCTTCCCGACGGTTGGCCTGGTCGCTCCGTCGCTTGGCTCGCAGGCCGCTCCCGGCGTCGAGCATCTGGCAAGGCCCACGGCAGCTCCTGGGGTCTGGCTAGCATCAGATCCATCTGGGACTGGAGCTTCTGCACCGCCTCGGTCAGCTGGAATACCTGCACCTCCAGCCGCAATTCCGCCGCGCTGGGGAATCCGCCGTCCAAGGCTGGATCCCTCCCTCTGGAGCGCGCTAGCTTCTTGCGCCTGGTTATATCCTTCGGCGCTGGGACGGGGAGCTGCGGCGCCTCTGCTCCCATCTCCGCGGTTGCGGCCTGAGCTGCCGCCGCCGGGGCTCCGGCCTCGTCTCCTTCTCCTTCCTCCTCGATAGCCTCTTCTTCGCCCGAGTCCTCGGGAAGCAGGTCGGCGAGGGGGTTCATCTCGGCTTGAGACATCTTATCCAGGTGGTTATGGTCGGAAGGCTTTCACGGCCATAGAAGTTGGTGAGTCTATCTTTATGTAAGCTCCGGCAAGGGGGGTCTAGTAAATCAGACTCACTCCAAGCGAGGTTGAAGGAAAGATGGTTTAATAGGTCCTTAATCCAAAGCAAGCAAAGATAGACTAAAGTTTTCCCGCGCGAGGTTCTCTTCAAAAGCCTTCCCTGGCCCGCCCCCCTGCTGTGCCCCTCCTTCCTCAGGGATGACCATCCGGCTCTCCGCATATCAAAGTTCAGGAAAAAGGTGCCTGGCACTTCAAAGGGCAGTTCCAGTTCAAAGCCCGCCAGATGCTGGTCTTATCTGATGGCGCGCGAGGCTTGACTCGTTAGGGCAACAAACGGGCCAAGCGGCGCTGACAGCTGTGGCCTGTGAAAGTGGCGGCCTGTGAAAGTGGCTGCCGCATATCCGCCCTCCCGCCCTCCCGCCCTTCCGCCCTCCGCACACATACATACATACAAACATTCCGCTTTATAAAGGTATACAGATATCAAAAAGTGGCAACCCTAGACGAGGCCCTCCTTTCGTTCCCACCACCGTCACAAGTACGGTTGGTGAGGATGAGAGAGAGGGCATTCTCAGTGGTGGCCCCCACCTCTGAAACGCCCTTCCAAGGGAAATGAGACCGGCCCCATCCCTCCCCTCCTTTCATAAGAGCTTGAAGACCTGGCGGTTTCAACAAGCCTTTGAGAAAGACCAGATCTAGCCCAGCCCCAAACATTGTTGAATATGGCCTTATACTTCCTACTAAGCCTGGTTAGGATTTTCGTATCTTGAATAAATTCATATTAAATTTGATTTTAAATTACTTTTGAAGCATTTCTGAAGCGCTTTAAGCAACCCAGAAGTAATTTGAAGCCACCGCCGCCATTTTTTGGAAAGGAAACGCCATTTTCATAAAGGGTTTTCCGATCTTTGGCATTCCCTTCCGTGCGGATTTATTCCCTCCGCCTGAGAACTGGGTCGGAAGCCGCCTTAAGCATCCAAGCCCATGCCGTTCCTCCGGATCTGAAAGGCCACCCACGGGGAGAAGGAAAGACACATCCAAAGTGGCTGCTTAACCCACTTTGGATGCGGTTTTTCTTTCTACAGCCATTAACGAAGCATTTCCGAAATTTCGGTAATTTTGAAGCATTTCCCCAGAAAAATTCAAAAATCATTTAAAATTCAAAGCATCAGCCCCTTCTACATCCGAAGCGAGTTTTGAACCATTTTTTTTTGTTGGATCAACCAGCCCTACTTCCTACCTATTATCCCGGTCATCCCTCTAATAGGCCCTGGAAATGAGCAGCCACAGACCGGTACCTGCTATTGCTGTTAGCCTTTTATAGCACTGTACTTAATTCCCAGCCCCTTCATATTTTGAGTTTGCACTAGCCTCGGCCCAGCCTTTTAATTCCTCTGAACAGGCAGGATTATTTTTTTAATATATATGTGTAATTTTATGCTTATGTTGTTTTGTTAATTTCATGTTATGCTGTTTACTCTGTATGTTTTGGTGATGCTACTTGGAAACTGCCCTGATCCCCCTTCTTGAAGATAGAGAGGTCTATAAATAAAGTTTTATTATTATAGTATTATTATTATCTGCCCTTGCGCCAAGCTCCTCTGCTGCTGAATACGCACGCCCCGTGTGGAACACATCTCACCATGCTAAAACAGTGGATGTGGCTCATAATGAAACATGCCACATTATCATGAGGTGTCTGCACCCTACACCACTGGAGAAATTACACTGTTTAGCCGGTATTGCACCACCTGACATTCGCCAGGAAGTAGCAACCAATAGTGAAAGGACCAAGGCAGTGATGTCTGTGGCCCATACTCTGTTCGGATATCAGCCGGCATGCCAATGACTTAAATCAAGAAATGGTTTTCTAAGATCTACAGAGACACTCGCTGGAACACCTCAGCAAGCGAGAGTCCAAAAGTGGCAGGCTCAAACCCAGAACCTGAATCAATGGCTGACACCAAATGAGAGACTCCCTCCTGGGCACACAAAAAACTGGGCGACTTGGAAGGCGCTGAACAGACTGCACTCTGGCACCACGAGATGCAGAGCCAACCTTAAGAAATGGAGTCCACGGCGTGCGAGTGTGGAGAGCAAACCACAGACCACCTGTTAGAATGCAGTCTGAGCCTTGCCACATGCACAGTGGAGGACTTTCTAATAGCAGCACCAGAGGTACTCTCAAGTGGCCAGCTACTGGTCAAAGGACATTTAATAGAATACCAAGTTTGCAAACTTTGTGTTTTGTTTGTTTGTATTATTATTATTATTATTATTATTATTGCAATACAACTGTTTGGTCCTGACCCAATAAATAAATAAATAAATAAATAAATAAATAAATAAGCAAACCTGGAAAGAAATCCCACTGGAGCATTGCAGCACAGAGAGAAACAGGGATGTTGCTGAAAATGAGGATGAAAGAGGATTAATTAGGACTGTTCCTGCCAGATCAGAATGCCTCATAGCATTCAGATAAACACAGGTGGGATGGGTAAGATTTTATTCCAAGCTCTAGTTCTGGCATGTGGAAAGTGCCAGAGATGATTGTGAGGTGTGAATAGCATAGCATTGGGCTGAACACCAAAGTTTAACAAGGGAAAATAGCATAGAACTGAGGTTCTTAATCTTCTTTTTGTACCATGGCTCCCTTTGTCACTCAAGGCAAAGGCATAGAAGAATTTTCTAAATGTTTTCCAATTTCTTTGAAAGGCATTTCTAAATTAAACTAAGGGGAGTTGACGAATATGCAACTGTCTCTATGCCCAATAATTTCTGAACTGTTACTGCTGCTTTTCAAAACAGGATTTAGTATATCAAAACAAGGACCATGGTGGTGCAATGGGTTAAACCTGCTGACCTGAATGTTGGTGGTATGAAATTGTGGGACAGAATGAGCTCCCACTGTTAGCCCTAGCTCCTGCCACCCTAGCAATTCAAAAACATGCAAATGTGAGTAGATTAATAAGTACTGCTTCGGCAGGAAAAGCATAAGACATTCCAAGCAGTCGTGCTGGTCACACAACCAAGGGGGGACAATGCAGGCTCCTCACCTTGGAAATGGTGAACAGCACCTTCTCCAGAACCAGAGATGAGCACCGCCTCCAAAGCCAGAAATGAAATGAGAAGCCTTTGCCTTTGTGTTTGTGTGTCTTGTTGTATTCTAACAAGGCATTGAATATTTGCCGGTATCTGTTTGCATTGTAATCTGCTCCTATTCTGATTCTTTAGGGTGAAATGGGCATGTATTGTCAAAGCCTTTCACTGCTGGAATAACTGGGGAGTTGTGTGGTTTCCAGGCTATATTGCCATGTATTGCAGCATTTTCTCCTGATGTTTCACCTGCAGCTGTAGCTGGCATCTTCAGGGGATCCTCTAAAGATGCCAGCCACCAATGCAGGCAAATCATCAGGAGAACATTCTGCGAGCACATGACCATACAACCCGGAAAGCACACAACACCCCACTGAAATGGGTATATTTGAGACTTCTTCCACCCCATTTCCAAATGGTCCTCTAAGACAGTGTTTTTCAATATTTTTTGAGCCACGGCACACTTTTTACATTTACAAAATCCTGGGGCACACCACCAGCGTGAGCGTGTTCAGGAGGGGAGGGGGGAGGGA
Organism: Anolis apletophallus; assembly: GCA_030556195.1. Classification (NCBI taxonomy): domain Eukaryota; kingdom Metazoa; phylum Chordata; class Lepidosauria; order Squamata; family Anolidae; genus Anolis; species Anolis apletophallus. The sequence goes on along the minus strand of JARBWK010000005.1, from coordinate 14,319,253 downwards.
GGAAGACATGACCCGTGTGGGCGCTACTGCACAGACTCGCCCAAGAGCAAAGTGAGCAGAGCAAGGCTGGGAAGAAGGGAGCCCGGGTGGAGAAGAAAAAGTGTTCGGCAGGAGGGGGAAGAAAGGGTATTGGAGGTTCCAATTTCCCACGGCACACCTGATGATCGCTCACGGCACACTAGTGTGCCACGGCACACTGGTTGGGAAACACTGCTCTAAGAAATAGCTCTTGTGTGTCCATTCTGGAGAGCCAGATTGGTGTAGTTGTTTTAATGCTGAACCAGGACTCTGGGAGACAAGGGTTCAAGTCCTTACTCAGGCAGGATCTAGCGCAGGCATGGGCAAACCTTGGCCCTCCGTGTTTTTTGAACTTCAATTACCACAATTCCAAACAACCAGTAAGATGGCTGGATTTCTGGGAGTTGAAATCCAAAACATCTAGAGGGCTGAAATTTCTCCATGCCTGGTATAGTGGCTTGAGTGGTAGACCAGAATGCAAAGACACCAGGATCCGAATCCCTGCTCTGCCTTGGAAACCCACTGGGTGAGCTAGAGCAGTGCTGTCCAACTTCTAACCGGCTGAGGGCCAGATTCCAGGTCACTGATGACCTGGGGGGCCGCCCGGCCCTGGCCCCGCCCCCGGCCCTGCCTCCGGCCCGGCCCCGCCCCCGGCTGCCGGGATGCTTTGGGAGAGGGAGGAGCCACCCCCCTCCTTTCCAAGGCATCCTGGCAGCAGATGAAGCTGGCGGTTTCGCCGGCTTCAGCCGCTGCCGTGATGCCTTGCAAGGGAGGGAGCCGCCTGGGGACCCCTCCCTTGCAAGCATTGCAGCAGCTGCAGAAGCCGGCGCCGGCTTCAGCCGCTGCCGTGATGCCTTGCAAGGAGGGAGGTGCCGCCGGGGGACCCCCCTTCCTTGCAAGCCATCGCGGCAGCCGCGGAAGCCGGCGCCGGCTTCAGCCGCTGCCGCAATGCCTTGCAAAAAAATTATTTTTTTAAAAAAAAATTAAAAATGGCGGCCGGGGGCATAGCGGGGGCTGTGTCCAACAGGCTGGGGGGGGGCGTGTACGGCCCCCGGGCTGCCAGTTGGACAGCCCTGAGCTAGAGTATGGGTGCATCTACAAAGTAGAATTAATACAGTTGAACACCATTTTAACTGATATGGTACAATTATAGAATCATAAGAGTCATAGGTTTGTGATACACCAGAACTCTTTGGCAGAAAAAGCTAAAGACCTTGTAAAACTACAACTCTTAGAATCCCATGGCATTGAGCCATACAAGTTGTAATGGCAACAAAGTGAATTAATTGTGCAGTATCAGTGCACTCCATGTTTTAATCTCTTAACTTTAGATGCCAATCTTTTCAGAATACATCATGTTGCCCTTTGCAGTATTGTAACCTTGTCGTGGTGAGGGGGGTTGTCTGTTTGAGTGAACCTATGGATGAAGCCGTCAGAGTCATGTGTTTCCAGGGGGCAAGGCCACAGGGGGGAGGAACCAGACCAGAACAATGTAAAGTCCTCAATGGCAGAGCAGGAGGACGATAACATGATAGATATTACAATGGTTGTGAAGGCAGATGAAGGCTGCAACAGATGAGAAGCCACTGGTCATTGGGTTAACGATGCCACTGGATATGAATCTCTCTCTTTGGTTGGGTGTTTGCTGATTCCCACACATAAGACAGATTCATACACAAGCATCTTCAAAGCAAAAAAGAAAGAAAACGTCTTGCCAAGAAAACTGTATGGCAAGCCAGAATCCACTTGAGGATACATAAGAACAACATGGATTCCAATCCACTTCTTGCCCCAAATGAATCCTCTAGCTCAAACCATTTGTCCTCCTTTCCTGGCTCCTTCTCTTTTCTTCTCTTTACCTTCTTGCCACGGCTCCTTCCCTTCCTCTGGGACTATGAAGAATTTCCTCCTTTCTTATATATTGTAACCTTGAAGGTATTTTTAGATCGTGACTCTGTTGCCCTGAGTCTTCCTTTCTCCAGATTATATATATTTAGCTCCCTTCATCACTCTTGACTGACAAGTGTCTCTGCTGACCTTTAAACAGGCATCTGTCTGGGCTGGTTTGCTTTCCAGACAAGTTGGCTTCTTGAAGTCTTCTGCAGGAATTGGGGCTATCAGTGGGAACTGATAAGTTCTAGTTTGGTGGACTGGAGAAGTGACTCTGGGTTTTCATCTGAACTTTAATGAAATCACACTGGAATTGTTTTGGTTAGGATAGCTCCTTGAAAGTTAGAACTAATACCTAAAGTGGATTGTGGAGTAACATGGAAGCAAATAGCTTCTAAAGCACAAACATGTCTTAGGTACATCCCAGCAAACAAAGACAAACGCATGCAATTTTCCTCCTGTTGATCTTTACTGTCTTCACCAACTATGGTGAAATCAAATCTGTAGCCAGGAAGAAGGGAAAAAAACCTGCAGTCCAGTGAAATGTACCTGCCTAAAACCTCTCTGGATTTTTCTTTGGAAAACATTCCATTTACCCCACCTGAAGCCTAACCCTGCCACGACACAAGTGTGTGCTTTCCACCTATGTAACTGTGAAGCCAACAGGAAATTGAAAGTTACCTGGGAAGGCCAAGAGCTCAAACACTGTTCCCATCCTAAATATCTTGGTGGCACCTTAGATCAAACACTAACATTTAGGAAACACCGTATGAACACCAAGCACAAAGTAGCTGCATGCAATATCCTGTGGAAACTTACTGGCAGCACATAGGGTGCAGACCCAAAATTAATAAGAGCATCAGCCCTGGCCGTCTTTTACTCAACTATTGAGTATGCCTGCCCTGTTTGGCACAAGTCTGCCACACAAAGCAGGTGAATATAGCATTGAACGAAACATGCAGAATAGACTACTGCAACACGCTTTACATGGAACTGCCTCTGAAGACTGTCCGGAAGCTCCAAGTAGTCCAACGGGCTACTGGAGTGGCATACAGGGAGCAGTGCCTCCAAGCCCCCTGTTATTGTCAGCTCCACTGGCTGCCAGTTTGCTACCGGGATCAATTCAAAGTGCTGGCTTTGGCCTATAATGCCCTAAACAGTTCTAGTCCAACTTACCTGTCTAAAGGTATCTTCCTTTATGAACCAACTAGAGCTTTAAGATCTGCTGGGTAGGCCCTGCTCTTGGTCCCTTCCTGCAGGAACACACAATTCCAAACACTTCCAGCAGGGGAGCTTCCTACCTTTATTTTAAAACCTCCAGACTCAGATACAGCACATTCCAACCTCAAACAGCTCTTACCACCAGGAAGTTATTAATGTACAGGTGGAACAGCTTTAATCTAGTCTGAATAGTACCCATAATACTACTTAATACTTATCTCATTTTAGAGAAAAAGGGATCTAATAGATATAGTTTATAGTGCCCATGCTAGTCTTCAAAACCCATTAATCATATGTACTCTATTCTGCTTCTTTGCACCCTCCTTACCTTACTACAGAAATATATGCATTTCTTTTCCATCCCTAGAGGATTCTCTATTGTATGTTTTTGCAGCTGGTTGGGATCAGATTTCTACCCTGTTCCTTTCCCTCCTTGTTGTTGCTGTTATTCTTGTTTCCTATTGTTTGAATAGGCCAATTAGTTGCCAACCAATGGTAGGAGAATCCTTTGGCAGGGGCAACTATTTTAGTTAGAGGATCCCAAAGTATTATTTTGTTAGTGCTGCTATGCATATACATTAGGCCTGGGTAGGTTCGGTTAGAATCTTTGTAATTCGGGAAAAAAATCGGATCAAATTCCTTTTTGAAGTGATTTCGAAACAATTTGGGAACCCGGAAGTATCCTTGCCATTTCGAAGTTTTTCCCACCACTTCTCTTACGAATCGGTAAGTGAGTCAGAAATGATTAAGCTTTTCAAACCAGTGTGGATGGATTCCCTTCATTCCCTTTCCCTCCCGCGTCAGACCTGGGGCGAGAGCCATGTTTAACCCAGTTTGGATGTGGATGTCCTTCCCTCCCGCATCAGACCTGGGGCGTGTGCCATGTTTAACCCAGTTTCGATGTGGATGTCCTTCCCTCCCGCGTCAGACCTGGGGCAAGGGCCACATCCAAACTGGGCTAAACACAGCTCTCACCCCGAGTCTGATATGAGAGAAAAGGACATCCGCATCCAAACTGGGTTAAACATGGCTCTCGATCCAGGTCTGACGCTAGAGAGAAGGATATCCACATCCAAACTGGGTTAAACACTGTTTAACCCAGTTTGGATGCAGATTTCCTTCTCTCCCGCATCTGTCCTGGGCGAGAGCTGTGTTTAACCCAGTTCGGATACGGATTGCTTCCCTTTGCCCCCCCCCCTTTTCTGGAATAAAACAACTACTTTCAAAGTAAAGACCACCCAATGAAACAGGAAATAACACTTTGAAACCATTAACGAAGGATTCGAAAGTCTCAGAAGTTTGGACAGTTTTGAACTTTTTTTTCTGTGAAAATCAGAATTGACTTTAGATTCGAACCACCAGCGTTCCCTACATCTGAAACGGGCTTTGAACCATTTTTTAAATCAAACAGGCCTAATATATGTGTGTGTGTGTTTCAAGGATGCACCCACATTGTAAAATTAATGCAGTTTGACACCTCTATAACCTCCATAGCTCCACACTATGGAATCATAGCTTTTGTCGTTTGTTGAGGCACCAGCAATCTTTCGCAGAAAAGGCTATAGTAAGCAGGCAGTATTTTATTACCTATTTGATTTCAGCATTGATTTGATGTCAATAGATTAGTATTACCAAACTGAAAATCGGAAAGGGCTCCTGTACTTTTCATAACTGTGCAGAAAAGGGAATTTCTGCAGGTTTTGCTTGTCACCTATCTTTTAAAGGTACAAGAGCCCTCTCCTTTATTTCACCTTTATTGCATGTCAGAAATATTAAAAAATAACTAGGTATTTTTAATTACAAACATGTGAGTCAAGCACTGGAAGGATTAAATTAATGCAATGACAGCAAAAGCTGTAGTTCTAAATAAGGTGTGTCTATAGCTTAGTAAATCTCAGTGTTAATTCACCTCAGTGTGAGAAAGGCGTCAATCTTAGAGAGCCCTTAGTGCAGGGGTTGGGAACCTATGGCTCACAAGCCATATATGGCTCTTTTGATGATTCTCTCTGTCTTCCAGGCATGGCAGGCCTGGCATCCGGACCCTCCCCACCCAAGCAGTTGCCGCAAAGCGGCCCTGGTCGCAGAAAACGCTGCGTGGAGGGCCCTACCGGGCCCAAAACCCAAAGCGAGGGAGGCGGGGAGGACCAGGGCAGTCCAGGCCTGCCACACAGCGTTTTCCGCTGTCCCTCCTTGGGCAGAAAGGGGCCGGATGCTGGGCCACAGGCCCCTCCCTGCCCAAGGAGTTGCCGGAAAGCAGCCCTGGGCTGCAGGAAACGCTGCATGGTGGGCCCTGCCAGGCCTGAAACCCATGCGAGGGAGGCAGGGAGGACCGGGGCAGGCCGGGGCTGCAATGCAGCATTTTCTGCGGCCCAGGACCGCTTTCCGGCAACTCCTTGGGTGAGGAGGGGCCTGCGGCCATAGGTTCCCAACCCCTGCACTAAAGTGTACATTGAATGTAAAGGCAAAAGCATTCCTTGTGATGCCATTTGGACTACTCTTGAGTAAGTAGCTTTCGGAAATGGCTAGACAAAATAGAGGAATTCAGCTGCCTGGCAGGTTTCAAAATCAATAGGAAAAAAGTAATGATCCTAATGAAAAACATATCAAAGACAAATCAAGAATGCCTGGGAGAAAAATAGGTATTCACATATCTACTAAAATAAAATACTTTGGAATCCAGCTAACGGCAAAAAACTCCCAGTTAATTAAAAAAAATAATTACAAAGTCTGAGATTTTTAAAAAGACCTCAAATCTTGAAATAACCTACACCTATCCCTCATGGGAAGAATGGGAACAGATCCGGCTCAAAAAGACAAAATATGCTTACTCAACTGCCCTGAAAGAAAACTGGCTGAAAATGTTCTATAGGTGGTACATGACACCTCAAAAATTAGGACTGTATAAGAAAGCACAAAACAAATGCTGGAAATGTGGATTACATACTGGCATGTTCTTCTATCTATGGTGGACTTGTTCCAAAGCAAGAATATATTGGAAATCAGTACAAGAAGAATGCCAGGAAATGCTAAAGACAAATATGCAGATGAAAACAGATTATTTCCTACTAGGGGTAACAGATGATGATATTGAGCTAGATCAAAATAAAGACATTCTGTTCACATATCTAATGACGGCAGCCAGAATGGTGTACGCGAAAAACTGGAAATCGAAAGAGGTTCCATCTAAAGAAGAATGGTTAGGTAAGGCCAGAGAAATAAGAGACATGGACAAGCTGACCTTCTATCTCAAAGAATCAAAAGGAAGGTCAATAAAGAAAACAGATTGGAACCCATTCAACGAATATCTGACTGAAAATTAAGAGAGAACTACAAGAAAAGGTGGCTACAACTGAAACTAAAGAAGAAAAGTTTGGACCAAAGAAGAAAACAGAGCAAATTTGGTCACGAGCTGGAGAGAAGCTGAAGATATAGAAAAAAAACTGAGATTTCTGCTCCCACTTCATCAATTTATTTCTTGGAATACGTGGATAATTAGTTTGGGAAGTAAAGTTGTTTCCTCCCTCCCCTTCCCATACCCCTACTCTCCCCTATGTGAGTACCCCCCATGTAGATAAGTCCCTATTCTTTCCCCAACCAAGAGACTTACCCTCCCCTATACCCTCTCCCCCTCACCACTACCTATATTTTATCTGTAGAACCAGAAAATCATTCATATATATATATATATATATATATATATATATATATATATATATAAAAACTTAGAGCACAGAAATCATGTGATAGAAGAGTGCAGCTTCTTGTTCACAGTGTGTCCTCAGAGCCATATATGTGACCACCTGCCCATGATTTTATTATGGGCCCTGTTAGCCTCTTCCACAGTTATTTCACTAAACTTTTCTTTTATTGCAGAAAATGCTTGATTGTCTCCCCTGGAACCTGTGAGAAATGCCACTTATCCTTTAAATAGGTTACCAGACCAATATCTGGATTATTCTCTAGATCCACAGAATTTAGCATTGAAGGGAAACACAAGAGCCACTAGTCCAACTTCATTCTGTCTCACAGGAATACACAATTAAAGCACTCTTCAAAGATTCCACTGTCAAACAATTCTTACCATCAAGAAGTCCTTTCTAACATTTACATGGAATTTCTTTTCTTGTAATTTAAATTCACTAATTTGTATTCTAGCCTCTGGAGCAGCAGAAAACAAGCTGGCTCCATCTTCTACATGATATTCCTTCAGATATTTAAAGATCGCTACTATTACACAATTACAGTCTTCCCTCACTTATCGCAGGTGTTCTGTTCCAGGGCCACCTGCAACAAGTGAAAATCTACGAAGTAGGGATGCTATATTAATTTCAATATTTATACACTATTTTAGCATAATGCATAAATATTAAAAATTAAAATAGCATCCCTACTTTGCAGATTTTCTTACCCACTCTTTCTTGCCTGCCTCTGGAGCTCTGCTGGGGTCTGCAGTGGCCAGGGAGTTGGCCTTCCCCACCGCACCTCAGGCCACTGCACTTCTGGGGTGCACAGAGGCCTGGGAGGCAATTCTTCCCCGCTGCACCTCAGACCCTAGAAGTGTGATGGCCCGAGGTGCGGTGTGGAAGGCCTGCCTCTCTGGCCTTTGCAGGCATCGAAAATGCGGCAACCAGGGAGGCAGGGCTTCCCCGCTGTGCCTCAGGACCATGGAAGTGCAGTGGCCTGAGGCGTGGTGGGGAAGGCCTGCCTCCCTGGCCTGTTGCTGCCTGCATGGCTCTGGAGACTCTGCCAGGGTCTGCAAGCAGGCGCCCTCAAGATGGGCCAGCAAGTGGAGCAGGTGGAGGGAGTTCCAGCCCACACACCAGCCTCCTAAGGAGGTAAACATTTTATATTTTATATTAATATTTTTCAAAAACCCGTGAAACAGCGAGTCCGCGTAAAGTGAACCGCAAAGTAGTGGAGGAACGCTGTACAGCACTATCATTCTACTTTAACATCCATGCATTGCACACAGAATCCTGGCATTTGTAGTTTGCTGAATTCCAAATTCTTCTTCCTAAACTGCAAATCCCAGGATTCCATACGAAGGAACAATTATAACTATAAGGCAATCATATTGATATAATATTGTGGTCTAAAAATTGGTCTCCAAAGCCAATAAAGTTGCCCAGCTTTGTATTATAATCCCTCTAACAAATGATTTATCATGTCTGGTACTACTTGCCTTCACCAATGGAAGGAAAATGTGTTGATTGAATTGTACCGATTCAGCACTGGCAGGGAATACTTCCCAATTCCAAAGGCCTTATGAATTTTTTAGACAAGACCCAAAGTGCCTTGCTGCCTCAGCTGATCAAGAACAGGAGCTTGGAGAGATGTCCCTTAAATTATTAAGCATGGGAAGCTGGAGGAGGAGAGAACACTAAAGTCGCTCACTGCTCTGTACTAAACACCCAAATGCTGGCTTGGACACAGCAGATCCAGCGGGTAGATAGGACGTTGGGAAGGAAACGTCGCCAGAGATAGTATCAGAGTTCAACAGAATGCCAGGGAAGCATGTTTATCTTCAGTTTGTTTCAGATCAGGTTGATTCACATTGTGAACATTAGTGTCATTGGTTTTCATCAGCAGATTAATCAACATTTGGAAAAAGAAAAGTTTGGGGATGACCTTTCTCATACTCTCCAACTGTCTCAACTTGGTATTTCTGTCATCCCACTTTTCCAACTACTTTAAACATGTATCAGTTTCTGTCTTTCCCATTTGTTCTCAGCTTCCTACAAATTGAGTTCAAAATGCAAAGCTGCTTCAGCCTCTCCTTGCTCCTTCTCATGAATAACATTTGCACTCTTGAACACATTCTGATGTTGTTTGGCTGCTCCAGTTTCAGTTTTCATCTTGGAAGCTTTGTGCTCTTCCTGGCCATGCTGACTAGTTGACTTCAATTCATGGCGACCATATGAATGAGAGACCTCCCTGTTATCAAATATCTGCCCAAATCCTTTAAACTCAGAGCCCATCCAGACAATACCTTTATCCCAGGAGCTTCTGCAGCAAACAGGAAGGGGGGGGGGGGAGGCAGACATCGTTCCCTGTAAACGTGGAAGCAATTGCTACAAAAGGCAAAAACGCTAAATTTCCATGTGCAGGAATATCGTGGTTTTGAGCTTTATATGCAAACCTTTGCATGCCTGTACGCCCCTGCAATTGGAAATCATGAGATTTTTTAAATCTGGGTTTGTTCCCGGGTTTTAGATGTTTGTTCCTGATTGGTCGGTTTCTTAAAAAAAGAGGTGACACTTGAGTAGAAGGCAAAAACTTTGTGTGCCACAAACTTCATGGAACGTCTGGAGGGCACCGTTTCTCTGGCCCGAACAAAGCATGGAACCTTTGCAGAGATTTGCTGCTGTGAATCTTGAAGTTTTTTAAATTAAAACATAAGAACATAAGAAATTTTTGCCCATCTAGTCCAGCATTCTTCCATGGCAGCCATTTTGGGAACTTCTGAATCTCACAACAAAGCCTCAAATCTGGACAATAGAGGCAGAAATTCCAGGTCCAATAGGTCTGTATGTGGACCTTTTCTGAAGTCCTGGGATTTAATTTTTTTTTTGCCCCATTGAAACCCCTAATTTAGTGCTGTCTGGAAGCGCCCTCAGGGCCATGTCTCCCCTGATTGAAACAATCCACCTGCAATGAGGTCTTTTACTTTGCCAATCATTAATCTATTTTAGTGTGTTGTGTTCTCTTACGATACATCCAAAGTAGAACCCCGACTTAAGATTGAACCTAATAAGAGGAGACACTTTTGGTTGGAAGTCAATCACTAGTTCTTCCTTAAGATTACAATAGTAGGTCCTTCTTTCTGAGCCGAGATCCTAGGCTGTCAGTGCAGTCACTGAATTCCAGATTGTGTACTATTGTCTTTAGGACATTTGTTAAGCTTAGGGAGAAAAGGACAGGGGGCAAAGTAGCATCAGCAGTTTAATAGAGGACGTGGGGCACTTTGCATATATGCTGAGTGAGCCGCCCCAATTAACAGTCCTGTCGACATTGAAACTGGGAAACAGAACAGAGCAAACAACACCAAGCAAGCATCAGTTCCCCCAGGAAAGAGAAGGCTGCAAAGTTGTTGCTATAAATCCAAGGTTAATTACTCAGTGACGACCTGCAATGATGCTTTGTTGTTTGGTTCAAAACAGGATGCAGATAATCTTCTCTTATGGGAGAAAAGTGCTTGTACTAGAGTTTGGAAAGGTTACCTCATGAATAATGGTTTGCAGAGTTCCCCAGACAGCATGGCATTCCAAAAAAAAGTTACTTGTCCAAGTTTTTGTCAGAAGAGCCAGTGCTTTTACCCTTCTGAGAGAAAATGCAGGAAGAAAAAGCACTTTTAACCAACTATGGTCATTTTCATTAAAAACTTTGTTCCTTCTGTAGCTATTTCACCACAATAGAAGTCATGAAATTTTGCATTAATCCCCCCCCCCCCCCAAGTTTGTGTTAAAAAAACCTACCCAACACGGCTGATGGTTTTGTTTATGGTTTAAATAAGGAACACACACAATTATGTAAGGATGTGGGTGTTAGAGTGATTAATAAATAAGAATTTAATAAATTAGCAAAACATTTTTGGTTTTTGTCTTTTTCAATTGTTCATAAATGCCCTTTGCATGTATCAGCATACATTTCTGGTCTGTAATTACTTGAAACCATGGATATGAGCAAATATCATTAAATTACCAGACTTCTGGTTCTAGAAGCATTCTCTTTAGAAATGTGTATGTCCTCCAGGATGATTCTATGGTAACTTCTGTAAGAACCTTACCATAGGGTATCCTTCGGGAATCTAGTAAATTCCTAGGCAGACCATTTCCCCCTAGCTCAGGTAAGTAAAACCATGGATATGGGTTCCATGGTTATGGGAGTTTTACTGTAATTAATATTGGAACCTATCATGAACAGGATCTTGGACACAATCTCAAATGAACTTGGCCTATGACTCTCAAGCTGATTGTCCAAGTCACGTGGTTTTTAGAACATTGAGGGAGGGGCTGGTATTGCACACAGTTCATTATACAGAATGTATTTTCCATTTAAGCCAATCATCAACCAAAAAAATGACTTAATGCAAGGAGATAAAAGCAGGAGACATCTGAGAGACCAATGCAACAAAAGACAATATTCATGTGCTATGAATGGTTGTGTAGAAGAAAAATGTACAAAGTCTTAATACTATTGCTGATGCTTACAATCAAGGCTAACTCCAAACATTTCATATTTTTTGAGAATCTAGGTCTAGCCCTATCATTAGACAGAATAAGTTGACCACCCCAGATAACAATTTCTGAAGATATGCCAGGGAGATCTACGTGGGCAATCCAAGTAAGTATCTGTGACATACTGGCTGTATCAAAACAAAAAATGCACTGGATAATTGTCTGGCAGGTTTTTAGCCAAATATGAAAGGGCAGAAGGAAACTCAAACTGAATTCCTAGGCAGTGTGTTGTGTTGGAAGTGTCAATTTTCTGTGGTGCTTACTGACTCTCAAATTGAAACATTCTGAGTGAGCACTTAATAAGTGCCTATCAGTCAACACATGAGTTGGTAAGGCCTTCAGTGACATTAATTTACTGGGATTATAGGACAATGACTGAAGAATTTTCTCCTTCTGTGTAGTTCAGGGTACAGTATAGTAGGAGCGAGGAACTGTAGAACTGGATCTGATCCTCCTTAAATCCAATCTGGCCATATGTTCCACAGTTAGCTATACCCTAGTATCAATGACACCATCATCTGGTGATTTCCCAGCTTTCATACAGAATTCTCCACATTCCAGTATGTTGAAAGGTTTAGTTTAAGGTTTAGTTAGCTATGCTCTTGGTTTGAGCTTAGTTTGAGTCCATCCTTTTGCTTTTTGCCCTCACCACCACTGGGATTTGTCATGTGAGCACATATTTGAAAATGAATTGTGTTCTCAGACCTTTCAGGCTAAGGACCTCATCCCATCAGTTGTGGAAAGTGGGGGATATTGCCTTCTTACCACAGCGTATTGTTCAGTTGCATGTGAAATAAACCTATTGCATCACCGGGGGCTCCTACAGAAACAGCTAAGTGGTGATATCTCGAAATTGCACAATTCCTGAGGATTACATTAATTAATATAAATTACTATGAAATGATCATACAACAGGATTTTGGGCGAGAAATAAAACATTGATGCTCATTTGGAAACCACCCATAGGAACGCTTATTCTTCGGTGTCAGTAGAATGGTGTAACACAAGGGAATCTGACTGATCCCACCTGTGTAAATAAGTGCCATTTCCATGCAAATCAGGACCTCAAAAGATGTGTCATGTCCCCCCTGGTCTCGTCCCCCCCGCATTCTACACATTTTAAAAACACTTTGCAAACGGAGTACCACAGACGACAGGTGGAAGTCATTCTGTGTCATATGATGGGCTTTCATCTGTGAAGTGCTTGAAAAGTTTATAGAAATGGGGGAAATTTGCATCTGATGAAGTTTTACAAGAGTTCTTACTATTAAAGTATGGAAAGTGTGTATTTCAAAACACAGGAACATGCCGTATACTAAATCAGAAGATGGGCAGGAGGTATCTCTCCAAGTTCTCACCTTGGGATCTCTTCCCCTGGCTTACTACATAAGATTCCGAAGGCAGCGGCAGTGGGCAAAAAATAATTTTTCTGAAGGGCTTAGGAAGCTGCAAATGTGAGGTGCTCTTTTTCAGGTTTTGAAATACCTGTATTTTTATACTGTATTTGTACATAATGAGAAGTTTTAAGAGATGGGAGCCACATCCAAACACAAAATTCACTTATGTTTAATATATCCTTTATACACAGAGCTTGAAGGTCATTTTACAAAATATTTTAAATAATTGATCCAAAAACGAAGCAAGCATTTATTTTTCTGCTCTCCTGTCAAAATCTTATCTAATTAAGCTGCCCTTGATATTGCCTTGGGAATGCAGAAGCGATGGCTTTACCCCCATGAAATCCTTCTCAATTCACTATAGAGAAACAAATGGCAGCCTGGAAAGCCCTTGGATCAAATAAGAGATATTATGAAGTAATGCCCATTCTTACATGCCTGGGTCACAGAGAAGAACATCATCTGTGTTTAGAATGTCTCAGAAAAAGCCAAAATACTCACTGAAAGCTAAATAATTGTTATGGAGATACAGCTCTCCAAGGTTCTTGGAGGAAGTAAAGTAATGTGGACTTATACATTCCAACAGTTCTCATGTCTCATATGTAGTATGACCCTTGTATCTGCAAGATCCATGGTTTCATTTATCCACATCTGACAAAATGTGGATCCTATGTAGGTCCTATGGCACACCTATGATATTCTTGGGCCAGAAGTCCTTCATTGCAATAGAATTCACTATAATCCACAGATTCATGCATCCACATGACGTCTGGGGTCCCATTTACACTGCCATTTATAATGCAGTTTAATTTTCGTCTACACCAGGCATGATCAAACTTTGGCCCTCCAGGTGATTTGGACTTCAACTCCCACAATTCCTAACAGCCTAAATTATGGGAGTTGAAGTCCAAAACACCTGGAGGGCTAAAGTTTGCCTATGCCTGGTCTACACTGACCATAGCACCGAGTTTTTGTTGACCCTGGCACTTTATTTATTTATTTATTATTCAAATTTATATACCACTCCATTCCCTTAGGCTCGGTTTACTTAGATAAAAGCATAACAATTTCAATAAAACAATTTAACACTATATAATTAAAATGCTATAAAACTACTGAACAACTGTCCAGCTTGTCACAATACCAGAACACTAAAGATATAGGACAGTCAGTTGGGATCATTGATGTTAAATGCTTGTTGGAACAGTGTTGTTTTACAGGCTCTTCTAAATACCGATATTTCTGTAAGAGCCTGAGTGCTATTTGGCAGGGAGTTCCACAGTGTCGGAGCTACAATAGAGAAAGCTCTTTGCCTCATAGAGGATAGGTGGTAAGTTTTGACCGAGGGAACCATTAATAGGTTTTGATCTCCAGACCGCAGTGATCTCTGGGGAATGTATGGGGAGATACGGTCCCTCAAGTACACAGGCCCCAGACCATGTATGGCCTTAAAGGTTAATACCAACACTTTGAACACAATCCGGTACTCCACTGGGAGCCAGTGTAGCTGCTGCAGGATAGGTGTTATGAGGCATCTCGCTGGAGCCCCGGCGAGTAGACGTGCTGCAGCATTCTGCACAAGCTTGAGTTTCCGGATCGTGGACAGAGGAAGGCCACTGTAGAGGGTGTTACAGTAGTCAAGCCTCAAGATGACCGTTGCTTGGATCACCATGGCAAGGTCGCCGTTAGACAGGTAAGGTGTCAGCCGTCTAGTCTGCCGCAGGTGGAAAAATGTGGATCTGCTGACCATGTCAAACAGCATTTACAGTGTAGATGCCCCCAAGATGGTGCAGTGTTCTGAGCTTTGGACTAGGCTTCGGGGAGGACAGGCATGAACTGCTGATCATCCATGGAGGCCCACAGGCTGACCTTCTTAACCTTTGAGGAAGGCAACGGCAGGCCTTCTCTTAATAAATCTTGCCAACAAACCCCAATGAAAGGATTATCATAACATGAAGTACATTTGAAGACAGAGAACATGAACAAAGCTGTTGTGACTACCAAAGATAAATGCGGTGGGACAAACAGGGCTTTCTTAATGAGAACTGAAATCTTTTCATGATTAGGGATCTCATTCTGTTGTTCAAAATTTGGGAGGGTGGCAAGGAACGGATGTCCTCCTAGTAGCTGTAACTAAGTCTGCATAGTAGTTCATTAACCAGACACTGGGAAGTCATCTCATTCCAGATGGTTCTAGAGAAGTGTTCTATGGCAGCGGTAATTATTTTTAAAACAAAGCTCCATTTGTATGAAAAGGATCTAAGTGTCTTGGCAGACCACAGATTTAACATGAGTCAACAATGTGAAGTAGAGGCCAAAAAAAGAAAGAAAAGCCAAAGCAATCGCAGGCTTCTTCAAAAGAACAATAGTCCCCAGATTAAGGGAAATTCTAGAATGGTTTTCTTCTCTGCTCAGGCTTCACCTGGAATACTTGTCCAGCTATGAGCACCATTGGCCTCATCTACACTGCCATAAAATACTGTTTGAAGCTTTCAATTGGATGGTCAGACTGATCATATAATGCTTTCCAACTGCAATGGAAATGGTGCCACAGTTGACGGTGTGCAGAGTGCACTATCGAACAAATGCAGGTTTCACACGCCTTTAACTGCCTTAATTCAATTCAGCTGAATCATTAGAGTTGTAGTTTGTTGAGGCATTGTTTACAGAGGCTAAAGACTTTTTATTTTTCTTTTGACTTATTATTATTATATATATAATTATATAATGGTGGTGGTGGTGATCTCTTCTCCCAGGACCAAAATAGATTGCAACACTACAACTCCCAGGATTCCATAGCCATGGCAGTTAAAGTGGAGACAAACTACATTAATTTTGCAGTGTAGAGACACCCAGTAAAAGGTCTGGAAACTAATAGTTGAGGTATTTGGGTATGTTTATTCCAAAGAACAGAAAATTGAGAAGAGGCATTTTTAGGTATTTGAATGGCTGCCTTGGAGATGATGGACCAAGCTTACTTGGTGCTCTCTGGCAAGTTGAACCTCAAACAATGGATATAAATCACAGACAAGGAGATTCCAATTAAACTACCTGAGAGGAAGACCTGCTGAACAACAGAATGGACTGCATTGCAAAGCGGCAACTTCTTCAACTGATGGTTTTGAAGCAGAGCTTGAATGGTCATCTGCCAGGGTGTGTTCTAGCTATGTGTTCCTGTGTTGGCATATCGGACCCATCACTCTCTTTCAGCTCTTAGAAAGAAGAGAAGGGGTTTCGGTTTGGTTGAGCTTTTCTGCATTTCTCTCCGCCCATTTTTGTTATTTTGGTAGTGGATTTCACCAGAAAGCACTTGGAAAGAGAAGTGTGATTTAGGGAAGACTTCTGCTTTATCTATGTGATCTTTGATAAAAAGTGAACCTTCTACCTTTGATGTATGCACTATCAGTACAGAACACCCAACATATTTATTCAAGGTCTCCTTGAAAGTGGAAGATGAATTTTAAAAGACACTAATTTTTTAAAACCTGAGAATGTATCTCCAGGAATATCTAGGTCTGTCATTGCAATTCTTTCGATTTAATAGCATCCTCTCATATTCTTTATATTGATGACATAAGAGAGAGATTGGTCGGTCGGTAGTTTCTGGCATTGGAGGCGTCTTTACCAAGTTTTCAAATGGCAGTGAACTTGATTTTCCTCCATAGTTTGAGAATCTGTTTGTAAAATTTCAAAATAAGTTTTCAGCTTTGGGTCCCAAGTGTTTGATTTTCCCCATCATCAAGTCATCTAGGCCAGGTGCTTTACCAGTTTTTCGTCGCTTAATAGCTTATCTGAGTTCTTTCAGGTATAGGGGAGATGATAACTAGTGGGTTTCAAGTTCTGGTGCCCTATTGATTTTCACCTTTTCACCTTTACAGTTTGACTGTCTATGATTTGATATCTTTTGTTGTTTTCCTTGGCATTGAATGTTTGCCAACTTTTGTTGTAAAAACCATGCTGACTCCCTTTCGGGAGATAGGGAAGGATAGAAATAAAGTTTTATATATTACTAGCTGCCCCCTGCCACGTATTGCTGTGGCCGTCTGTGTATATGTGTTTTTGTGTATATATGTGTGTATATGTGTTTGCGTATATATATATATATAGATAGTTTTGCGCATGCGTTGTAATTTTTGGTTTGGCTTTTTAAGTCTCTTCTGCCGTGTTTTTCAGTGTTTTTAGGAGTGATGGTCACTCGCTGGCCTGATACGTATATTGTGTCTAAATTTGGTGTCCATTCGTCCAGTGGTATTTTAGTTATGTTAATCCCACAAACGAACATTACATTTTTATTTATATAGATAACTAGCAGTCCCCTGCCACATGTTGCTGTGGACCAGTCTGTGTATATGCATTTTGTGTGTGTATATATGTGTGTGTTTGCATATATATGTGTGGTTTTGAGCATGTGTTGTAATGTATTGTGTCCAAATTTGGCGTCAATTGGTCCAGTGGTTTTTGAGTTATGTTAATCCCACATTACATTTTCATTTATATAGAATATAACTCTGCTGTAATTAGATTTCCCATTCTGAATTAGCTGGTGTGTTACCTGGTCTAGTGTTACGTTTGCATGTCCACAGTTGAACAGAGGATCACTATCTGTGCGTCTCAGCAATTGCCAGGCTCTTTGGCTACTCTTGGACACATCAAGATTCTCAAGCAGCTCTATCCAGTGGTCTTTCTTAGCATTAGCTATGGCTGTAGATAATTTTTGGCCCCCTGCTATGGTCTCATTCTTGATTCCCTTAAAATAGTCTGAGATATTCCTGTAGCTGATTTAGCAATTCTTCATTTAGGCCTGGTAGGCAGCCCCTCGCAATTGAGAGCCCCTATGTGACAGCCCCCAGGGATTGAGAGCCTCAAGGATCTTTCCACAGCTTCTGCAAACAGGTCATTGCCTTCTATGGAAGGTTCTATATCAGAAATGGCTGCTTCCAAGTTCTCTGAAAACTTTGTCCAGTTAGCTTTATTGAAATTAAATAAACTAAGGGGCAAACCAAGAAAAAGCAACTGGGATATTCTTGAACAGAATGGAGTGGCAGATCAGAAGGCAACCTGGCAAAATGGCACTACTAGAAGAATTCTCCACCTTCTGCGACTGTGGAGCAGAACAAACAAGTCCGCATCTGTATGCTTACTCACAATGCTCTGCCTAATGCAGAGGAAGAACTGTTTATAGCTACAGACAATACTGTCACTGTTGCCCATTTTTAGTCAAAAATTATTTAGACCAAACTATTTATTTGTGTATTGTTGAAAACTTTTATGGCCAGAATCATTGGGTTGTTGTAGGTTTTTCAGGTTGTATGGCCATGTTCTAGAAGCATTTTCTCCTGATGTTTCGCCTACATCCTCAGAGGTTGTGAGGTTTGTTGGAAACTTAAAAAATTGGGTTTATATATATGTGGAAATAGGATTTATAGATCTGTGGTCCCACCCTGGACCTTCCACGGATACATAAACCCAATTTTCCAATTTCCAACAAACATCACAACCTCTGAGGGTGCTCACCACAGATGCCGGTGAAACGTCAGGAGAGAATGCTTCTAGAACATGGCCATACAACCCGAAAAACCTACAACAACCCTATTAATTTGTGCTTCCTCTATTTTATCAGTTTTATACTTGCTTATTTATGCATTTCTTTTGACATGAAATAAATAAAAATTGAAATTCTATAGTCAATGTCTAGCAGAAGCTGACCAGAGCTAAACCTGCAAATGTGTGGGGCCCAACACACAGACACAAGACACCCCACTTGATTTCGATGTGGATGTTGTACCAGTTTTATTGGTAAAGTTTAACACAAAGCCTCACGAACGCTGGGACATGCTTTTCCTTTTAAAGAATTTCCACTGGACCTTAATAGTGAGCATCCAGTCGTTGACATACAAACTTTTACAAGCAGATGTGCACACATGCGCCTCGGGGAGAAGGTGACGGCATCCCGGTGGTAAGGATGGTTTCTGAGCGAGGCACTGGGCGTCTACGATTCATTTGCCAGCCTTCTGGGCCTTCTGGGCTGACTTGGTGACCTTGCCAGCACCGCCGCTCTTCTTCTCCACGTTCTTGATGACGCCCACAGCCACCGTCTGCCGCATGTCGCGCACAGCAAAGCGCCCTGGAACGGGACACAAGGGTTGAGTTGCCCACAAAGTTTTGCTACATGGAAAGCAAACAACTGCAGAGTGCTTGGCACTCTAACCCCCTCTAGTGGTCAAATGAGATCCTGCAGGCCTGATAATCATGTACAGGCAATCCCCAAGTTATGTAGGTTTGCTCTTAAGTTAAATGTGTATGTTAGTTGGAACAGGTATATTTTAAGGGTAACCCCAGCCATTTATCTATATACATGAATGCATGCTTTGGATAGCATAAATAAGGGTTAACATCCTTATTTATTTATTTACTAAATTTCTATACCGCTCCTCTCAGCCGGAAGGCGACTCGAGGCAGTTTACATATGGCAATAATGCCCACAAGATAAAATACAATTAAAAACCATTATATATAGTATAACCATATAAAAACAATAAACAATTAGCAATTAAAACCATAAAAATACAATTCTCAGTGTCTCATCATTAAAATCATTTTCCGTCGCATCGTCATTTCATTCCATAAATCTCAATTAAACAGTTATACTGCATCTGCAAATGCCTGCTCGAATAGCCAAGTTTTAACTCTCTTTCAAAATGTTAGAAGGGAGGGGGCCGCTCTAATATCCCTAGGGAGGGCATTTCATAGCCGAGGGGCGACCACTGAGAAGGCCCTGTCTCTTGTTCCCGCCAACCGGATCTGTGAAGAAGGCGGGACCGAGAGCAGGGCGTCTCTGGATGATCTTAAACACCTAGATGGTTCATAGGAAGAGATGCGTTTGGACAGGTAAGCTATGCCGGAACTGTTTGGGCTTTAAAGGCTAAAAAAGCACTTTGAACTGTGCCCGGTAGCAGACTGGTAGCCAGTGGAGCTGGTGCAACAGAGGAGTTGTGCGCTCCCTGAGTGCCACCCCTGTTAACAACCTGGCTGCTGTCCGTTGGACCAAATAGTCTTCAAAGTCAGCCCCAAGTAGAGAGCGTTGCAGTAGTCTATACAGGATGTTACCAGAGCGTGGACTACCGTGGCCAAGTCAGACTTCCCAAGGTACGGGTGCAGCAGGCACCCAAGTTTTAACTGAGCAAATGCTTCCCTGGTCACCGCCGAAACCTGGGGTTCCAGGTTCAGCTATGAGTCCAGAATCACACCCAAGCTGCGAAACTGCATCTTCAGGGGGAGTGTAACCCCGTCCAACACAGGCTGTAACCTTATGGGGTTTGTTTTGCTGCCTGTGCCTCTGTTCAGAAGATTTCACCTCACTTTCTGTTCCTGTGGATTTTGAAAAAAATGGCTTGCTATGGAAACAACAACAAAAATAAAGCTTCAGTGGAGACACCTTTCCCCAAGATAACACTATCAGGAGTGATTTTCCCTTCCTGGGGTTATATTTCTCTCACTTCCTGTTGTCTCAACCCTGTTCTTAACTATGAAGCATTTGTAACTCAAGGACTGCCTGCACACATCAAATGTGCAATGTGCTAAAGTTTTGGTTGCTACCTTTTTTCTCATTGAGTCCTTAAACGCCTGCCGCAATTGCTGCATTAGCCAGATTCAATTTTCACCACAAATTACGTCTAGGCCAGAAAAATTAATGCATGCTTTGTTTTCATGTCCTGGGCCAAGTTACTCCTGTAAATCTAGAAATTTTAATTAAAAGACTCAATCCCAAATACATGGGTTGACTTTTACAGGGATCAATGTTAGTAGAGTATCTTAATTTTAGGTGAAAGATTAACGTCTTCCAGGAACCAGGGACATGGGGGAAAGGTGAAAAATAGTCCCTATGCATCTGGATTTCTTTTTACCCGAAACACTCTGATTACAGCTTCTAGCTGCTATTTAAAATTTCTAAAGAAGTATGACCAAAGAAAAGATGGTGGCCTGACTTTGCTGTGTTTTCAAAGGGAATGCTGCTTTTTGTGCAGAAAAAAATGTTTCTTAAACAAAAATGGTGTTTACTGATCAGAAGACAACATTCTGATTTGGAAAGAGAAGGTAACTGGAAGGAAAGTGACAAAAGTCCAAGGCCCCCTCTACACTGCCATATAATTCAGATTATGAAATCAGATTATCCAGATTATCTGCTTTGTATTGGATTACATGAATCTGTACTCCCATATAATCCATATTATCAAATCAAATAATCCATATTATTTGATTTGAACTGCCATATAATCCAGATTATCAAATAGGATAATCCACGTTATCTGATTTGAACTGGATTATATGAGCCTACACTGCCATATAATCCAGATTATCAAATAAAATAATTCAGATTATCTGCTTTGAACTGCTTTATAATCCAGATTATCAAATCAGATAATCCACATTATTTGATTTGAACTGTATTATGAGTCTACACTGTCATATAATCTAGTTCAAATGAGATAATCTAGATTTTCTATGACAGCGTAGAAGGGGAGCAAGGTATCTTGAACTAACCCTAGGTATCTCTCACTATAGTATGTATAAATGGCATAGAAAGAGTTTTCCATGATCTACCTTGGTGGATCTCTGTTAACATCAGAAATAAGGAAGAAGCGCTTACCCAAGGGTGGGTACTGGGAGAAGCTTTCCACACACATGGGCTTTCCCGGGATCATCTCCACAATGGCAGCATCTCCAGACTTCAGGGATTTGGGGTTGTCTTCCAATTTCTTGCCAGAGCGCCGGTCAATCTTCTCTTTCAGCTCAGCAAATTTGCAAGCAATGTGGGCAGTGTGGCAGTCAATGACAGGGGAATATCCAGCGCTGATCTGGCCAGGGTGGTTCAAGATGATCACCTGGTGCGCACAAAAAGGAGACAGAATTGGAGCCAGGAACTTTTTTTCAATAGCAGCCTAGGCAGCCATCCTCCTTATTTTGGCTGAGCAATGCTTCCCTCTAGTGGAAAAAAATTGCTCCTTCACAACAATTGTTGTTTTTATATTAAGCCAGTGTTTCCCAACCAGTGTGCCGGGGCACACTAGTGTGCTGTGAGCGATCATCAGGTGTGCCGTGGGAAATTGGAACCTCCGGGGGATTCTAGTGTGTTGAAGTATAAAAACCCTAAGAAACCTACCCCGATAAAGGCACAAAATTACAAACACCCGCCTCCCCATCCGTTGTCTACTTGGTCATTCCCTCTTCATGCATTGGGAAGGCCCACCTCCCTTTCCCCAAGTAGAGACCTCCTCTTGCCTCCTGGGGGTTCTGTGTGGGAAGTATGGCACAGTTCTATCATTGGTGGGGTTCAGAATGCTCTTTGATTGTAGGGGAACTATAAATCCCAGCAACTACAACTCCCAAATGTCAAGGTCTATTTCCCCTGAACTCCATCTGCGTTCATATTTGGGCATATTGAGTATTCATGCCAAGTTTGGTCCTGATCCAACATTGTTTGAGACCACAGTGCTCTCTGGACATAGGTGAACTACAACTCCAAAACTCAAGGTCAATGCCCACCAAACTCTTATAGCATTTTCTCTTGGTTATGGGAGTTCTGTGTGGGAAATTTGTGTCTTTCTGCCATTCCTGCCAGGATATCTATGTTGAGTTCATTGAAACAGGCCCAGGTTTCACACTGAGTGTATAAATACATTTTAAAAACATATTAACTATATGTATTACTGTGTTAATGTCATTTTGTGTCATTTTGGTTGGTGGTGTGCCCCAGGATTGTGCAAATGTAAAAAGTGTGCCGCGGCTCAAAAAGGTTGGGAAACACTGTATTAAGCTACTCCAGCACAACAAATACAATGCAATAAACTTGTTATGGTTGTTTTTCCTTTGTATCACCAAACAACCAGTGCCCTAAATCCTGTTGCTCCTGGTTAATTTAGACTCACATAATCATTTAGTCTGGTTCTATACCAGGGGTGCTCAGAATGGTGATCGGGATCACCAGGGTGATCTTCGGGCCTCAACCTGGTGATCTTCAGGCCCCTGACCAGGTTTTTTGCTGTTGGTCCACGCGCCCCTCCACGCTGCAAAGAAGTCCTACGTCGTTTCTTTTCCCTGCTCGTGCGCCGCCTCCAAAAGGTCCAGAGTCTAAGAGGCAGAATAGGCCCCCTCTTTTGGATTCCTCCTCCTCCCTCCATCCTTCTCCAGCCACTCAGCGTCGTAGGAGATGAAAGGGGGTGGGCCTGGATGACGCGATGCATGGCTGGCCCCACGCGCATGCGCAGAAGCGCCCATTCTGCCTCTCGGACTTCTCGTGAGCTCTTGGAGGCGGCATGCATGCTGGCGGCGTGGAAATAGGAGCAACGACGGAGGAGAAGAAGAACGCATTGGGGTCATTTCCTTACCGTATCGCAAAGGTCAATCTTTTTACTTTGGGGTGGGTGCTTGATTGTTCAGTGGCATGCCCCTTTTTATTTTTAATGTTTAAATATGGCCTTTTAGCTCCAAAGCCTCTCTGCTTGCTTTGTTCCTTGAGAAATATATGTTGGGGGATATGGAAATGTGGGTGAAATGGGGTGGTTGGATGTATTTTTGCATGCCCCTTTGTTTACCTTGCTGAGTATTAAATGGCCTTGCAGTTCAACAGCCTCTCTTCTTACTTTCTGGCTGATAATATGTGTGGTAATATAGCAGTGTGGGAGAAATGGGGTGGTTGGATGTATTTTTGCATGCCCCTTTGTTTACCTTGCTGAGTATTAAATGGCCTTGCAGTTCAACAGCCTCTCTTCTTACTTTCTGGCTTATAATATGTGTGGTAATATAGCAGTGTGGGAGAAATGGGGTGGTTGGATGTATTTTTGCATGCCCCTTTGTTTACCTTGCTGAGTATTAAATGGCCTTGCAGTTCAACAGCCTCTCTTCTTACTTTCTGGCTGATAATATGTGTGGTAATATGGCAGTGTGGGAGAAATGGGGTGGTTGGATGTATTTTTGCATGCCCCTTTGTTTACCTTGCTGAGTATTAAATGGCCTTGCAGTTCAACAGCCTCTCTTCTTACTTTCTGGCTGATAATATGTGTGGTAATATAGCAGTGTGGGAGAAATGGGGTGGTTGGATGTATTTTTGCATGCCCCTTTGTTTACCTTGCTGAGTATTAAATGGCCTTGCAGTTCAACAGCCTCTCTTCTTACTTTCTGGCTAATAATATGTGTGGTAATATAGCAGTGTGGGAGAAATGGGGTGGTTGGATGTATTTTTGCATGCCCCTTTGTTTACCTTGCTGAGTATTAAATGGCCTTGCAGTTCAACAGCCTCTCTTCTTACTTTCTGGCTGATAATATGTGTGGTAATATGGCAGTGTGGGAGAAATGGGGTGGTTGGATGTATTTTTATGCTCTGTTTTATATTGTTGTTATTAAATTGAAATGTTGATGTTTTATAACTTCATTTTATGTAAACTGCCCCGAGCCTGCTGGAAGGAGCGGTACATAAAAACGAATAATAAATATAAATAAATAAATAAGAAAATAGTTATACGTTTTACATTTCTGGGTAGGTGATCTTTGGGACTTGGTTTTTTAATCAGTAGCTCCCATGCTGAAAAAGTGTGAGCACCCCTGTTCTATACCAGTGTTGAACCATATAATTCACTTCAGTGCAGTTCAAATTGCATGGCAAGTATAGAACCAGTCTCAGATTGGAATGATTTGCCATTCAACAATAGATTTAAGGGATCTACTCTAGCAGGGAGTAACTGAAGAAATTCTGCTCAGGGCCCTTCCACATAGCCATATATACCAGAATATCAAGGCAGAAAATCCCACAATATCTGAGTTCAGATAACCCATTTCAAAGCCGATATTATGGGATTTCCTGCCTTGATATTCTGGGATATAGGGCTGTGTGGAAGGGCCCTCAGTTTGTTCCAATTTGTTCTGGACATATATGAATTCAAAATCCATCAATATTATTTTGATATTTTTAAAGGTGTTAATATTGAAAAATTATTTACATATTTTGTGACGGCGGCCAGAATTACTTTTGCAAAATTTTGGAAACAAGAGAACATACCTCTAAAGACACAATGGCTAGACAAAATAAGGCAAATTAAGGATATGGACAAACTGACCTTTTGGCTAAGACAAAGTAATGGAAAAGGAATAAAAAGAACAGACTGGAAGGTTTTTGAGGGTTATATGAAAAATGAAAATCAAATATAAAATAATGACAAGAGTAATGAAAGTGGAAGGGATAAAAATATTCCTTTCTGTATTTCACTGTCTTTAGGAAAAGAGAGAAAAATAGAAGAATGGTAATACAATCAAATGATTAGCTTAAGAAGGAAGAGCGGAAGTCAAAATTTCTTTATTGTGTGTTGCTTCCCCCCCCCTTCTTTTTCTTTTTGGTTATGGATGGTTGGGGGGGAGAGATTGGTTGTAAAGTGTAATTATGATATTGTGATGTTGTAACTGTACTTTTTTGTCAGTTTTTCTTTATTTTATTTTATTGAAAACCCTTAATTTAAAAAAATTAAAAATATTATTTTGTAACAGGGATCATGAAGTGCTTCTCTCCTACCAGCTGAGGAAACTGAAATGCAACCTGAGCTGATGAAAAGTTGAATCCCATCCCCATGATGCATTGCACATTGGGGCAGATTCTCTGTGTGCCAGCAAATCCATAGCCCCATACATCCCTATCTCACTGCATCTTAAATCAATTAAGACAATTAATAAACTACAGAATTTCCATGCAATTGCCTTTTAAAGGGTGTCAGCATGGTGTCTCTTATGCTACATTCTGATAACTTCAGTGGTTCCACAAGCCAAAGATACCCCTTTTTGTAAGACAATACTTCTTAAGCTGCTACACACTTGGAAAGTCCTTCAATACCTGGGCCCTGGTTGGAGTTAATGCAAGTTGGGACTACTTTAACCATCCAGGCTCAGTGCTATGTAACTCTGGAATTTGTAGTTTGATGAAGCACCAAAACTTTGTAGCAGAAAGTAAAACTATATGACTCCCTGAGTCATGCAGTTAAAAGTCGTGTCAGACTGCATTAATTCTACACTTTAGGTGCAACCTTAGTGCTTAATCAAAGAACAATGTTATTTTGACATTAAAACTACACAGTCCAAACACATGCAAGTTATCCTCAAAGTACATTCTAGCATATTAATTGATTCACAAGGAGAGGTGAGTAAATAATAATAATAATATTTATATATGTTCGTTTATATGTTCATTTATATGTGTGTAATATGTCAAAGTGTATGTACTGTACTGTGATAAACAGCAAGGATTGTCTGCTTGTATGTGTACCTGTAATCCGCCCTAAGTCCCCTTCAGGGTGAGAAGGGCAGAATATAAATCAAGTAAATAAATCAAGTAAATAAATATTATTAATAATAATAATTACTATTATTATTTGATACACAACAAGATCACTATGCTGGCCTTTGTATTGGGTCACACATCAGACACTTTCTAAGTGTCTAGGACTGTGTGATGTATTGGCAAAGAATGTGTGCAAATCCGAGTAGGGTGGTCTTTTGCAGCTGACAAATGGTAATTTTGTCAGCGCTGATTGACGGTAATTTTGTCAGCGCCGATTGTTTTTAAGTGCTGGCCAAGTTATTTAGGCACGGAACCCAGAGTGCTGATCACCACTGGGAACACTTTTACTGGCTTGCGCCAGAGTCTTTGCAGTTCAATCTTTAAATCCTCGTATTGTGTCAGCTTTTCCTGCTGTTGTTGTGGTTGTGGTTTTTGTTGTTGTTGTTGTTATTTTGCACTAAATAATTGATTCAAACTTTGTTGTTGTGCACCTTCAGGATGTTGCTGAATTTTGGCAACCATAAGGCAAATTATCATGATCATCCCGAGGAATAAACAATTTACATAAAATAAACATTATTTGAGGCTGATATTTTCTACTTTCCTCATACATCACCAGTAGAAAATGGAAGGCCACAGGAAAATCAATTACAGGTGGATTGAGTTTGCCAGACATGAGCAGTGATGCCAATTATTGGTGTTCTTGGTGGCCTCATGTTCATATGGAGGCTGTAGACCAGGCATGGGCAAACTACGGCTCTCCAGATATTTTGGACTTCAACACCCACAATTCCTAACAGCCTACCAGCTGTTAGGAATTGTGAGAGTTGAAGTCCAAAACACCTGGAGGGGCAAGGCTGCCCATGCCTGCTGTAGACGGAAACCAACTTGTTGGCAAACAACAGAGGTGACCTAAACTGATCCATGTTTGTCCCCCTTCAAATGCAAATATTCTGATCTGAAGATGCAGCCTTCAAAAAACAGCCACTGTTGTTTCCCTGCTGACCTGAGAAGTGAACTGTGCTGCCTCCTGAGGTGGGTCGGACTTGCTGTCCCCACAGACGTTGCCACGGCGGATGTCCTTCACTGAGACGTTCTTGACGTTGAAGCCAACATTGTCCCCCGGCAGAGCCTCACTCAGGGCCTCGTGGTGCATCTCCACAGACTTGACCTCTGTAGTGATGTTCACGGGGGCAAAGGTCACCACCATGCCTGGTCTCAGGATCCCAGTCTCTACACGGCCCACCGGCACTGTCCCAATCCCTGGAGGAAGTCAGAAGGGGTGAGGAATCAATATCACAAAATGTAATCCTTAGAATGCAAAGAGGATTACAAGCATCTATTGTAGGGGCAAACAACTGCATGGCAGGGGAAGGGGGCGCCTGTCACTACACTCGTCTAGATGGCCACATTATTGTGCCAATACTAAAAACATTTTTCTACTCATTTTTTGCCCGATCTGGATAGCTAAAAACTGCTGCAGAACACTACTGCATAGAGCATGCTCCTCTATACTCGCCCATCATATTTCCTTGGGGGAAAGAATCCAGAAGCCTTATTAGCCAAAAAAGAAACAAGAGGTGAGCCAGGCTTTAACACAATCAAAAGGTCGACAGTTCAAGTCCGAGTTGGGATGAGCTCCCAATTGTCAGCCCAGCTTCTGCTCACCTAGCAGTTTGAAAACAATAATGTGAGTAGATAAATAGGTACCGCTTTGGCAGAGAGGAAATAAAAGGCACCCATGCAGACATGCTGGCAATTCAATCGGAAGAAAGTCTAAAGGCAACAAAGCTCCTTGGCATGGAAGATACTAGATAGAGTGCCATCAACCCACCCATTGGCCGCAGTCTAGCACAGCCTCCAGATGCCAGAGATTGAAAAAGATGGGAAGACTTTACCTCTGTTTATGTACTGTCTGTCTGTGTTAATTGTATAGCTGTATTGAATGTTTGCCGTATATGTGTACTGTAATTCGCCCTGAGTCCCCTCGGGGAGATAGGGAGGAATATAAATAATGATGATGATTATCATTATTATTATTGAGCAACATCACTTCTGGTTTTGACATTGGACAATAGACAAAGTGCATTCCTTTTTCTCATCTGATGACAAATCAGAAGTTTCAGACTGCTGGCAATAAAGATGGAACTGCCAAACTCATGTCAATAGGTATTATTCCATTTTTAATTGGCAAGACTTTATTCCTCCTCTAACAAACAAGGCAGATCTCAAAAGACTTGGGATTGGAGGTTGTTGTGTTCTATGCTAAGGGAGAAAAATCCCTATTAAGAAATTCTTCACTTCTGCAATCTAAACAAATACCGTAATAAGGTGATCAAAAGTTGATACCGAGATCTACGTATGTAGCTCAACAGAGTGATGCACAATACCTGAGAAAGTTTTGTGACTTCCAGCTACTTAACAATAGCATCACTTACTCACCACTAAAATTATCCTGCTAAAAGGAAGACAACTTGGAAGTAGTGGAATTAGGATTTCTGCCTCATAGACTGTGAGCCTAATTCAAGAACTAAAAAAAAAAAGGTTCGATGTGTTACTGAAATTGCAATTTTACATTCTCTTGCCTGGGCAAAAGCAGCACTGAACACGACAAGACTGTCTTCCAAATGAATACGCATAATACTGTGCTGTTAAACATAAATGTGGTCTCTCTGTTTCACATATGTGTGAACACACACAATTGCACTTCACCACTATTTTGCTCCTACCTTCGGTTCTTCAAATGCAGTGGATCTCAGTAAAAATAGCTCATAAAGAAGATCCTGCAGGTTTGAAGCTCTGCCCATCCTTATGATATAAATAATCCAATTAACTAGATTCACATTTACTGGTTTCTCGTAACCTGCTTTGTTTTAGCATATTTTGGAAAGGGAATGTGCAAGATTCTTGAGTCAAACCATCTGACCACTAGAAATCTTGCACAAGCTTCTTGGGTTTTACAATATATATTTGCACCTACTTTCAAGCTTTCTGGGATCATCGTTACTGAGGTATCTTCAGAATTAGAACTCTGGCTGTAAATATCTAAGATGGTCTTGATGTTGAATTCCGTACCTAAGACCGAATGTTATGCTGATGTAAGGCCAGCACAAGAATGAGGAACGCAGAGAGTGCCCAAACTGGCCTGCCTATCCTTTTCCATTGTCCGAAAATGTATTAACATTACATAAAATCCAAGTTATTTTTATTTTATTATTTCAATAATTTACAACCCGCCCTTCTCTACCCCCGAAGGGGGGCTCAGGGCGGCTAACAAAAGGCAACAATTTGATGCCA
Organism: Anolis apletophallus; assembly: GCA_030556195.1. NCBI lineage: Eukaryota > Metazoa > Chordata > Lepidosauria > Squamata > Anolidae > Anolis > Anolis apletophallus. The sequence goes on along the minus strand of JARBWK010000005.1, from coordinate 14,289,875 downwards.
GACAAACAATACAAACAACAATACATCTTAAATACATTGAAATAGATTAAATCCAATTGAATATCCATAACTAAACACATAGTCTGAGTTCCGCATTCATAAGTTGTCCAAGCCAATCCGTAGTCCATTTCTATAACCTTGTCATCATTCTTGTCCGCATTCTGCCCGGTATCTAACTAAATGCCTGGTCCCAGAGTCACGTCTTTACCTTTTTCCTAAAGGAAAGGAGGGAAAATGTGATCTAATTTCACTGGGGAGCAAGTTCCACAGGCGATGGGCCACCACTGAGAAGGCCCTGTCCCTCATTCCCACCAAACGTATTTGCGACGAAGGTGGGACTGAGAGCAGGACCTTCCCAGAAGATCTTAAATTTCAAGGTGTGACATAAGGGGAGATACGTTCGGACATGTAAGCTGGGCCAGAACTGTAAAAGGCTTTAAAGGTCAAAACCAGCACTTTGAATTGTGCTCAGAATTGGATAGGCAGCCAATGAAGATGACACAACAGAGGAGTGGTATGCTTCCTGTATGCTCCCTGTATGTCGCTCCAGTTAGTAACCTGGCTGCCGACCATTGAACTAGTTCAAGTTTCCGAACAGTCTTCAAAGGCAGCCCCACGTAGAGTGCATTGCAGTAATCTATTCGGGATGTAACCAGTAATTCAGATGAGGATGAGAAGATTTACCATCAACAGATTTTCTCATTCTGAAATGTATCTTGAAATGTGAGTTATATGAATACGATCCTGCACAATGTGTGACATGGTTCGGAGCAATGTAAAACAATGTGTACTCCTCTTATGTAGGTTACATTGATAAATCCTACAATGGAATATAAGTTGCAGTGTACTGCTAATTATAGGTCCGCTATATCATCTACTCAAATAAACATCCACAAAAAAGTGTTATATATATATATATATATATATAGAGAGAGAGAGAGAGAGAGAGAGAGAGAGAGAGAGAGAGAGAGAGCCGAAACACGGGAAATAACCCGGGTTTGTGGCATAGCGCCCGCTCGGATTCAAAGGAGCAAAAAGAGGCCGCACCGCATCCAGGAAGGGAACAGTGGCCCCTTCGGATAGATTACAGAGAACCCAGTTACGAAGGGAGATGTAGCAACCCAGTTCCCTTTCGTGCCTGGGGGGCAGGGGGCAGCACCGGGGGTCCCACGTGCATTAGAACCAGCGGCAGCTGAGGAAGATTCTGAGGAGGATTTGGAGGGATTGGAAGAAGGGGTTAATGGGTTAGCTGGGCCTTCTTCTCCCACAGAGAGTCTGGCCTGGGATGATGGATGGCCTGACCCGTACGAGAATGTGGAATGTCAGAGGGATTCAGATAGCAGTGATAGCGAAGGCTATGAGAAACCGGGGCTCGGTTCACAGGAACGAATGTGGGAAACGGAAGAGGATGAGTCCATGGAAGCGCACGGGGAGTTTGACTCTCACGAAGATAGGGAACCAGGTGCTGGGAGGCAAGGTCGAAGCTTTGATAGGAGACGGAGCAGTGAGGCTAGCAGGAGGGGCTGGCATCACAGCCTAGACCGGCCAAAGGGGGCGAGGGCCCGAAGCACAGATTGGAGGAGAAGCCTAGAGCATCGGGGTCCTCGCCAAGGGAATTAAGTATAGGATCCGTGGGAACGGATCCTCAGTACCTCGGCCACTTCTAACCTAAGGAGGTGTAGCGAGGAAAAGACCACGGAGCCAAGTTGCGGCTCGTGCCTTGCCAAGAAGTTTCTTGGACCTTGATTAAACCCTGCCTTGTTTCTTGATCCGCTTTGTTTGCGGAGCTTTTGCCAAGCCTTTTGCCAAAACCCTTTCCTTTGGATTTGCTACGGATGCTTTGCTTTTGAACTGAACTTTTATATCTTATGGACTATTGCCTTTTTACTTGTTCTTTATTCTACAATAAAATAGTTAGCTGATTACCGTCTCTGTGTGTGTGATTAAGGGGCCGGCCGAGTCTCTGCATTGTGACAGGAGAGGAATCACACTCCACTAAGAACACAGAGTACATACAACTCTTCATACAGTGTATTTTGTGTTAGAGTGACATCCTGTTCATAAACAGTGTCCCCGGCCACATTGAGCCCTGGATTAGATATTTATCTATATTATTATTTAGGATTGTAGGCTGCTAGGTCCTCCCTGGATATTATTTGAATAGAACATCATAAGGTCAATGTTTGAAGTTGATATAACACACTTGTTATTGTTTATCTAACACAAACCAGAATTCATTGATGATGATAATGAATTGTGAATATAGAAGCTCCGTTTGAAGATTATGAGAATGTTATGAGTTATGATTTCTTATGAATTGTTATGAGGGTTGAAATGTTTCTCTCGGATCCATACAGAAAGGTATCTGTTTAAGGTGAATGAATTATTGTTTATGTTAAGAGTGTAGATACTAGTGAATGAATTATTGTTTATGATCAAGTTATACACGAGATGATATATACAATGTGAAGATTACTGGATAACGGATGAATATGAATGTGTAATATGGAAAAATAGATGATCACATATATATACAGTATAAAGAAAACTATAATACTTTTTTGTGAATGTTTATTTGAGTAGATGATATAGCGAACCTATAAATAGCAGTACACTGCAACTTATATCCCATTGTAGGATTTATCAATGTAACTTACATAAGAGGAATGCACATTGTTTTACATTGCTGTAGATTTGCACTGTAAGGTTTTTTGTTATTATTGACATGGTTCGGACCCAGACTATTTGAAAAACCACATCCCCATATTTAGACCATCATGAGCACTGTGGTCAGGAGAGGAGCCCTTGCTCCCGGTCTCAAGTGTGGTTGGTGGGAATGAGAGTGGGGGGCCTTCTATGTAATCGCCCCCCACCTCTGGAACTCCCTCCCAAAAGAACTAAAAACAGCCTCCTTTCTTCTCTCCTTAAAGCTTTTCAACCATCCCTTTGCACCTTGTCATACAGAGAGGAGGACTAGTATATTCTTACACACCCTTGTTTAAATATCTGAAGTTTTAAATAGAGTAACCTATTTCAGTTCTGTCAACTGCTGCTAACTATGTTCTACTTTAAATGTTTTAGACACTTGTTTTTATTATGGGGTAAATCTATGTGATGTGCCTCCATTTAGAATAATAGAATCATGGAGTTGGAAGAGACCTCATGGGCCTTCCAGTCCAACCCCCTGCCAAGTAGCAGGAAAAATGCATTCAAAGCACCCCTGACAGATGGCCATCCAGCCTGTTTAAAAGCTTCCAAAGAAGGAGCCTCTACCACACCCCGGGGCAGAGAGTTCCACTGCTGAACGGCTCTCACAGTCGGGAAGTTCTTCCTTATGTTCAGGTAGAATCTCCTTTCCTGTAGTTTGAAGCCATTGTTCCATTGCATCCTAGTCTCCAGGGCAGTAGAAGACAAGCTTGCTCCCTCCTCCCTATGACCTCCTCTCACATATTTATACATGACTATCATGTCTCCTCTCAGCCTTCTCTTCTTCAGGCTAAACATGCCCAGTTCTTTAAGATGGGCATGTTAAATTTATTATTTAAGTTTTAATTTGGATTATCTTCAACTGTTATTATAAGTTAATGTTGTTTTTATTGTTTTGTTATGATTTGCTGTATTTTATTATTATTTATTTTATTATTCGGGTTTCTATGCCGCCGACTCCCTGAGGCTCGCGGCGGCTCACAGGAACCGAAGGTACAACTACACACAAGCAATGCGATAAAACATCTAAGACAATTAAACAGTTAAAACAGCAAAATAAAAAACCCCCAGGTACAGTTCAGAAATTAGATAGCGTGACACCCCAGGACAGCGGCTAAAGCGGAACATGGGCAGGACCTACTCACCGAAGGCCTGCTTAAACAAATAAGTTTTGCAGGCGCGTCTAAACGGGGAGCAGGTCCTTTATAGCCAGCGTTCAGCCGGGAGAGCGTTCCACAGCGTACGGGCTATAACGGAGAACGCCCTCCGGCGAGTAGATGTCAGTTTAGCCGATTTCGCCGAGGGTATCTCTAACAAATTAGCATCCTCGGAGCGTGGTGATCTCGGGGACAGTGTGGGGTGAGTCGGTCCCTCAAGTACGCTGGCCCCAGGCCATGCAAGGCCTTAAAGGTAAGAACCAACACCTTGAAGGAGATCCGGTGCTCGATTGGGAGCCAGTGCAGATCCTGCAAAACAGGTGTGATGTGGCGGCCTGCTGGGGTTCCAGACAGGAGCCGGGCGGCAGTGTTCTGCACCAACTTGAGCTCCGGGTCGCCGACAAAGGAAGGCCAACGTAAAGCGCGTTACAGTAATCCAGCCTTGAGATGACCGTAGCTTGGATCACCGTGGCCAGGTCATTCCGGGAGATATAGGGGCCAGCCTCCGAGCCTGTCGCAGATGAAAAAAGCAACCTTGCTGACCGCGGAGACCTGGGCCTCCATGGTCAGCTGGGAGTCCAGATGGACCCCCAGGCTCTTAACGGAAGGCGATGGGCATAGCGCCACACCGTCCAGGGTCGGAAGCTGGACATCTACATCACCTGAGCGGCCCGACCACAAGATCTCCGTCTTCGCCGGATTCACCCTCAACCTACTGGCACGCAGCCATCCAGTAACGGCCTCGAGGCAGTGTTGGAAATTATCGGGGATGGATCCCGGCCTGTCCTCCATCCTCAGAATGAGCTGGGTGTCGTCAGCGTACTGGTGGCACTCCAGCCCATAACTCCGCACCAGCTGTGCAAGCGGCTGCATGTAGATGTTGAATAACAGAGGGGAGAGAATGGCCCCTTGCGGAACTCCACAAACTAATGAGGAGCCCTCGGAGACCACCTCACCCCTCCTCACACGCTGAGACCGCTGGTGGAGGAAGGAGGTCAGCCATTTAAGAACTGTCCCCCTCACTCCAGCCATGGCCAGGCGGTGGATCAGTAGATTGTGGTCGACCGTGTCAAACGCTGCCGTGAGGTCCAATAACACGAGCAGCGCAGACCCGCCTTGGTCGAGCTGGCAGCGGAGTTGATCTGTGATGGAGACCAGGACCGTCTCCGTCCCGTGCCCCGAACGGAAGCCGGACTGGAAGGGGTCTAGCCATGTTGCATCATCTAAGAAGGACTGCAACTGCTCCATTACTGCCCTCTCAACTACCTTGCCCAGGTACGAGAGGTTCGACACTGGTTGGTAGTTGGAGGAACCGCAGGATCTAGTGACGGTTTCTTCAGTAATGGAGCTACCACCGCCTCTTTAAAGCACTCTGGGAAGACTCCTTGCTCAAGGGAGCTATTTACGATGTTCAACAGAGGCCCACGTAACCCCTCAGGCAGGATCTAACAAGCCAGGAGGGGCACGGGTCGAGGGAGCAGGTGGTAGGCCTGGTTGCAGCCACAATCTTATCAACAGCATCTCGTCCAGTGGCGAAACCGGTCGAGGTGGGCCGGCGGAGGGCCACGGGGTCTCAAGTTCTCTTACTGTATCAATTGTGGCAGGAAGGTCCGAGCGGAGATTCAGAATCTTGTCTGTGAAATAGCTCTGGAAAGCACCGGTAGGGGTCTGATCGCTGCTTTTGGGACAGTAGGGACCGTCGTCAAAGACCGAATTACCTTAAACAATTGAGCCGGGTGTGAGCTAGCAGACGCTATCATGGCAGAAAAGTACACATTTTTGGCTGCCTTGACAGCACGCTCATAAGTATCTTTAAATAGCTTATAAGCTGATACTGAGGCTCCGTCACGGAGGTTCCTCCACACGCGCTCTAGCCGTCTCCTCTCCCGCTTCATCGACCTGAGGTCCTCTGTATACCAGGGGATCGATGTTTGCGGGTCGGGGCGGTTGCTCAACCCGGATCCTTAGGGCACAGTGGTCCGACCATGGAACCTCTATTACGGAGGCTAGGTCCACTTGGATTCCTGCGCTAAATACCAGGTCGAGGGTGTGCCCTGCCGAGTGCGTGGGCCCCGAGTTACAGAGGGAGAGGCCTAATGTCGCCATGGTCGAAATTAGGTCCGCGGCTGCAGATGGAACGGAGGCTGCGTCGGCGTGGACATTGAAGTCCCCAGAACAATAAGTCTAGGAAACCTCAATGCCCACTCCGACACAGTCTCCAGCAGCCGCGCCAGGCTCTCTGCCGGTGCGCTAGGCGCACGGTACACCAGCAAGATCGCCAGGCTCTCCTGAGACTCCCACACCAGGCCGGCAATGTCCTCCTTTTGGCATTGAATGTTTGCATTTTTTTGTTGGAAGCTGCCCTGCGTCCCTTCATGGAGATAGGACAAGCTACAAATAATGTTTTATATTATTATTATTTGAAACACAACATGATGAGTCCACATCAACTTAGAAATGATAACACATTGGACTACTCAATCTCAAGATTGGACTACTGTAAGGCCCTCTACATCGGCCTTCCCTTGTCGGTGATCCGGAAGCTTAAGCTGGTGCAGAACGCTGCAGCCAGGCTGGTGGCAGGCCTTCCATCTCGCTGCCACATCACGCCTGTCTTGCGCAGACTGCACTGGCTTCCAATAGAGCACCGGATCACCTTCAAGGTGCTGGTTCTGACCTTCAAGGCCTTGAATGGTCTGGGTCCAGTGTACCTAAGGGACCGTCTCTCCCAATACAATCCCCCACGACCACCGTGATCTGAGTTTCAGAACCTCTTGGTGGTACCTAGCTGCCAATCCATCCATCTGTCTACAACGCGGAGGAGGGCTTTCAGTGCCACTGCGCCGGTCTTGTGGAACACTCTTCCATCCTCAATTCGAGCACAGACCAACTTGCTAGCCTTTCGCAGGGCTTATAAAACCCTCCTGTTTGTTCAAGCCTTCGGTTCATAGACATCTCTAGGCCATGGACTATAATGCAGGCCTAAGAGTCATTTTAATGTATATCTGCTTGTTTAATTTTAATATGTGGACATTGGTCCGTTGTTTTTACTGTGCTTTTATGGTTTTATGGTTTTGTGTGTGTGTACGTCGCCCCGAGCCTCTCGGAAGGGGCGACTAATAAATCAAAACAATAAATAAATAAATAAAGCAGCTGGATAGCAAAGCAACCTTTTCTTTCACTTAGACACCCATGATTTCCAAATTCATCACCTCTATAAATTTCTATATACTCATGAGGGCTAGAAACCTTTTTTTAAAAAAAGTAACTTCTTCATATTCCAACATAATACAATATAGTTCACACCTTAAAGTGCATCACAAATTATGTCATGTGGATCCAGGATCTCCCAATCCAGTAGATACTCACTGGCTACAATAATTTCTTTCTTGGATTTCACCAGCTAAATGGGCTACCATTGTTAATAGTACAGGAGTAGTTGATTCATAAATAAAAGGTGATCAAAAGAAATTAATTCTCTTCTCTTCCTGCACTTTAGTCTGCAAAACTAAATTACTAATCTGGAAATTATTTATTTATTTAAAACTTTTATATCCCGATCTTGTCACCTCCGTAGAGGGACTCAGACCGGCTTACAGCAAGAATTCAGTGCTACTAATACAAATTAAAAACATCCTATAACAATACAAGATTAAAATACATATAGATAAATACATATAAACAAAATCGCCAAAATAGAATCAAGGTCAACTCAGTCCGCATGTGGTATCTCACTTTGATCTATAACCTGTTTCAGTCCTTATTCTGGGAACGCTTCATTCCAAAGCCAGGATTTCACTAAAATCCATATGGTAAGAAGAAGGCACAACTTTACACCCACGAACTGCAGGTTAAAGCACTGGGCTCACCTCCAATCTTGTAGACATCCTGAAGAGGGAGGCGCAGAGGTTTGTCTGTGGGGCGGGTAGGGGGCAAGATGGTGTCCAGAGCTTCCAAGAGGGACACTCCACTGGCGTTGCCTTCCTTGCGTTCCACTTTCCATCCTTTGAACCAAGGCATCTGCAAAACAAAAGTGGGAGAAGCACATGTCGAGTGGATATTTAGGTTCTGTTCAGAAGAATCTGGCAGAATCCACCAAAACCCCATCCTGATTGGAGGAATGACTCTCCCATATAGAACTGATGATTAAAGGAGGGACATGAGAAGAAGAGCTGAAACAAGACAAACCAATCTTAAACTCAGGGACCACATTCTGTCTATGAATCTCATCCTTTCTCTCCAGGATTGTGAGTGATAATATTATAATGTAAAACAATATAATACTACTAATAATAATATGATAATATAATTATATATTTTATATTACATGTAATATTACAGAATAATGTTATAGTACAATGTAATATATAATATTAATATTGTGCTATAGCAATCATGTAATATATTGTATTTACATTTTACTTGTAAGCCGCTCTGAGTCCCCTTCGGGGTGAGAAAGGTGGCATATAAATGTCGTAAATAAATAAATGCATCTTTTCTGCGTGCTGTTCGTGACTAACTAGCGCAGGCATGGGCAAACTTCGGCCCTCCAGGTGTTTTGGACTTCAACTCCCACAATTCCTAACAGCATACAGGGCACATCCTATGGAATCCAGAGATTTATAGTTTGGTGAGGCACTAGAGCCATGTATCGTAGAATTCTACATACTTCATCTGACTACAAATGCCAGGAGACATAGTGATTAAAATGATATGAAAATACTATAATTGCACAAAGTGAAATGGCCCTCGGTAAAAAGTATTCTTGCCAATTAGTTTGAGATTTTTCAAGGAATGGCACCACCTCGTGGCCAATGTTTTGCATTCCTTATCGAGATGCAAAGCACAAAGGGATATTTCCTCACCACAAGACAAATCTCAAAACTTTGTTGCACCAATGCCTCTATTGTACTTGTGTGTCTTCAAGTTGGTTCTAAATTATGGCTGCCCTAAGGCAAACTTATTGTGGGGTGGCGGGTTTTTTGGCAAGACTTGTTGAGATATGGTTTCTCATTGCATTCATGCAAGGCTGAGAAAATGTGTGTTTTCAAAGGTCACCTATAAGTTTTCCACAACTTAGCAGGGATTCAAACATTGGCCTCCTAGAGTCCTAATTCAGCATTGGGAATGTGGCGCAGCTGGCTGAGTGTCAGCTGCATAAGATCTCTCTAACCAGAAGATCATGAGTACGAGGCCTGCCCGGGTCGAGGTGGGCTCTCGACCTATTTGTGTAACCTGTTGTCGACCTTTATTATTTATTTAATTATTATTTCAGCTTCTAGACCGCTCCTTCTAGAAGCTTGGAGCGGTTCACAGCAATATAAAATACAGACAGGGTAATAAAAATGCAGAATTAATCCAAAAAATACTACTTTCACTAAAATGATTATAAAACTACATAGTTGCAATTACAGCTTTACTCAGACGGGAACGCTAAGCGGAAGAGGACCGTCTTACAAGCTCTACGGAATGAAGACAGCTCTCTAATTCCTCTGAATTCCTCTTTGCAACCCGAAAGACAGTTGCATCTGTCAAGTAGGAAATTAAGGCACCACATAGTGGGGAGGCAAAAATTTAACTGATTTACTAGGCCATAAGATCTCTAGGAATGCACGCTGAGGAAAGCACGCTGAGGACACTGAGAAATGAAGGAGTATGACAGCTCCCCCTGGTGGCCAGATGTTAAAAAATTTGCCTCTATCTGTTTGTCTGTCTGTTGGTCCAAAAGGCATCAAATGCATGCCTATACAGTATGTGTTCATTGTAATCCGCCCTGAGTCCCCTGCGGGGTGAGAAGAGCGGAATATAAATAAAGTAAATAAATGAATGAATGAATAAATAAAATACCACATCATATTGGCTTTCTAAAGGGATCCAAAACTAATAATTCTAGATACAAACAAATTGCTGGACCAGAAGAAGAGTATACTTCTCCAGCCTCTTACTTCCCATAAGTATGTCTAAGGGTGCATCTACACCAGGGGTCCCCAAACTAAGGCATGCGGGCCGGATGCAACGCTCCAAGGCCCCTTACCCAGCTCCCACCCTAAACTTTGGACGTAGGGTTGCCCTAAGTCTGACATGACTTGAAGACACACAACAACAGCCCTAATTCACTCAACCATTTCATCAACCCATAGCAGAACCACACTGGCAATTTTATGTCAGTTAAAAGAGTTCTTCGTTTTAAATATTATGTTGCTCTTTCATCATCATCATTTGCACTACAAATGAGATATGTGCAGTGTGCATAGGAATTTGTTCGTGTTATTTTCAAACTATGGTCTGTCCCAACAGTCTGAGGACCGTGACCAGCCCTTGCCTTAAGAAGTTTGAGAACCCCTGATCGACACTATGTACATTGAATAAATGAATGCAGTTTGACACCCCTTTTCGACAGGATTTGTAATTTTACAAGATTTTTAGTCTTCTCTGCCAAAGAGTACTAGTGCCTCACCAAACTAGAACTCTGGACTAGAACACCAAACTAGAACAGATGGCTGAGTGGCCATCTATCAGGGATACTTTGTGTTTTTCCTGCATGGCAGGGGGTTCGACTAGATGGCCCATATTGTCAATTCCAACTCTATTGATCTATGATTCTATGGTTCATCTGATTCCATAATCTTGACCCATGGCAGTTAAGGTGGCATCAACCTGGATCAATTCTACTTGTAGGTGCACCCTTAAATGCCTGAAGGTTGTGTGTGTATGTGTGTGTGTCAGGAGCGACCCGAGAAACTGCAAGTCACTTCCTGTGTGAGAGAATTGGCTGTCTGCAAGGACATTGCCCAGGGGATGCCTGGATATTTTACCATCCTGTGTAAGGCTTCTCCCATGTCCACGCATGAGAAGCTGGAGCTGACAGGCAAGAGCTCTCCCTGCTCCACCGTTTCGAACCGCCAACCTTTCGGCGGTTCAAAGGGTTGCACCACTGGGGGCTCCTGGGCCTGAAGGTAAAAGCTTACCTTCCACTTTGATGTTCAACTACTAGCATTCAGCGGTACATCATTCCTGAACATGGGGCTTCCCTTTGGCTAGCTAAATAACACAATCTCGCCCATCTACCAGTAATCAGCAGCAGCACAAAACTTCCATTTACAGGAAAAACTAATGTTCAATTCTTTAATTACCACCTTCATTTTGAGACTTCTACAAGCAATTAAAGATATCCTCCACCCATTTCTCCAGCCAAGGAGAATCCCCATTACATATTCTGCCCATGTCCTATTTTTCATGGAGCATTGGCCTACAGTGCAGAGGGTATAGACAGCTGCACCCAGCTGTCAGGGGCTTCATGGCTGTCAAAGGCTTTGCAGACTCGAGTCTCTGCCAAGGCAGGAGTGTGGGCGCTGACTCGCTAAAACTTCAAGGCAAGCACTCATGTGACAAAGGGTCATCTGACCCATTTCTACATTAAGAAAGTCCCTGCCAAAAAAGAGAGAGAGCGGCTAAATTGTAAGACAGTGGAGGGAAGAGGAAGAAGAAGGAGCAGATATTGCTTCTGGAATATATCTACCAATCGGAATAAGTGGACAGTTAATTTAGGAAATAAATTAGCTCTGCCTGAGCAGGGACAGTCATGCCAAAGGACAGCGTTTCTACTTTGAAAATCAGACAGGATTTCATTTTCTTTATCAGAAAATGCTGGAATTTTACCTTATATGGGTTATATTAATTTAAAAAAACAGTGTGCAGGTACAAGTTGGGCATCCCTTTTCCAGAACTCCAAAATCCATATGGGTGTCTGAGAGTGTGACACTTTGCTTCCTGATAGATCCATATACATAAAGTGGGCTTCATGCACCAAATTATTGATAATGTATATTAAACTATCTTCAGGCTGAGGCCATGCTATTGAGAACACAGCTGTGCTGGGCAGGGCACATCTCTAAGATGGAGGACCACCATCTCCCAAAGATACTACTCTATGGTGAACTCGCCACGGGTCAGCGCAAGAGAGGCGCCCCCAAAAAGAGATATAAGGACTCCCTGAAACAACATCTCAGGCTCGGCCAGATTGATCACCATCAATGGTCTACCCTGGCCTCACATCAGGAGGCATGGAGACGCACTATCCACAATGCTGCGGCCTCTTTCGAGAAGACACGCTGAATGAGTCTAGAAGAGAAACGACAACGCAGAAAAAACCTCAACTTGGAAACAACATCACCCAAAGAGATTTTCTGCTGTGCTTTCTGCAACCGAACTTGCCTATCTCAGATTGGCCTTTTTAGTCATCAATGCGCTTGTAAAAAGTGTGGGATGAGTCCTTCATAAGAATCTTCGTTCATGAAGTAATGCCGAGAGAGATGTTCATAAGGGGCATATGACATATAAATGAATTTTCTGTTTAGGGCCGGGCTTTAGCACAGCTGGTTAATCGCCTACAGGAATAGGTCACACCAATTGAAAGGTTGGCAGTTCAATGCCCCAGTTGGGATGAGAACCCAACCTTCAACCAAGATCACGGTCCACCTAAGCAGTTTGAAAACAGTTGTGAGACGTGAAGAGATATTAGGCATTGCTTAATCAGCGAAGTATTCTACGGCACCATAAAAAAGAAATACCAGAAAATGTCTGTGATCAAAGGAAGGAGGAAATCTGTGATTTTCATTGTAGAGGATGCAGCGACAGCCCTCCCCTGTGGCCAGAATTGAGCACAACCTCCAGGATGCCGAAGTTGGGAAAAATGGCAACATCATATTTATTTATTTATTTATTATTATTCGGTTTTATATTCCGCTCCTCCCAGCAGGCTCGGGGCGGATCACAAAATGTAGGTACACAATAAAACAACGATACAGCAATAAACACATCATAAAACATATCATAAAACATACAATAAAAACTCGGTACGTAACCATAGTAGAACGGTCTACGATTCCTACTGAGCGAGACGGGCCCAGTGGCTTAAGATTACCCAAACGCCAGTCTGAAGAGGGCCGTCTTACATTCCCTTCGGAAAGGGAGGAGTTCAGGGACCACTCGAATGTGTCGGGAGCGAGTTCAGAGTGCTGGAGCCGCTGCAGAGAAAGCTCTGTCTTGTACTGGACAGGTGACAGGAGCGGGACGATGGTATAACCAACAAATTTTGCTCTTCCGAGCGCAGTGATCTCGGGAACGTGCGGGGTAAGGCGGTCCCTCAGGTACACAGGCCCTAGACCGTGCAAGGCCTTAAAGGTTAAAACCAACACCTTGAAGGCAATCCGGTACTCAATAGGGAGCCAGTGCAGTTGCCGGAGGATGGGAGTAATGTGGTCCCTCACTGGTGATCCCACCAGCAACTGAGCCTCGGCATTCTGCACCAGCTTGAGTTTCCGGATTGTCGACAAAGGAAGGCCCACGTAGAGGGCGTTACAGTAGTCCAATCTCGAGATGACCGTCGCTTGGATCACCGTGGCCAGGTCGGCCCTGGACAGGTAGGGGGCCAGTCGCCTAGCCTGTCGTAGGTTAAAGAACGACGTCCCGCTGACCATGGAGACCTGGGCCTCCATGGTCAGCGAGGAGCCAATCTAACACCTAAGCTCTTAACCAAGGGTGACGGGCTGAGTTGCTCGCCATCCAGGGTAGGCAACCGGCACTCATCCAGCCCAGGTCGACCAGGCCACAAGATCTCCGTCTTCGACGGGTCCACCTTCAGCCGGCTGGCACGCAGCCATCCAGTCACGGTTTCGAGGCATTTATGGAAACAATCGGGTACGGTGTCCGGCCTGCCGTCCATTCTCAGCAGAAGCTGGGTGTCATCCGCATACTGATAACACTCCAGACCAAAGTCGCGGGCCAGCTGGGCCAGGGCGCATGTAAATGTTAAATAATAAGGGCGAGAGGATGGCCCCCTGGGGGACCCCACAACTTAATGGGAGCCTCCCAGAGACCTCCTCTCCCCTCTCCACACGCTGTCCCCGATCCCGGAGAAAGGAGGCCACCATATCTCTATCTGTTGTATGTCCCGTCTGTTGAATGGCATTGAATGTTTGCTGAGTATGTGTTCTGTGATCTGCCCTGAGTCCCCTTTGGGTGAGAAGAGCAGAATATAAATGCTGTAAATAGACTTGGGACCAAATTCGTTCTGAATACAGAAGCACTCTAAAATCTAGAAAAATCCAAAGCCACTCCAGATCCTTCTAGCTCAGTGGTTCTCAATCTGTGGGTCTCCTGATGTTTTGGCCTTCAATTCCCAGAAATCCTAACAGCTAGTAAACTGGCTGAGATTTCTGGGAGTTGTAGGCCAAAAAACCTGGGGACCCACAGGTTGAGAACCATCTAGCTGAATCTAAGAAATTCCCTAACATAACTGATATTTACTATGGATATGCTAATATATTAGCCTGAAGTAACTTGAGTGTTGGACTACAAATCTAGCTCCAAGTTTCTGTTCTACTTAAATACCAACCAAAAGAAGTGATAATTTCCTGCGACATAAAATAATTGTCTGCTTTTCTTTAATATAAAATGAGCAAAATGTCAAAAATACTATATTTTTATGCCAATCCTTCATAGAAATGTGTGAATAATTACATGATGCACATTTGTATCTTTATTAAGAGTGGAATTGCCAAAATGTAGGATGTTGGATTTCCCCTATAATAAGAAAGATCTGCCAGCACAAAGCTCCTGCCCTAGAGATTCCTAAAGAGGTGTTCTCTCAACTTTTTTAGAGTGGGTTTTTCTACTTTTGCAGGGGTTGCAAGACCCCTGCAATTCTCTACATGGAGGGTTTTGAGGTGATATTCTGTAGCTGTAATACATAGCTTTCAATCAAATCAGCTTCAATTTTATTTGAAGTGATACGGGATACACATGGGCTTATTACCTTCGAAAGAACCAGACTTTAGAGATTTGGAACTGCATTACAGGATCTGTGTAGATTCATACAATGTAGTTCAATGCAGTTCAACTGCATTATATAAGTCTACACTGACCATTTAATGCAGTTTCAAACTACATTAAATGGTCAGTGTAGATGGGGCCCTTGTTTTCAGCCATCGACTGTGTGGGTGGGGAGGATAGGGCCTTCCATCCATGAAATGCAGAAGACACAAAATAGGGGAAGATTGCACTGTTTAGATCAGTGGTTCCCAATCTTTAGGCCTCCAGGTATTTTTGGACTTCAGCTCCCACAGTTCCCAACAGATGGTAAACTGGCTGGGATTTCTGGGAGTTGAAGTCCAAAACTCCTGGAGTCCCAAAGGTTGGAAACCACTGGTTTATTTATTTATTTATTTACTTTGCTTCTAGACCGCCTCTCTCAGCCTGAAGGCGACTCAATGCGGTGTGGTTTAACTGGACCTTGTCTCAGTCATTACTCAGAATGGAGGCTGCAGTCAAGAAATCAGGAGAAGACATGGGGCCCTTCCACACAGCCATATAACCCAGGATATCAAGGCAGGGGATCCACAATATCTGCTTTTAACTGGATTGCCTGAGTCCACACTGCCATATAATCCAGTTCAATGTGGATTTTATACAGTTGTGTGGAAGGGGCACATGGTGTCCACATGTTGTTATTATCCCATGCAAACTGAGCAACCTTTTATAGTCTGTTTCTGTGAAGGAAAGAGGATAATCCCAAATCACATCATATCTGACCCTAAATTTTATTCAATCTTGAATTAGATTCACTTGTGAAAGTGAACCTTCCCAGATTTCCAACTTGACTCCCAGAATCTGATATGAATTATGGCAAAGAACAATATGCAACTAATTCTAGGATGTAGAAAAATCAAATTTTGGAGATACAGGGGAGGGGGGAGTTAATGGTGCCTATGCCAAAAAAGAAATTTGATAGACAGCAGGCAGACAAGATAATAGACAGATAAACAAACAAACAGCTGGCAAGACTTACATTGGGAGAAGGCTCCAGCATGTTGTCGCCGTGCCAGCCAGAGATGGGCACAAAGGGAACGGTCGATGGGTTATAGCCAATCTTCTTGATGTATGCGCTGACCTCCTTGACAATTTCATCGTAACGCTTCTCACTATAAGGGGGCTCTGTGGAGTCCATCTTGTTAATGCCTACGATGAGCTGCTTGACGCCCAGAGTATAGGCCAGGAGGGCATGCTCACGGGTTTGCCCGTTTTTGGAGATGCCAGCTTCAAATTCACCCACTCCAGCCGCCACGATTAGGACAGCGCAGTCGGCCTGCATGACAAAGGCGCAGAAATATCATTTAAAAATATTCCAGTGCAAACATACAGAAATATACAAATAAAAATTAACTTTGTTATGCAATTCAAACACCAGTTATAACAATGCAAAGCTCGCATTGACAATAATAAAGCAAAATAGTGAAAAATTCAGCACATCCACCTCAAAACTTCCAACAGTAACAGGAGATAAGTTGTTCAAAGCCTATCTGAATAGGAAAGTCTTTTTCTGTTGGTGGAAGATCAACAGGGGCTAGCTGAACTTCCTTTATAACTGACTTTTATAATCTGGGAGCAGGCGTACAGGTTGAGTTTTCCATGTTTGGAAATCCAAAAGTAAAGGTAAAGGTTTTTCCCTGGCATTAAGTCTAGCCATGTCCGACTCTGGAGGGTGGTGCTCATCTTCATTGCTAAGCCAAAGAGGCAGTGTTGTCCATAGACACCTCCAAGGTCATGTGGCCAGCATGACTGCATGGAGTGCCATTACCTTCCCGCAGAAGTGGTACCTACTGATCTACTCACATTTGCATGGTTTTGAACTGCTAGGTTGGCAGAAGCTGGGGATAACAACTGGAGTTCACGCCGCTCCCTGGATTTGAACCCGCGGCCTTTTGGTCAGTAAGTTCAGCAGCTCAGCGTTTAACCCACTGCACCACCGGGGCAGTGGGTTAAATCCAAAATACTTCCCAAAATGAAACTGTTTGCTGCCAACTACCCTTTTATCTTTATTTGTAATCTCTTGTGGGAAATCTAAAGACCTCTTGCAGAAACCTAGGTCTTCAAGGAACCCAGGTCAAGAATGCCTGATATCATTTATGAACTCCGCCTTACAGCTGAACCCAATACTGTGTTGTTCACATAACAGTTTTGAGCAAAGCGATTGTTTTGTGTTTCTGCATTTGTTTGCCGCCTTTCTCTCAGAAGGACCCAAAGTGGTTTCCAAAACAATTAAAACTATTCATGGTTGGTCCTCATAAAGACCAATAACTGGGGGGGGGCACCAAGCTTGGACGATAATCAATATGCACACGAAACGCCTGTGCTTTCCCTATGCATACAGGTTTGTGCTAGACTTCTATGAGTCGGTCTTCTCTTGGAATTGTAACTGAACAAGACCTAAAAACGTTGGCTTGATACCCGAAACCTGACCGTGCCATCTGGTCCTATAAATAGATGATGAACCTTCAGGGAGTTCATCCATTTTATTCACAGGGAAAGGGAGAGCACGTTCCAAGTGTATCCTTAACTGCTGCTGTAGCTCATTTCAAAGCACCCCATGAAAAAAATTGATGGAATAATAATGTACACTACCAATTGAAAAACAGATCGGACCTCTGCATCTTCCACTGTTTTAAGAAACATTTTTGTTAAAGAAAATATATATTCTACCCTGTTGCTTGAATTATTTTCAGGGTGGAGAACCCATTAAGTTGTGTGCATTATACACAGAAAATTATTCGACAAATCTTTCTGTAAACTCGTGTTGTTGAAAGGGGATGTTTATTGACGTTCTGTGTCAGTCTTGAAGAAGAAAGACAGCAAAGGCTTATTTATAGATAAGGTAGGTTTCCCCTCCCTTTGCTGTCCTATTCCTCTTTCTGCAGCATCTTTTGGAGTGGGTTAAACCCTTGTGCCGGCAGGACTGAAGACCGACCGGTCGCAGGTTCGAATCTGGGGAGAGCGCAGATGAGCTCCCTCTGTCAGCTCCAGCTCCCCATGCGGGGACATGAGAGAAGCCTCCCACAAGGATGGTAAAACGCCAAATACCCAGGTGTCCCCTGGGCAATGTCCTTGCAGACGGCCAATTCTGACCTTTCAGATCACTACTGACCGAAAGGTCATGAGTTCGAGCCAGCCCGGGTCGGAGTGAGTGCCCAACCAATTTGTGTAGCTTGCTGTTGACCTTTGCAGCCTGAAAGACAGTTGCATCTGTCAAGTAGAAAATTTAGGTACCACTTTGTGGGGAGGCTAATTTAACTGATTTACGAGGCCATAAACATCTCCAGGAAGTATGCAAAGAATGAAGGAAGCGACAGCTCCCCTGGTGGCCAGAAACTGGAATGTTAAATAGCCTCTGAGTGTCTGTCTATATATGTTGTGTGTCTATGGCATTGAATATTTGCCAGATATATGTACATTGTAATTAGCCCTGAGTCCCTTGCAGGGTGAGAAGGGTGGGATATAAATACTGTAAATAAATAAATAATAAATAAATTATCTCACACCAGAAGCAACTTGCATTTTCTCAAATGGCTTCTAACTTGAAAAAAAATATTTTGGGAAACTTTGTTTTGTTTGGCCAGGGAAAAAGTCTTGTCTAGTGTACATGCTTTGTGCTTGAGGCATTTCTGATTGTGTGTTTATTTTATCAAAATGCCACTTCATAAGACCTGTTCACATACAAAATTAGGATTAGATGAATAAATACTGAGTGGGGCAAATGATTCTGCGCCAGGGTATTTAGGGCACTCTATTTTAATGTCCATGTAAAAGAGGAAATTTCGGCCGGAGTTCCTTTCAGGCTACCAGGCATGCAATTTGACCCTGCTTAGACAAACGGGCCCTCCAGGTGTTTTGGACTGCAACTCCCATAATTGTGGGAGTTGGAGTCCAAAACACCTGGAGGGCCCAAGTTTTCCCATGCCTTCCCTAAAATAAGAAGGGATTATAAACAATGGTGAAGTAAAATGGCATTCCTTATACAAAATGGCAGGCCAATTAAATTAGTAGCAGTATCCCACCTTTTCTCTTTAAAAAAGACACTCAAAGCAATTTACAGTAAACCCAATACAATACAATTTAAAACCTAAAAATATACAAAAATTCAAAAATCCCTCAATATTAACAGTATTAAAAAAATAAACAGTAAAAACCCTTAATTGCAAAAGGCTACAGTAAGATCTTGGAGTACTCGTGGACAAGTTAAACATGAGCCAACAACGTGATGCAGCAGTTACAAAGGCCAATGGGATTTTGGCATACATAAATAGGAGTCTAGTGTCTAGATCCAGGGAAGTCATGCTACCTTGCAGCTTAAAGAGCTGGACATGTTTAGCCTGCAGAAGAGAAGGTTGAGAGGAGTCATGATGAGGGCCATGTATAAATATGTAGAGAGAAGTCATAGGGAGGGAGGAGCAAGCTTGTTTTCTGCTGCCCTGGAGACTAGGACGCAGAACAATGGCTTCAAACTACAGGAAAGAAGATGCCACCTGAACATGAGGAAGAACTTCCTGACTGTGAGAGCTGTTCAGCAGTGGAACTCTCTGCCCCAGAGTGTGGTGGAGTCTCCTTCTTTGGAGGCTTTTAAATAGAGCTGGATGGTCATCTGTTGGGGGTGCTTTGAATGTGATGTTCCTGCTTCTTGGCAGGGAGGAGGCCTGGATGGGCCACAAGGTCTCTTCCAACTATATGATTCTATATGCCTACACACTAGAATAGTACTTGCTATATGTCAAAATCAAGATTTGCATTCAGGATTTTTTCAAATAGTTTTAAGTCATTATTAGTTGAATTCATGGATGTAGAATTAACGGACATGGAGGATCAAATGTTTTTGTGTGCCGTATATTCCGGTGTACTAGATGACTTTTTATGCCTGGAAATTCTTATGAAAAGTTGGGGGTCGTCTAGTATGCTGGGTATAAATTTAAATAATAAGTTAAAGAAAAAAAATTGGCCTTAGTGGCGCGGCTTGAGGAGGGTGGGAGGAGAAGGAGGCTGGAGGGAGGGAGGGAGGGAGGACATGGGTAGGAGGAATAGCAGCCCACATTGCCAAGGAGCTTTACCTGCGGCCCCTGCCGATCTCAATTCAAGGACCTCCTCCTCCCTCGCCGCTTACCTCCTCCGAAGGCTTGCCTAGGCCCAAGGAAGTGCCTCCGGATGCCGACTCCTAGCAGCGCTGGGCAACGACGTGCCTTGGATGTGCTCCCAGAGACATGCTGGGAGCAGTAATCCCCTGACTCCTACTGCTCCCAGCATGTCTCTGGGAGCACATCCAAGGCACGCCGCCGCCCAGCGCTGCTAGGAGTCATCCGGAGGCACTTCCTTGGACCTCCAGACGCTGACGCCTAGCAGCGCTGGGCGGTGGTGTGCCTTGGATGTGCTCCCAGAGGCATGCTAGGAGCAGTAGGAGTCGGGGACTACTGCTCCCAGCATACCTCTGGGGGCACATCCAAGGCACGCCATCGCCCAGCACTGCTAGGAGTCATCCAGAGACGCTTCCTTGGCCTAGGCAAGCCCAGTGGCCTTCGGAGGAGGTAATCGGCAAGGACGAGGAGGTCCTTGAATGGAGAATGCAGGGGGGCGCGGGGGCATAGTCTTGGAAGGGGGTAGTCTTAAATGCCGAGTATATCCCTAACTCTATATTTTATCTTTAAAAGTTGGGGGGTCGTCTTATACCCACAGTCGCCTTGTATTCCGGAATATACGGTAATATGAATGGGTCCCAGGGCTATAAATAGCAAACATGCAAGTCAATGAACACATAGCAGAGTGTTCTTCTGAATTTCCCACACTAGCACTAGTACATAAAACAAAGATCCTTCCAAGAGAAAAAAGCATCCTGGCTTGTCCTATCAGATGGAAATAAAAGTAATATTAAATATCCGTCTGGACATTTGAACCGAATCTGTCCCATATTTCAGTCCTGAAAAGTTTAGTCAGCAGGTCCTTTCACGTGGGGTTACTAGCACAATGGGAAAAGCATTTATTTTAAAAATCCTTTGTTTTACCTGACATAATCTCCATATATATATATATATATATATATATATATACACACACACACACACACACACACACACACACACACTTATATATACCTTTATTTACGGTCAATGACAGGACCAAGAAATGTACAAACGCCAGAATAAGAACATATACATTTAGGCATTAAGTCCCTAGAACTTTCTAGGTTCTCCAGTGTGATTCTATGATCAACTGGAGTCATGTGGGAGGATCTAGAGATTCATCTAGAAAGAACATATTAATGAAATCTCCAAATAATCAAATCCTTAGAAGTTAAACCCTCAAATCTGGAGGGCTGGCAGTATTTCTTTTCTCACCTGTGAAGTCCCTGTGATCATGTTCTTGATGAAGTCTCTGTGTCCAGGTGCGTCAATGATGGTGATGTAGTACTTGTTGGTCTCGAACTTCCAGAGGGAGATGTCGATGGTGATGCCCCGCTCGCGCTCAGCCTTCAGCTTGTCCAGCACCCAGGCGTACTTGAAGGATCCTTTCCCCATCTAGCCAGCGGCAAAAGAAGAAAAGAGAAACCTGAATCTCACGCAGCACAGAGGGAAAGTGCTAGTTCTGACAAATATCACACCACCTTTTGTTGGGCGACTTCAGACTTCTGGTCTGAGCACTCCTTATACAGATAAATGTTCTGACATGAAACCAAGATTCCCTGCAAGTCAACAAGTAAAGTCTAGATCAGAAGTGGAAAAAGTCTGAGTTCCTGGATTATATTTTCTCCAGCCCAATTCATTCAGCTTGTTATACCTTTACTACTACTGTTGTTGTGTGCCTTCATGTCATTTTCAACTTACAGCAGCCCTAAAATAAACCACATGTTTTATGTGACTGCAGGAATATACAATGATGCGAATATCTGCATTTTTCAGCCAGAATCGGGATATAAGTTAACCATTTTAACATGTGTTTTTGTCTGTTGCTACGAATCAGCGCGGATTTACCAGTAACATTAGCCTTTTGACCCAGTAACTTCCATATTTTAGGGTCTTTGTAGAAGGACCCTAGAGCTTGATTTTCCAGTTAGCCATAGAAGCCAACTGGGTGACCTTGGGTGAATTGCATGCTTTCAGTCCCAGAAAACCTTATGCTACATTTCCTTCCCTTTCCCCTGTGTAGACTGTTCCAGCACCTGTGCACTTTTAAAAATCCCAAAACAGCTGATTGGGCTGTCAACGGACACACAGGTGGTTCAAAGGAAGCACAAATGGAAAGCAACTAGAACTCTCTGAAATTCTTTATTTTTCACTTTATAGTCTTAAACAGAGCTTGAATTAACAACTAGGGAAGAGATCAATCAGGCAGGAGGTTTTTTTTTTTTAAGTTCCTTCCGTTATGCACTGGACCTCATATGCACACATGCGAATCTGATTATTATTATTATTATTATTAAGATATTCGCATGTGTGCATATACAGTGCAGCGCATAACAGAGTGATTTAAAAAAAACAAAACCTTGGGCTGGATGTCCCACATCCGCCCTCCATCTTGCCATGCACTCTACATGGGGCTGCCCTTGAATTCAGCCCAGAAGCTTTGGTTGGTCCAATGATCAGCAGCTAGAATGCTAACTAGAGCAAATTACAGAGAGCGGTCTACCCCCCTGTTTAAGGATCTCCATTGGCTGTCATTCATTTTCTGTTCCCAATTCAAGGTGGAGGTTATCACCTACAAAGCTCTGAATAGTTTGGGACCCGCCTACCTTCGTGATCGCATCTCTTCCTATTAACCTGCACGATTCCTTCAGGGGAGGCCCTCCTCTCACTCCTGCCTCTGTCACAAGTACGGCTTTTGGGGATGAGGGAGAGGGCCTTCCGCGTAGTGGCCCATTGCCTCTGGAACTCTCTCCCCAGGGAGATTAGCCAAGCTCCCACCCTGGCAGACATTAGGAAAAGTTTAAAACCTGGCTTTTCCATTGTGCTTTAGAGGAATGAACAACAAATCCCTGTACCATGTCCGTCCCAGTACGAATTTGTCCTTCTGGTGCACTGTATCTTTTCCCCAGTGAAGATTAGCCCTATTGTTTTATCCCACCCAAGTCTTCCACTAGACACATAATTCTATTTATCTATCTCACCCTGGGATTTTATAATGTTATCCTTTGCATCTGGCCCAGTCCGCTTTGTTTAATTCTTTTACCATTTTATATTCCGGGTTATATTATTGTCATTACTTTATTGTACTTCTTTGTTACTGTTCAGTATTTTATTTGATGTTATTGTTTGTTGTATTATTTTATTTTGCCTTATTGTAATTCTTGGGCTCGGCCTCATCTTACCTGCCCCGAGTCCCTTCGGGGAGATGGTGGCGGGGTATAAATAAAGTTGTTGTTGTTTTGTTGTTGTTGTTGTTATGCAGAGGAAGCCTTTCAGGACCACGGGGGACCCAAACCCAGGACTAACAGGTCACTGTGAGGACCTGCAGTAAAATCCTGAGACTTTTTGTCTTCAATTTAAAACACGGGTTTTGGCTCTCTCTGGAAGTGTCCCTAGTCTCCAGAGTCATAATTCAGGGCTTAAACCACAACTAACCATGCTGGCTCTCATTTGCTTCTGATCTTTCTGACATCAATAATGAAGACTGACTTCATTTTTTAAAAACCCAGTTGTTTCCAAAGAGCATTGGTAAATTTTGTCATCATTTCCGCAGTTGTATTGTTACACCTGTAGGATGGACATAGAGCCTTTCCTTAGTTGCTGGATCTCATCATGCTCAAGCTGTGCCTGCCTCTTCTTTCTCTCCCTGCAAGGCCAGGGAAGTGGCAGTTGGGATAGAAGTTGGGATACGCATCAGGTCCAACATATCTTCGAGACAGCATCTCCTTCTACGAACTGCCACGGGCATTAAGATCTGCTGGGGAGGCCCTTCTTTCGGTCCCACTACTGTCTCAAACATGGTTGGTGGGAATGAGAGGACCTTCTCGGTGTTGGCTCCCCAGCTCTGGAATACCCTTCCTAAAGAAATTATATTAGCCCCCTCTCTTCAGGCCTTCCAGGTGAGTCTAAAAACATGGCTCTTCAGACAGGTCTTTGATCCTGAGTAATCCATGGCCAATGTGATTAATAATTGATAGTACTGGCCCACACTTTGATTGATTGTTATTATAGTAGCCAGCCCACAGGTACCACTGCTTTTTAGGAATTTTATGGTTTTCAAATTTTTGTGATTTTACGAGTATCAATGAGATTTTTATGTACTGTTGATTGTACTTGTGTCATTGTGGTTGTGCTTATGTATTGTTGGCTGCGTGTGGCACTTGGAGTGCTTCTGGGAGCCGCCCCGAGTCCCTTTGGGGAGATGGTGGTGGGCACAAATAAAGATTTTTTTATATATTATTATTATGATAAGGAGAGTCCTTCATCTCTTTCTGGTCCTAGGCCTGATGGGGTTCTGCCTCCACCTTCTCCCTG
This sequence comes from Anolis apletophallus, assembly GCA_030556195.1. Lineage (NCBI taxonomy): Eukaryota > Metazoa > Chordata > Lepidosauria > Squamata > Anolidae > Anolis > Anolis apletophallus. The sequence goes on along the minus strand of JARBWK010000005.1, from coordinate 14,265,700 downwards.
TGAAGCCAGGGCAGTGGCAGCTGGGATGGATGGAGGGTCTTTCAGCAATTTAGTCATCACTCCTCCAAAAGTTATGCACTACTCCCTCTGAGTGCGAATTTCTTGTTTCACTCATTATGTACTCTGATTGGTCTCTACAACCGATTTTTTTTCTGCATCATTCTCTCTCTGCCAGTGATGAAAAGATCAGTGGCATTGTTTTCAGATACCAAACAAATAACCCCGGATCCGAACCTTCAGATGTGGCTGAACTGCCATGACCGTTAATCATAGACATGCAGTTACCATGATGGAAGGGACATTGCAAGCTGTACTTCACCCATCCTTAACTCAAAGCAATTGTTAATCCCAATCAGAGTAAACCCACTGAACCAACTGCTTCTCCCATGGACTAAAAATTATCATGTCAAGAGGGTTGTATTCTACATCCAGGAATTCTATCTTTGTATTTGAATGAATCTTTTCTCCATGAGCAAGAAAACCAACAAGTGAACCTTACCCGGTAACATAATATCGTTAGAAGGGTTAGAAGGCATGATCATAAAGTTTGCAGACGACACCAAATTGGGAGGGATAGCCAATACTCCAGAAGACAGGAACAGTATTCAAAGCGATCTTAACAGATTAGAGAGATGGTCCAAAACTAACAAAATGAAGTTCAACAGTGACAAATGCAAAATACTCCACTTAGGCAGAAAAAAATGAAATGCCAAGATACGGAATGTGAGATGCATGGCTCAAAAGTACTACGTGCAAAAAAGATCTCGTGGACAACAAGTTAATCACGAGCCAATAATGTGATGCGTCAGCAAAAAAAAAGCCAATGGGATTTTGGCCTGCATCCATAGAAGTCTAGTGTCTAGATCCAGGGAAGTCATGCTCCCCCTCTATTCTGCCTTGGTCAGACCACACCTGGACAAACATTGTGTCCAATTCTGGGCATCACAGTTGAAGAGAGATGTTGACAAGCTGGAAAGTGTCCAGAGGAGGGTGACCAAAATGATCAGGGGTCTGGAGAACAAGCCCTATGAGGAGCAACTTAAAGAACTGGGCATGTTTAGCCTGAAGAAGAGAAGGCTGAGAGGAGACATGATAGCCATGTATAAATATGTGAGAGGAAGTCATAGGAAGGAGGGAGCAGGCTTGTTTTCTGCTGCCCTGGAGACTAGGACGCAGAACAATGGCTTCAAATTAAAAGAAAGGAGATTCCATCTGAACATTAGGAAGAACTTCCTGAATGTGAGAGCTGTTCAGCAGTGGAACTCTCTGCCCTAGAGTGTGGTGGAGGCTCCTTCTTTGGAGGCTTTTAAAAAGAGGCTGGATGGCCATCTGTTGGGGGTGCTTTGAATGCAATTTTCCTGCTTCTTGGAAGGGGGTTGGACTGGATGGCCCACGAGGTCTCTTCCACCTCTATGATTCTATATGTGAAAATCTAAAAACAAATTTACTATTTCATTTGCTATTTGATTTAAAGAAAGTTTCTGGCAACAGAAAGAAGTTGGTGATCAAAATATCACGGTAATGCAAAAGTGTGTATACACACAGCGAGCCAGATTTATTGCTAATTTTACATGTTTTAAATTTGTTATTCTTCCTTTTCTGATCCTGAGAACTTGATTACATAGCAGCCTAAAGATTCTAGAAATGAATGAAGACAGTAACTGAAGCCTGTATTTCCAAAGAAGAACACACTGGATTGAGCTTCATTATCAGGATTTTGCTTTGTTGGAGCTTATGCATATTTTTATAGAAACTATTACATAATGTCATAATAATATTCCTTAGAAAGGTCAGTACTGGGGGAGTATAAATGGTCTGTCAACGTGATTTGACTCTGTGATAGGCAAAGACAGAAATGTTGAGCAATATTCTCTGGACATACTGCGTGATCTTGGTGATCGAAAAATCTAAGCACCCCTTATGCGAACATATCTGAAAAGCCTTTTCAACCCTCTGAAGTTTTAACATAACTGAGAATTGCCTGCAGCAGATGAATCCACAAGTAGTAGATCCTCTAAAACTATGAGACATTATTAAGTCAAACTTCCCCTTATCCGCAGCTGGGTCTGGGTTCAATTGCAAGCAATCTTAAGTGAAGTGGAGGAAGTCTTTCTAACTTTTGTTCGAGCTTTTCAAACAGATATTAGATGGCCACTCTTTCTGAGATGCCTCACAAGTGAATCCCTGCATTCATGGTGATTGGTCTAGAATTAGATGACTCTTGGGACCTTTTTCAACTCGACAATTCAAAAATGAAGGACGAGGCGGGGGACAAGAAAAGAAAGGAGTCATCTTCACTCGAGGTTCTTCCAACCATTGTTTGAACAGATATTACATGGCTACTTCTCAAGCCCCATCTACACTACCATATAATCCAGATTATTAAAGCAGATAATCCACCATGAACTGGATTATATCAGTCTACACTGCCATATAATTCAGTTCAAAGCAGATAATCTGGAATTTATATGGCAGTGTAGAAGGGCCCTCAGAGAAGCTTTAATGATCGATCCCTGCACTATACTAGATGGCCCTAGGGACCCCTTCCAAAACTATGATCAGAAGAAGGGCCCATCTACACTGACTCCAGTTTCTGAATGCAGATTATCTGATTTAAACTGGATCATATGAGTCTACACTGCCATATAATTCAGTTTAAATCAGATAATCTGGATTATGCAGCAGTGTGGATGGGGCCAAAGGGGAAAAGGAGATGATTGAGGAAGCATAAAAGACAAGACCCATCAACCCCAAAGCACCTAAAGCAGGAGTGGCGGATTACAATCCCCATCAACTTTCACCACTAGCTATGCAGGCTGGGAGCTATAGAATTTGAAGTTCAGCTGAGATGAGTTAAAAAGTAGAAAGTACCTCTCCCCTTAAGGAGGAGACGCTGAAAGTGCCACAAACGCAGCAACAGTTTGCCTGGAGATAAGAAAGTAGCAATACAATTGTCTATTCAAGTGTACATGTGAACTTTGCGTTATAGAAGATATAGAGCCAATCAAAACGTGCATGATCAGGACAAATAGCCAATCCTGACCGAGAGCAAATGTGAGATAATATTAGTTGCTGATAAGAAAGTAATATAAAAACTTTTCTAACTGCGCCACAGGCGTGGCAGTCCTTTGAGTGCTTGCAGAATCGCTCTCTGTATGCCTCATGCTGATCAGCTTGAAATAAAGAGTCTTGAATTGGATTGGTTGGTCTCTCTGGTGTTCCTCCAACTTTGTGGGCCCCGCAACCCTAAAACCCGTGCCCCTTACTCAGCAAGCTCTGAATGCTCACCACCACTTAGATCAGTGGTTCCCATCCTGTGGTCCATGGACCACCAGTGGTCCACAAGAACAAAATAAGGTCCGCGGCCTCACCATTACTACATCCTTGCCTCAAAACCACATGGCTACTAGAGCGACTGGTCTCATGAAACCCTCTTATAATGCCGAGGCAACAGGGATGTCGGGAGGGAAGAGGCTGACTACCCACATGGTCAAAGTAGGCCCTGGTTTTAAAAAAGGGTTGCGAACCACTGACCTAGATCTACAGCCTTGGAGGGACAGAAAGCAATTCTATAACAGATGAGCAGACAAATAATGTTTTGCAGTCTATTCATTTGCAGATCTGTTACCTTGTAGGGAATCTTTCACATCAGGTTATCTGCCAGAAAAAAAACCATGTGCTTCTGCCGCATAGCAAAACAACTGGTATCCTCTCTAGCGCACTGTCAGTTCACTTGGGGTACGTGCCTCGCCTTGTAAACCTCACCATCATTCTGTGCAATTTGAAGGAACAGTTCCCTTTACAATCCAACCTGCAGGCTGGGAATGTATATTTAAGACAATTTGGGAAAAGTGATAATGAGGGCAAAGGTTTGGGGTGCCCCCTGCAATTAATAAGCCCCATAGCAGCAACACTATGCCATCACAAGTTGATGGTCACCAAATTTATTCCAAAGTCATGTATGTTACTCCTCCAACTGGCAAAGAAATTGAGCCATAAATGTGTCTCCCACCCACTTCTTCACTTTCGGTTCCATTCTCCAACATATACACAATGTGGCTGCAAACCTAAGCTTGGACATGTTACTTTTTCCATCTGAACTCTCAGCATCTCTTAGCCAACATTGCAAGGCCCACAAGTTGTTTTCTGATGCTGTGTACCTTGGAAGTCATTTCCAGCTTATGACACCCCTTGTCATGGGATGTTTTATCCAGGGGTAAGATTTATCCAGAATGGTTTGCCATATCCTTTCTCTGAGGCTGAGAGAGTGTGCATTGCCCAATGCTGCCAAAGCGTTTCCATGGCTGGGCAAGGATTCTATCTCTAGAACTCTCAAATTCAAGTTTAATACTTGAGGTGCATCTAAACCCATGCAATTTGGAATCATTTTAATTGCTGTGGTTCAGTGCTATGGAAGCACTGAAGTTGTAAGGGTTGCCACCTGTCCCGTATTATACGGGACGTCCCGTATTTTTGCTCTAATTTCGTGTCCCGTATTTTCAGCTCCTGTCCCGTATTGACAGGACAGGACAGGTGGCAGCAGGAGGCGAGGCCGGGCCAGCAGTAAGCGCCACTGCACTGCCAGCAGCTTCTCCGCAGCACTTGCGCTCACTCGCCTCACACTCACTCGCAGGCACGGCAGGCAGGCAGCAGAGCAGCCCCAGTAGCGGCGCGCCTGCCTGGCCAAAGGTGGTGCCTTGCTGTGCCGCCAGGCCAGCATCCACCTTCTTCCTGGCCTGCTCCCTGCCCTATGGCGGGCTCTGCTCAGGTCAGCCAATGAGGGCAGGCCACCACGGAGCGTGCACACTGGAGAGAGGCAAGAGCAGCAGAGACACCACAAGGCTGAGCTGAGAGCAGGACGACATCAAGAGAGCAAGAGAGAGAGAGCCAGGTCCAAAGCCGAGAGAAGATACCATTCAAAGTGTTGGAACTTAGCAGGTCAGCTAGTAGTAGTAGTAGTAGTAGTAGTAGGAATAGTACTGTATGTAGTACATACAGTACAATGCATTAGGTATGACAAAACATGCAGAATCATACTATGTACTGTTAAGAGGGTGTAAGTCAGTTTCTTTTATGAATTTCAATCATTATCTTATTGTGTTAATAAAACTATTTATATCTAAGGTTTGATTTTCAAGTTTTTATGAAGTGTCCCTTATTTTTGTGAAAAATCCCGTATTTTTAGGTAAATGTCCCTTATTTCTTATATCAAAAAGTGGCAACCCTAGAAGTTGTAATGGTATCAAACTGCATTAATTCTCCAGTGTATATGAGCACCACCATGTTGTTTGCCTATATACCAAACAAACACAATTTTGCATGGAAAAAACAAAGATCACACCAACTCAAAATATAAAACCACAGCAAGAGCCCTTTCACACTACAGTTATAGCACCATGATTTCACTTAAAGAGCCATGACAACCTCCTTTAGAATCCTGAGATCTACAATTTGCCTCTAACATCTCGCCACCTTATTAAAATACCATGCTGATTTGATAGGAACAGTCCCAATTAATTCTGTGCCACCGAACTATTTCAAGTGCCTTTAAAATGTCCCAGTTTCTCTCTCCTCTTCCCTCCTTTGTCCTCATCAACTTGCTTCAACTGCAGCAAACCAAGTTCACTGTGCAAAAGTATTTGCACTCAATTGAGGGAACACATTCTTGTCTTTCCCGGTATGCCCAGGAAAAAGCAAACTGCTCCTGTTTCTGCTATTTATTTATTTATTTACAGTATTTATATTCCGCCCTTCTCACCCCGCAGAGGACTCAGGGCGGATTACAATGTACGCATACATGGCAAACATTCAATGCCACAGACACACAACACATATAGACAGACAGTCAGAGGCTATTTAAGTTTTTCTGGCCACCAGGAGAGCTGTTGCTTCACCGTCCATCTGCAACACTGATGAAGTACTTTCCGCATTCCCTGCAGGCTTTTTGCTGGAGATTTTTTTATTGCCTCATAAATTTGTTAAATTAGCCTCCTCACACATACTGTAGGTGGTACCTAAATTTCCTACTTGACAGGCTAGAGAGGGCCAGAGAGATAGCACAGCGGTAGCAATAGCTGTGCTGGCAATCTGAAGATTGCTGGTTTGAATCCCGGGCTGGTTTGGACACCCAGCTGTGAGCTCTGTCCACTGTTTACCCAACAGTTTGAAAACAGCTCAGCTGTGATTAGATAAAACTGGGAACCGCCAAGCAGAGAAAGATTTTTTCAAAGAAGGACTTACAAAGCCTAAATAAGTAAGATCGGCTGCCCGAAGGTGGAATGAGGAAAAAACAGAGGCTCTCCGTCATGAGGATGAAGCAACAGCACCACCTTGTGACGTAATGACGCAATCACATCCTGTGACGAACCCTGTGATGCAGCCCGAAGAAAAATCCTTCTAAAATTGTACTGTTATATGTTGTATGTAATTGTTTGTGGAACCGGCAGGGACTGTCTGCCGTATGTGTGATGTAATCCGCTCTGAGTCCCCTTCGGGGTGAGAAGAGCGGAATATAACTAAAGTGTATTATTATTATTATCTTTCGGGTTGCAAAGCTCGACAACAAGCTACACAAAATTGGTCAGAAGCTCACTCCAACCCGGGCTGGCTTCGAACTCATGACCTTTCGGTCAGTAGTGATCTTAATGCAGCTGACACCCAGCCAGCTGTGCCACAGTCCTGGTGCTTGTTTGTTTCTTCTTTGTCATTAATAGCTTTTACTATCTTGATCACTTTTTGATGTTGCCTGGCCACACATGTTCTGATTTTCATCTATAAGATGATAGATATGACCAAGGACTCCAGACAAGGTTTCCACGGAAATTAAAATGGAATCATACTGCTTTAAATGTATAGTGCAAGTTTGTGTATTCTGATCTGCTCACCCACTCCTTGCAAGCCAAAAAATCAGTGAGGATAAATTAACAAATGAAATCAGCCCTCACTCCCAACCTGCCAAGGAAACAAAACCGGTCTCTTCCCAAACAGGCTGAATTTTGCTGCATTATTATGCCTCACTTCGGAGAAAATGACAATCCTCCATTTAGCAAGCAATGCCCCCGCTGAGTCCTCCCTATCTCCCCCAACTATATTCAATTACCCGCAGAGACTGCAGGCCAGAAAAGAAGCTTGTCTTTTTCCAGCTTTGCACGCACAGTAACGCCTCTGTTACATGGCCCAATATGTCTTGATTTGGCTGAGCCACACAAAGGATGGTTTGAAAAAGGAAAGAATAATCTTTCCAAACTGTTGTTATCTCTGTTCTCGAAACCCCAAATCCTCTTCCATTACCTTTTTCTTTCAGCAAACAAAAAAAACCCAAACACCTTGGTAAGAAACATCTTTGGAAAAAGAATCAAGAGGCAGCCTCCATTTCCTACCAATGCATCAAGTGAAAAGGAATACTCTATCCACAACCCTGCATTAGAAAATGGAGTCTGGAAGCACAGTCAATTGGCTATTAATAGCAGGTTCACATCCTTCTGCATATTCTTGCTATGCCAACGAAGGTGGCACAAAAGGTCTCAGAGTGGTTTAAAGAAATAGGCCATTTTAGAAGAGATTATCTTTTCTTTTTGCTGCACAGATGGGTTATAGACAAACAGGCAGACATATTCGATCATATCATTGCTGTCAAACTTTCTCCACCTCTCTTTTGACTGTATTTGACACTTTCCAAATGGCATCTTCAATTTATTTTTGAAATACAGTATCTAGCCATCAAGCCTGAAAATGCCAGGAGGAAAACAATTATCTTGCATGGCTTGCTGTGAGTTTTCCAGGCTGTATGGCCATGTTCCAGAAGCATTCTCTCCTGAAGTTTCACCCATATCTATGGCAGGCATCCTTAGAGGTTGTGAGGTCTGTTGGAAACTAGACAAGCAGGGTTTATATATCTGTAGAATAATGTCCAGGGTGGGAGAAAGAACTCTTGTCTGCTTGAAGCAAATGTAAATGTTGCTATTGGGCACCTTGGTTAGCATTTAATGGGCTTGCAGCTTCAAGGCCTGGCTGCTTCCTGCCTGCAAACAAGAGTTCTTTCTCCCAAGTCATGTGGTCAGCATGAATTCATGGAGCGCTGTTACCTTCCCACAGAAGTGGTACTGATTGATCTACTCACATTTCAATGTTTTTAAATTGCTAGGTTGCTCCTTGTTGCGCCAGCTCTATTGGCTGCCAATTAGCTTCCGAGCACAATTCAAAGTGCTGGTTTTAACTTACAAAACCCTATACAGTTCCGGCCCAGTTTACCTGTATTCTCCCCTGTTTACCTGTTAAGTTTACCTGTTAAGATCGTCTGAAGAGGCCCTGTTCTCGGTCCCACCACCTTCGCAGGCGCGTCTGGTGGGGATGAGAGACAGGGCCTTTTCTGTGGTGGCCCCCCAGCTGTGGAATTCCCTCCCAAATGAAATTAGATCTGCCGCCTCCTTCCTCACCTTTAGGAAGCTAGTGAAAACTTGGCTGTGGAATGAGGCCTTTGCAGAATGAGGGCGGAGATTGGTAATTGACTAAAATCACTGACCACAATATATGGACTGAATATATGGACTGAGCTGAACATGATTTTACCTTGGCGAATGGCTTTTTATGTAATTTTATATGTATTTGGTAATTTTGTTATTGATCTATGATGTTTTAGTTTTTAATGTTAGCATTGAATTCTTGCTGTCTGTCAGTCTAAGTTCCTCTATGGAGGTCGAGAAGATTGGGATACAAAAGACTTTAAAATAATAATATAGGTTGGCAAAAGCTGGGCCTAACAGCAGGAGCTCACCCCACTCCCTGGATTCGAACTGCCAACCTTTTGATCAGCAAGTTCAGCAGTTTAACCCATTGTGCCACCAATGCATTAAAAATATCTAATTAAGGCAGCTAAAAAAATTAAAAGAAAACTCTTTAAGCCCTAAACGACTGTAATCTTATGATGCTAAAGCCAGCTGACCCAAATGGGAAGTCTTAAAAATGTTCCCAAGGTATCTTCACCTGTGTCCCCATATATAGGAAGCCTTAAGGAACCTTATGAGTTTCATGAGCAAGTTTCCAGTCCTTTAATAGGCCTTTTGCAATATTCAACAGATCAGAACTCTAGATATGTGATAAATGGATTAACTGGGCAAATAGGCATGAATGTAGTATATAGGTATGATGTCATTGTTAAACAAAGAGAAGCAATGGTCGCTAGGAGGGTATGTAAACAAGAAAGGTAAGACACAGTGCAGAAGCCACAAAAGGCATGGCCGATGGAAGAAAAAACCCAAAGTGTCTATGGTATTATTCCCTAAGTTCATGAGGGCAAAACAGAATCAGCAAAGCAAGCTTGCTTTATGATAATTTATTACAAGGCTAGGGCAGAGATCCAAGAGTTTGGAGGCCAAAGGCAAGTTGCAATTTCAGACTTCAATAACCCATCCTTGGAAACCGGGGGGCAGCAGAAAAGGCGACATACCAAATTTACTCTGCAGTCTCCGTTCTTATATAAGAAGTCAGGTTGTGTGGCTCTGAACAGTAGCCGACAGGATTATGAAATGTCATTCCTCTCTTCTATGCCATAGAGAGTTCTGGTAGGGCCTCCCTGGTGCGTAATGAGCAATTCGTTATCAGGCAAAGCAATGACATGACATCGGTTGCTGCACATTTCATTTTTAGCTCCTGCCTCAGCTGTTCACCAAAATGGAAAGTGCAGTCAAAAAATCAGAAGGCCGAGAGAAGCAGCCGTGAAGGAACTAGAGAACACCCTCCCCACGATCAATACATACTAAGGTCATCCTAGCCACAGTATTTCTGATTTCGAATGCAAGAGTGAAGAAAACTGGCAGGGAGGAAATAAACTCAAAATGTGGCACTGGATAAAAGTTTAATGGATACCATGGACAGCCACGAAGATAAACGAATGAGTCTTAGAGCAAATCAAGTATGAATTCTCACTAGAAGCAAAATATTAATAAACTGAAGGCCTCATACTTGGACATATCATGAGGAGACATGACTGATTGGAAAAGATGATAATGCAAAGTAGAAGGCAGTAAGAATCAGAGTTGGAAGAGACCTCATGGGCCATCCAGTCCAATCCTCTGCCAAGAAGCAGGAAAATTGCATTCAAAACACCCCCCGACAGATGGCCATCCAGCCTCTGTTTAAAAGCCTCCAAAGAAGGAGCCTCCACTACACTCCAGGGCAGAGAGTTCCACAGAAAAGAAAAGTTGAAGACCACAGAAGAGATGGTTGGATTCAATCTATTTATTTATTTATTTGCATCATTTATACCCCACCCATATCAGCCCAAGGGGGACTCAGGGCGGCGAACAATTGGCACAATTTGATGCCATCACTAAAACACACATTAAGGAAGCCATACACAAAAATAATGGAGGTGTCACATTAATTATGTTATTTATGTGTGCCTTCAAGTTGTTTCTGACTTATGCCAACCTTCAGGTGAAACTATCACTGGGTTTACTTGGAAAGTTTTGTTCGAGCGGACTTGTCATTTGCTTTGCTTTGAGGCTGAGAGAATGTGCCTTACCCAAGATCACTCAATGGTGCAGAAATTGTACTCTGGGATCCCATTGTCCCAGTCCAATACCCAAACTACTGCTCCATGCCATCTCTGCCATTAATAAGGAAGCCAAAAGTTTTTTTTAAAAAAGAACAACAGTCTTTATGCACCTTTACATACCCTACTTAAAACAAAAATAAAATATTGTGCATCAAGAAAGGATAAGTTCTGTGACCCATTTTACCCAATTTATTCTGACCTATTTTACTTAATTTATTCTGCTCTGGGGTAAGAGCAAATACTTCTGCAGAATTACTGATGTTGTACCCCTTAGGCATCCTAATTTATTCTTCCCTAGATCTCTGGAATGGCAGGAATCACTGCTGCCTACACTTGGGCTGGAAGCAAGGCCTATAATCACACCGAAGAGCCCAGAGGTCCCTTCCACACAGCTGTGTAAAGTCCACATTGAACTGGATTATATGGCAATGTGGACTCAACCAGTTCAAAGCAGATATTGTGGATTATCTATCGTGATTTTCTGGGACCCTTTCCACATCGCTGGAAAAAAAACCCCACATTTTCTGCTTTGAACTGGAATATATGGCAGTGTGGAAGGGCCCTGAGAGGCCCACAAACACTTCCAGGGAGGATACTTTTATGAACATTGATGAATTGAACCGTGGATATTGAAACTGTGGATAAGGAAAATTATACTATGCTGGATCTACAGAACTGAAAGGCAGTCCTGTCTATCAGAAAGTGAACTAAAATGTGTAACTGTTTATGAATGAAAACTCGAGGGGTAAACATTCTCCTCCTGTAACCTATTCCTTGTAAATTGTTTTTGATTGAAATAATGCTTATAAATATTCAATAATTACACACCCTCACTTACAATTTCTGAAGTTCATTTGAACCACCAAGCTATTTACAATGTGTACTAGGATTGTCCTTCCATAACCATACACGGAAGATCAGAATGGGTTAACTGAGCCTTGGGAAGTATAGTTATTTTGAAAGCTGTAGTGGGGAGAATCTCTACTGTCTAGTGCAGTGGTTCCCAACCTGTGGTCCGTGGACCACCAGCGGTCAGCAAGAACGAAAATATGGTCTGCGACTTCACCGTTGCTACACCATTGCAACAAAAGTGACTGGTCTCGCAAAAGCCACTTATAGTACCAAGGCTTAATAAATATGGTTTTCTGTGGGCAAACAGATGGCGACTACTGGTTTCTAGTTTCTGTATCAGAAACTAGAGCTGAAGTGGTCTATCCAATGCAATTTTCTGAATCTGCACCCCAAATAACCAAACTGAATCTAAAGTTGGCCAAAAACTGATTCGTAACCATTTTGGTACTAATGTTGGAGAGATCTCTCTAGTCAAAGTGGTTCCTGGTCTAGTGGACTTTGATCCAAAAAAAGGTTGGGAGCCACTGGTCTTGAGAGATGATTCCAACTCGCATTGCAAGTCTACCCAAACATTCATTCATTGGATTTATATCCCACTTTTCTCCTGGGGCCCAAGGAGACTATGAAGGCAAATAGTAATCCATACTATAATGGTGAGTATTTGGAAGATCTTACCAACATCCAGCCCTCCCCGTGGAAGGTTCTATTCGGAAATGTTGAGCTACAACTTCTATCACCACCAATATGACCAAAGACCATGCTGGATGGGCATGATGGGCACTGGGTGAATTGTAGTAATTTCTTATAAGAGTTTCAACACCAAGAAGCAAGTACAAGCTGCTCAATTGAAAACTAGCATGTGAATCCTACCAAATGCTGAGATATATCAGATTACTGATACAGCCCTATAAATATGCATGGAGCTTTGCAACATACAGAAGTCACAAAATTAAGATTTATAATGTGCAATTGAGATGTCACAGAGTTGAAAGCAAACTTTCAAGTTCTCTAGAACATCTTGTTTGAGGTTGAGCAAAATACAGGGAAAAGAAAGAGAAGCTAGACATGACAAAGCAGCCACAAAATGTCTGTAAATCTTAAATAGGAGAAATTTGTAGCAGAACAGCAGCCAGCATCCAAGGCATGATTTATAACAGTGGTTCCCAACCACTTGACCAGGAACTACTTTGACCAGGGACCACTATGACCAGGAACACTTTGACCAGGAACTACTTTGACCAGGGACCACTGGACCAGGGACCTCTTTGACCAGGGACCACTCTCCAACATTAGTATCAAAAGGATTACAAATCATTTTTTGGTCAACTTTAGATTCGGTTTCATTGTTTAAGGTGCTCATTCAGAAAATTGCATTGACTAGATCACATCAGCTCTAGTTTCTGATACAGAACATATGCCATCCAGTAGTTGCCATCTGTTTACCTACAAAAACCATATTTAATAAGCCTCGGCACTATAAGAGGGTTTTGTGAGACCAGTCACGTTCATTACAATAGTGTAGTAACAGTGAGGCCATGGACCATATTTTAGTTCTTGGTGACCACTGGTGGTCCACAGACAACAGGTTGGGAACCACTGGTTTATAAGGAAGGAAGGGAACCCCCAATGTGACTGAAGCATCAAGGCACTGCTGTGGAAGATGTAGATTTGCCCATTCTGAACTATCTTTCAATGGTTTTCTATACTTCCAAATGTAGGTCATATGAAAAAATCACACTAATTATTTACGTGTCTAGGGAAAAAAATGCAAAGTGATTTTGTTTCTAGAAAGAAGCTGCTGTGATCTTCCACATGCTCTGGTTCCAAAATACCACACTGCTCATTCAAATAGACCTCTTGAGAATTCAAAGATTTTGGGATTCTTTTCTGGATCTTTCATATGCAAATATCCAGTACGACCACTCTTCTGTGGATTCTCCAAGAATAAAATAATAATGGTTGGTGGAGCTTTAAACTGGTTTACATTGGAAGGCCAGATATGTCCAAATTCAGATTTAAAAGACCAATATTTACAGTATTTGATGAGGCTAAAACAGGCTGCAGCAAGCTGTAGCTTGAGAAACACGTCCTGCTTTCAAGAACCAATGTATTGATATGGACCTGCATTGTACACCCAAATGAAACTAATACATTAACCGCAATAGTGAAACCGTCACATAATCTGCATGAAGATGTTCTGGTTTCACTGTACTAATGCCTGCAACTTTTCTTTCCTCCTTCTCCTTTGTCCAGCCTTCCCCAATATGATGTCCTGTAGCCTAGAGATTATGATTATAGTTCTTTCTGTCCTAACTAACATTGCCCGTTATGAAGGCTCATGAGAATCGAATTTTAAAATATCTGGAGTGCTATCATGGTTGTGATAGGTTGTGCCTTAATTCTGCTATGTATCTCATTCCCCATCTTCATCAAATCCATTGTCATCTGGTTGTTAACCAAGGCCCTTTCTACACTGCCATATAATCCAGATTATCAAAACAGATTATTATTATTATTATTATTTGAAACACAACAAGATTAGTACACAGCAAACAAGATCAGTATGCTGGTTGTTGTATTGCATCTCACGTCGGACACTTCCCAAATGTCTAGGACTATGTGATGTATTGGCAAATAATGTGTGCAGATCCCAGTAGAGTGGCCTTTTGCAGCTGACAGAGGGTAATTTTGTCAGCGCCGATTGTGTTTAAGTGCAGGCCAAGGTCTTTAGGAACTGCACCCAGTGTGCCAATCAACACTGGGACCTCCTTTACTAGCTTGTGCCAGAGTCTATTATTATTATTATTATTAACTTTCATCTTGCTTTTCTCCCATGAATAGGACTCAAAGCAGTAAGCAACTACATAATACAGTAACACAAAAAATACAAAATACAAAAGCCATCATCCTACCCAACCAACCATTAAGCAATAAATCCAGACATTGCAAAATCACAAGTTTCATAATTATAACATTCCTGCACCTCAGGCCACTGAGGTTGTCCTAACACATTAAAAACATAAGCATTAAACTATCCAACTCAGAGCTCCAAATCTTGGCCATGTGAGTCTAATGGCAGCTAATGTATGTTGTCAGAGAAGGCCTGCTTCTATAATCCAGATTATCTACTTTGAACTGGATACACTGCCATATGATCCAGTTCAAAGCAGATAATCTGGATTTTATATCACAGTATGGAAGGAACCCAAAAGTAAATAGCAAAATATTTAAAGATTATCAGGAATTACTCCCAGGATATTAAAATCATCTCTAAAGGACTCCATAAACTGAAATACAAGTTTGACTCATCGTGGAATGACTGCATGGGACCAATTTACCATTAGAAACATTACTAAACGAGCCTGAATGCTAGAGTAAGACACTTTTTTATTAATTCCTAAGTAAAATTAGCCCCACTCTCCAAGCCTTTCGTATACAACAGAAGACGGCTATTTCGACAAGCCTTTGACTATGTTTAAAATCCCTTGATGAACATAACTGAGGACCTAGAGACTATTTCACCATGCACTTTATGAGACTGATATTGATTGCAGTTGTTTTACACCTGCAGCTATTGTTGCATTTTACTGATCTTAACCAGGGGAGTTAGGATGTTTATATTGATTGTTATTGCTTTTGATGGGCCCCCTGGAGGTGCAGTGGGTTAAACCGCTAAACTGCTGAACTTGGTGACTGAAAGGTTGACAGTTCAAATCTGGGGAACGGGGTGAGCTCCCACTGTTAGGCCCAGCTTCTGCCAACCTAGCAGTTTGAAACATGCAAGTGTGAGTAGATCAACGGGTACTGCTTGTGTGGGAACGTTAACAGCACTGCATGCAGTCATGCTGGCCACATGACCTTGGAGGCATCTACAGACAACACCAGCTCTTTGGCTCAGAAATGGAAACGGGAATCACCCCCCAGAGTTGGACATGACTAGACTTAATGTCAGGGGAAACCTTTACCTTTTTACTATTGCTTTTGTGCGCCAGCTGCGCCTGTACCTTGGAAAGTCGGACTTGACCATGGTGGTACATGCTCTGATTACACCCCGTATAGACTACTGCAACGCTCTCTATGTGGGATTGCCTGTGAAGACTGCCCAGAAGCTGCAATTAGTCCAATGCTCGGCAGCCAGACTACTAACGGGAAGCTAGTAAAAACATGGCTGTAGAACGAGGCCTTCACAGAATGAGGGCGGAGATCACTAATCGACTAAGGCACAGACCACAATATATGGATTGGAATACATGGATTGATTTGGATATGATTTTACTTTGGCGAATGGCTTTTTAATGTAATTTTAATATGTATTTGTTAATTTTATTGTCATTTATGATATTTAGATTTTAATATTAGCATTGAATTTTTGCTGTCTGCCAGTCTGAGTCCCTCTACTGAGGTTGAGAAGATCAGGGTAAAAAAATTTTAAATACATAAATTATTATTATTATTATTATTTGGAACACAACAAGATGAGTCCACAGCAGACAAGATCACTCTGCTGGCTGTTGTATTGGATCACATGTTGGACACTTCCCAAGTGTCTAGGGAAGTGGCACAGCTGGCTAAGTGTCAGCTGCATAAGATCTCTCTAACCTGTAGGTCATGAGTTCGAGGCCTGCCCGGGTCGGGGTGGGTGCCTGACCTTAAGTGTAGCCTGCTGTCAACCTTTGCAGCCCGAAAGACAGTTCATTTGTCAAGTAGGAGATAAAGGTACCACATTAAGTGGGGAGGCAAATTTTGACTGATTTATGAGGCCATAAAGAACTCCAGGAATCGCTGAAAGGAATGCGGAAGAACAACAAGGGAAGCTGGAAAATGCTGAGAGAGTGGAGTGTGTCAGCTCCCCCTGGTGGCCAAAGGTTTGCCAGAAAATTGCCTCTTTGTTCGTCTTTGTTCGTCTGTTCGTCAACATATGTATATGTTGAACTGCAGGGATTGTCTGCAAGTATATGTACTGTAATCCGCTCTGAGTCCCCTTCGGGGTTCGAAGAGCGGAATATAAATGAAGTAAATAAATAAATAGGACTGTGTGATGTATCGGTGAATAATGCGTGCAGATCCCAGTAATCAGCTTCGATTGTGTTTAAGTGCAGGCCAAGGTCTTTAGGCACTGCACCCAGTGTGCTGATTCCCACTGGGACCACCTTGACTGGCTTGTGCCAGAGTCTTTGCAGTTCGATTTTAAAATCCTGATATCGTATCAGCTTTTCCAGTTGATTCTTTGTAATCCTGCTGTCACCTGGGATTGCGACATCGACGATTCATACTTTGTTTGTGAGGTCAGGAGGTTAGGAGTATTACGCTCCAAAACTCTGTCTGTCTGAATTCTGAAGTCCCAGAGGAGTTTGACGTATTCATTTTCTGTAACTTTTTCTGGCTTGTGATCCCACCAGTTCTTTGTTGCAGGCAGATGGTATTATTATTATTATTATTATTATTATGACTACAAGTGGTTGGAAAAGTTAATTTTTTGGAGTATAAGCACCAGCATAGTGTGAGTGGTTTGAGCATTGGGACTAAATCAACGGGGTAACCATGGGAAAGTCACACTCTTTGAGCTTCAGAGGAAGGCAAAGAAAACAAACTTTGGGGGGCCTTGCCAAGAAAACGAAGATAGGGTCACCTACGGGTAGCCATAACTGTGGCTCCACTTGAGGGCACACAACAACAAACTATACAGAGCATACACAGAAAAACGTGTGCTATCTTTATTATATGGACATTATAGTTGCCCCTCCACATTTGCAGTTTTGCTTTTTGCAAATCTGATTATTCATGTATTTTTCAAAATATGTCTTTTTTACAGTTGACTTCTTTTAGTCACGCTGGAGGACCTTTGATTCTCCGAGGGCCCTTCTACTCTGTCATATAATTCAGATTATCTGCCTTGAACTGGATTATCTGAGTCTACACTGCCATATAATCCAGTTCAAAGCAGATAATGTGGATTTTATATGACAGTGTAGAAGAGGCCTAACTCCTCCAATTCAATTCTATAGTTAGTTTCCAGCAGAAGTTCACTATGCTGGAAGACTTAGAAATTCCTCGAGAATTGTTCTTTCAGGTTAAAAATATAGCAATTTCTTTAGTTTTCACTTTGATGGGGATCTTGAACCCCTAATCCCAGACAACTGGACGAGGTTAACATAAGGCTTTCTTGGAAAGTTTGTTCCTAAGAGATGCACCATTGCCTTCCTGAGGTCAAGAGTCTGACTTGCCCAAGGTCACCCAATGGGTTCCCATGGTTGAGATGGGATCCAAAGCCTGATCTGCAATCTAGTCCAAATAATTCTACCATGCTGGCTCTCCTCGTCTTTATGCAACTGGGCTTTAATTCCCATAAACTCGAGTCTAGCCAGCCAATGATGAAGACTGATGGGAAGCTGGACTTTCCAGACATATACCTGTTTCAAGTTTATGTCTAGGTTTATAGTATTTGGTTGTGGAAAATAAGAAGCTGCCTTACAGTGAGACAGATGCGTCATCCATTTAGGCAAGTGTTGTCTATGCTGACTGACATTAACCCTGCAGTGAGCATCCCGTATTTTATCAACTGATCTTTTTAACAAAGATGGTGCGGGTTGCTGTGAGTTTTCTGGGCTGTATGGCCATGTTGCAGAAGCATTCGCTCCTGACGTTTTGCCCACATCTATGGCAGGCATCCTCACAGGTTGTGAGGTCTGTTGGAAACTAGGCAAGTGAAGTTTATATATCTGTGGAATAATGTCCAGAGTGGGAGAAAGAATGCTTGCCTGTTTGAGACAAGTGTGAATGTTGCAATTGATCACGTTGATTAGCATTCAATAGCCTTGCAGTTTCAAAGCTTGCCTGCTTCCTACTGGAGGAACCATGAAAATGAATAAAATCTGGCTATCAGTATTTTTTCTTTAAAAAACTCTAAAATCAGCACAGTAAATAAAAAACAACACTCAAAAAAGGGAAATCCAGGCACCAAAACAATCAGATTGACGTAATAAGGCATCCCATTTTTAAAAAATATAGTCATGCTTAGGGAAACACATTACTACACGTTATCAGGGTCAAAAGACGTGTGGTTTTCCAAATTCTGATGCCACAGGGTCCATTGCCTTGAGATTCCCCCTCACTAGCTATTCTAACATGAGGAAGCTACTCCTATAATCCTATCTAACTCAGAGATAGAATGTTAACACAAACAAAAGATTTGGAACCATAGTAAAGGTTTCCCCTGTCATTAAGTCTAGTCATGTCCGACTCTGGGGGTTGGTCCTCATCTCCATTTCTAAGCCGAAGAGCCAGCATTATCCATAGACACCTCCTATGTCATGTGGCCAGCATGACTGCATGGAGTGCCATTACCTTCCCACAGAAGCAGTACCTATTTAATTGAGTAGATGTACTCACATTTGCATTTTTTAAACTGTTAAGTTGGCAGAAGCTGGGGCTAACAGTGAGAGCTCACCCTGCTGCCCGGATTCGAACCACCGACCTTTTGGCCAGCAAGTTCAGCAGCTCAGTGGTTTAACCCCCTGTGGCAGCAGGGGCACCAGGAACCATATATGGGAATATTATCATCATGAATACAGCACATCATAAGCAGGTGTGTCTAACATTTGAGAAGAGAGATGAAGAGCTGATTCATTTTATTTTCCTCCCCAATTTGGCCTACTGAGAGAGGAAGGAAGGAAGGAAGGAAGGAAGGAAGGAAGGAAGGAAGGAAGGAAGGAAGGAAGGAAGGAAGGAAGGAAGATGTAAGACATACTAGGGAAAAGATATCATGGAGGCAGGAAGGAAAAAAAGGGTGATAATATGCACCAGAGAATATTCCAGACCCGGGAGGATGCTTGCAGGAGGATCAAGGCATTTCCACCTCTCATTTTCCATGCCAGAGAGGAAAAGAAGGTCAAACCTGAAGGTCGCGTTCTTGACATGCAAGGGGCTTACCTCAGCAGCTTCCTTCTCGAATTTCTCAATGGTCCTTTTGTCGATCCCCCCGCATTTGTAGATGAGATGGCCGGTGGTCGTAGATTTGCCAGAGTCCACATGTCCAATGACAACAATGTTGATGTGGGTTTTCTCCTTCCCCATGTTTGCGCTCGGTCTGGGCTTGTGCTTGGTGGCCGCTAAAGGGATGGAAAGCTGAGCAGCAGCTGCTGCGACTGGAGGAGGCTGCAGCAAAGGAGGGCAAAGGCGGAGGAGGAAGAGGAGGAGATCAGAAGTGTCGCCAAGAGCAACGGCAGCACAACACAAAACGGGCATCCGCACCCTGCACAACCCTTCCACCTCCAGGCCCCACAGACACCTCATCTGGGTTTCCCTGTAATGCCATTAAGCCTGGACTTTAGGCATTAGATCCCTGGACAACAGCAGGTCGAATGTAGGGCAGACAGACGGATTTTCTGTCTGCGATTGATTTCGCTCTCCTATTCTGCACTCACCCCTTTATCTGGGAAACAGATTTCAAGAAGAAATGCTTAGTATTGTGTTTTTAAAAACATTAACATCAAGCTTAAAAATCACACTAAATGCCCTTAAAGCACACCAGATTCTGTCTGACCTTGGAATCTAAGCAGGATCAGCCCTAGTTAGTAAGTGGATGGGAGACCATCAAAGAATAGCAGGTGCTGCAGGTTATATTTCAGAGGAAGGGACTGGCAAACTAGAAGCATAAAGACTTCACAACCTGTGAGGATGCCTGTCATAGATGCAGGTGAAATGTCAGGAGAGAATGCTTCTAGAACATGGCCATACAGCCGGGAAAACTCACAGCAACCCAGTGCTTCCTGCCATGAAAGCCTTCGACAATACAGTGAAAGCATATATTCAATCAAAATAGTTTATTGTATGGGCCCAACTCCATGACAAAAAGCACCACATACACACAATAGTACTCTCGAAGAAACAGGCACCGAAGATGCTAAAAAGAAACCATAATCATGCTCTCATGAAGAGCAAAAACAATGCAAGTTAGCAATAATTAAAAACATATACGTACGTAATGTCCACAGACACACATTTCCATCAGCTAATATTTCCCCCCGAAATGCATGAGCAAACAGAAATATTTTAAACTGGCACTGTAAACAATATAAGGTTAGAGTCAGGAGTACCTCCCATAGAAGGATATTCTCATGGAATGTTCCCATGGAAGAATATTATAAAATCAGGGAGGCTACCATGGAAAAGACCCTGATTTTTGCAGGTTTATAAAAATCGTTCAGCAAAATAGCCTGACTGTCTTAATTTTTGCGTTAATATGGGAGAAGGCCTTCTCTGGGCGCCAAGCTGTTTAAAGTGCTTAGTTGTTGTGAGTTTTCTGAGCTGTATGGCCATGTTCCAGAAGCATTCTCTCCTCACAACCTCTGTGGATGCCTGCCATAGATAAAGGTGAAATGTCATAAGAGAATGCTTCTGGAACATGTCCATATAGCCCAGAAAACTCACAACAACCCAGTGATTCAAGCCATGAAAGCCTTCAACAATACATTGTTTGGAGCAGGTGTGCTGATTAGGTAGATCACGATCTACTGGTAGATCGTGTAGGGCGTCCTGGTAAATTGCAGGCAGGGCGGGAGGAAGGCTCAGTCCTGCCCCGCAGGCTCCTGACGCCGCCCAGGTGCAGAAGGAGGTTGGACTGGATGGCCCTTGGAGGTCTCCTCCTAATCTAGGAACCCATTGTTGTTGTTGTTGTTATCAGAGGCTGAATGGCCATCTATGAGGAATGCTTTGATTGTGTTTTTCCCTTATGGCAGAAGGATGGCCCCTGGAGGTCTCCTTCTACTCCAGAAACCTACTGTTGTTGTTACTATTATTATTATTAGTAGTAGTAGTAGTAGCAGCAGCAGCAGCAGAGGCTGAATGAATATTATCATCATTATTATTATGAATAAATTCAGGGGCTTATTATACTCACATTTAGTTGAATTCAGTCTTAAAATATATTATATTATATGGCTCTCACTGAAATAAATTTCCAAATATTTTGCTTTTATGGCTCTCTGAGTAGTGGGTAGGGAGATCACTTTGACTTGGTTGTTTTATAAGTAGCTCGCATGCTGAAAAAGTGTGAGCACCCCTGGTTTAGAGTGATGTTGTTACACTGTTACACTGAACTGAGTTTGGGAACAAATAAGCAGCCATTGTTGCCTTGTGACAATCAAAGGAACATGGCTCCAACCCTAACCAAACTCACGTACGAACTGGAGTTTCAAAACTATTTTCAAGGGTAAACCTTACAGATTAATCTGATATCCAGAAACGAAGGGGGAAATCTTCCTGGGCTCTAGCTACAAAAGGAACCTGTATTTCCTACAATCGGCATCATTGCTCACAAATGTCCACTCCATGGACGGCCATGTTAACGATCGTGCCGCCAATCAAAAATTAATTACGTCATCTCTTCCCAATCCCAAAACTGACCTCCTCCCTTTTTATAGATTGTATGATTCACAGGCATCTCACACACCCATAGACACACACACAGGGGGTCAGCTTCTTCCTTTAGTTAGTCTTAAGAGAAAGAGGGTATATAACAGGCATGGGCAAACTTGGACCCTCTGGGTGTTTTGGACTTCAGCTCCCACAATTCCTACCAGCCTTTATCTGAACTCCACCATTCTACGGCCTTCACTATAACAAACATACTTTCCCAAGCAATAAAATCATCAAGGGGTATTTTCTCCACTTCCTTCTCCTATATAATATTTGGATCTACCTTAGGAGTTTCCCTACATACTGGCCTTCCAAAAGGGACAATACGGTGTCCACAAATGGAAAGAGACAAAAATAGCTTCCCATGTGCTTTCCTGAACCAGCAGAAGATGCCAGTGGTGCACAGACAGTTCAATGTCGAGGGGGCTTCTTGACCCCAAGGTTTAACACAAGCCTGGGCAAACTTGGGCTCTCCAGGTGTTATAGACTTCAACTCCCACAATTCCTAACAGCCTCAGGTCCTTTCCTTTTCCTCTCAGCCGCTTACATGGGAGTTGAAATCCAAAACACCTGGAGGGCTAAAGTTTTCCCAGGCCTGGTTTATCATAAGGAGATACAGAAATCACATCGAAAAGACGTTTACCAGCAACAAAATCTTTTTTCTCTTCCCTTGTTTTACCAAAATTGCACCGTCTGCATCCACAGAAGGATCTGGTGGTCATAGCAAAAACTCCATTTTGTGACGCTGTTCCCAAAGAGGTTCTGTATCCTTGCAATTTGCTAGCACAAAACCAATCAAACCTGTCAAAACCTTCTACTTTGCTTTACATTCATGGGCAGCATAAAATGCCCCTGCTCACCCCCACCCTAGCATATATAAACAGGTATAAACAGTGGAGAGAGGTTGCCAAGAGCACTTCAAAAATAATGATATCCAGCTCTTTGTATTGTGTGCAAAGTTACAAAACGCAGCTCAGAAATAGAAGAGAGCAGATCTCATTCTAGAAACCTCTATGACAGGCATGGAAAAATGTCAGCCCTCCAGGTGTTTTGGACCTCGACTCCCACAATTCCTACCAGCCTTCTGGCTGTTAGGAATTGTAGGAGTCAAAGTTCAAAACACCTGGAGGACCAATGTTTGTCCATGTCTGCTCTATAACATATAACAGAAAGCTATAGTCGGGGAGGGGTTTGTATGCATATTATAGAACCATATTATGGAATCTATGATTCTATAGAATCTAATATATAATATATTAACAAACGGTTATATTAATATATTAATATATAGATATTATCCTATTCCATAATATGCATGGAAAGAAATTTCTGGCACTTAGATAGATAATATAATATTATATTCTATAATATGCTTAGAAAGAAATTCCTGATGCTTTCTACGGCTTCTTGTTTAGGACTCTAGATGACTCACTATGTCCATGGGGGAAAATAATGTGTAAAAATAGGATATTTGGGTATTTTGAGGAGGGGGTGCTAGGCAATCTCCTCCTTTCTAGTCTTTATGACATGCCGGCCACATGTCTGATGTGCCAGGTGCCAAAGGCCTCTAATGTCCCTCCGCCATGGGTTATTTTTAAAACTTGAGTGACCCAACCTGGACTATTTTTGAATCCCTATCAGCTGAGCACATGGCAGGGAGGGAAGCATGCGAAATTCTCCTAAAATATAGAAAGCAAAGCTAGATCTTGTATTGTTTTTAAAAATCTACAATGTTTACTTCCTGATCCCAGCCCATCTGTGGGGGGGGTGAATGCAAAATCAAAACAAAGGTGCTTTTGCAAAGCTAGGAGGCTCAAGCCCAGTATAATTATAATAATAATTATATATATTTATATATATATATGTATATATATATATATCATAAAATAAAAATAATGAAATGTAATGAGAATATAATAATATATTAGTATAACATAATAATCTATCTATACACATAAGAGTGAAAATGTGTATGTGAAAACATGTATGCATGTATGTGGAATGTATTATTAATAGTAATAATAATATAATAGTATAACATGATAGAATAATTATGTATACACATAATAAAAGTGAAAATGTGTATGTGTGAACAGTAGGCCTATGTGGAATGTAGTAATATTAATATAATGATATAATAATAGTATAACATAATAATATAATAATTATCTATACACATCTATCTATAGTGAAAATGTGTATGTGTGTATGTGGAATGTAGTAGTAATAATAATAATATAGTATAACATAATAATATAATAATCTATACTCATAATAAAAGTGAAAATGTGCATGTGTGTATGTAGAATATAGTAGTAGTAGTAATAATAATATAATAGTATAACATAATATAATAATAATAATCTATCTATACACAATAATAATATAATAGTATAACATAATAATATAATAATAATCTATCTCTACACATAATAAAAGTGAAAATGTGGAATGTAGTAATAATATAATATAAAATAATAATATAACATAATAATATAATAATTATCTATACACATCTATCTATAGTGAAAATGTGTATGTGTGTATGTGCAATGTAGCAATAATTATATAATATAATAATAATGCCGGTATATGACCGAAATGATTTCATTTGACAATAAATAATAATAATAATCAATCTATACACATAATAAAAGTGAAAACGTGTATGTATGTGGCTGAAGGCATGGCAGGGGGGAAAGCATGCTAAATTCTATTGAAAATGCAAAAGCAAAGATACATCTTTTTTTTTAATCCCAGCTTTTTCTTCTCTCCTAGGTGGGAAGAAAACAGCAAATGCAAAAGAAAATTGCTTTGACAGAGATATGAGGTAGTTATAATCGGATGGGAAGGATAGAATAAGGTCAAATGGACCTTGCTGCATAGAGGGATCTTTGGAGAAAAGATGGAAAGGGGGAGTTGGGGTGGGGGGGATATATATATATATATAGGCAATGGTCAGGCGGCCTGGGGGCAAGGAATGACGGCGCAGTAAAGCAACGGAAAGGCAGGCCATGGGATAATAGTATCCTAAAAAGGTCCTATCTAGATCCCATTGCGCTCTTTTCTCCGGCTTGCAAGCAGCCAGAAAGGGCACCTGCACAGCAATCAAGATCAATGGGTGCAATCAAGATCAATGGGTATCCAAGGGGTGGGGTGGGGGGAGGATCAGTTTGCAAAGGTTAAAGCCAGTTCCCCCTTTGTGCAATTCCATATATTATAATTGCAATTATATATATATATATTTGCAACAGTAGGGACAAAAATATATTGCATCCCATCCTGGTTGGAAACCTCCCCCAAATTGCAAGGCTTCCCATTTTTTATTATTATTATTATTATTATTATTATTATTATTTGCAAAAGGTGAACAGTAGCAAGAAAAAGGGAGGCCAAGCAAGAGGGGTCCGTCCCGGGGCTCTTACCGGCAGCGGAGGTCCGGGAGGGCAGAGGCTGCCAGCTTGGGCTCCGGAGGCTTTATGGGACCGGGAAGGGAGGAGGGAGGGAGAATGGGGGGGGGGGTTCTCCTCCGGACGGCGGCGGCGCAATGCAGTCCCCCGCCCACTCCCCTCCCTCCTTCCTTCCCTCCGCACTACAGCAATGCGGTACCAACCCAGGGTGGGAAGAGCGCAAGCAGGAGATGGGCAGGAGGAGAGGGAAGAAGGCGGCTTCAGGGGCTGTCATGCAAAGAGAGGCGCCCCTTGCGAGCCTCTTCCTCCTTGGAGCATCAGCAGCACCTCTCCCTTGTTATAAGGCAGTGGCTCTCAGCCTTCCTCACGCCGCCACCCCTTCAGACACTTCCAAACAGAACATGATTTTCCTTGCTACTTCATATCTCCATTGGCGCCCCCTTGTCGTGGGGGAGAGGCTTGCGTACCCTAATGCAGCGTTTCTCAACCAGTGTGCCGTGGCACACTAGTGTGCCGTGAGTGATCATCAGGTGTGCCGCGAGAAAAGCCCTCTGCCCCCCTTCCTTCCCCCCTCCTCCTGCCGAACCCCTGCTGCTTGGGAGAGGAGGAGGAAGGGCCGAGTGGTGGCGAAGAAAAAGAAGAAGGGGCCGGGGCGCCGCCTCCTTCGGCCGTTTCCCCAGCCAGCCTCCAATCCGCCATGACTCCCGCCACGACTCTCACCCCTTGCTCTCTGAAGCCGCGCAGAGGAGGAGCCCCGTCTACTGAAGCCCGTCCACCGCTCATGCTTCTCCTCTGTGGGAGACTGAAGCTTGGGGGGAGGGGCGGGGCATGGCATGGCCTGGCTCCGCCCCCTCCCCCAGCTTCAGTGCTCCCACAGCTTTGCCAGCCTTGAGGGGGCAGTGCCAAGCCAGCATTGTGCTGGCTTTACCACCGCTGGCTTGGCACTGCCCCCTCAAGGCTGGCAAAGCTGTGGGAGAACTAAAGCCGCGTGGAGGGGGCGGGGCATGGCGCGGCCTGGCTCCTCCCCCTCCCCCAGCTTCGGCACTCCCAGCAGCTGCTCCCAGCAGCTGCTCCCAGCAGGTCACCATCTCCCAGCCGTTCTTTACTGTGTTAAAGTGTCATTTTGGTTGGTGGTGTGCCCCCGGATTTTTTAAATGTTAAAAGTGTGCCGCGGCTCAAAAAAGGTTGGGAAACACTGCCCTAATGAAGGTGTGAGCTATGCTAGCGGTGGCATAATAGCCTCCCATGCCAGACAGGTCACAACCGAAGGGTCTGACAAAGAGGGCCAAGGGGCAGGGTGGGCAACCATCCTAGGAGAAGGAAAGCTCTAATCTCAAACCCAGGCAGATGGTGCTCATCTAACCCTGTAAGGTCAACCATCTAAGACTCTGATTCTCAAAGCGGGCAGTACCACCCCCTGGTGGGCGCTGAGGCGATCCAAGGGGGTGGTGGGAGGCTCAGGGGAATTTGGGGGGCAGTGAACCACTTTAAGGGGGTGGTGAACGATTGGCCATTTAGTAGGGGTCACGTGGCCCTCTTCTTTGGTCCCGCCCCCTTCTCTTTGACCCCCACACGCAGTGCAGTGTGAAGGCTGCAGTGCAAAGAGCTCCGCGTCCTCCGGCGGAGCCTCCCTGCCACCGCGGAAGAAAGTGCGGCCTTCCCCGACGGAGGCAATTCATTCCAAACCCCTCCAGTATTTTCTGTTGGTCATGGGGGTTCTGTGTGCCAAGTTTGGCTCAATTCCATTGTTGGTGGAGTTCAAAATGCTCTTTGATTGTAGGTAAACCATAAATCCCAGTAACTACAACTCCCAAATGAGAAGGGCTATTTTCTCAGAATTCCACCAGTGTTCAAATTTGGGCATATTGAGTATTCATGCCAAGTTTGGTCCAGATCCATAGTTGTTTGGGTTCTCAGTTCTCTCCGGATGTAGGTAAACTACAGTACATAAATCACTGCCAATTCGTCCCAAACCCCTGCAATATTTTCTGTTGGTCGTGTGAGTTCTCTGTGCCAAGTTCTGCAATTTGTGGGGGTCTCAGTGGTCTGTGGAAATCAGAGCTGAATCGATTGAAGGTACTGCAAATCCCATCATCCGTTGTCCATAATCCCCTAAACATATTGTTTTTGTGATTAATCACTATGCTTTAATTATGCTCAATTTGTGACAATGAAAATATATCCTGCATATTAGATATTTGCATTAGAATTCATAAGAGTAGCAAAATTATTTATTAAGTAGCAACGAAAATATGGATGAGGGTCACCACAATATGAGGAACCTTATTTAGGGGTCACGGCATTAGAAAGGTTGAGAACCACTGCATTAATACATATATTTTTTTGTTTAATTGCTATTAAAAAATTTAAAAATAATTTCTAGGGGGGCGGTGAGGAAATTTTTTTCTGGAAAGGGGGCGGTAGGCCAAAAATGTTTGGGAGCCACTGATCTAAGAGAAGGAAACTCAAACCAAACCAAGACCTGAGGACCTCGCTGCCACCAGGGCCGTAGCCAGGCTTTTGTTTCGGGGCTGAGTTTGTCTCGGGGGGCTGAGACTGGGTGGAAGAGGGTCTACCCTAGCAAACCTTTTGTATTGTTATCCCAATAACCCCACTAATGTGGGATATAATGAGCATGGTGATCAGATCATGATATGAATAAACATAACAGTTTAAATAATGTACCAGTAAGGCCTTTTCGCGGACCACCCTGAGAATTTCGGGGGGGCTGAAGCCCCCTTAGCCCCCCCCCCTGGCTACATGCCTGGCTGCCACCATCCAAGCTTGCTAGGCCTCAACAACGAACTTTTGGTTTAAAGGGTAAGGCCAGTTCTGTGCACGCTGCACTCCACCAGAAAAATCCAGTGCACAGGCTCAAAGGACACATCCAACCTCCGAAAAAGCCCTGTAGCGATAGGCAAGGGACAAAACGGCAGGTGTAAAGAAGCACTTGGTCACCTATCGCCAACACCTACGACTCCTCGAACGTTTTCACAAGCGCTGTCTTCCCACAATCCTAAATACACTGAACTGACTGTGTGACAAATGTTGCTGTCCTTGAGCAAGCAGGGATCGCCAGCGTTGAGGCCATGCTATTGAGAACACAGCTGCACTGGGCAGGGCACATCTCTAGGATGGAGGACCACCTACTCTATGGTGAACTCGCCACAGGTCAGTGCAAGAGAGGCACCCCAAAAAAGAGATATAAGGACTCCCTGAAACAACATCTCAGGCTCGGCCAGATTGATCACCAACAATGGTCCACCCTGGCCTCACATCGGGAGGCATGGAGACGCACTATCCACAATGCTGTGGCCTCTTTCGAGAAGACATGCCAAACGGGTCTCGAAGAGAAACGACAACGCAGAAAGAACCACAACTTGGAAACAACATCACCCAAGGAGTCTTTCTGCTGTGCTTTCTGCCACTAGACTTGCCTATCTCGGATTGGCCTTCTTAATCATCAACACACTTGTAGAAAGCACGGGATGAGTCCTTCCTGAATCTTCGTTTGCGAAGAAAAGCCAAGAAAAAAAAGCCAAGGCTTCATAACTGTCATTTTGCTACTGTTATGAATCGTCATGTAAACATCTAATATGCAAGATGTATTTTCATTCACTGGGCCAAATTTGGCACAAATACCCCATATGCCCAATTTTGAATACTGATAAAGTTGAGGTGGCGATTGATTTTTGTCATTTGGGAGCTGTAGTTACTGGGATTTATAGTTCACCTACAATCCAAGAGCATTCTGTACTTCACCAATGATGGAATTGAACCAAACTTGGCACACAGAACTCTCGTGACCAACAGAAAATACTGGAAGGGTTTGGTGGGCATTGACCTTGAGTTTTGGAGTCGGAGTTCACCTACATCCAGAGAGCACTGTGGGCTCAAACAATTAATGGATCTGGACCAGACTTGGCACAAAAACTCAATATGCCCAGATGTGAACACTGGGGGGTTGGGGGGAAATAGACCTTGACATTTGGGAGTTGTACTTGCTGGGATTTATAGTTCAGCTACAATCAAAGAACACTCTGTACTCCACCAGCAATAGAATTGAACCAATATTGGCACACAGAACTCTCATGACCAACAGAAAATACTGGAAGGGTTTGGTTGGCATAGACCTTGAGTTTTGGAGTTGTAGTTCACCTGCATCCAAAGAGAACCCTGGACTCAATGATGGATCTGGAGCAAACTTGGCACTAATACTCAAAATGCCCACATGGGTTTATTATAAGGAATGTCCCATGTAGAAGTCCTGCATTTCGCTCATTATAAGGAATGCCACTTGTAGGACTGGTGTATTTCCCTCATTAGAAGGAGTGGAGGCAGAAAGCTTTAGAGGACTGGTCTACGGCCCTCCTTATGAAAGGTGTCCCTTATAAGACTGGTAGATGTCCCTTATTATAAGGAATGCCCCTTTTTTGTGGGCCAGAAAGGTTGTCCCTTATAGGACTCGTACGTGCTCTTGTAAGACTGGCACATGTGCCTTTTGATAATGAATGTTCCAAGGGCCATCCAGTCCAACCCCCTTCTGCCATTTGGAAAAAGCACACTCAAAGCACTCTTGACAGATGGCCTTTATTCAGATGGGGTTTGCCCTTGCTTTCCTCTGAGGTTGAGAAAGTGTGACTTGCATAATGGATTTCTGTTAACCCGAATAGACTACCACAATGCGCTCTATGTGGGGTTGCTTTTGAAGACTGTTTGGAAACTTCAAATGGGCAGCAGCCAGATTGCTCACTAGCTGTTCACAATAAGCAATCTCATTATCATCATATACTGCATTGATTACTGCTGTTGTTTTTAGTCAGTGAAATAATTTAAACCAATATTACCATTGTAGTTTTACCCATTGTTGTTCATATTTTTCTGGGGGGGAAATTGAAGAATACAATGTGTTATTAGTATTATTAATATTAGTATTTTTTCAGCCTGATTAAAGATTTCTTGATCACTTCTTCCAATCCTTTTGAGCCACATAGTAGTAATTAATGTATTAATTATATTGTTAATATTGACAACAGCAGCTATTATTATTATTTTCTGCAACCCAGTTTAAAGGATTTAGATTGACCCTAAACCACACTACTCAGTCCTTTCCAATCCTTTTTAATGAGGTAGCAGCAAATCATTATGAATAATAACAATAATCATTGTTAATTACTTGGTGCAATGCTGTTCACGATTAATGATTTGCTGCAACCCAGTTAAAGGGATTAGAATTGCCTTGATCAGTGTAAACGTGGGTGAATTAATCCTTCAATTACATTTTCTGTGGATTATGACACTATTTCTAACAAACACATTGGTTTGGAGGAGGTTCCTTTATGAAGGGTGCCTCTTATCTTCGCTTTCTATAAGCACGTGTTCTCTCTCCCTCCCTCCCCCCCCCTCTCTCTATATATATCTCCAAACAGCACCAGAATGTAGAGTGGGTCTTGGGGGCTGTGTGTGTCACATTTGGTCTTGATCATTTTCTGGTTGAGGGTTGCAGTGATTCATCATTGGTGTGGGCCACAGTGCTCTAAGGAAGTGAATTTAAGTACTGCAAGTCCCATCTTCCATGGTCCATCCTCCCTCAAACTGCACCAGGATGTAGGGTGCATCTTGGGGGGGGTCTGTGTGCCAAGTTTGGTCTTGTTCTGTCATTGTTGGGGGCCTAGTAAGGAAAATCAAGTTGAGGAAGCCTAACAATATCCCATGAGGTGAGCCTAGTCAGGAAAATCAAGTTAAGGAAGCCTAGCTGTCAATTTTGCACCTGGTATGTGATTAAAAGGGGCTACGGTGTTGTTTGGGAAGTGAATGATGTGAAGGTACTGTGAATCCCTTCATTCATGGCCCATCCTGCCCTAAACCACACCAGGTTGTGAAGTGGGCCATTGGTCCCTTGTTTGAATGAGCCGTCATTGCAAGGTTGGTTACTGTCAATTCAGGCCTTACACAATGTCCCATGAGCTGAGGCCTAGTTGGGAAAATCAAGTTAATGAAGTCTTACTGTCAATTCATGCCTTAAACAGTATCCCATTAGGTGAGGCCTAGTCAGGAAAATCAAGTTAATAAGAACATAAGAACATAAGAAGAGCCATGCTGAATCGGGCCTCAGCCCATCTAGTCCAGCATTCTGTGTCACACAGTGGCCCACTAGTTGTACACAGGGATCTCTAGCAGAAAGGAGGGCAAAACCCTCACCTGCTCCCGACCCCCCACAACCAGTATCCGGGGAAAATCCTGCCTGCCTCCATCAACACAGAGGTGGCACTTGGATGTCCATTTCAGTAACTACTGATTCCCTTGGTATCCATGAATATGTCTAATCCTGCCTTGAAGCTGTCCAGGCTGACAGCTGTCACAACCTCCTCTGGAAGAGAGTTCCATAACCCAATGACCCTCTGGGTGAAGAAATATTTCCCTTTATTAGTCCTAGCTTTCCTACCTTGGAGCTTTAGGAGTGCCCCTAGTCCTAGTGTTGTGTGACAGAGAAAATATTTTTCTTTATTCACCTTTTCTATCCCATGCATGATTTTATACACTTCGATCAAGTCAAGGCTGAAAAGACCAAGGCGTTGCAACCTGATTTCATAAGGGAGCTGCTCCCTCCCTTGGATCATTTTTGTTGCCCTTCTTTGTACCTTTTCCAGTTCCGTTATAACCTTCTTGAGGTGCGGTGACCAGAATTGTACACAGTACTCCAGATGTGGCCTCACCATAGATTTGTAGAGAGGCAATACAACATTTGACGACCTATTTTCGATTCCCTTCCTGATCATGCCAAGCATAGAATTTGCTTTTTCACTGCTGCAGCGCACTGGGTTGACATCTTCATTGAGCTGTCCACCAAAACCCCAAGATCCCTTTCCTGGTTTGTCTCAGAAAGCTTTGATCCCATCAGTTGATAAGTGTATTTGGGGTTCTTTGCCCCGATGTGCATGACTTTACACTTGTTTAGGTTAAACTTTATTTGCCACTTTGTTGCCCATTCACTCAATTTCGAGAGATCTTTCTGGAGCTCTTTACAGTCAGTTTCATTTTTAACTACCCTGAACAGTTTAGTGTGATCTGCAAACTTTGCTACCTCACAATTTACTTCTACATCCAGATCATTTATGAATAAATTAAAAAGTAACGGTCCTAAAACTGAACCTTGGGGTACGCCACTTCTCACCTCTTTCCACCCAGAGAAATGTCCATTTATTACCACCCTTTGTTTCCTACAGTTTAGCCAGGTTCCAATCCAGGACAAGACCTGTCCCCTGATTCCATGGCTGAAGAGCTTATTTAGGAGCCTTTGGTGAGGGACTTTGTCAAAAGCCTTTTGAAAGTCAAGGTAAACAATATCGACTGGGTCCCCTTTATCTATGTGTTTATTTAATAATAATAATAATAATAATAACTTTATTTCTTGTGAGTCGCCCTCCACCGATGGTGCTCCGGGCGACTTACATCATTAAAAAAATACATCTAATTAAAAACACGGGTTCAAAGAATCACAAAGGGCCCAATCCCCAAGATTAGTCAATCCCCAAACGCCTGGCGGAAGAGCCAAGTTTTCAGCTCGGACAGGACTGGCTGGGGCCGATATGGCCCTAAGAGCAGGCGGAAGTGTATTCCAGATTACAGGAGCCACCACAGAGAAAGCTCTCCGTCGGGTCTTTGTCAGCCGGGCCTGAATTCTATCAAGTTAGTAAGACATGATTTGCCTTTGCAGAAACCATGTTGATTTTCCTTCAGCAATGCCTGTTCTTCTATGTGCTTAGTAATTTTTTCCTTTAATAATGGTTTCCATCACTTTGCCTGGAACTGAGGTTAGACTAACTGGCCTATAATTTCCTGGATCACCCCTGATCCTTTCTTGAAGATCGGAGTTACATTTGCCTCCCTCCAGTCCTCTGGCCCTGGTGATTTGTTGACATTTAGTTTAGTAAGGCATGTGAGAACATCTTCCTTGTTTATCTCTATCTGGTTTAATTCATTTAATTCCCTCCCTGAAAAACTGACTCAGCTGCAGGCATATGTTGTCTGTCCTCCTGTGTGAAAATGGAGGCAAAGAAGTCATTTAGCCGCTCAGCAATCTCCTTGTCTTCACTTATTGTCCCTTTCTTACCATTTTCGTCAAGTGGCCCAACTGCTTTTCTAGTTGGGTTTCTGCTTCTGATGTACTTAAAGAAGTTTTTGCTTTTTTTTATATATTCTTAGCTATATGTGCCTCAAAATCTCTCTTGGCTTTCCTGACGGTTGCTTTGCATTTAGTTTGCCAGAGCTTGTGTTCCTTTCTGTTCTCCTCAGTAGAGAGAGCCTTCCATTTCTTAAATGAGTTTTTCTTCTTTCCAATCACATCTTTTACTTCATTTGTAAGCCATACCGATGTCCTCTTGGACTTTCCCGGCCTCTTTCTTATTTTAGGAATGCATTTTAGTTCGGCTTGTTTTAAAGTATTTTTAAACAGTTTCCAAGCATTCTGGAGGGATTTGATTTTTTTACTGTTCCTTTTAGTTTGTTCTTTACTATTTTTCTCATTTTGGTGAAATTCCCTTTGTGAAAATTTAAGGACTCTGTGTTAGTTTTCACTGACAGTTTGCTATCCAAACTTAAGTTGAAGGTTATTGTGTTGTGGTCACTGGTACCTATGGGCTCAGTTACAAGGACATCTTGAACGAGATCTTGTTCATTAGTTAGCACCAAGTCCAGGATCCCCTTTCCCCTGGTTGGTTCCATGACCATCTGCTCAAGGGAATAATCAGCTAGCATGTCGAGGAACGTTGTCTCTCTTTCATGCGTAGAACAAGAATTTAGCCAATCTATTCGGGGATAGTTGAAGTCCCCCATTATGACTAATTTATTGCTTTTTTGAGGCCTGTTTAATTTCCTTTTCCAGATAGCAGTCTGCCTCTGGAGTTTGGTTGGGAGGGCGATAGCAGATCCCTAATGCTAGATTAGTTTTTTGTCCTGGGACTTTTACCCACAATGTTTCTGTAGGTGAGTTTGAATTTTCTTGAAACCTTACTGTCAATTTTGGGCCTAGTCTGTGATTTGTAGGGCTTGCAGTGTTTTTTGTGAAATGTGTTGGGTGAAGGTACTGAACATTCAATTTTCAACGGGGAAAACTCTCAACTGGTTAAGTTCAACTCCAGCCATTTATGTCTGCCTCAGGCCCTTTCGTTTACTCTCTGTGCTGCTTAGGAGTGGTGGAATGTTGGGTGGCCGGCCATTCAGAGGCATTTATGCAAATAATTCCACATTGACGACCAATCAGAAAGCTGCCACATATTCCTCCCTCCCTCCGCACCTCCCGCCACACCTCCTGACACACCTCTCACCGCAAACATTGACTTTGATTATATGTATGCAGGGGCGGTCCTACAGGTAGGCCAAGTAAGCGGCCGCATAGGGCGCCATCTGGGAAGGGGGCGCCATCCTGGCCCTGCCGATGTTCCTCAGGCAGCATCGCAGCTGCCTGCTTTTGGGCCCCGGCCTTGTGCGCTCCGACGCCGCTTCTGGGCTTGCGCGGAGGTTTTCGCACAGGTGCAATTGCTCCGGAGCTGAAGTTGAGCGCAGGAGCAACTGCACATGCGCAAAAACCTCCACGCATGCCCAGTAGCTCCCTTGCGCAGAAGCCTGTAAGCAAAGCACTCCCTATCAGGCAGGCAGGGAGTGCTTCCCCTCTCCCTTTGTCTCCGCCATGCGCGCGTTTGCGGCGAAGGAGAAAAGAATCAGTGAAGGAAGTGTAAGTGAAGGAATGAATGAAGGGCTTTCCTCCTCCTCCTCCTCCTCTGTGACCTCTCCTCTCCCTCCTTCCTTTCTTCGGCTCTATTTCTGTCCAGACCTGGGGGGCCTGAGGCTATGAGGAGTTGTGGGAGTTGGAGTCCAAAACACCTAGAGGGAGGGAGGGCCCAAGTTTACCCAGGCCTGTATTTGACCTCATTTGAACATTTTGGCTGTTTTTCTATTTACATTTACATTGGGATCCTCATTTTGGACTTTTGGGAAACTTCTATAAAATATGAGACGCGTGGTAGGTAATATATTCTGATTTTGATGCATTTACATTGCATTTCTTGTTGATTATTATACAGTTCTGCTTAATATTGTCATACAATATAATAAAAATACAATATAACACTAGAATAATGATATATTTTATATTACATGTAATATTACAAACAATATTGCAGTATAGTGGTATTGTATAAAATAGTAATATATAATATTTTATTTTACTTTATTTTGGGTTATTTGAGTTTAATAGGAGTAATGAAAATATTTAGTAGAGGATGATTTTATTTAAATAAATAATTTTATTTATAATTTTATAATAATAATATAATAGAATGTTATATTATATTATACTGTCAATATATTATAATATAATTATATTGTAATATAGTATAATATAATTATGATATAATATAGTATGAGTATGGTATAATATATTGTATATACATTGATACAATATAATACTACTAATGGTATTGTGATATTATAATTGTATATTTGTTTTACATGGGGGCAAAATAATGTTCGCTTACCATTTAAAATTACCTTAGACCGCCCCTGTATGTATAGATAGATAGATAGATAGATAGATAAATAGATAGATAGATAGAATAGAATAATAGAATATAATAGAATAGAATAGAATAGAATAGAATAGAATAGATGCCGCTAGATTAATCCAGTTGCCTTTTAGGTCACTTAAACTTTTAAAATGGTTCAATTATATACATGTTCAATGGGTCAAATTATTATCAGATTATTATACACAGCCATTCTGGTTATTGATGCTAAAACTAATTTTGCTTGAAGCTACATATATGTGCAGTTCTTCCCTGGTTCATATGATTGACGTCCTCCCATCATCTTGTGTTGATATTCTAAATGCAAACTCCTTGCGGTAGTTGAAGAAAATGAAAGTGCACAAGCGTGACTCCATCACTTAGAACAGTGGTTCCCAATCTGTGGTCTGTGGACCACCAGTGGTCCCAAAAAACTAAAATATGGCCCACAGCCACACCGTTACTACACTGTTGCAACAAGAGTGACTGGTCTCGTGAAACTCTCTTATATTTCTGAGGCAACGGGGATGTTGGGGGTGGAGGGGCTGACTACCCACGAAAGGTGCAACAACAAACCACCTGACTGCTGCTTCTTCTCCTCCCTCCCCCTGAGCGGAGTCATTCTATGTGGTGCCTGGAAGTGGGGAAGACGTGGTGTCTTTGTTTTTAGGCCTGTTCCTGGGGTTATTTGGGGTGCCAATTTTAAAAATTGCATTAGATAGGCCACATCAATTCTAGATAATTAAATATGGTTTTCTGTGAGTGAGCAGATGGCGACTACTGGATGGCGTATGTTCTGTATCAGAAACTATTGCTGATGTGGTCTATCAAATGCAATGTTCTGAATCAGCACCTCAAATACCCAAGCTGAATCTAAAGTTGACCAAAAACCTGATTTGTAACCCTTTTGGTACTAATGTTGGAGAGTGGTCCCTGGTTAAAGTGATTCCTGGTCAAACGGTTCCTGATCAAAGTGGTTCCTGGTCAAATGGTCCCTGGTCAAGTGGTCCCTGGTCAAAGGAGTTCCTGGTCAAGTGGTCTCTGATCAATCGGTTCCTGGTCAAAGTGGTCCTTGGTCAAAGAGCTCCCTGGTCAAGTGGTCCCTAGTCAAAGAGGTTCCTGGTCAAAGAGGTCCCTGTTCATGTGATCCTTGGTCAAGTGGTCCCTGGTCAAAGTGGTCTCTGCCATTATGGCCAACTTAGAACTCAGTGATTTAAAACACGGCTTGCAATAGAGCAGGAAATATCTGGTTATTTTTTTATATACATTTATATAAAATGTATAATATCACAAAGGATTCCATTGCTGTACTCAAAGAACAGACATTTTAAGTACAAAGTACAGGTTGACTATCCCTTATCTGAAATGCTTGAGACCAGAGGTGTTCCATATTTTGGATTTTTCCCCCTAGATTTTGGAATTCTTGCATATATGTAATGAAATTGCTTGAAGGTGGAATCCAAATCTAACCATGCAATTCATTCTACACATAGCATAGAGGTAATTTTATATACAATATTTTTAAACAATTTTGTGAAAGAAACTGAGTTTGTGTGCACTGAACCCTTAGAAAGCAAGGGTATCTCAGCCACCCATGTGTTTATTTGTTTGTTTATTTATTTTACTATTTTTATACCCCACCCTCTCTCACCCCAAAGGAGACTCAGAGCAGCGTACAAGTTATATGTGTGTGTGTGTGTGTGTGTGTGTATATTAGCATAGCACAATATTAGTATTATATATTATTATATTGTACTATAGCATTATAATGCAATATTATTAGTAATGTTACAACTAATATATAATTATATATTATATTGTTTTATTATTAGTATTGTATTACATTGTAATATTATGATCAATATTATCTCTACATACAATGTATTAATAGCATAGTATAATATTAGTATTATATATTACTATATTGTACTATACCACTATACTGCAACAGTATTAGTAATATTACTTGTAATATATAATATACAAATATTATATGGTATTATTATTAGTATTCTATAGATACTTTTGGCTCATGGAATATTTTAGATTTCAGATGAGGGTCTGAAGGTTAAGCAACTTGGACAGAGTAAGGGGATTTCCTGCCCTACTGACACTGAAGGCAGCAACTGTGCATATATACTCAGAACTGACCCTTTATTCGTGTTCTCCAGCAACTGGTATTATGGGGCATAATGTATTTATTATTGAAGGTAATACACAGAGCCCTTAGAATCTGATGGGATTTCTTTCCAGGACCCACGTGGCTATCAAAATCTAGGGATGCTCGAGTCCCATTATATATAACTAGCTGTACCCGGCACGCGTTGCTGTGCCCTATTTAGGAGATGCGAGAAAGTCTGAGTATGTAAGGGTTGGAATTGATGTTACTTATGGTCTTGGTGTGGTCATGGCTGTGTTGTTGTGGGTTGTTCTGGTGGGTGGGATGTTGAAGTCCTGGGGAGTTGTCGGTGTGTGGTGTTGCTGGCATTCTGCAGAGCTTGTGGATATACAATGTTTTTTGTCTTTCCGTCTGCTGTGTTGATGGAGGGGTTCTGTGGTTTCCCAACTCTGGATTTGAAAAAAGAAACTGTGTTTCTGTTCTGGCATTTGTTCTGCCCTTTTTTGTTTGATGTATGTAGCGTTGCGAGTGTGTCATCCGATGCTGTTCTTTTTAGAAGGCGTGGCTTGTCTTTTGGGTCAGTTTCTGCCTGTGTGGAAGGATTGAATGGCATACAAATGGGTTGAGCAGTAGACGCAAGGTTGTGTTATGTGCGTATTGTGTTGTGTGTAGGTATTACTTTTTGGTGAGTTAGTGGGTGTGTGGTGGCATTGTGGGTGGTAGTATGTTGTGGAATGCTTGTGTGGGTGGGGTGTTTTGGGTGTTTGTGTGTGTTTGTAGAGTATCAGTGCAGTGTTGTGTTGTGTTGTGGTTGGAGTATAGGTGGAGTTGGTTTTTGTTTGTGGTGGTGGTAGGTGTTGTGTGTGTGGGGTCCTGTAAAGTTGGGGGGATGGGTTGTGATAGGAAGTTGTGTTGTGTTGTGTGGGTAGGAATTGCTGGAGAATTGCTCCCTCATAGAGTTTGGTTTTGTCAGTTTAACCCTCAAACACCAACTGACTGAACTCAAATCACTCAGCATTCTATCCTAGCCTTGGCTGTCTGTGCCCAGTGTTACTATGGTTACTCAGCCTCCCTGCATTTTGTGTGGGCCGATGTTGGCCAATGGGTTTGGCTGGCTGCCGCAGAGGATGCTGGGAAATGTAGTTTTTTTGTATCGTTGTTTTGGGGGCCTTCTAGGTTTTGGGAGGGAAAGTTTCTTTGCTATAAACCTTCCTTGCCTGAGGCCTATTTGTGTTGGCAAGTTTGGTGTCTCTGCCTTGGAAGGTTTCTCTGTCTCTGTCAGTCGTTCGATGACGGGACCTCCTTTATATGATAGATGGCATAGTAAAATGTCTCTTGTATAAAATGACAAATTCCAGATTTCTTTTTTGCGTTAAAAAATATTTTAAGTTGTGAACCCATGGATACAAAAGGCCAACTGTATATGACCTTCTGAAACAGCCCTACACATATTTACTCCTTTAGTCTACTTCTATTGGTTGTGATTTCTGTATATGAGAAATGAAGTCAGACTTGGCTATGTGCTTTATGTGGGGTTACCTTTGAAGATTGTTTGGAAGCTTCAAGTCGTCCAACAAACAGCAGCCAGTCTGCTCACCGGAGCAGTGTACAGGGAGCATACAATCCTCCTGTTACATCAGCTCCACCGACTGCCAGTCTGCTACCGAGCACAATTCAAAGTGCTGGCTTTAGTCTATAAAGCCCAAAATGGTTCTGGCCCAGCTTACCTGTCCAAATGTATTTCCCTCTATGAGCCTGATAGGAGGTTAAGATCTTCTGGGTAGGTTCTGCTCTTGCTCCCACCTCCCTTTCAGGTGCAGCTGGTGGGGATGAGTGACAGGGCCTTCTCAGTGATGGCCCCTCAGCTGTGGAACTCCCTCCCAAGTGAAATTAGATTAGCTCCCTCCAGGGCCGTAGCCAGGATTTTGATTGGGGGCTGAGTTTGATTTGGGGGCTGAATCTGAGTGAGAGAGGGTCTACCCTAGCAAACCTTTTGTATTGTTATCCCAATACCCCCATGCATATGGGATATACTGAGCATGGTGATTATATAAATACACATAGCAGTTTAAATAGTGTACCAGTAAGGCCTTATCGCGGACCACCCTGAGAATTTCAGGGGGCTGAAGCCCCCAAGCTTTCCCCCCCCCCCCTGGCTACATGCCTGGCTCCCTCCCTCTTGATCTTCAGAAAAAGCTACAAATGTGGTTGTGGGAACAAGCTTTCGGTTAATAATTTAGCAATACAATAAGTAAACACGGAATGGTGTAATGACAAATGGAACGGCCACAAACTATGCTATTGGGTTGCTTGATTTTAAATAAGTGGTTTTTAATGTTTGATATGTTTCACTGGTTGCTTTCGATGTAAATGTTTATTTTGTTGGATGTATGTTCATGTGGCATGGAGTTGTTGCCTACATATATGAGCCGCTTTGAGTCCCCTACAGCAGTGATTTTCAACCAGTGTACCGCGGAACACTAGTGTACCGTGAGAGATCATCAGGTGTGCCGTGGGAAATTATTTTTGAACTTTATTCATATATAAACTATAAGGCGCATCTGTCCCTTTAAGAAATGGAACCATAGCACTCTCGCGTCACCTAAGAAGTGACGCGAGAGTGCTATGGTCACGCCATCTTGGAATACCAGTACTAGTGAGAAACAATAATATAAATGAATATAATGCTGATGTCCATGATGATTTATTTATTTATTTATTTGTTCCATCTTGTATTCCGCTCCTCCCTGCAGGCTCGGGGCGGATAACAGCATAAAAAATTCGGCAAACAAGTAGCGTCCCTGTTGCCATACAATAAAATAAACATAAAACACATAGTCAAACAGTATACAGTCGGTCCCGTATTAAAATTACAGACATGCCATGGCGTTCAGGGTGCTAATTAGGAAGATGGGTATGTTCGGCAGATTCGCCTAGCTGAAGGCCATTCTAAACAGGGCAGTCTTACAAGCCCTGCGAAACGGGAGTAGCTCCGTGGCGGCTCAGACATTGTCCGGGAGAGAGTTCCAGAGTACCGGAGCCGCCACAGAGAAAGCCCTCTGTCTGGTGGCAGACAGGTGACAGGCGCGGACCGACGGAATCAGGAGCCAATTCGCCTCCTCAGAACGTAGTGATCTCAGGGAAATGATGATGCTTATTTCTTGATAATTCAGTTTGCTGACTAGTGAGAATCAATATTTCTCTTCTTTTTAAATTTCCTATCAATAGCCCTTTATTTTCTAAACTTCTTATTCTAACTCGATTTTCATTTATGGAAACAGATATTATTTGAAGCATGGCACATTATCCAGTGATACTTTCCAGATTCATTTATCCTTGGATAGACTCCAAATCGTTGATGGTTCAATGATAGACAGCTAGTAGAATGTGAAATCAATAGCAATGAAAACAAAGATGTTTTCAAGCAACAGTTATTAGTTAATCTTCCATCCATATACTACCCAGGGATGACCCTGCTTAGCCTCCAAGAACAGATAGAGTCTACTATTTAGGATTGTACACGATGCACCATATTGATGGAGGCTTCTCTCCTACCGTGGAACTGGTGGCATGCATGAATGCACATTTCTAATATATACAGATGGGGGAAAGCATGGAGGTGTGGCAACTCTTGCCCTGAGGAAAGTGATCTCTGCCACATTTCAATGAGCACATGGTTTGAAATAGCAGGTGAGAGCTGAATCATCTCCACCGAGTCATTCCTCTTATTTTAACAATGAAATCCAGGCTGACAGCCTCAGCGGTGCTATAAATAGTAGACAGCATGGCTGAGATATAGTTCAGCCTGACCAGTTTCATCTGGAACAGTTTTAACTCTCTGGTGTGCCCTCACTTCGCAGGGATTTCAAGGCAGAAATGCTGACGTCAAGCCTTTCTGAACTGCTGTTACATTTCTAGGCCATCCCAACCTTTATGAAGAAGGCAGCCTTAAATATTTCCCTTTTCTCCAATGCGTCCCAGCATCTGCTTTCTGAGAGGAATGCACACTGAAGACAGACGTCATTATGTAGATATACTGTATGTTTGTTTACACACAAAAAAATATACGAGAGCCCGTAGAGCAGAACACCGGCAGATGTCTTCGTAGTATTAATACCCTTCTACTTTGCTTTGGTCAGGCCTTACCTGGAATACTGGGTCCAATTCTGTGTATCACAACTCAAGAGGGACACTGACAAGCTGGAATGTGTCCAGAGAAAGGAGACCAAAATGGTGAGAGGTCCGGAAACAATAGGTCCTTATGAGGAGCAGCTTGGAGAGATTTATTTATTTATTTGTTTGTTTGTTTATTTATTTATTTGGTACATTTGTATACCGCCCCTCTCAGCCTGGAGGCTACTCGGGGCAGTTCACAAGGCAACAATTCAATGCCAACAACATCATAAAAAACAATAAAGACAATTGAAAAACATTAATATATTAATTAAAACCATAACAATAGTAAAAACAAATCATTTTGTCTCCTAGATAAAAACATAATCCGATCTCATAGTCCAATTATTCCAAATCCTATGTCTGTTACACTGCCTTTTCAAACACCTGCTCGAATAGCCAGGTTTTGACTTTTTTTCGGAAGGTCAAAAGGGAGGGGGCTGATCTAATGTCCCTGGGAAGGGCGTTCCATAGCCGAGGGGCCATCGCTGAGAAGGCCCCGTCTCTCGTCCCCGCCAAACGCAGTTGTGACGTAGACGAAGTCGAGAGCAGGGCCTCCCCAGACAATCTTAATGTCCTAGATCAGGGCTGCCCAGGAAGTTGATCGCGATCGACCAGGACTGAAGGAAATCGATCCCAGCCGGATGGGGCGCTTCTCTGAGGGGGGCGGAGCCAGACCGCACCAAGCCCCTCCCCCTCCCCCTCCCCCGGCTTCGGCACTCCCAGCAGCTTCTCTAGGCTTGAGGATGGCAGTGCCAAGCCAGCCTTGTGCTAGCTATGTCACCACTGGCTTGGCATTGCCATCCTCAAGCCTGGAGACGCTGCTGGGAGCTCCAACGCCAGCGGGGTGGGGGTGGGGCTTGGTGCGGCCTGGCTCCGCCCCCTCCTCTGGTTTCCGCTCTACCAGCAGCTTCTCGAGGCTTGAGGATGGCAATGCCAAGCCAATGGTGGCATAGCTAGCACAAGGCTGGCTTGGTATTGGGGTGTTCTTGACCTGTTTAGACTAGGGCACAATGGAACAATTGCTTCAAATAACAGCAAAGGAGATTCCACCTGAACATGAGGAAGAACTTTCTAACTGTTGTTGTCGAGACCAACAGCTCTCAAGCCGCAGGTCGTTCCGCGAGTGAACAAGTCCCAACTTCAGCACGCATGCCTGTTCCCGGGTGGAAACCCACATGTCCTTTCCCTTAGCCCCGCTGGAGTCTGTCCATAAGGTTACTTCTCTTTCTGACTTTCTCCCCATTTCTCCTGAATTTTTATATTTTTTTCTCTCCTCCTGCTTCCCCGCGCCTTAAGACTGCGAGGAGAGCTGCATCAAGGAAAGATGCGATAGCTCAAGCGGCAGGGCCAAGGCCGTTTGGGACGGAGTCCCGGGTTCGGGACCCCAAAGGGAGGAAAGGAACTTATTTTGCTTTTACATTTTTATCTTTATTCTCCTCTTTCCCCCCTCTCCCTCACTCTTGGGACATCTCTGAGCTCAGAAAGAAAAGTTTTGAGAAAGGAATTGGCCTATGAAGCAGGGGCCACATCTGTTTGTGTTGGGCTGACATCAGGAAGCAGAAATCATAAATGAAGGTTCATCTCTGTATCTGTGCATCTGTACAATATTCCATGTCTCCCTTGACCCCTTGTAACCCTTCCCTTCCCCTCCTTGCCCTTAGTTAAGAAAGACTGCCTTGAGGGTGTTTACTATGTTTGTCAAGAGGAAATGCGACTGAGCCCTGTTCCCAAAACCTTTGTGGATCACCATATTCATTGCATCGTTTCTGATGGAGATCTTGTTATGGAAAAGCTAAGCTCTTGTCTTAAGCCCCACGCTTCATCAGTCCTGAGGCAGTTTAACGGTCGGATTTCCAGTCTAACTAAACTTGCCTTTGGAACTTGGACAATAAATGTTTGCTCTTCACAGCGGGTAACGCACCTGGCCTCGGAAACCAAGGTGTGCCCCAAAATAAGTCCTTTTGTCACCAAAAGGGTCTGAGCCCCTTCTTCCTTTCTCCCCATTCACATATGGATGGGACACATCAATCAATGACTTCATCATCTCCAGGTGTTGCCCCAGGTCACCTGGCCCGGATCTTTGTTTTCATTCATATGCCAACCTGTCAGTGATCCCCGCCTAAGCCTTCCTTCCTGGAACTGGCCACAGACCTCTTTGGCCAGAGCCGGCAAATGGGAAAGCGCTGATAGGCTCCCTGGAACTGTTCCCGCCCATCAGCTGGCCTCAAGCCCAATCACCAACGGCCGGCCCGGAAGAAGGCGGGCGGGAAATTCAATTGTTTTGACAGTTCTGTAACCTTTAAAACTGTGAGAGCTGTTCAGCAGTGGAACTCTCTGCCCCAGAGTGTGGTGGAATCCCCTTCTTTGAAGGCTTTTAAACAGAGGTTGGATGGCCATCTGTTGGGGGTGCTTTGAATGCTAATTTCCTGCTTC
The DNA here is from genome assembly GCA_030556195.1 of Anolis apletophallus. NCBI lineage: Eukaryota > Metazoa > Chordata > Lepidosauria > Squamata > Anolidae > Anolis > Anolis apletophallus. Next base: position 14,221,177 of record JARBWK010000005.1, on the reverse strand, counting down.
TTGGCAGGGGGTTGGATGGGATGGCCCACAAGGTCTCTTCCAACTCTATGATTCTATGATTCTTTCAGGGCTCTTTCATACACCTTAAAATTGCTATGGTTTCATGACATGGAACTCTGGGATCTATACTTGTATACTTGGAATTCTCTTCTAGCACTAAATTCAAGGAAGTATAAAACAGTAAAGGTTTCCTCTTGACATTAAGTCTAGTCGTGTCCGACTTTGGGGGTTGGTGCTCATCTCCATTTCTAAGCCAAAGAGCTGGCGTTGTCCCTAGATGCCTCCAAGGTCATGTGGCTGGCATGACTGCATGAAGCGCCATTACCTTCCTGCCAAAGAGGTACCTATTAATCTACTTGCATTTGCATGTTTTCAAGTTGCTAGGTTGGTGGAAGCTGGGGCTAACAGTAGGAGCTCACCGCTCTCCCCGGATTTAAACCACCAACCTTACAGCCAGCAAGTTCAGCAGCCCAGAGGTTTAGAAACTATAGTGAAGTACATATGGGTTTCAAATCCGGTTTTGTATGATACCTCAATTTGTTCTCCATTATTTCATTATCAATTGACATGATCAATGTGTTCTCTCTAGGAATCCCTAGGTCCCCTAGCACAGTGTTTTTCAACCTTTTTTGAGCCGCGGCACATTTTTTACATTTACTAAATTCTGGGGAACACCACCAACCAAAATGACACTCTAACACAGTAATTCATATAGTTTGGTGGGCATTGACCTTGAGTTTTGGAGTTGTAGTTCACCTATATCCAGACAGCACTGTGGACTCAAACAATGTTGGATCAGGACCAAACTTGGTATGAATACTCAATATGCCCAAATGTGAACACAGATGCAGTTTGGGGAAAATAGACCTTGACATTTGGGAGTTACCGTTTCTGGGATTTACAGTTAACACACAATCAAAGAGCATCCTGAACTCTTGCAACAATGGAATTGAACCAAACTTGGCATATTGAACTCTCATTACCAACAGAAAGTACTGAAAGGGTTTGCTTGGGAATTGACCTTGAGTTTGGGAGTTGTAGTTCACAAACACCCAGAGAGCACTGTGGACTCAAACAATGTTATGTTATGTTGTTGTTTGTTTTCTATCCAGAATCACAATGTTGGAAGGGGGCCCACCACTTTAAGGTGCCTAAAACAGGCATGGGAAAACTGGGCCCTCTGGGTGCTTTGGACTTCAACTCCCACCATTCCTAACAGCCTGAGGCCCTTTCCTGCTTAAATGGCTGAGGGGGGAAAGGAAAAGAGCCTGAGGCTGCTAGGAATGGTGGGAGTTGGAGTCCAAAACATCTGGAAGGTCCAAGTTTGCCCATGCCAGCTTTCGATAGAGACCTCTTACTCCCCCTTCCCCTACGTGCCCTTCCCCCCCCCCCTGCCGAACACTTACTTTTTCTTCTACACTGCCGCTTCTGCCGCCATTTTGATCTGAGGGGGCAGCGTGAGCGTGTTCAGGAGGGGAGGGGGAGGGAGGAAGACGTGACCCATGCGGGCGCTACTGCGCAGACTCACCCCAGAGCAAAGCGAGGCAAAGCGAGCAGAGCGAGGCTGAGAAGAAGGTAGCCCGAGTAGAGAAGAAAAAGTGTTTGGCAGGAGGGGGAAGAAAGGGTATTGGAGGTTCCAATTTCCCACGGCACACCCGATGATCGCTCACAGCACACTAGTGTGCCATGGCACACTGGTTGGGAAACACTGCTCTAGCATGACTCTAAGGTCAACTTCTGTTGAATGCTGAATTTCTGGAAAGGTGGTCTCTTGGGTCAAAACAACGTATTGTTTTCCACTTTGGTGTGGGCCCTGTACCCCTAATCACAGCAAGTATGGAGATCCACATTTATTTGGAGTGGCTTGAATTCCTACAGTCTGCTGACACTCTCAAACTGCAGCCAGGGTTTTAAAAATAAACCCTGATGGGAAAGTGACAGCCAGGAAATATGGAGCCATCTGGGTTCTATATTTAATAATGTTAAATTAGCGTGTCGTTTTGAAACAGCATTTTTAAACAGCAGAGCAGGCTCCACTCATTCAGTTCAGAAGGCAGCCCTGCATATAATGCTCCATTCTCGAACATGGATCCCAAAGCAAGGAAAGCAAGCTGTGGCATGTAAGAAATTGCTCAGATGCTCCACCCACCTCCTTCTTCCCCAGACAGCAACAAAGCAAGGAAGAGACATGCGTATTCAGCTAAATCCAGAGCATGGAAAGAGTTTTTCAAGGAATTAGATCCAATTATTTCTCTCTTTTTTCATGTTTGAAAAACAATTCATTCCTTATTATTATGATGATTTGCAATATCATGTTGTGGTTTATTTATTTATGTAAAACTTTTATATCCTGATCTTCTCATCTACGTAGAGGGACTCAGACCGGCTTACAGCAAGAATTCAATGCTACTAATACACATTAACACATCCTACAACAATACAAGAATAAAATACATATAAGTAAAATACATGTAAGCCAATTGGCAAATAAAATCATGTTCAACTCAGTCTGCATATGTGGTCACTCACATTGGTCTTTAACCAGTCTCAGCCATTATTCTGTGAATGCTTCGTTCCATAGCCAGGTTTTCACTGGCCTCCTAAAGGAGAAGAGGAGGGGGCAGATCTGATCTCACTCGGGAGAGTGTTCCATAACCAAGGGGCCACCACAGAGAAGGCCCTGTCTCTCTTTCCCACCAGACGTGCTTGTGAAGGTGGCGGGACCGAGAGCAGGGCCTCTCCGGATAATCTTAGCATCCTTGATAGGGGAGAATACGTTCGGACAGGTAAACTGGGCCGGAACCATATAGGGATTTATAGGTTAAAACCAGCACTTTTAATTGTGCTCGGAAGCTAATTGGCAGCCAGTGGAGCTGGCGCAGCAAGGGAGTTGTGTGCTCTCTGTACCCCGCTACCGTTAGTAACCTGGCTGCTGAGCGTTGGACTAATTGCAGCTTCTGGGCACTCTTCAGAGGCAACCCCATGTAGAGAGTGTTGCAGTAGTCTATAGGGGATGTAACCAGAGCATGGACTACAGTGGCTAAGTCAGACTTCCCAAGGTGCGGGTTCATTCTATGATTGTTGTTAGCTAACCACATATCAACTTTAACTTATGGCACCATATTAATTGTCTTGCCAGAATAATGGGAGTATTACTTTTATATAAGATCTTGACCCTTCTCTGCAAATGAGGGCTAGTGCCTCACTAAACTACAATTCCCAGGATTCCATAGCACTGAGCAATTGAAGAGGTATCAAACTGCATTAATTCCACAATAGGGATGCATCAGAAATAACACCAAGGGTACATCTACATCAGGCATGGGCAAACTTCAGGCCTCGATGTGTTTTGGACTCCAACTCCCACAATTCCTAACAGCCTCAGGCTCTTTCCTTTTTCCCCTCAGCTGTAGGGGGGAAAGGAAGAGGAAATTTCACTGACCCAAGGTTAACTTACTTCTAAGTAACACGGTGACATTGTTGGAAATAGCAACCTTCTTCAAGTTATTTGTTATGTATATAATTCAGATTTTGTACTGTTTTGTGTATGTGTGTATGGGTATGCAGTTTTCCTTAACTCTATGTTGTGGGAAAGGCTGCAGACCATATCATCAGAACTGAGATTATTCAGATCTCAGACTCCATCTTAGAAACAATATGCTTTTAGAAGTCAGTAGAAACAGTATACTTTACAGAGATCTGTAGAAACAGAATGTTTTAGACTAAAGAGACTCTATTAGACTCTCAGAACAGAGACTGTAAATTATAAGAAAGATCTCCTGTGTTTTCTCCATAGAGAAAGTACTTCAAATCCTATCTGTAACTGGATTGATAAGCAATGTCTCTGGCATTACTTCGCAAACGAAGATTCTACAAGCGGAGGTTGGATGTGTCCTTCGAGCCTGTGCAATGGATTTTTCTGGTGGAGCGCAGTGTGCACAGAACTGGCCTCACCCTTTAACCCAAAGGTTCATCTGCCGGGGCCTAGCAAGCTTGGACGGTGGCAGCGAGGTCCTCAGGTTGTAAGTTTGGTTCAAGTTTTCTTCTCTAGATGGTTGACCTTACAGGGTTAGACGAGCACCATCTGCCCAGGTTTGAAATCAGAGTTTCCTTCTCCTAGGATGGTTGCCAAAGGCCTAGAGAGCCCATCCTACCCGTTGACACTCTTTGTCAGACCCTTCGGTTGTGACCTGTCTGGCATTGGGAGCCCTACCGGGAGCTATTATGCCACGCCAGCATAGCTCACAACTTCATTAGGGTACACAAGCCTCTCCCACATGTCAAGAGGGTGCCTGTTTGCTGAATACATGAAGTTAGTGAGTAAACCAACTGTTGGTTTACTCACTAACTTCATGTATTCAGCAAACAACCAACTATGTTACTTTAAAGAAGACTACTTTATTTTGTCTCTTGAGAGCATGATTTAAACCAAGATGTTTTAAGGGCAGGTAGATGTTTTGGGGCAATTGAAAAGAACACTTCTGAAACTGCTTTATATGTTTGGGTTTTTTGTGTGTGTGTACTGGGATATTTTTGTTCCTAACAGTTCAAAGAGATATCTATATTCTCAGTATTTAACAGCTAGAAACCTAGTTGCCTTGCATGATTGCTAGCGGATATTTACTACTAAGGAGAAGGTTGACTGAAGCGGGTTTTTAATTCTTCTCAGGAAGATCATGCAATTACAAAAGGTTATGATCTCTAACAAGGTCATGTGTTTCTAAAAGATTCCTGGTTTTCCCAAATGATTATTAATGCCATTTTCCAAAAGGTTATGGGGATTTCCATTTTACAAAAGGTTATGTATCCAAAAGCTAGGACTGGGAAATGTATAGTTCCCAAATGTCAATGAGCTGCAGCTCCTCCCATCCCCCACCACTGGGTTTCCTAACTAAGGATGCACCTATGTTAAAGAATTAATGGATCGATGCTATGTAATTCTGAGATGTGTCATTTTGGTGAGGCACCAGCATTTTTTGTCAGTGAAAACTAAAGACTGCTGCAACTCAAGTGGTAACATAGCACTGAGGCATGACAGTTGGAATGGTGTCAAATTGCATTAATTCTGCAGTGTAGATGCACCCTAAGGCTGCTGGGACTCTCCGTCCAATTATAGCTGGAAGGCCACACAATATCTGTCCCTCTTCCCTGATCCAAGGTCAACTTACTTCTAAGTAACAGGGTGGCATTGAACATTACATGCAATAAATCCAATCAAATTTCTTTAATTCGGTTTGATCTTGTGACAGTCATCGTCACCATAGTAAATGCAACATGCTTGCTTTATAAATTCAGACAAAGAGCTTTTCTTTTGAGCGAGTGGAAGAGGCAGGGAAAGGAAAGAATAGCCAAAAAATTCCTTTCATGATGCTTTTTAAAATAATCGGAGAATCATAGTGTTGGCAGTCCAACCCTATTCTGCCAGGTAAGAATGATGCAACATTAAGACTCCCTTGTCTTAATCAAAAGCATTCCTGCTTTTGAAGTCACAATGGAGATGAGATTCAATGGAAGGAAATCCTCTCCAGCTGCTCTATTTTTTTTTCTTGCCTAAGTAGGTGATTAAATGCTTCTTGTGTCTACTTTAGCCATGTCTGCTAGGAAATGCAAGCGGTTTTTCCCATCTCTGCTTTGGTGTTTTGCAAAGAGCTGATATGGTCCAGGGTCGCTATGGCAACCAGCATCTTCCCTGAGCAACTCCATCACCACCTCTGGGATTGCTCATATTGAGAGTACCGTTCCATCACCGAAAAGCAACCACCAGAGGGAAGGTGCTTTTCAGGAGATGAATCATAAGGGCACAAGCTAAAACAAATCAATTTTGTATATTCTAACATCCTGAAGAGGAAAGCCAGACTGTGTGTGGTCAAGCAATATCTGAGTGCAGTCAAGATGGCAAAATGTATCAATGGAGAAGAAGAGATGCGTTAGGAGAGGCTGTAGCAGTTTATGATCTTTCCAGGGAGTGCAATCCTATCATACTTTGGTCATACTTTTGTGTCTAATTCACTGGATTTCCCTACTGACAGAAAGTCTATCTCGTGGTCTCCCACATACAAATCAGTTAATTTTATACTCAATTTTAACCTACATTTTATTAATATTATCGTCAACAGTCTTGGCAACAGTTTAGTCTTGGACAGTAATGACTCCCAAAGTGACCCACCAGAATGGAAATCATCTATTGGACAGATGGCAAGCCAAAACCAAGGTCACCACAACATCTGTTATAGAACTCTAATATGCTGATGATAATGTAGTCTGTGGGCATTCAGAAGAAGACCTACAAACCACACTAAACACCTTTGTAGAAGCATACAAGAAGCTCAGCCTCTCATTGAACATCGAGAAAACCAAAGTGTTCTTCCAGCAGTCACCAGCCAATCCCTCTGCAATGCCGGAAATACAGCTTAATACACTGAAATGCAACACCATCTGAGCTCTATAAGTGCAGCATTTTTTCCGAATGAAGCAGAGAATGTTTTAGGACATCTGTGCTTGTTTATAAAGTCATTGTCCTCCCAAACCTGTTATACGCCTGCGAAACGTGGACCCTCTACAGACGTCACACTCAACTCCTGGAATGATGCCATCAACACTGCCTCTGAAAAATGCTGCAAATCTCGTGGGAAGATGGGTGGACAAATGTCAGCGTGCTGGAAGAAGCAAAATCCACCAGTGTTGAAGTGGTGCTCCTAGAGATCATCAACTCCGCTGGACTGGCCACATTGTCCAAATGCCCGATCACCATCTCCCAAAGCAATTACTATATTCCCAACTCAGGAATGGAAAACAGAATGTTGATGGGCAGGGACAAAACAAAGCTAATTTTAAAAACTGTGTCATAGACACCGAGAACTGAGTGGTCCAAGCCCTGGCCCATGATCTGAGCACTTTAACTGGAGGTCAGCTGTGACCAGCAGTGCTACAGAATTTGGAGAGGTATGAATGGAGGGTGAAAGGGAGAAAGATGTCAAGAGGAAGGTGTGTCAAGCCAACCCTGACAGAGACCGCCTTCCACCTGAAAACCAATGCCTTCACTGTGGGAGTACATGTGGATCAATAATAGGGCTCCACAGATATCTATGGACCATACGGTAAGTAAGTATTGTCAATCTTTGTTATGTGTATTTTAATATATGTATCTCTCCCTATGAACTATCTAGGTGAAGATCTTCCGGAGAGGCCCTACTCTCGGCCCCGTCTTCTTCGCAGACTCGACTGGCGTGGATGAGAGACAGGGCTTTCTCAGTGGTGGCCCCTTGGCTAAGAAACGCCCTCTCTAGAGACATTAGATTGGGCCCCTCCCTCCTAACATTTCGGAATAAAGTCAAGACCTGGCTGTTTGAGCAGGCTTTTGAAGCTGAAATGTAATTATTTATTTGAGACCTTTGGAACGATGACGATGCATCGGAAACCGATTTCAATAACGAGACACTGAGATTTGTATTTTATATTTTTAACTTTGAATCTTTTGCTTTTATATAAGATTGTTTTATTAAGTGTTATGTATTTTATCTGTGGGCATTCGTTGCCATGTGTGCACCGCCTCGAGAGCCTTCGGGCTGAGAGGGGCGGTATGAAAAATATAGTAAATAAATAAATATTTTAATAATATAATACTTTATCTGTCTGTTTTAACCATGTTGTACCACACCTTGAGCAGTGCGGAGAGCTGGGTAATACAAAAAATGGTAATAACAACAGGAAATTGTCAAACCCTCCAAATGTTTATTATTTATTTATTTATTTATTGCGAATCCCAGGGCTCGCGGCGGCTCACATGCTACTGGCTCAGCGCCAGAGGAACAGCACAAAACATAGAGCACAAGTAATACAATTTAAAAGCAAGTGTTAAAACGCTAAAACAGGTTAAAAGTGGCAGATTAAAACAGCAGCTGCAGGGGCCTACTCCCCCAAAGGCCTGCCTAAACAGATAAGTTTTGCAGGCCCGTCTGAAGGGAGTAAGTCCTCAGGGCTGGCCTCAGCCGGGAGGGCGTTCCATAGCGTAGGAGCTATCACTGAGAACGCCTCCGGCGAGTAGATGTTAAACGGGCTAATTTAGCAGATGGAACTGCCAACAAGTTGGCCTCTTCAGACCGCAGTGATCTCGATGGCAATATAGGGCGAGACGGTCCCTCAGATACGCTGGGCCGTGGATGGCCTTAAAGGTAAGAACCAGCACTTTGAAGGCGACCCGGTGCTCAATAGGCAGCCAGTGCAGATCCCGCAAGATTGGAGTTATTCGGCATGCTGGAGCCCCAGACAGGAGCCGGGCGGCGGTATTCTGCACCAGCTTGAGCTTCCGGATCGGCGACATAGGCAGGCCAACGTAGAGCGCGTTACAGTAGTCCAGCCTCGAGATGACCGTGGCTTGGATCACCGTGGCCAGGTCATTCCGGGAGAGATAGGGGGCCAACCTCCTCGCCTGGCGGAGGTGGAAAAAGGCAGCCTTGCTGGCCATGGAGACCTGGGCCTCCATGGTCAGCTGGGAGTCCAGATGGACGCCAAGGCTTTTCACTGACGGCGCTGGTTGTAGTGCCGCACCGTCCAGGGTCGGAAGCCGGGCACCCATCCCGCCCGGGTGGCCCAGCCACAAGATTTCCGTCTTCGCCGGATTCACCCTCAACCTACTGGCTCGCAGCCATCCAGTCACGGCCTCAAGGCAATGTTGGAATTTATCGGGGACGGACTCCGGCCTGCCCTCCATCCTCAGAATGAGCTGAGTGTCATCGGCATATTGGTGACAGGTCAGCCCATAACTCGCACCAGCTGTGCAAGCGGCTGCATGTAGATGTTAAATAACAGAGGGGAGAGGATGGCCCCCCTGAGGGACCCCGCAAATAAGTGGGGAGCCCCCGGAGACCACCCCACCCCTCCTCACACGCTGAGACCGCTGGCGGAGAAAGGAGGCCAGCCATTTAAGGGCTGTCCCCCTCACTCCAGCCATGGCCAGGCGGTGGATCAAAAGATTGTGGTCGACCGTGTCAAACGCTGCCGTGAGGTCCAATAACACGAGCAGCGCAGACCCGCCTTGGTCGAGCTGGCAGCGGAGTTGATCTGTGATGGAGACCAGGACCGTCTCCGTCCCATGCCCCGAACGGAAGCCGGACTGGAAGGGGTCAAGCCATGTTGCATCATCCAAGAAGGACTGCAATGCTCCATTACTGCCCTCTCAACCACCTTGCCCAGGTACGAAAGATTCGACACCGGGCGGTAGTTGGTGGGAACCGCAGGGTCCAATGAGGGTTTCTTCAGTAATGGAGCCACCACCGCCTCTTTCAAGCACTCTGGAAAAACCCCTTGCTCAAGGGAGCTATTAATGATCTTCAACAGATTTGACAGCAAAATTTGACAGCAATTTCCGATTAACCCTCTGTCATCCAACTTTTCCTACAACAGTTCTGCAATGCAGATGCATCCATAGTCCAACACTGAATATCATATTGGTCTTTCTACTAAATCGCTGAAATTATCTTTGTGCTAGTCCTGTTTTTGTTTTTAAAACTTTGCCCTGGGTTATTACATTTGTCTTCCGCCAGAGGGTGCTGTTTCCTCAAAGGAAAAATAAAGCAACAAGAGATTTGCTACTAGTTAAGAACAAAGCCTGGTAAGACAAAGACAGACAGGGGTCAAGTGAGGACTTTGCTTTGGCTATTGCACTAAACTGAGGTTTTTATTCTGACACACCCAGGCCCTGAACATGACCTGCTTATTCTGAGTCATATTTACTGGGAAGTAAGTTTCATTGGTTGTACTGGGAACTTACATTCAGTGCTGCTTACTTGGGAAAACAGCAGCAAAAACAAAACAAACTGAAAAACCACATGCACAAAAATACTATATTGAGATTCAAAACATAACATGTTGATGTCAATCTCCATCTCTCCTTCTTTTTTGTCTTATGGTTGCAATTAGGTTGAGGGAGTGGGGAAAGGCCCTGGAGTCCTTGATCTTTTAGCTGAAGTTATTTACAATATTTTAAACTGGCCTGCCTTATGATTCATCTACACTGGAGAACTGATGCAGTTTGAGACCACTTTTTTCCGTGTCAGGAGCAACTTGAGAAACTGCAAGTCGCTTCTGGTGTGAAAGAATTGGCCATCTGCAAGGACATTTAGAAAGATCTTCCCGACTGTGAGTGCCGTTCAGCAGTGGAACTCTCTGCCTCGGAGTGTGGTGGAGGCTCTTTCTTTGGAGGCTTTTAAACAGATGCTGGATGGCAATCTGTCGGGGGTGCTTTGAATGCAAATTTCCTGCTTCTTGGCAGAATGGAGTTGGACTGGATGGCCCATGAGGTCTCTTCCAACTCTATGATTCTATGACATCGCCCAGGGAATGACTGGATGTTTTTGATGTTTTACCATCCTTGTGGGTGGCTTCTCTCATGTCCCCACATGGGGAGCTGGAACTGACAGAGGGAGCTCATCCATGCTTTCCCCAGATTCAAACCTGTGATTTGTCGGCCTTCTGTCCTGCCGGCACCAGGCATGTAGCCAGGGGGGGCTAAGGGGGCTTCAGCCCCCCCCCCGAAATTCTCAGGGTGGTCCGCGAAAAGGCCTTACGGGTACATTATTTAAACTGTTATGTTTATTCATATCATGATCTGATCACCATGCTCATTATATCCCACATTAATGGGGTTATTGGGATAACAATACAAAAGGTTTGCTAGGGTAGACCCTCTTCCACCCAGTCTCAGCCCCCCCCCCCAACCAAACTCAGCCCCGAATCAAAATCCTGGCTACGGCCCTGGCCGGCACAAAGGTTTAACCCACTGCACTACTGGGGGCTCCACTGCCATGGCTGAATATTATGGAATCATGTGAGCTGTCATTTTGTGAGCCATCATAGAAGACCTTGTAAAACTACAGCTCCCATTAATCCATAGGACTGAGCCATGGCAGTTAAAGTGGTGTCAAACTGCAGTCATTCTACAATGTAAATGCATTCCTAGTCCAAACTTTGAGCTTTACAAAGTGTCAGAACCCAACCCCACTACCCCTAAGAGTTTGGACTGTTTAAAGTTCAGACTAAATCCCACAGCAGAGCCATGTGTCATCTGCTACTGCTTGGACCCACACCTCTGAGCAGCAATGTCGCTGAGCAATTGCTCTTCTCATATTTCAAGTCAGAAAATGCTCTGTATTTACGGGTATCTCTACCAAGAGATCACTTTGCCTCGGACTGTTTCCTTTGTGTTGAAATGGGTGATGCAACACAAGGAAAGATTCTTGCCCAGGTTGCCGACAATAAGCAGAAAAGTCCCAAAAGAAACGAAGCAAGCTTTTCCTCGCAAGGCCTCCATGTTTACAAGAAAGGATGTTTGTGAAATAGTGACGTTGTCTATTCCCTTTTCTAAAGGTGAAAAACAATTATCCCTGGGTGATGAAATATTGGCGTTGCTTCATGTTAACGCTGGTTCTTTCATGTAGTAGGTAAAAAGTGGCATGGAAGAGCAGTTACAGCAGTCCCTCAAAGGGTTTCTTTGGATGAAGCACAGAGCTATGCCTTCCAAATCGGTCTCTTAAATAGCTATTTTTTATACAACAGCCCAAATCTCCCACCCTAAGATGCCCAACATGAAGTGAGAGCAGTACGTGTGAAAGAGATCTTGGAGTCCTCGTGGACAACAAGTTCAACATGAGCCAACAATGTCATGCGGCGGCCAAAAAAAGCCAATGGGATTTTGGCCTGCATCAATAGGCGTATAGTGTCTAGATCCAGGGAAGTCATGCTACTCCTCTATTCTACCTTGGTTAGACCACATCTGGACTCACACTGTGTCCGATTCTGGGCACCACCATTGAAGGGAGATGTTGACAACCTGGAATGTGCCCAGAGGAGAGTGACTAAAATGATCAAGGGTCTGGAGAACAAGCCCTATGAGGAGTGGCTTAAAGAACAGGGCATATTTAGCCTGCAGAAGAGAAGGCCGAGAGGAGACATGATGGACATGTAGACACCTCCAAGGTCATGTGGCCAGCATGACTGCATGGAGCGCAATTACCTTCCTTCTGGAGCGGTACCTATTGATCTACTCACATTTGCATGTTTTCAAACTGCTAGGTTGGCAGAAGTTGGGGCTAAAAGCGGAAGCTCGTGCCACTTCCCAGATTCGAACCTGTGACCTTTTGGTCAGCAAGTTCAGCAGCTCAGCGCTTTAACCCACCGCGCCACAAGGGGTTATGATTTCTTTGTGAACTGTATGTTGTATTGTATGTTGGCATTGGATTTTTGCCATTAGTATGTTGTAAACCGCCTTGAGTCCCTCCAGGAGTGAGAAAGGTGGTATAAATACAAAAATACATAAATATTCTCATCAGGGTCATCCATGATGGCTAGGGATTCTGGGACCTCTCATACCAAAAGTTAATTCCCCAAATTGTGGAACAGAAGCAGCAGGGTTGGACTGGCTAACACGGGATTTTTTGTCTTGTGATTTCAGACCCTTGTTTATATATATTTCCAGGCAAAGCTGTTTTGATTGTTTGAAAGAATGATAGAAACAAAACGCAGTATGGGATAATTGGGTTATTTTCCTTTCAAGCCCCATGTGTGTTTCTCTATTATGATTAATGGACCCTCTTTCTATCTGACAAGGTCCAAGCCTTATTCAGCTCTCTTGTTTGACACAAACCCTGCGGGGTTTCTTGCCAAGAACATGGTGTGACTTGAAAAGCCTGTTTCATGGTGTTTACAAAAGCGAGAAGAAAAAAACAAGAGATAGCTTTAGGTTAGCAGCTAAAGTGCATATAGAGATCTCCCATTGGAGTTAGGTGGGATGGCAGCCAATCAAATGGAGAATATTCACATTGGGTTGCTGTGAGTTTTCCAGGCTGTATGGACTTGTTCCAGAAGCATTCTCTCCTGACCTTTCGCCCGCATCTATGGCAAGCATCCTCAGAGGTTGTGAGGTCTGTTGGAAACTAGGCAAGTAAGGTTTATATATCTATATTGTAAATAAATACGGTGAGCCTGTGGTGTTTTGAAAGTCCTTTTGGCTGCGATAAATTGTGGGATGGTATCTGTGTCTCTGCGGCATGGAAGGAAGGTCAGGGAGCACAGTAGATGTGCTTTCCTGATTCTTAGTTTTTCCAATCTCTATGTGGCAATCTCTGAGGATGCCTGCCAGAGATGTGGGCAAAAGGTCAGGAGAGAATGCTTCTGGAACATGGCCACACAGCTCAGAAAATTCACAGTAACCCAATGATTTTGGCCATGAAAGCCTTCAACAACACAATATTCATATTGTTTACATACACACTGTCTCCGTTTGGCAAGGGATGAGGTGCATCTACACAGTAGATTTAATGTAACCTGACACAAGTTGAACTGTCCGGGAGCTGTAGTTTGGAGAGGAAACAACACTTTGGCTGGAAAGACTAAAGACCTTGTAAAACTACAGCTCCCAGGATTCTACAGCATTGAGCTGTATCAGTTGAGCACCTCACGATAACTTTGTTGTTGTTGTTGTTGTTGTTGTTTTGTGCCTTCAAGTTATTGCAGAACCTAAGGGAAATCATGGGTTTTTATGTCAATTTAAAAACAACTATTAATGAAGCAGCTCAATAGTATGTAACTGTGATGGCACAATTAGATTCTATATATACTGTGATGGCACAGTTAAATACAGACAACTCTGTTGTCTGGCTTTATTCGGGGACGATCTCATATCTTCTGTTAATATTGAGACCCTTAGCAGACAGAGGCACTTTAGGCAAGGTGAAAAGATAACCAAATGACTTTACCGAAACAAGATGAATAAAGGGACTATTATAGGATAACTTTTTAAAAAATACATTACAAAGGGAGAATTTGCTGGCTGCAGTTATCTCTTTGGAATCTTTTGTGTCTGATGCAAAGTGATGGATTATAAATTGTTCTTTACCAACTGTCTCAATCTTCTCTCCTGTGAAGCTTAGGCTGACCAAAATTATATTCTGTTGATATAATAATACTGCTAAATGCAGCAGGTGCTAAGAATGCCTGTTTGGATTGCTTGGGCCTAGGATTCCAGACCATACCCAAGCCTCTGTAGCTCTGCTGCAGAAAGAGGAGGAGTCCAGCTAGAGCTCTATACAGGGAAATGGAATAGACAAACTAAGACTGTCCTCTACCCAAAAACTAATACAAAGGAAGGACTCTATGCTATTGAGAAGGCTTATAAACAAGGGGGGGACTGAAACAGAGTAGAGGAAAAGGCAGATCTAAGACTTCACACTAACCGATGTGAATAAGTGAAAACGATAGGAAATAATAGCTCATTAAAAGCCTGTAAAATCATCAAATAAAGAACACTGAAAAGTAATCCTATAAAAAGCCATTCATAGAAACAGACGTGGTAAAAATAGAGGGTTTTCCTGAGATAAATCCAATTAGAAAATTTCCTGGGGGAAAACATTCTCAAGTAAACCACAGCTATTGACATCTGCCTCCTGTCTCTCACCTTGCCAACTAACTCACCTGAGATAGGCCAGGTAAGGTCTTTAAAGTATAAACAGGCTGTTGTTTACTTTCTCCATTCCTAATTCATGGAAGGCTAAGTCATGCAGCACTTTAGATTGTCCTCAGAGACAGGCTAGGAATGCATCTACACCAGGCACGGGGAAACTTAGGCCCTCCAGGTGTTTTAGACTTCAGCTCTCACAATTCCTACCAGTTGTTAGGAATTGTGGGAGTTGAAGTCCAAATCACCTGGAGGGCCAAGGCCTGCCCATGCCTGGTCTACACTGTGGAATCAATGCAGTTTGACACCACATAACCATAAAATGGGACCGTTTATAAAATTGTAGACTGATAGGGCGTAACTCTCATTAGCCCAAGATGGGTGTATGTATGGGATTCACATTGCTCCCCAGTCTAGGTTGACTACAACTCCCATCATCCTCTTTCCTTCCCTCCCAGCATTTTAATTGGCCTCAATGAGTATGTGTGCTAAATTTGGTCCATATCCATCATTGGTGGGAGACATTCACATGGCTCTCTGTATATGGGTGGACTACAACTCCCATCATCCTCTATCACTGTCCTCCAAACCTTGCCAGTTTCTTAAGCTGGCCACAATGAGTAAGTAAGTATACCAAGCTTGCTTCACATAAGTCATTGTAGAGGTTCATATGGCTGTCCGGATGTCGGTGGACTACAACTCCCATCATCCGCTGTTATTGTCCTCCCATTTTTCCTAAACCCTGCCAGTCTTTTGGTCATGATGGTAATGTGTGCTACATTTGATCCAGATCCATCAAGCAGTGTAGGAGCCTTTGTGGATCAAATATACATACACACATACATAGTATAAACACACATACAAACATATTTTGACTTTTAGATAGATAGATTCTCCTTAGGCCTAGGTTGACTGAATTTACAGTTCTGAGTCTCACCTTTCCTCTATTTTGTGTGGATCTTTGTGTGCATTGCCAGGTTTTCAAAATAGCAATTAGAGACCGTTTGAATTCATGACATGTCAGGTGGACAATGAGGAAAGAGCTATTAGCAATGTGTTGTTGAAGGTTTTCATGGCCAGAATTACTGGGTTGCTGTGAGTTTTCTGGCCATGTTTCTGAAGCATTTTCAAAGATTGTGAGGTCTGTTGGAAACTAGATAAGTGGGGTTC
Organism: Anolis apletophallus; assembly: GCA_030556195.1. Classification (NCBI taxonomy): domain Eukaryota; kingdom Metazoa; phylum Chordata; class Lepidosauria; order Squamata; family Anolidae; genus Anolis; species Anolis apletophallus. The sequence continues at coordinate 14,205,558 of JARBWK010000005.1, read as the reverse complement.
ATCTATCTGCGGAATGTCCAGGGTGGGAGAAAGAACACTTGTCTGCCTGAGGCAAGTGTGAGTGTTGCAATTGGCCACCTTGATTAGCATTGAATGGCCTTGCAGTTGCAAAGCCTGGCTGCTTCCTACCTGGGGGAATCAAGGGACATGAAAGGCACTGCAGACTAACTCAACCAGAGGAGTCAGCCATGGCAGTGCACCTGATGAACCAAACAGGACATAGTATATTATTTGAGAACCCAGAAATCCTGAACCACTCTGACAACCACCATGTCAGACTACACAGAGAAGCCATTGAAACCCACAAGCAGGTGGACAATTTCAACGGAAAGGAGGAAACAGTGAAAATGAACAAAATCTGGCTGCCAGTATTATTTTTTTTTCTTGTGTCAGAATTGACAAGAGAAATTACAAGTCACTTCTGGTGTGAGAGATTTGGTTGTCTGAAAGAACATTGCTCAGGGGATGCCCGGATGTTTTTTGATGTTTTACTATCCTCGTGGGAGGTTTCTCTCATGTCCCCGCATAGGGGGCTGTAGCTGACAGAGGGAGCTCAACCCACTCTCCTCATATGAACCACTGACATTGGTCAGCAGTCCTGCCAGCACAAGGGTTCAACCCACTGCACCACCAGGGGCTCTGCTACCAGTATTTTTTAAAACTCTAAAATCTGGACAGTAAATAAAGAGCAATATTCAGAAGACAGTCCAGCCAAATAGATCCATAATCGTCACATCGTTAAATTCAAGTCCAACTGCCATTGTCCACTAATCAATACCTTTAGTCAAACACCTGGGCCCACAGCCAGGTTTTTAGTTTGTCTTCTAAAGCAATGTTTTTCAACCATTTTTGAGCCGCGGCACATTTTTTACATTTACAAAATCCTGGGGCACATCACCAACCAAAATGACACAAAATGTCACTCCAACACAGTTAATATATAGTTAATATGTTTTTTAAAATGTATTTATACACTCAGTGTGAAATCTGGGCCTGTTTTGATGAACACAACATAGATATCCTGGCAGGATTCCAGCCCTAGAGGTTACCTTTGTGATGTTCCTGTATTCCTGCCTATTGATGGTCCTCTAGTTCCATAAAGGAGTTCTGATGTTATCCATGGCAATTTCATACCAAGGAGGAGCATCTTGAGGATCTGGAAACGCCCTGAGGAAGAGTCCACAAGATGCGAAACGGCTCCTGTGTGGCGTCCTCGTACTTCGAGCCGTTGGGGCACTTCCAGCTCGATTGGCGCAGCGACAGCTGCTTACTTTGCTCCACGCCCGCTTGACTTTGTTTTCTAAAGACCGTGAGTCTATCTGGGCGCTCTAAATGAACTTTTGTACTCAAGCCGCAAATAGGCTGACTCCTTTGGACTCTCTTTTAATTGTGTTGAACTACAGAAAGCCCCAATGTTATTGTTTATATTGTGTGGAACTGTGCTAATAATGTGTTGAACTCTACATTGTGTAGAACGTTACTTAGGAGTTGACTTGTGTTGACCTATATACCTAACTCTGTGGACCCCACTGTGTTTGAAGGAAATCCCTTCTATACCGGGTTATCCCTGTCTACACGAATACTGGATTATTCCCATCCACCTTTGTATTGGATTATTCCCATCCACTTTTAAATGTTTGCCGATGCCTGTTACACTGCTATTTCTAGTTGTATGATATTGAAATTATAGATTGAGATATTTTGTACTATATTAGTATTCTATGAGCTTTATTTGTAAACTACTTGTATAGGATTTCCTATCAGTGATTCTGGTGCCCTTTGTACTCAGTCTTGTTAGGACAATAAGCTCCTCTTGTTGTGCAGTAATACAGTTGTGTTTGCAATCGGAAAGTTGCTAGTTCAAATCCCCGAGCTGGCTTGGACGACCAGCTATTTGAGTCCTGTCCACTGCCCACCCAAGCAGTTCAACAGCCCAGCTGTGAATAAACAACAATTTGGGGACCACGGAAAAGTGGGGAAGGATATTTACACAGACTTTACAACGTCTGAAAAAGTTCGGCTGCCGAAAGAAGGGAGATGCGGAAGTGGGGGAAACAGAGGCTCCCGTCATGAGGATGGAACAACAGCACCCCCTTGTGACGTAAAGGCGCAATGACACAAGGACATAACAGCAAGGACATAACAACAATGATGTCAAAATGGAGCGTCCACATCCTGTGACGTACACCCTGTATGACGCAGCCAGGAAAGAAGAAATCCTTCTAAAAACTGCACTGTACTGTCTATGTGTAAAATTGTATGTCTTCCGACAGGGATTGTCTATCGCAGGCATGTAGCCAAGGGGGGGGGGCCTAAGGGGGTTTCAGCCCCCCCCCAAATTCTCAGGGTGGTCCACGAGAAGGCCTTACTGGTACATTATTTAAACTGTTATGTTTATTCATATCATGATCTGATCACCATGCTCATTATATCCCACCTTCATTGGGTTATTGGGATAACAATACAAAAGGTTTGCTAGGGTAAACCCTCTTCCACCCAGTCTCAGCCCCCTCCGAACCAAACTCACCCCCCGAACCAAAATCCTGGCTACGGCCCTGGTCTGTCGTATGTGTATTGTAATCCGCACTGAGTCCCCTTCGGGGTGAGAAGAGCGGAATCGAAATAAACAGTATTATTATTATTTTGTCTTTTGGAATGGCAGAAAGACACAAACTTCCCACACAGAACAGCCATAACCAAGAGAAAATACTGTAAGAGTTTGGTGGGGATTGACCTTGAGTTTTGGAGTTGTAGTTCACCGATATCCAGAGAGCACTGTAGACTCAAACAATGTTGGATCAGGACCAAACTTGGCATGAATACTCAATATGCCCAAATGTGTACACAGATGGAGTTTGGGGAAAATAAACCTTGACATTTGGGAGTTACAGTTTCTGGGATCTATAGTTAACACACAATCAAAGAACATCCTGAAGTCTTGCAACAATGGAATTGAACCAAACTTGGCATATTGAACTCTCATTACCAACAGAAAGTACTGAAAGGGTTTGCTTGGGAATTGACCATGAGTTAGAAAGTTGTAGTTCACCTACACCCAGAGAGCACTGTGGACTCAAACAATGTTATGTTATGTTGTTGTTTGTTTTCTATCCAGAATCACAATGTTGGAAGGAGCCTCACCACTTTAAGTTTCCTAAAACAGGCATGGGAAAACTTCGGCCCTCTGGGTGCTTTGGACTTCAGTTCCCACCATTCCTAACAGCCTGAGGCCCTTTCCTGCTTAAGTGGCTGAGGGGGGAAAGGGCCTGAGGCTGCTAGGAATGGTGGGAGTTGGAGTCCAAAACACCTTGAAGGTCATTTTTGGACCAATCCGGCACCCCAGAGTGCTTTAACTGAGAGTGTAAAGCAGTGTTTCTCAACCTGGGGGTCGGGACCCCCAGGGGGGTCGTAAGAGGGTTTCAGAGGGGTCGCCAAAGACCACCAGAAAACATATATTTATGATGGTCTTAGGAAGCCCTTTGGCAGAGAAGATTGAAGATCTCTCTGCTTGTCCTTCTCTTTCTTTTTGGAAACAGACTGTGAATTCTCCCACCTAAAGCTCTACTCTGCGGTGATTGGCAGGCCTCCCAGGGCTGTTTCTGAGACTCCAGGCTGGGAGGGGAGAGTAGGCGTGCTTGGCGCATGGCAACATGATGCTCATGTGTGGGTGAGGGAAAGTGTGTGAGGTGGGATGGAGGCTCACGCCAGCTAGTCCCTTCAAGGCATGAGGGTTCTGTGTAGGAAGTTTGACCCAATTCTATCATTGGTGGGGTGCAAGGGGCTGTTTGATTGTAGGCAAACTATAAATCCCAGCAACTACAACTCCCAAATGTCAAGATCTATTTTCCCCAAACTCCACTAGTTGTTCACATTTGGGTATATTGAGGATTTGTGTGGCCCAGATCCATCATTGTTGAGTCTATAGTGCTCTCAATGTAGGTGAACTACAACTCCCAAACTCAAGGTTAATGCCCACCAAACACTTCCAGTATTTGCTATTGGTCATGGGAGTTTTTTGTGCCAAGTTTGGTTCAATTCCATTGTTGGCGAGTTCAGAATGCTTTGATTGTGGGTGAACTATAAATCCCAGCAACTTCCAAATGACAAAATCACCCCCCCCCCAATACAGTTATGAAGTAGCAATGAAAATAATGGTTAGGGGTCACCACAACATGAGGAACTGCATTAAGGGGTCGCAGCATTAGGAAGGTTGAGAAACACTGGTGTAAAGTGTGAGCGAGAAGACGCGTGTCTTTCTTTCGCCCCCTTGCCTGGAGCGTTCCTTTCTCTCTCCCTTTTCCCCGCCTCCTTTGGAACGGAGGCGGGGTTAGATTAGAACTGGGGGCGTGGCCTCGTCGGTGACGTCACCCAGGGCAGCCTATATAAGGCTGGGCGGCGTCGGGCTCTGCCATTAGATCCCCTCCGCCTCGGTGTGTCTTCGTGGACGTGGAGCGTACGTCCAGTCTCTCCTTTGCAAATGGGTTCCGTCGCCTAGCCTCTCCCCCCCTGAGCCAGGTCACCTGTGGTCTCAAGCCGGTCGGGTTCTGCTGGGCGCAGCACTAAGAAGGAAAGGTCAGCCTCTCTCTCAACTCCCCTTGCCTCCCTTTCCTCCCCCACTTCCTCTGTCTTGGCAAGCTTTGTGTCCAGCTTCAATGCCTGCCTGCTTCATATTTGCGTCTACTTGCAACTGTGACACTTTGGGACACCTTTGCCATTTTAAGATGGGATTTGTGACTTGGATGAAACTGTTACCATAACGTTTACTTTCCAATGTAACATGTAACTGCATTTACTTAGCCTTCTTATACTCCAGACAATGGGCAAACTGGGGCCCTCCAGGTATTTTGGACTCCAACTCCCAAGATTCCTAACAGCCGATAGGCTGTTAGGAATTGTGGGAGTTGGAGTCCAAAATACCTGGAGGGCCCCAGTTTGCCCATTGTCTGAGTATATTTTGGGAAAGAGATGCAACCTTTCAATGCTTTGTGTATATTATTAATTATCAAATAATAATAATGAATTAATTTTTGGGGAAGGGATGCAACCTTGAATTGCTTTGTGTATATTATTGTTAATTATTAATTATTAATTATTTTAATTCAACGTTCATTGAGATGCAAAAGTGTCCTGCAACATTAAAAAAACAGTTTAAAATTTATGCTACTTAAAAAAAAATAGAAATGGAAGTAAACAAACCAGGGAATAAAATACCTTAAAACACTGAAGAGAATGTATATGTTTATATTTTAGTCTATATTATTAATTATTAATAATTAACATTCATTGAGATGCAAACTGTGCTACAACATTTAAAAAAAACAATTTAAAATATATGCTATATAAATAATAGAAATGGAAGTAAACAAACCAGGATGCAATAAAAAAAACAATTTTAAATACCTTAAAACACTGAAGCAAATGTATATGTCTGTATTTTTATTTTTGTGTATAATATTATTAATAATAATTAATATAATATTTAATTAATATAATATTTAATTAATATAATATTTAATTAATATAATATTTAATTAATATAATATTTAATTAATATAATATTTAATTAATATAATTAATATAATATTGATTAATTATTAACAATTAACATTCATTGAGATGCAATGTGTCCTGTAACATTAAAAAAACAATTTTAAATATTTGCTATATAAATAATAGAAATGGAAGTAAACAAACCAGGGAATAAAATACCTTAAAACACTAAAGCAAATGTATATGTCTGTATTTTTGTGTATAATATTATTAATAATAATCAATATAATTAATATAATATTTAATTAAAATAACATTGATGTAATATTTAATTAATATAATATTTAATTAATATAATTAATATAATAGTAATTAATTATTAACAATTAACATTCATTGAGATGCAATGTGTCCTGTAACATTAAAAAAACAATTTAAAATATATGCTATATAAATAATAGAAATGGAAGTAAACAAAGCAGGGAATAAAATACCTTAAAACTCTGAAGGGAATGTATATGTTTATATTTTTGTGTATATTGTTAATAATGAATAAATAAATTATTATTATTAATAATAATTAACATTCATTGAGATGCAAAGTGTCCTGCAACATAAAAAAAATTAAAATCTACACTACATAAATAATAGAAATTGAAGTGAACAAATGAAGGAATAAAGTACATTAAAACACTGAAGGGAATGTATAGGTTTATATTTTTGTGTATATTATTAATTAATAAATAATTATTAATAATTAACATTCATTAAGATGCAAAGTGTCCTTCAACATAAAACAATTTAAAATTACGCTATATAAATAATATAAATGGAAGTAAACAAACCAGGGAATAAAATACCTTAAAACACTGAAGGGAATGTATATTTGTATTTTTGTGTCTATTATTATTAAGAAATAATATTATTATTAATAATAATTAACATTATTAAGATGCAAAGTGTCCTACAACATAAAACAATTTAAAATCTACACTACATAAATAATATAAATGGAAGTAAACAAGGGAATAAAATTCCTTAAAACACTGAAGGGAATGTATATGTTTATATTTTTATGTATAATATTGTCAATTAATAATAATTAATATTAATTGATTGTTAATAATTAACATTCACTGAGATCCAAAGTGTGCTGCAAAATTAAAAAAACAATGCAATTCAAAATCCACAATAAGGGGAGTAAACCAACCAAGGAATAAAATACCTTAAAACACTTAAGGGAATGTATATATTTATATTTTCTCTCATCTTGGAGAATGTGCATTTTCTCCCTGGATTTCCTGGACAAATTGAGATCTTGCTAGGCCCAAAACTGCCTTGCTAAGGAAAACTGTTTCCTGGAGAATGAATATCTATTTATATATCTATCTTCATTCTCCATAGCAAGGCAGTCTTGGGCTGAGCAAAACCTCCATTTTCTGGACAAATTGAGATTTTGGTAGGCCAGAAAGTGCCTTGCTAAGAGATACTGCTTAGAAATACTTGAGTATAATTTGGCTTTGAGTTACTAATCTTTCCCTGCCTTGATCTGAAGCACAAAGGAATCCAAATATGGAGCTTGTTTACAAAAAGTACCCAATCCATCTGAACCAGTATGGTTGGGACTGGATTCAAATCTTGCTGAAAACATGCATTCTTTTGCTGTAAGATGTAAGTTCCCAAGTCCTGTCCCCAAGTGATGTGAGACATTGTGATAGTTTTGATGTGTGCACCATATTCTACTCCTAGTCCACAATGCTTGTTTGGGGGATTGGCACCTTTTGGAATCAAACTCCACAACTAAGATGTCCCTTGGAGGAATTCCAACTGGGCTTTACTTACGAGTAATCCAGTGTAACAGATGTGGTCCTTGGGAATGCTGGTGAATGTGTTGTCAAAGGCTTTCATGGCTGGAATCACTGGGTTGCTGTGAGTTTTCTGGGCTGTCTGGCCATGTTCCAGAAGCATTCTCTCCTGACGTCTCACCCTCATCTCTGGCAGGCATCCTCAGAGGTTGTGAGGTCTGTTGGAAACTAGGCAAGTGGAGGTTATATATCTGTGGGATGTCCAGGTTGGGAGAAAGAACTCTTGTCTGTTTGAGGAAAGTGAATGTGCAATTGCACCTTATTTACTGTCCTGAGTGTTGCTCTTTATTTACTGTCCTGGTGTGAGAGTGATTTTAGTACTGGTAGCCAGATTTGGTTCATTTCTATGGTTTCCTCCTTTCTGTTGAAATTGTCCACATGCTTATGGATTTCAATTGGCTGCCTTGATTAGCAGGAAGCAGCCAGGCTTTGAAGCTGAAAGGCCTTTCAATGCTACTCAAGGTGGTCAGTTGCAACATTCACACTTTCCTCAAACAGACACAAATTCTTTTCCCCCACCTTGGACATTCCACAGATATATAAACCTCAATGGCCTAGTTTCCAACAATCCTCAAAACCTCTGAGGATGCCTCAAAACATAAGAAGAGCCATCTGAGGATCTAGTCCAGCATTCTGTATCACACAGTGGCCCAGACACAGGGATCTCGAGCAGAAGGGAGGGCAAAACCCTGACCTGCTCCCGACCCCCCACAACCAGTACCCAGGGAAATCCTGCCTACCTCAACCAACTCCGAGGTGGCAGAGAATGCTTCTGGAACATGGCCAGACAGCCCGGAAAACTCACAGCAATCCAGTGCTGGGGAAGTTGGACGGAGGATTTGGAAACACATTCCTTTAAAAACAAATTGGCAGCATGGGATTTAAACTTCAGGCAGCAAACTCTTGATCATGTGTTTGCCTTCAGTGCCAGCTTCCCATTCGCATGTAAACATCAGCTTGTTTTCGGTTGAGGCAGATCCAGATGTTCTTTGAGCAAGGAGACACTGCACTTCTGGACAGTCTGTCTCTGTGCTCTCTTATTAAGGGTTTCCATCTTTTCTCCCTTCTAATGTTTCCATATGGTCAAGCCTGGGCAACCTTCTGGTTCATTAGAAGGCTTATACATTTGTTTTTCCCTTAATTAGTTTTTATGTTCTGTTTACCAGTTGCCCTCCAGTCGTCTGTATGTCTGCTTCTCGTATGCATTAATTTAATCCAGATTGTTTTGAAGGAGCCACGTCTTGATCTTTGGGCTAAAATCAAATGTAGTATCTGTTCTTATTGTTTTAGTATCTAATGCATTATCTATTTAAGGGCTGTATGTCTAATGGATTTTTGGAATTTGGGTTGCTTTGCACCACACTTGAGAGAAGAAAGTGGGATATTAATATTATGAAAACAACAGTACTTACATATTGTTAATTATATTGTACTAGTCTTATTGATGATAATAACATTAACAGCTGTTGAGACCACAGTTCAACTGACAGTGGCTTGCTTGTGGCTTTCTGTTTGTGGCCATATTGGCCAAGGACATAAAACATGGGGCACCTTCCTGCTTTTAGTGCAAGAATTCAGCTTTACAAGGCATCTTCTTGAATGTTTTCTTGCATTACCAAAATATCATCATATAGGAAAGACATCTTTAGCTTTGAGCAGTGAAGAAGTGAGGTTGGGGGGCGGGGGGAGGATAATGCAGGCTCCATCTGGGTAGGTTGCTGCAGTAGTCAGCCAGTTCAGTCCGGTTTTTTGGCAGCTTAGCTGTGCAGTTTTCCAGCAAGATATTCTCTCCACCCCCTAAAACTACACACACACACACACACACACACACACTATAGATGCAAGAACTCTGCAACGAGGAAGACAAAGGAGCTGAAGATCTTTCCACCCACAGGCAGTTGAAAGAAAGCATACAAAGAAGTTGCTGTTCTATTTTTTTTCTCCCTTGCAAAAAGCTGCCACATGTAAAAACATATGGAAGGTCCCTTCTGTCTCTTGGGGGGAGAAACTTTAGCATGTTCTTTGGCAATCATCCTATTTTTAACATTAATATGCTCCTAAACAATATCTAATTGAAAGGAAATGATGGTGTGTGACTCGCTTTTACTGATAGTAGGTCAATGGTGTGTGTGTGGGTATGTCTGCAGACTGGTACAAACCAGATTTCTGATTTCCTGTATGCAGTCTTAACTCCTTTAGTGCCACAGACCTTTTAAAAACATGAAATGCTTCCTTCCAAATCTCTTCGCCTGTAAATTACTCCTAAACAAATGAAGTTTGGTGAGATCAATGCAGAAGAGGTTTATTGTCTTCTGTATGTTAAAAAAGCTCTGGAGTTGGTGTTTACTTCTGTTGCTGCAGAGCTTGGAAATGTTGTTTTTAGCCTTTTGTGTTCATGAATACACACAAAACACAGCATGGAGCAGCCATGTTATCTGGTGGATTCTGAAAGCTGTAATCTCAAAACAATAAGCCTTCTTAGCTGTAGTGTACTGATATTCAAGATTAGTGTTGTTTGCCTTCAAATAATTTCTGACTTAAGCGAAAATTTAAGGAAAATTTACCTTGGAGTTGTTTTTGGTGGAGGACAATGATATGCAAAATATTGGAGTAATATTAAAAGTAAAGGTTTTCCCCTGACTTTAAGTCCAGTCGTGTCCAACTCTGGGGGTTGGTGCTCCTTTCCATATCTAAGCCAAAGAGCTGATGTTGTCCATAGATAGACACCTCCAAGGTCATGTGGTCAGCATGAATACGTGGAGTGCTGTTACCTTCCCACTGGAGTGGTACCTATTGATCTACTCACATTTGCATCTTTTTGAACTGCTAGGTTGGCAGAAGCTGGGGCTGACAGCAGAAGCTCATGCCACTCTCCCCAGATTTGAACCTGCAACCTTTCAGTCAACAAGTTTAGCAGCTCAGTGGTTTAACCCACTGTGCCACCAGGTGAACCAAAATTACAGGAAATATAGAAAAAGTAGACTTGAATTGTAGCATGCACACATATCCGTATATTTCTAGATGAGAAGCCAAAACCTGTTTTCCTTTGGGCTTACTATGAAAAAGCATATTGTTGCATGCCTTCAAGTCATTTCCTACTTAAGGACACAACAAAGCCTGTCTATCAAGGCATTTTCCTGGCAGAATTCGTTCTGAAGAGGTTTACAGTTGTCTTCCTCTGAGCGGAGAGTGTGTGCCTTGCCCAGGGTTACTCAGTGCATCTTCATGAGTGGGTGAAGATTTGAACCCAGTGTCTCTCGAATCATAGTCCAACACTCAGACCATTACACCATGTTAGATCAATGCACCATATTTATGTACACCGATGGGATCTTGAGCAAGATATTGCAATGTATTATTTCCACTTAATTAAAAAAACATGATGCTATACATTATATACATAGATATAGAGCTTATTATTGAAATTCAAATTGTCTAGGAGTATGAAACTCCATGCCAATATAGCTATACATCATGGAAAAGCATCATTCGATTGCAAAGCACCCAGGAATGCCAGATGAAAGAGTTCCTACATTTGACCAGCTCCTTCTTCCTTCCACATCATTGACCTACTTGAGATTGGACTTTGTGGCCTTGACCAGACCAGTTGGGCAACCTTATTCCATTAATTAAAAAGCTCCTGGGAACAGGTAGTTCCCTTCTGTCTTGCAGAACAAGACAACTGAGTACTAATTATGGGCAAAGTATCTGGAGAAGCCTTCAGACAAAATATTGGCTGGTTCTTTGAATTTAATTGCTGTTGTTGCGACGGCAGAAGAAACCATGCATGCAAAATTAACCTGTTGTTGCATGCCTTCAAAGTTAACTCCAACTAATTGTGACTCTGGGGCTTTCTTGGTATGATTTATTCAGCTGAGGTTTGCTATTGTCTGCCTTTACACAAAATCACCCTGTAATTTCATGGCTAAACGGAGTTTTGATTTCTAGTCTCACCTAATCCAACACTTAGACCACAATGCCTATGGCTCCCAAGCTTTGGTCCTCCAGATGGTTTGGACTTCAGTTTCCAGAGTTTATGGCTAAGCTGGCTGGGGTTTCTGAGATCTGAAGTCCAAAACGCCTACATAATTGATGTTGGGGATCCATAACCCTGCATCATGATGATTTAGAATCCTCCTTGGAATTCTTTGCTCTTGGCTGCCACCTTCATCTGCTTCTAATCTTAATGGAGAGATGCCAGAAAACCACTCACCTGCAATAGCTCTCTCTGGCCTTCTGAGTGATGACCCAAGGATATACTCTCTCCCAAATCATCCACACGTTGCAGTCTTAAACAGCTTCAGTGTGGTTTGATGCTAGTCTTCTGCCTCTGCTTCATTTCTCCTGAACTACTTGAAACAAAATGGTTGGATTGGGATGAGTACAGGCTGTAGTTCTTGAACCAAGACAACTTGTCAACATTTTATTCCCTCACTGAGATTGGATTGCAGGCAGTTTAGGTCCCTCAATATTTGATTTGTCTGAACCAGGTCCATGTTATATCCCTTGATATCCGTTTGTTTATTTGTACTGGTTTTCTTTGGTTAATACATTTGTGCGCACACCTCACAGGTTTGATTTTTCAGATTTGATCATTTTGGGATTTGATTAAAATGTTCTCTAGAAATCTCTAGATCCTCCAATGTGAATCGGCTTCTGCCAGAAGTTGACAAAGTCATGCTTCTGAACTCCTCTCTCACAATTTCTAGATCCTCCAGTGCAGCAGCCATTCTCCAAATGCTGATTGTAAACTGAGCCATGGGATCATGTATAACTATGTGGGAAAGCCATTAACCTGAAATGGCCAGACACAGTGTGATATATACTATCTCTCCTTCTACCCTACAATTCTGATTGAAGTGTGTGTTTACCTCAGAGCCCTAAGCTCTGAGGTAAACACATTTATGGCGTAAATGCAGCACCCACAATGGACTTTGTGGCAAATACTACTTTTTGGGTCTAGGTATCCACCTATTGAGAGGTGTTTAGATGAAGGCCCTTTGCAAGGGAAAGGCATATGTACATCTCCTAGATCTTTTCTGAAATGCACAATAGCAAATATGCCCATTCAGATGGACCTTTTAAACATGACATAAGGAAGAGGGAGCAGGCTTGTTTTCTGCTGCCCTCAAGACTAGGACTCAATGGAGCCATGGGTTCAAATGACAGGGAAAGAGATCGATCCCACCTCAACATTCAGCAGAGGAACTCTCTGCCTGGGAGTGTGATGGAAGCTCTTTCCTTGGAGGCTTTTAAACAGGCCGGATGGCCATCTGTCAGGGGTACTTTGATTGTGCTTTTCTTGCATGGCAGGGAGTTGGACTGTGGCCCATGTGGTCTCTTCCAATTCTATGATTCTGATAATAGACTTTTTTTGTTTTGCTTTCCTAGGGTTTACAACTTGCTGAAGAACAAAGATCAAGAAACATGGCAGCAATCCCGTCAAGCGGCTCACTTGTGGCAACCCATGACTACTACCGAAGTAAGAAAAGATAAAAATGTTATTATTTGCATGTTACCTATGCCAGCTTTTGTGTTTGGCATCTTTCAGGATCTAGGTTAGTAGGGATCTAATAGCTAAGCCTTCACTATTAGCAGTCCATTATCATTTTTAATATGATGCTGGCAAGTAAGATGTTATTAAATGAGCTGATTTTTATTAACATGGCCACTTTGAAGGCATTGTGTATGTCCCTTCAAGTTGTCCATTGGCTTATGACAACCCCATGAGTTTCATAGTTTTCTTAGGCAAAGAATACTTTGATAAGATTTTGCCTCTAAAATACAGCTTACAGTACCTGAGATTTATTGCAGGTCTTCCATCCAAGTAGTAACCAGGGCTGACCCTGGCTAACATCTAAGAACAAACAGGATCTGCTTCCTTTAAAGGATATTTAGGTTGTAAACAACTCCAACTGTTACTTCGATCCAAACCAAAACCTCTTGGTTTTATTACTGTTATTTTGCCTGGAACAGATTCTTGCTTTCAGAATTGTCTTCTACGTTAGTACTAATGTGGCTATTGGAAAGCCAAGACATTAAACTCTGTTCTTTTGCTCGGAAAGTAGTTAAATCAGGAGTCGAAGCCATGTGACCCTCTTGATAGCATTGATTTGCAAGTCTCAGCAGCTCTAGTTGGCATAACGAATGGAGAGAAATATTTGCCATTTTATTTGAATGGCTTCTGGAGGACCGCATGATTTCTACATCAACATGTGAGAAGGAAATGGCCTTGTCTTGCCTCTCTCAGTTGTTTTGATTGCATGAAAAACAACCTTTTTATGAAGAGCCTCTATGTCTGAATTGCTTCCATATTAAGGTTTGTATGGGGGCGGGGGGAGGGGAGGTTGAACAAATCCCAGCAATCTTTCACATGATATCGTTAAATTGAATTATGGTGGGTAAGCATGTTATTTACCCAAATCTACACATTTCTCCCTTAAAACCCACACCTTTTTCTGTACAGAAGAATCTCCTGAAACACTTTATGATACTAGGGAAGAACAGCTTAGAAAAATTTGTTCCAAAGCACCGGGGAAGCTGTGGAAATTGTCCTCTTACCCAAGGATGAAACAGTTAAATATTTACATCCCTGTGCCCAGAGATTCTCAACCTTTGCTCCTCCACGTATTCTGAGCTCTGGAAATCTCTTGCAATTTGCCATGCCCAAAATACAAGGAGTTCCTGTGTTGATGGGCACTTTGAAATCCAAGATTTTTTTTAGTGTTTTTGGCAGTTGGCATTTCAGCTTTGTTATATTTGCCAAAAGCTAAGTAATTTTGTCATTTGGTGAATTATTTGGACAACTTAAAAAACCAGAGTAACCACTGGAAAGGTTTAGATAACCAAAGTTGGGGGAGAAATGCTGTAAAGAGCATTTTAATTTTTCCTTCAGTAAAATACTGTCATTTTGGTGTTCTGGAATGCTGTTCATAAAATAATTGTTGGTTTTGGGTACCTTTGAGTCATTTTTGTCTTATGTCAACGTGAAGGCAAACTTATCAGAAGATTTTCTGGAGTTGAGAGTGTGTGATTCACCCACAGTGACCCAGTGGATTTTCCAAGCTAGCAGGGAATCATGTCCCAGTGCAATACATCACTATTCCATATTGGCTCTTGCCATAAAGAAATATAGTCGGCTATATCTGCTGATTCAGCTTTTGTGTATTTGAAAAAAAAAGGTCTGTTTAGGAGTCTCCGGTTTCTCCAGTACAGCTCTGTTGTCAATATCCAGCAGAACTTGACTATAAAATCATGTTGGAGGATATAAAGATTCATAAAGAAGTGTTATTTCATATAAAAGAAATATTTTTATTTGGTTTTTCCACTTCCTCTGGGGTTCTGCACCCAGCTGGTTGTATATCTTAAAACATCAGACTAATAACAGTAAATCCTTCCCTGCAGGCATCAGGAGAACCTTTCTGATGGCCAGAACAGCTTGACTATAGAATGGACTTTCACTGGAAGCGATTGGGTTCTCTTTCCTTAGAGCAGGCATGGGCAATCTTTGGTCCTCCAAAGTGTTTTGAACTTCAACTCCCACAATTGCTGTTAGGAATTGTGGGAACTGAAGTCAAAACACCTGGAAGGCCGAAGTTTGCCCATGCATGCCTGGGAGGTTTCCAAACACAAGCTGGATACTCATTTTAGAGCTCAGTTTAGAGCAGTGGAACCTAGTGGTCCTCCAGATCTTCCATTATATTTCTCAGTATTCTCTCCATTCACTGTACTGCTGGTACTTCTGGAACTAGCAATCAAAATCCAGAGGGATATATGATCCCATTATTTATACAACTTGGAAACTGACTTTTTCAGAATTTACTCCCCATCATGACTACCTGCTGCAGTTATTTTTTCTTTTTCCAGTTTTTGGTGCTAGTAGAAGAATGAAAGTGTCTTGCTTCGCCGTTTGTATTTTCTAGGTTTTTTTCCCTCCCTTCAGAGCAATGGCCCCAAGAGCAACTTGCATGCCCTAGGAACCAGTTCCCTAAAAGGCCACGTCTAATGGCTTTACTAAACAAAAAGTTGCATTTATGAAGAGGCAAGGCCTCTTTGCAAAATGTAATTGCTTCCCTGTCTGATCTCAAAGGCTTGATGCATTCATCTCAAAGTGGAGAAACTGACCCTCCAGATTCTTCTCCCGCTCCTCTTCTGAGAACTGCAGTTCATTGCCAACAATGTGCAAGAGCAGCTGTTGTCCGAATGAGCCTAGTGCTCCACAACACTTTTAAAATCCTTTTATTAGCAGGCAGCGCTTTTTGAGATTTGTATGCTTGTGATCTCCAGCCAGGATCCAGAGACTTGCAGGTTGGCTTCCTCTTGGGCAATCACATTCTGCAACCAAAGAATTCTGTATTTGAACCCATCAGCCAGTAGTTTTCCAGGGCCGTGCGGGATTTGAACCCTTGTTTCCAGGCTTGTAATCCACGCTCGCACCAATACACCATGTTGGGCTCTAAATTGTAGATTAAAATCCTCCAGAGCAGGACAGTCCAGGGCAGCAAAGAGTGCTGTGTGTGGACATTTGAGAGTCAGAAGCTGTTGGCATTTAAAGGATCTCCTTGGTTTTTCGCTCTCCAGACAAAGAAGCTTTTCTTTGCTTGCATTTCATTCCATCCCACCACCCTCCCCATCTTATTTGCTAGAACAAAAGCACAGCCCTTTGTATTGATTGTTTTGCCTCAGTCGGGAGACTTGCCAGAAGTTCTCAGAAGTTCTGAGAAGCAAATGGAAAGGCTGCCTTGCATTAAGTGTGTTTGTCTTCAATGTGCTTTTTGTATTGATTGAATATATACACACTACCTTTTTCCTAGGATGAGATCCAAGGCAGCTTAAAACAGTAATTTCAACCAAGGTTAGGTTAAAAGCCTTATTCTACAAAGGCTTTTTAAAAAAAGCAATGGGAATTCTGTGCCCCTCCAACTGGGCTGCAACTCCCAACAACAGCAGTGAGGAGTGATGGGTGTCGCAGTCCAAGTTGAAGTATTATCCTTTTGGCAGTGGGTTTCTGAGGGTCTCTATTCAGTTTGCTCTTTATTTTTTGAGGAACTCACTGAATATTTGATACTTCTGAAGAAAGTTCTCAGTTGTCACAGCAGTGTTGTAAAGGTAAAGGTTTCCCCCTTGACATGAAGTCTACTCGTGTCCGATTCTGGGGGTGGTGCTCATCTCAATTTCTAAGCCAAAGACACCTCCAAGGTCATGTGGCCAGCATGACTGCATGGAGCACTGTTACCTTCCTGCCAGAGCAGTACCTATTGATCTACTCACATTTGCATGTTTTCAAACTGCTAGGTTGGCAGAAGCTGGGACTAACATGGGAGGTCATCCCGCTCCCTAGATCTAAACCACCAACCTTTTGGTCAGCAAGTTCATCATCTCAGCAGTTTAACCTGCTATGTCACCAGAGATGGTGTTATGTGCCCCTTATTTGATTTGTCCAAACTTTAAGCTACTCAATTTTTTGAGGGGTGCCTCTTGCATCAATGGGTTGCGGGTATGCATAACAGCCATCTTTTCCAGAGTATAACAGAAGGACCCAATACTGTCTCCAGGCAGTGTTAGCTTGGGTGTTAACAGGATGTGTTGCATTTTGCAGGGCGTCTGGGTTCCACTTCCAGCAACAGCTCCTGTGGAAGTGCAGAGTACTCTGGGGAAGTCATCCCGCATCATCCAGGTCAGTATCTGGGCTAAGTTTCAGTGCATTCCCAACTTACAGCAAGACTAAGGCACCCTGTTATGGTATTTTCTAGGCAACATTTATCCAGGGAAGGTTTGCCTTTGCCTTTCTTTGAGGCTAAGATTAAATAACTTGCTGAATATCAGACCTTGGATTTCCATGGCCAAGCAGGGATTTGAACCCAGGTCTCCCAGAGTCCTAGTCCAGTATTTCAGTCCACTGCATCTGGGATCAGCTATGGGGATTGCAAGTGGCTTATTGGCTATGCTTTCCCCTATATCTTGTGTGTACTTTTAAATACCTTTACTATTTTTGTCTTGACTACCATCCAGTCAAACTCATTGAATTGAACTGAATATCATGGTTGAGTCTAATAGTTTAAGATATATGTATTGGAAGCTGAACGGTTCAGAGTTACAGCATCCCAATTTCTTGGGGTTTTTTAGGCAAGGAATATTCAGCAGTGGCTTTTGTCCATTCCTTCTTCTGAAATTAAGGCTACAGCACCTATTCTGTTCCTGCTTACTTTCCAAGGACAATGAGTATTTAGGCCTTGAAGGCACAAACACCTGCTCGGTGTGTTTGTAGAGGTCACCTTCACATGATGTAGCAATGGCTGGCAAAATAGTAATGGTGGCTTTATCACTTCTAGGTACACAGGTAGTGTGTATGTATTTACGTTGCTGGGAAGCTGAAAATTGTGCAGTTACACTGAAGTCCTCCTGGCAGGAATCTCAGAATCAACTGTGCAAACAGAATATGGGATTAGATAAACTATTGCCCTGTTCCACCATGGGTCTAGTTATGTTATAAAGAGTTCATGGATTGAGTTTTGCAAAACCTCTGACTGGATGTGGGAACTGTGCTGTATAAGATACCTCCCAATAATTAATTGATGAGTACATATTGCAGCAGAAAACCGCTTTGTTGATATGGAATATGCACTGGCTCTATCTCTCCATTGCTATTTTTTGTGCTAGATTGCCAGATAATCTTTCCTTTTTTTATAGGTCTTCCCAAGTCTGATCCTGGACACTGGTGGGCGAGCTTCTTCTTTGGAAAACCGACTCATCCAATCATGACAACTGTATCGGAATCCCCAGAGAAGTAAGTGGCCGTGGGCTGAAGTGGAAAGGAAATCCATGTGTATGAGAGAGAAAGAGGAGCAGATTGGGAGAGGGGGCTAGTCACACTACCCAGCTATAGTACTTTAACTGCCATGTTTCCATCTGATGTAGTTTGGTAAGGTACTAGACCAGGCATGAGCAAACTTTGGCCCTCCAAGTGTCTTGGACTTCAACTCCCACAGTTCCTAACAGCCTGTAGGCTGTCAGGAATTGTGGGAGTTGAAGTCCAAAACACTTCAGCTCCTAGAATCCTTGATCATTGGTCAAGACACCTGGGATTTCTGGGAGTTAAAGTACAAAACACTCAGAGGACTAGACTGGGAATCACAGCTATTCTGTTAAGCTTGTGTTATGTCAATGTGTTTGTTGGAAGATGGATGGGCTAGAGCAGAAGTGTCAAACTTGTGGCCCTCAAGATGTTTTGAGTCTCCCAAATCCCCAAAGCCCTATCTCACTTGTCTAATGGCCAGGAATTCTGACCATTAGACAATGGAGGCAAATTTCCCCACCAGGAGAGGCACAGGTTTGCTGCCACTAGACTACATGCATTAATGTTTGAGTTAGCAAGGACAATCGCTAACCTGCTTCATGTTCTTGCTCCCCTTTTCCACTTCCCACCTGTCCCTGCAGCTCAGGCACTTTCCAGGTGGCACACGGCACGATCACATGTGACCTGGCTCAGGAACTAATGAGGAAGCGCCACGCCAGCGAACCCAGCAAACCCAGCGCCGGTCCCACCGCGTGAGGAGGCTGATGGCCCGCCGGCTGGCCCTTCTGACTTGGAAGGCTAGGAGTCAGAGTCCATTTTCCACTCCCCCTCCCCGTAGATTAGGTATAGGCTGCCTCGAGTACCACTTTAGACGTAGGTTTTTATAAAAACAAAAATGCCAACTTAAAAAGACAAAAACACCAAACAAACCTTCTATACACCATCTTTTCTACTCTTTTTGGGTTTTTTATTATTTTGGTAAATTCAACTACGTCTCTCTTTTTTTCTTCCAACACAGCCTTGATAATTGCTCTCTCTTTTTTTGTATTTTGTACTCGTCTATGGAAACTAATAAAGCCTGAGCAGCCTTTTAAACAGTGTGTTCAATTCTTCTCAATTTCAGCAAACATGGGGAACAAAACAATGTGTAGACAAAGTCTTTACACTGTCGATCCCTGTAAGTAAAGGTAAAGGTTTCCCTTTGACATTAAGTCTAGTCGTGTCTGACTTTGTGGGGTGGTGCTCATCTCCATTTCTATGCTGAAGAGCTGGGGTTATCTGTAGACGCCTCCAAGATCATGTGGCTGACATGTCTGCATGGAACACTGTTACCTTCATGCTGGAGCGGTACCTATTGATCTTAGATTTACATGTTTTCAAACTGCTAGGTTGGCAGAAGCTGGGCCTAACAGTGGGAGCTCACTCTGCTCCCCGGATTCGAACTACCAACCTTTGGATCGGCAAGTTCAGCAGCTCAATGGTTTAACCCGCTGCACCACCAGGGGCTCAGTTGATCCCTGTAACCCAGTGTTTCCTAACATTTGGACCTCCAGGTGGTTTGGACTTCAGCTTCCACAGAAATCACTAGAAGGGTTTGGTGGGCATTGATCTTGAGTTTTGGAGTTGTAGTTCACCTGCATCCAGAGAGCACTGTGGACTCAAACAAGGATGTAGACCAAAGTTGGCATGAATACTCCATATGCCTAAATATGAACACAGATGGAGTTTGGGGGAAATAGATCTTGACATTTGGGAGTTGTAGTTACTGGGATTTATAGTTCACCTAAAATCAAAGCATTCTGAACCTCACCGATAGAATTGGGCCAAGCTTCCCACACAGAACCCCCATGACCAACAGAAAATACTGTTTTCTGGTGGTCTTTGGCGACCCTTCTGACATTCCCTTGAGCCCCCTCCCCCAAGAGGTTCCCACCCCCAGGTTGAGAAATGTTGCCTTAAGGCCATCCAGTCCAACTCCCTTCACCAGGGCAAGAAAACATAATCAAAACCCGCCTAACAAATAGCCATCCAGCCATAGATCTATGTGATTCACACACACACATGTATATGACACATATAGATTTGAAAGGGACCCCTAATGAAGGACAATTATATGTTACATGTTCCAGAGTAGGCAAACCAGAATCTCTACATCAACATTGTCAAAGAAACAACAAGAAATACTGTTTAGTCACAAGCATAAGGAAATTGCATGTATTAGAAACCAACACTTTCTCATTACTTTATTTTCCAGATCACCAGACTGGGCCACAACAATGCATGGCAGGGGACTGCTAGTTAAAATTATAAAAATCACATAATCCAGTATCGTCATCTAGGCCATTCCAGTTATTGTACCATTCCATGTTCACATACTGCACTTCATCCAAGTTTGGTCCCACCTCCAAGTTTTCATCCCCCCCCCCTTAAAGGGAAGGAGGGAGGGGCCTTATCTGATATCACTTGGGAGGGAGTTCCACAGCCAAGGGGCCACGACTGAGAAGGCCCCATCTCTCATCCCCACCAACCGCACCTGCAAAGGAGGCAGGACTGAGAGCAGGGACTCCCTACTTTTTTCATCCCTCTTGACTCTCGTGCATTGAGCTTGTTATCTACCAGCATAGTGCAGAGCAGTACATAGTTGGTGATCTTTGGTCTTCCATTTTAACTCCTAGAACCCCTGGCTGTTGCCCATGCCAACTGGATCATTTGGATGTTGGGGAGCAAAACAATTGAATGGCCAAAGATTGAGAAATATTTTCCTAGAAAATCCTCTGTGTGTGAAACATGTTGGCCCTGCATGAAGGATGGTGACATTTTCCCAGATGTCCGCTTTCCTTCTAGGGAAGATGGAACAATAATTCTTGAGCCTTTTGAGGAACAGAAGGATTCAACAACTTTTACTTGGAAAACAGCCGATACCACATCCAACTTCATATCTGAAGACTGCAGACTTCAGTGTAGCCTCAAGCCTGGGACTGCCCGATAAGCTTTCTCGGAGACAAAGGTGGTTTGAAAGCGAGGTTGTTGTTCATAAGGAGCTGCCTTTTGCAGAACGGCTCCGTAAAAAAAAATCTCACTTTGGATCAAATCCAGGATTTTTGTGTACATGGATTCACTGTTTCCACAGGCTCACAATCCATTATTTGAGCCCACTGCAGATACAAATGTATACAATGCACCAGCCATCCTCTAAGATGGGAGAGACCTCGTGGGCCATCCAGTCCAACCCCCTGCCAAGAAGCAGGATAATCACATTCAAAGCACCCCCAACAGATCGCCATCCAGCCTCAGTTTAAAAGCCTTCAAAGAAGGAGCCTCAGTATGCTGTATAGGAAAATTCTAGAATGGCAAACACAAGAAGAACAAATAAAAGAGTGCATGTTGAAATGGGCGCAAAACATAGGACAACAGATCCCCCTGAAGAACTGGGAAAGAATTTGGAACGTTCATCTAAAATACACTTATGCGTATGAACTTAAAGAAAATATAATAAAAATGATGCATAGATGGTACCTAACCCCGAGGAAAATAGCCAGCTATAATAAAAACTATTCCAACAAATGTTGGAAATGTAAGGCAGAGGAAGGAAATTTTTACCATCTTTGGTGGGGGTGCGAGAAAGTAGGCAGGTTCTGGAGGGAGGTGCACAAGGAACTCCAAGGGGCGTTGAAGCTGAAGCTAAGATGTAGACCTGAAGCATACCTATTGGGGATGGCTGGGCGGGAGGTTGAGACTGATAATAATAAAGAAAAGCTGTTTGTGTACTGTTCCACAGCGGCGAGACTCTGTTTGGCTAAACGATGGAAGTGCGAGGAACTACCATCGCTGGAAGACTGGAAAGCCAAAATCCACGAGATAATGAAAATGGACTGCTTATCACAGGCCATGGACCCTGATAAAAAGACAAAAAGGACCGATTGGTCCATGATAACAGACTATTTGAAAGATTGTAAAGAAGAATGGACCATGGTGTAAGGACAAACTAGAGCCACCAGAAACCAACATATCCTCTCAGGAGCCACAGGTCGGGTGTAAAGAACTCGTCACGGTGGGGGACTAAACAATAGGCACGAGGCAACCTAGCCTAAACGAAGAAATCGGGGTCCGCCGCTCGAGAACAGGGGGCAATTGTGTTTGTTGGTGTTTTTAGGGGGGGTACGTGGGAGGGGGGGGACACTTTCTGTTGTATTTCTGTTATGTCATTGTTTTTTATGTCTTATTTTAATTGCAAAACTCAAATAAAGAATATCTTAATTAAAAAAGAAGGAGCCTCCACCACATTCCGGGCAGAGAGTTCCACTGCTGAACAGCTCTCACAGTCAGGAAGTTCTTCCTAATGTTCAGATGGAATCTCCTTTCTTGTAGTTTGAAGCCATTGTTCCACGTCCTGGTCTCCAGGGCAGCAGAAAACAAGCTTGTCTCCCCCTCCCTATGACTTCCTCTCCTATATTTAGACATATGTCTCCTCTCAGCCTTTTCTTCTGCAGGCCAAACATGCCCAGCTCTTTAAGCCGCTCCTCATAGGGCTTGTTCTTCAGACCCTTGATCATTTTAGTCACCCTCCTCTGGACACATTCCATCTTGTCAACATCCCCCTCCAATTGTGGTGCCCAGAATTGGACACAGTATTCTAGGTGTCTAACTAAGTCAGAACAGAGGGGTAGCATGACTTCCCTGGATCTAGACACTATACTATTGATTCATGCCTAAATCCCTTTGGCTCTTCCTTTGAGATAATAGGATTCCTTTACAAAGTCAAAGCAGGCAGCTGGTGTGGCTTGCAACCATCTCTGGAACTGTCCCATGCCATTTTAATAGGAACTTTGAAGTCTCATTTTGAATTTACAGTTGTTAACCTGAAGCCCTGTTAAAAGTTGCATAGGGCAGCTGTGAAGGTGATGGGAGAAAGCCATTCTTCAGGATCCCACAACTCTCCGGAGCCTACCAGCTGCCGTCTGGCATTTCCTGGCATGATTACCGAAGGCAGGGAAGTCTGAAGAATGCATTCCTCTTAGCTAGGACATATGGATGCCATTTTTAATAGGGACTTATGCATGCTTGTTTTTAGTACCAGCATGGGTGGCACTCCTGAAACCAATCCAACATAGATACCAGTTGTTGACTGTATTATTTTTGTTGCTTGCCAGATACATGGTGTTCCTATGAGACATTTCTAAGAGCTCTAGACAACAACAGCTCTGCTCAATTCGTGCAACTCAGGGCCATGGCTTCCTTGCCTGAGATAATACATTTGCAATATCTTCTCAAGACCAAGACATGGATCGTTTGAAAAGCAGTAATGTTTGGTATGGTAGAAGGCAAAAAGAAAAGACCACATTCCAGGTGGATGGACTCGATCAAGGAAGTCATGGCTGGATGGCCATCTGTTAGGGGTGCTTTGAATGTGCTTTTCCTGCATGGCAGAAGGGGGTTGGACTGGATGCCCCCTGGGGTTGCTCCTATTATTATCATTATTATTATTATTATTTGAAACAAACAAGATTAGTACACAGCAAACAAGATCACCATGCTGGCTGTTGTATTTGATCACACGTCGGACACTTCCCATGTATCTAGGATTGTGTGATGAATCAGCAAATAATCTGTGCAGATCCCAGTAGGGTGACCTTTTGCAGCTGACAGATGGTAATTTTGTCAGTGCCAATTGTGTTTAAGTGCAGGCCAAGGTCTTTAGGCACTGCACCCAGTGTGCTGATCACCACTGGGACCAACTTGACTGGCCTGTGCCAGAGCCTTTGCAGTATTACTACTACTACTACTACTACTACTACTACTACTACTTCTACAAAGTTTCCACATGCCTGAGATATATAAATCATATATCATATATCAACATTTATTAGGGCTCCATGAGAAACTTGCTTCAAAAAAGGGCTCAGTGGCTGAAAAAGTTTGAGTTTGCAAGACATGAGTACGACCGTTGAAGATGGGGTGACATGGAGTTATCTCATAGAGTCATAAGAGTTGGATGGCAGCTAACATCAACAATGTTGTTTTCCGACTGGTCTCCGCTTTGGCAAGATTTTCCAAAACCGAATGACACAATTACATTGACGTCTGCTGAAAGTTGAAGTTTTGGTGTTTAAGGCAGGTGTTCTAATTCACTGAGCTGTGACCCTGTCTGGAAGTACATCTTTTGGTTTCTGGTAAATGGTTAACCAGAGACAACTTCATGATAGTTGTATACACCGCTAAAAAAAATATTCCACACTCTCATACATTGTCAAGCTGTTGCCTATGTCAATCTTAAACAATAAGCTAGTAACAGCATTCAATATGGCTTTCTACAGCTTTTGCCATTTTGCTTCTAATGGCAAGTGTTATTGCAAAGTCCAAGATTGAGAGCGAAAAGCAAAGTAGTTGGACAGTGAGAATGATAATGAACTTAAAGCAATTCTGAATATGGATGAATACATCTCATGGAAGCAAAAAGGAAGGTCTCGATCTCATGGATTGCATAGGCCTTTGCTTTGCTCCAGTAACATTCTCGGTCATAAGCTTTATGCATAACGAATTTGATTTGTTTACATAAATTAATTTTAGCAAAAAATCCTAAATTGGGCAAAAGAGAACAAAATACATTGCAACAATGATTTCTAGGCTGCATTGGAGAAACAATTTGTTTTATACTTGATGGGCACACAAAGATCCCTGGAGTGAAAGTAGGTGACCCAATGGCTTGGCCATTGTAAGTGTTAGATGGTTTCTTATAATTGTGACTTTTCAGCTTAAAGGTAAAGGTTTCTCCCTGACATTAAGTCCAGTTGTATCTAACTCCGGGGAGTTGGTGCTCATCTCCATTTCTAAACTGAAGAGCTGGCGTTGTCTGTAGACTAGACACCTCCAAGGTTATGTGGCCGGCATGACTGCAAGGAGCGCCGTTACCTTCCCGCCAAAGCAGTACCTATTGATCTACACACATTTGCATGTTTTTGAACTGCTAAGTTGACAGAAGCTGGGGGTGACAGCGGAACCTCATGCTGCTCCCCGGATTCAAACCTGAAACCTTTCGGTCAACAAGTTTAACCCATTGCGCCACCAGGGGATCCTAGACTTTTCAGCTTACTTGGACATAAACTCATGGTTTTGCCCCTCATTGCCGACATCAGCATAGTTGGGGGTTTTGAAAGCTGCCCTCTAAAATGTTGTGCTAGTAAGTAACCCGTAGCACAATGGGTTAAACTCTTGTGCCAGTAGGACTTCTGACAGAAAGGTTGGCAGTTCAAATCTGAGATCGGGGTAAGCTCCCAACTGTCAGCTCCAGCTTCCCATATGCCAACATGAGAAAAGCCTCCCGCAGGATCGTAAAGCATCCAGGTGTCCCTTGGGCAACATCCTTGCAGACGCCAATTTTCTCACATTAGAAGTGACTTGCAGTTTCTCAAGTTACACCTGACATGAAAAAAACCCACTTTATAACAGTGGTCAGGCTGTGATTGCCAGGCAGAAAAGGTAAGACATTGGAAGGAATAGCAATCCCTATTGTACCCAAGTAACTGGCATTTAGAGGCACACTGCACCTGAATCTCCCTTTTAACTATCACATTTAGCACTCAGACAGAACAAACATTTTCGGCATGATGGAAAACTCCTAGGGAAATTAGCTCAGCTTGGCCAAGTCTCCTCCCTTTCTTGCTAGTTATCTTGATATAATGATTAAGCCAGATTTGTGGGTTCCAGGCTGTTGACTAGGCAAAACATAACCTTAAAGGCCCTTTTAAACTGTCACTTTTTTGCATTTTCTATACTTAGTTTAATTTCCGGCAACAGGACGTTCCTCCCTTGTTCCCAAGTGACTAATTGCATCTTAAACTCAGAGGACTTAGTCATTTCTTGGTCTATGTTTCGATGACAAAAGAATTACTCATATTCACATAAATGTATTGTGCCTTTCGTGAGAGGGGACAGGATGGAAGAAAATATATTGAGATCCCACCCTGCCCTGCCTAAGGTGCTTTAAAATTTGGATTAAAACCCAGAACAGATTCACCAAACTGACACAATTTCATCAGCTCCCATTGCTGTCTGAAATGGTTCAGCTGTGGATCTATGCATTGGTGTCAGGTTGGGCAAGATGACTCTTGTTATCCTTTTGAATGCTATATATATGCCTTCAAGTCACTTGTCATCTTCTGAAAACTCCATGAATTTGATAGATGGTTTTGGCAGTTCCTTTTCCTGAAACATAGCCTACAGCACTTGGTATAAGTTGGCAGTCTTCCAGTACTGACCAGGGCTGACAGATATGATGCCTTTAGAGCAGTGGTTCCCAGTCTGTGGGCCACCAGTGGTCTGCAAGAATGAAAATATGCTCCACGGCCTCACCATTACTAAACAATTATCTCAAAACCACGTGGCAATGACGGTGACTGGTCTCGCGAAACTCTCTTATAGTGCCGAATCAATGGGGATGTCAGGAGGGGAGAGGCTGACTACCCACGAAAGATTACTTCTACCACATCAGCTCTAGATTATTAAATATTAGGCCTGGTTGATCAAGGGGAAAAATGGTTCAAAAGTCGTTTCGGATGTAGGGGGCGCTGGCAATTCAATTCTCAAATAATTTCCGAAAATTTCCAGAAAAAAGTTTTGAAATTTCAGAAATTTCGGAATTGCTTCGTTAATGGCGTCCACGATTGCACAATGCACGAAAACCTGCAAAAAACCTCAGTCTGACGTGGGAGGGAAGGACATCTGCATCCAAACTGGGTTAAACACGCTCTTGCCCCAGGTCCTTCTCTCCTGCGTCAGACCTGGAGCGAGAGCTGTGTTTAACCCAGTTTGGATGCGGGTTAAGAACATAAGAACATAAGAAGAGCCATGCTGAATCGGACCTCAGCCCATCTAGTCCAGCATTCTGTATCACACAGTGGCCCACCAGTTGTACACGGGGATCTCGAGCAGAAGGGAGGGCAAAACCCTGACCTGCTCCCGACCCCCCACAACCAGTACCCAGGGAAATCCTGCCTACCTCAACCAACTCCGAGGTGGCACTTGAATGTCCTTTTCAGTAACTACCGATACACTTGGTATCCATGAATCTGTCTAATCCTGCCTTGAAGTTGTTCAGGCTGACAGCTGTCACAACCTCTTCTGGAAGTGAGTTCCATAACCCAATGACCCTCTGGGTGAAGAAATATTTCCCTTTATTAGTCCTAATTTTCCTACCTTGGAGCTTCAGGGAGTGCCCTCTAGGCCTAGTGTTTTGTGACAAAGAAAATAATTTTCATTATTCACCTTTTCTATCCCATGCATGATTTTATACACTTCGATCAAGTCACCTCTTAAACGCCGTCTTTCAAGGCTGAAAAGACCAAGACCAAGGGTTTCTTCCCTCTCACGTCAGACTGACATGGGAGGGAAGAAATCCACATCCAACCTGGGTTAAACAGCAGCTCTTGCCCAGGACAAACACGAGAGGGAAAGGAAAGGAAGGGAATCCATCCACACTGGTTTGAAAAGCTGAATAATTTCTGACTCACTTGCCAATTCTGGCGGAAAAAACTTCGAAATGGCAAGGATACTTCCGGGTTCCCAAATCACTTCAAAATCGCTTCAAAAAGGAATTTGACCAAAAACTGATTCGTGACCCTTTCGGTACTAATGTTGGAGAGTATGATATACCGGTATATCTTTGAATGGTAAAAATGACATTAGTATTTCTTCATAGACATTATTATTATTTCTTCATAGACAACTAGAACTAACTTGAACACAATAGTGGAAATTTTTAAATAAATTGAAATTTAATTTCTACTTTACACCATTTACTTTGGAGAGTAGTCTTTGGTTAAAGTTTTCCGTGGTCAAAGTGGTCCCTGGTGAAAAAATGGTTGGGAACTACTGCTTTAGAGTATTTAGAACCCAAATTCTATTATTATATGGCATAAATATAATATAAATATCTCCACTTGAAGATGATTTTTCTTGCCATCAGCAATTGCACCCTATATTCAATTCACTTTTACATTTAAGGAGCAGGGCTCGGTTTCATGTTCAAACTGCTCTGATACAAAGTCTCTTAACTTTAAAGTAAAATAACTGACCGTTTTCAGCATCATTTTGGGAATACTGCAATCGTTTATTTCAAAATGCTTACATCTACCATCTACACAGGAACAGCAGGTTGGATCATAGGTAGTATTTGCAAAGGATCTTGGCATTCCAAGGAATTAAGCTTTGTAAATGCAATGCAACATGATCCTTACTCATACTGCCTGTTATTCCGTAACCAATATGTTTCTCAACATGGAATCTTTCCAATCAAACCTTCTGGTATTTGCTGCTTGTTGAGGCAAGACTGTATGTTTTCCTGCAACCTTCATATTAGGGGGAAAGGGTGGGGGATAGTTCTCTGATAGTAAAAAAATGTATCGGCATCCCTAACATCTAGATGAGTTTGTCCATAGATATTTCCATAGGTGTCTCATGTTCTTCACATTCACATTACTACATGCCCCTGGTGGCGCAATGGGTTAAACCCTTGTGCCACTGGACAGATAGGTCAGTGGTTTGAATGCAGGGAGAGTGGGGTGAGCTCCCATCTGTCAGCTCCAGCTTCTCCTGTGGGGACACGAGAGAAGCCTCTCACAGGATGGTAAAACATCCAGGCGTCTCCTGGGCAACATCCTTGCAGATGGCCAATTCTCTCACACGAGAAGTGGCTTGCAGTTTCTCAAGTTGCTCCTGACATAAAAAAACAAAACAAACCCCCATTACTACATAGATGGAGAACGTGAAGTCTTGGCACTGCCCTTTCTTCTCCTTTGTTTCAGTTTCCCCTGTTCATAGATTTTCCCAATAGTGTAGACACCTTCCTTTGTATTAGTTTTTTGGGTGGAGCATAACACCCCTCCCCCAGAGGCCAGCCTCAGTTGGTCTATTCATTTCTCTGTATAGAGCTCTCTTGCTGGACTCCTCCTCTTTCTACAGCAGAGCTACTGTGATTTAGGCTTGTTATTGTCTGGTAATCCTAGGCCCAAGCAATTCAAACATTTAGCAGTATTTGTATACCATCAGTCCAAAGGACAACAGAAGCTTTTGGCCAGCCTAAGCTTCACAAGGAAGAAGATTGAGACAGTTTATAATCACCGCTTTGCACCAGAGGCAAGATACTTTCAAATATTCCGGAGAGATGACTGCAACCAGCAAAATATTTTTTTGTAATATATTGTTTTAAGTTACTTTATGATTGTCCCAGGTAGAGTTAACCCTTTATTCATCTTGTTTCAGTAAATTCATTTGGTTATCTTTTCACCTTGCCTAAAGTGCCTCTGTCTGCGAAGGGTCTTAATCTTAACACAAGGTATCAGATAGTCCCCAAGTAAAGCCAGACAATATAGATTCCCCAAAGACTCGGTCATGCCATAACAGAGAACATTTTATTTATTTATTTATCTATTTATTTATTTATTGACAGTACTTCTACTCCGTCCTTCTCACCCCCGGAGGGGGACTCAGGGCGGCTAACAAGGCAACAATTCAATGCCTAAATTACAATATAAAACCTTAAAATACAACATTCCAACATTTAAACAACATTTCAATACTAAATTACATTAAAAACATTAAAAACAGTGGTCTGTCCACACATCGAGTTAATAAACAAGAAGCCATATTCCATCTATCAGCTTACCAATATTATTCCGATCCACATACTACATTCTGCTACTGTGCAAAGCCCTGGTCCCATAACCAGGATTTCACTTTTTTCCTAAATGCTAGGAGGGATGGGGTCGATCGTATTTCACTAGGTAGCGCATTCCACAGGCGGGGAGCCACAGCCGAGAAGGCCCTGTCTCTCATCCCCACCAGCCAAATTTAAGATGCTGGTTGGAGTGAGAGCAAATTCTACAAATAATATGGGGCTACAACTCCCACAAGCCCCAAGCAGCAAGGATAATAGCAAAGAATGGTGATATTTGCAGTTCATGTTCCTCATCTGCTTTTAATGTATGTCTAATGTCTACCAGAAATTGACTTTCTGCATGCAAAAAAAGGTTCCTTTCTAGAAAATGATACCAAGAACTGAATTTGGCAGATCGAACCCTGCATGTTGCAATATAAGGGCAAGGCTGGAATTGTACATTCACTGTGTGTTTTCTATTTACAAACATCCTCTTCTCTGGCTATGACTCACGGGAGCAATGCTTGGACTCCTCCTGTATTTTGATGATTTGCAATGGCTCAGAAATGACTATGGATGAGATGTACTGCCTGGAACATAAAAATTACTTGTAGAGACAGCTGAAATTTATTACATGGTTTAGTGGATGAATGTTAGTTTGGTTGCCCTCTCGCTAAACATTTCTGGGACAGCATGGCATTTTCCGTCACTGACGGTGGAAGGGGACTTTCTGTTCTATGTTTTGAAATTCCCAAACCCATAAAATGTCTGAAGCCTTTCAAACCAAGAAGTAGAAAACTATGAGGAGGGAGCATTCACTCTCCATCAAAACCCATCAACATCACAGCAAGTCCAAATGATTTCGTTTTTCTCTACAGTTCCTCTCAAAATTGTGACAAATGATGATTATCACTTCCAGTTTGCCATTTTGAGAGAGGCTGAAGAAGAAAATTGAGATATTTGAAATTAGGATGGGGAGCTGGGGTGTTTATGGGCGTAACTGGGGTGGTTTTTGTGTGTGAGGGCAAACAGACAGCAGTACCAATCTTTACCGTTTCTCCTACAAAGCCCCTCCTTGTCTCTACAGATACAAAAAGCTTATCATGCATACTCAGGATCATGGCTTCACCCATCCAGAACATGGTCTTCCTCTTTTCCTGCTGCCTTCCGGTTTACCAAACATGATTGCCTCCCCAAGTGAGCCATCTCTTCTCATGAAAGGGCCTAAAGCCGCCGTTTAGTCGTCTTAGCTTCTAGGAAGAGATCTTTGATTCTCACTTTGGCAACCCTCTTGAAGGACTGCCATGTCCTTTGCCTTGGGCTGTAAATTTGTCTTGGGCTGATCCTATTGACTGACATGCTGGGCCATAACTTACTAAGGGTGTAGCCACAGTTCAGAGCTATACAGTTTGATAACACTTTAACTACGTACCAAGGCTCAATTTGTAGAATTCTGGGATTTGTAGTCCATTTTGGCAGCAAAGATCTCTAACACAGAGAGCTAAAGACTGTACCTCATGAAACTACAAATTCTAGAATTCTGTAGCATTTAGTCATGGCAGTTAAAGTAGCGTCAAACTCTTACGAGGGTTGAATGAAAAGTAATGCCTCCACCTTGTTAACTCCTCAACAGATGGCAGTATTGGTATGCGGCACGTACTGGCTTGTTCAATACACTCTCCTCTACACAGGCATGTAGCCGGGGGCTATTTCTCAGGGTGGTCCGCAAAAGGCCTTACTGGTACATTATTTAAACTGTTATGTTTATTCATATCATGATCTGATCACCATGCTCATTATATCCCACATTAATGGGGTTATTGGAATAACAATACAAAAGGTTTGCTAGGGTAGACCCTCTTCCACCCAGTCTCAGCCCCCCCGAACCAAACTCAGCTCCCCCGAATCAAAATCCTGGCTACGGCCCTGCCTCTACAGTTCCATTTTGGCGGGAAGCCTTAGCACTGAACGGTTGTGTTGTTACAGTGCAAAGTATGGAACCTTGTGCAAATGGTTGGTCAATGTGTCTTAAGCAACATGCAGTCATTGAATTCTTGACAGCAGAAGGTGTCACCCCAAAGGAGATTCATCAGAAAATGCAAGCTGTTTATGGTGATTGTGTTGATGTCAGTACTGTGCGTCATTGGGCGAGTAAGTTTAAAGATGTTGAGGTGGGAACATCTGACTTGCGTGACAAAGAGTTGGACGTCCTGTGACAGCAACCACCGAATTTCACAAGCAAAAGTTTTACAAGTACAACCGGTCCGAGCCTCCGGGGAATGGCGGTATACAAGTTGAAATAATAAATTAATTAATAAATAAAAGATTGACAGATTGATTCAGGACAATCGTCATATCAGTCAGAGAGAAATTTCAAGCATAATTGGCATTTCACAAAAACGTGTGGGTCACATTATTGCTTTGCTTGGCTACCTGTGCACAAAGGGTGCACAGGATGCTGGTGCTGGTTGTGGAAACAG
This sequence comes from Anolis apletophallus, assembly GCA_030556195.1. Taxonomy (NCBI): domain Eukaryota; kingdom Metazoa; phylum Chordata; class Lepidosauria; order Squamata; family Anolidae; genus Anolis; species Anolis apletophallus. Next base: position 14,173,278 of record JARBWK010000005.1, on the reverse strand, counting down.
AGTTCTTCTATGACAGCTTCAGAAAACTTGTTGATCGTTGGCAGAAATATATCCAATTGTCTGGTGATTATGTGGAAAAGTGAATAATGGTAGTTAAAGAGCACATACTAAGGATTATTTTTGCATTTGATTTATTAAAATATTCCCATTCAAACCTAAGTAACGAAGGTGGAGGCATTACTTTTCATTTGACCCTCGTATAATTCTGCTATGCAGCTACAGCCTATCTTAGTTTTCAAAAGGGATTGGGTTATACTGTTTTCTTTCCCTGGCTTTCTGGGGTTAGCAGAGAAGGTAGGGTTAGGAGCAGATTAGGAGTGCACCTACACTGTAGAATTAATGTAGTTTGACGCCACTTCAGTGGCTGTGCTTCAATGCTATGGCTTTTAGCCTTCTCTGCTAGAAGTGACTCACCAAACTGCAAATTCTGGGATTCCAAAACACCAAGCCATGGCAGTTAAAGTGGTGTCAAACTGCATTAATTCTACAGTGTAGATGTGCCCTTAGTCCAATATTCCAATCACTATGCCATTCTGCAAGGATGCAAAAATCAAAAGACCACAAGCAGGCAGAAGTCTGCTGCATGCAAAACAGCTCACATTCCCAAAAGGGCGGGCCTTTTTTTTTGTGGAGGTTTCGGCATGCCCCAAATTGCAGGAGAGAACAGCTGCGGCTTGACTTGCCCTTGGCTATATTGTTCTGCTTGTGTACAGAGTGGCCTTCACAGCATCAGCAGCTGCTCTCAGGAGCTTTGTGCTGCCGCTTGGAATTGACACAATCGACATGTGCAATGCATACAAGAGGCACCGAGCAGTCGCCTGGAAAAAGAACAAAAAGAAGACAACATGCAAGGAAACATACACTGAAAAGCACTCTTTGATGGTACTTAGGGATGGAATGTCTTCTGTGTTGCTTTAACCATGGAGACAAAATCCCATGAGCTACTGTATAGACCAGGCATGGGCAAACTTTGTAACTTGGGGGCCACATGACAGGCCAGAGTGGAGTGGGTGGGCCAGGAGGGAGGGGGTTCTCCCCAAGCCCTCTCGCTGCCCTTTCCTCCCCTTCCTGTTCTCTTTCAGAGGCAGAATGTGAAGGAAAGATGGGAAACATTTGGATCCCAAAAGAGTTGGCCTTGGTCAGGATGAGATGGCGAACAAGAGAGAAAAAGTGTATCCATGAGACCCCGTCTTGCCTACTCCTGATATATAATCCTAGAACTGGTAGAGGCCCCCAAGGGCCATCCAGTCCAACCCCCTGCTATGCAAGAAGGCACAATCAAAGCACTCCCAATAGACAGCCACTGTGGAAAAGCCTCCAGAGAAGGAGACTCCACCACACTCCCAGTTAGCCTATGCCACTTTCCAACAGCTCTTACCCTCAGAAAGTTATTCCTAATCTTTTCAGCCGAATCTCTTTCCCTGCCCTTTGGAACCATGGCTCCCTCGTGCCCTGGTCTCTAGATTCATTTATTTACTTTAATTAGAGCAGCAGAAAGTCTGTTTTCCCCTTTCTCCCTCATCAATGGGATACCCTTTTAAATCTGGAAACATAGTTGTCATGTTCCCTCTCAACCTTCTCTTCTCCCGGCTAAACATCCTCCAGGAGGAAAAGAGGAGGGGGAAAAAAGGGGGGAAGGAAGAGAGGAAGAGAAGGGTGGAAGGATGGAAGAGAATGGAGGGAGGGAGGGCAGGAGGAAAGAGAGAAGGAAGGAAGGAAAAAGAGAGAGAGAGAGGAAAGGAGGGAGGAAAGGGGGAGGGAGGGAAGGACATAAGGGTGGAAGGGAAAGAAGGAGGGAGGGAGAAAGAGGGAGGGAAGGAGAGAAGGAAGGATGGATAGTGTGGTGAGAGAGGAGAGCCTGAGAAAAGAACCCAAGGCGCCACATCTGTCTCGCAGGCCTGCTGTAGACTCATGTAGAAGTTAAAAAAAATTGAAAAAAAACCAAGCCAAAAACAATATTGGTCAACTTATCTGCGGGTCAATGTGAACACTGTGGCTTCCCAAACCTGCCCTCAACTTAATACACAAGGCCGACTTATGCACAGAAATCACAGGTTCTCCACTGCCAATTGCAACTACCCAAAGGTTTGCCAAAGGTGTCATCCTTGATGAAGATTTGGCAGAGAAGTGTTTTTCTCTATTTTTGCTAATAACTTAAACATAAATTAATTCAGCTCTATCCTTAGTTCTGATAAAACGGATCTGGAGCTAAACTGTACCAGTATGTTTTCCCTATGTGTTATCAAAAACAGTATGAGAACATGTTCCAGAGACTCTGCCATGCACACTTTGTTTTTCCTAGTTTAAAAATGTGAGGGGGGGAAACCTAAAGAAAATCTGCTATTTGTTAAAGAGGTGTTTCCTTCTTTAACTGGAGCTCTTGCAGTTACTGAGTAGGAGGGAACTGGAATGAGTTCCTAAAATAAACAGGCTCTGTTTCTCTCTGCTTGGTGTTATCTTGCCTTTCAGTGAAGGGAATTTCTGGGAGAAATTGTCATTCAGTGAATTGGAACTTGTTACATTTTAGTGAATCATATTTATTTATTTATTTATTTATTTATTTATTTATGTATTTATTTATTTATTTATTTATTTATTTGCAGCATTTTTACGCCGCCCGTCTCAACCCCCGAGGGGGACTCAGAGCGGCTTAGAGCGGCATAGAGTGTATCTGCCACAGTTCGGTGTTATGGAAACTTAGGAGTTGTAGTTTTACAAGTTATTTTGCATTCTCAGCCAGAGTGCTGGTGCCCCACCAAATTACAAATCCCAAGATTCCATAGCATTCGACCACAGCACTAAAAGGGATATCAAACTGCATTTACTCTACAGCAGTGTTTTTCAACCTTTTTTGAGCCACGGCACATTTTTTACATTTACAAAATCCTGGGGCACACTACCAACCAAAATGACACAAAATGACACTCTAACACAGTTTACAAAATATGGGGGCCTGGTGGTCACCTTACTGGTACATTATTTAAATTGTTATGTTTATTTATATCAAAATGATTATATCCCACATTCAATAACAATACAAAAGGTTTGCTACCCTCTTCCACCCAGTCTAACAAACAGCCCCGAATCAAAATACTGCATATAGTCAATATGTATTTAAATGTATTTATACATTCAGAGTGAAACCTGGGCCTGTTTTGATGAACACAACATAGATATCCTGGCAGGAATGGCAGAAAGACACAAACTTCTCACACAGAACTCCCATAACCCAGAGAAAATACTATAAGAGTTTGGTGGGCATTGACCTTGAGTTTTGGAGTTGTAGTTCACCGATATCCAGAGAGCACTGTAGACTCAAACAATGTTGGATCAGGACCAAACTTGGCATGAATACTCAATATGCCCAAATGTGAACACAGATGGAGTTTGGGGAAATAAACCTTGACATTTGGGAGTTACAGTTTCTGGGATTTATAGTTAACACACAATCAAAGAGCATCCTCTTGCAACAATGGAATTGAACCAAACTTGGCATATTGAACTCTCATTACCAACAGAAAGTACTGAAAGGGTTTGCTTGGGAATTGACTTTGAGTTTGGAAGTTGTAGTTCACCTACACCCAGAGAGCACTGTGGACTCAAACAATGTTATGTTGTTGTTTGTTTTCTATCCATCCAGCATCACAATGTTGGAAGGAAGCTCACCACTTTAAGTCCCTAAAACAGGCATGGGAAAACTTCGGCCCTCTGGGTGCTTTGGACTTCAACTCCCACCATTCCTAACAGCCTGAGGCTCTTTCCTGCTTAAATGGCTAAGGGGGGAAAGAAAAGGAGCCTGAGGCTGCTAGGAATGGTGGGAGTTGGAGTCCAAGACCTCTTCCTCCCCCCCCCTTCCCCTTCGTGCCCGTTCTTCCCCCTCCTGAGCACTTACTTTTTCTTCTACATTGCCACTTCATTTGGAGGGGGAGGTGTTCAGGAGGGAGGGGGACGGAGACCCATGCAGGCACTACTGCGCAGACTCGCCCCAGAGGAAAGCAAGGCAAAGGGAGCAGAGAGAGGCTGGGAAGAAAGGAGCCCAAGTGGAGAAAAAAGTGTTCGGCAGGAGGGGGAAGAAAGGTTATTGGAAGTTCCAATTTCCCATTGCACACCTGATAATCGCTCACGGCACGCTTGTTGGGAAACACTTCTCTACAGTATTGGTGCATCCATGATGATGGAAGGGGCTCCTTGCTCCCCCAAGGTCTTCTATGAGCCTAATTTATTCTATGCAACTCCTAGTTTTAAGACACTGGCCAATGTTTTTGTAGAAACCTTATCTTGGAACTGCCTGAACAGAAACAAACACATTAGCAACCACCATGTATGTTTCATCCAAGCTCTTTTATTTGCTAAAGGTGTAGCTCTTAGTGATAGTTCCCAAAGCAGCCTCGATCATATCATCTATTTGTTTGATGTATGGTACAATTGAATTCTGCTTCTCTCAAACTTTAATCCAGTTACATACTCCTGTAAACAAGGTTATGCAAGGCCACTCTGAAGAAAACAGCAGTCGAACGCTGTTATGCAGGTTTTTGCCACCACTCTCCGAGGTGCTTTTCCTCCTCAGTCCTTCCTCTTTCCAGCCTTGAAGGGGGCCTTTCCTTCCTTTCCCGCAGTAAGTGAAAATCCGCGAAGTAGAGATGCTCTATTTATTTTAATATTTATACATTATTTTAGTAGTTATACATTATTTTAAGTCTTTATGAATTTAAAATAAAGTGAAGGAATTTCCTAAAATAATGTGTAAATGTTAAAGTAAATATAGCGTCGCTACTTCGCGGATTTTCACTTATCGCGGGTGGTCCTGGAATGTAACACCCGCAATAAGTGAGGGAACACTGTATAGGGAAAAGATTTCAAGGGTAGTAACAGAGACGGTATAGTTAGAGGGAAATCTGACTCTTGTTTTGTAAACAAAGAGAATGCAGAAGTGTTAATGCGTTGCCATATGTGTCTTAATAAACATGCACATTTGTAAACAAATGATATTTGATTGATTTTTAAAGTTTTAAACTTTTTTGGAAGCATTGGGATGCAATCACATTGCAGATTGAAGTGTTATAAGCCAGGACATGGTTTACTTGCCCTTTAAGAAACTGTTAGCCCTATGATATATTGAATGCTCCTAGGCTGCATTGCATATTCCCAGACATGTGCTCCCTAGGCAGTATTGCATCAGATATTCTGCTGCTCCTCCCTCATCCTGAACTCAAACCAGAGTTATTTTTAGGTGGAATATTTTTGCAAGCATTGGCAGGAACCAGAGTAAAAGGAGGGAGGGTGACTTGGAAAGCACCATTAGTCTTTTAATGGTGCTTTCCAAGTCAGTTTTTAAAGTCAGTTAAAAATAAGCAAAGGAGGAAGAATCTGATTGTCATCACAATTGGTCCAAAAAAGCCGTAACTGTCCAAATAATGTTGGACTGTATGTTGGGGGAAGATGTTGCACTTGTTGAATATCTGCCTGAAATAATATTACCTGCAATGCTGCTCTTCAAGGGACAAAGGAAAGGGAAGTGGAGAAAACTTAATATAGTAAAATGTGGATTTTTTACAATAATACACTGGCTTTCTGGCAAGTGCATCTTGCTTCACTTTTATATTGTATTTGTTTTGTATGTTAATGGACAATGGTCGAAGCATGCTGCCTTACTTGTCTTGCATTTCATATTATCTTCCCTTGGATAAGAAAAAAAACCCAGTTTTCTATTATGCATTCTCTGAAAAATGTGAGCTGTTTCAAATTTGGTTGCCCAAGAAACAATAGTCTGGTTTATTCGCAGCCAATAATGAAAGGACCAAGGCAATGTCATCTCCAGCCCATTCTCTGTTCAGATATCAGTCAACACACCAACACCTTAAATCAAGGAATAGTTTTCTAAGATCTACAGAGATACTCGCGGGAACACCTCAGCAAGCGAGAGTCCAAAAGTGGCAGACTAAAACCCAGAACCTCAATCCATGGCTGATACCAAATGAGAGACACCCTCCTGGGCACAGAGAAAACTGGGCGACTTGGAGGGCACTGAACAGACTGCGCTCTGGCACCACGAGATGCAGAGCCAACCTTAAGAAATGGGGCTACAGTGGAATCCATGACATGCGAGTGTGGAGAAGAGCAAATCACAGACTACCTATTACAATGCAGCTTGAGCCCTGCCACATGTACAATGGAGGACATTCTTATAGCAACACCAGAGTCACTCCAAGTGGCCAGCTACTGGTCAAAGAATATTTTGTATAATGCCATTTTTTTACTTTGTGTTTTTAAATACATTACACTTCTGATACGATAAATAAATAAATAAATCACCTCAACCTGCCTGCTCAAATGGGATAAACTTTTCACCCAATAGAGTGAAGCATATTTACAAAGCCATGTATGTGTGATCCTCCAGATAAATTTGGACATCATTTCTCATCACCCTGACTAAGGACCATGGTGGCTAGGGATGATGGAAATTGCAGTCTTGCAACAAGTGAAGGATCCTGTGTCCTCTTCTCTTGTATTGGTGTCTGTTTACCAAGTTGATAGTGTTGTTGTTTATTCGTTCAGTTGCTTCTGACTCTTTGTGACCCCTTGGACCAGCCTATGCCAGAGCTTCCTGTCGGCCGTCACCACCCCCAGCTCCTTCAAGGTCAAGCCAGTCACTTCAAGGATAACATCCATCCATCTTGCCCTTGGTTGGCCCCTCTTCCTTTTTCCTTCCATTTTCCCCAGCTTTCCTGTCTTCTCATTCTGTGGCCAAAGTACTTCATCTTTGCCTCTACTACCGTGTTTCCCCGAAAGTCTGACACCCCCAATTGTAAGACGTATCGGGGGTGTCAGGGGGGTCGGCTAATGTAAGCCGTACCCCGAAAATAAGACGTACCACCGGCCACCACGTCACTCGGTCCCGCCTCCTCCTCCGTCCCGCCTCCTCCGCCTGCCTCCTCCTCCTCCGCCGCCGCTGCTCCGCCTCCGCCCGTCGCTGCCCACCTCCGCCGCCTCCGCCGCCGCCGCCTACCTCCGCCTCCGCTCCGCCTACCTCCGCCTCCGCCTCGCCCGCCTCCGCCTACCTCCGCCTCCGTCGCCGCCGCACAGCCGGCCCCACGCCTGCTCAGGCGTGCCTGCATCAGCGCACTAGCGCGCCTGCGTCACCGCGCTAAGCGCGCCTGCGTCACCAGCGCTAGGCGCACCTGCGGACATTCGCACATGGGCAGTAGGTCCCGCCTAGCGTGGTGGCGCAGGCGCGCCTAGCGCGCAGGCGCGCCTGGTGCAGGCGTGGGGCCAGTGTGTGGCGGCGCCCGGCGGGAGGCGGGGCGGGCGGCGGGGGAGGCGGGTAGCGGAGGCGGGCGGAGGCGGGCGGAGGCGGGCGGAGGCGGGCGGCAGCGGGCGGCGGAGGCGGAGGTAGGCAGAGGGCGGCGGCGGTGGGCAGCGGCGGGCGGTGGTGGCGGAGGCGGAGGAGGAGGAGGAGGCAGCGGAGGAGGCGGGACCGAGGAGGAGGCGGTACCGAGTGGACGCGGCGGCCAGGGAAAGGCTTACTTTCAGGGTACGGCAGGTACCGTCGGCTAATGTAAGCCGTACCCGAAGTAAGCCGTGAGTGGGGGATTTTGGGTGTTAAAAGAAAGTAAGACGCTGTCCTTCCCTCCAATGAGCAGTTGGGCTTTATTTCCTGAAGGATGGACTGGTTGGATCTTCTTGCAGTCCAAGACACTCTCTAAACTTTCCTCCAACACCACAGTTCAAAAGCATCTATCTTCCTTCACTCAGCCTTTCCTATGGTCCAGCTCTCACATCCATAGGTTACTTCGGGGAATACCATTGCTTTTACTATGTGGATATTCGTTGCCAGTGTGATGTCTCTACTCTTCACTATTTTGTCGAGATTGGACATTGCTCTCCTCCCAAGAAGTAAACGTCTTCTGATTTCCTCGCTGCAGTCTACGTCTGCAGTAATCTTTGCACCTAGAAATACAAAGTCTGTCACTGCTGCCACATTTTCTCCCTCTATTTTCCAGTTATCAATCAGTCTTGTTGCCATAATCTTGGGTTTTTTATGTTTAACTGCAACCCAGCTTTTGCACTTCCTTCTTTCACCTTGGTTAGAAGGCACCTCAGCTCCTCCTTGCTTTTGGCTATCAAAGTGGTATCATCTGCATATCTAAGGTTGTTAATGTTTCTTCCAGCAATTTTAACCCCAGCCTTACATTCATCAAGCCCCACACATCATGTGATGTGTTCTGCATACAAGTTGAATAGGTTGGGCTTGAGTATACATACAACCCTGTTGTATGCCTTTCCCAATCTTGAACCAGTCTGTTGTTCCAAGGTCAATTCTTACTTTTGCTACTTGGTTGTTATACAGATTCCTCAGGAGAGAGACAAGGTGATTTGGTATGCACATACCACCAAGAACTTGCCACAATTTATTATGATCCACACAGTCAAAAGCTTTAGAATAGTCAATAAAACAGAAAGAGATGTTTTTCTGAAACTCCCTGCCTTTCTCCATTAGCCAGCAGATATTCGCAATTTGGTCTCTCGTTCCTCTGCCTTTTCTAAACCCAGCTTGTACACCTGGCAACTCTCTTTCCATGTATTTCTGGAGTCTTCCTTGCAGGATCTTCGGGGTGAGAAGGGTGGAATATAAATACTGTAATCATGCCCCCCCCCCCCTTTAAAGCCTTAGCAGCTCTTGTCTCACACAATGTTAATTTGATAGGTAAAGGTTTCTTATGACATTACGTCTAGTCATAAACTGACTCTGGGGTGGTGGTGTTTATCTCCATTTTTAAGTTGAAGAGATGGCATTGTCCATAGACACCTTAAAGGTCATGTGGCCAGCATGACTGCATGGGGTGCCATTATCTTCCCACAGAAACAGTACCTATTGATTTACTTACATTTGCACATTTGCATTTTTTTGAACTGCTAGGTTGGAAGAAGCTGGGCCTAACAGCGGGAGCTCATCCTGCTCCCAGGATTCAAATTGCTGACATTTAGGTCAGCAAAATCAGCAGCTCTGTGGTTTAACCTGCTGTGCCACCAGGGGACCCATTCAATTGATTCAACTTGATTTAATAGTTACTGTAAATCAGTGGTTTCCAACCTTTTTTTGACCAGGGACCACTCTCCAACATTAGTCCCAAAAGGATTATGAATCAGTTTTTGGTCAATATTAGATTCAGTTAGATTCAGTTATTCAGTCAGATTAAGTTATTGAAAAATTGAGGAAGTTGATATAATTGTGCATCCTGAATCTACTAAGGAGTAAGCAGAGAAGGATTTCTTGGAAGATATTCAAGGTTTACTGTTCAGTTCACATATATCAAAGTTCAAATAATGGGTAAGTGGAATGCATGCTGTTGTAAATCACAGGTTACACACTTTCCAACCAAAAAAGTCCCAAGTACTTGTATATCAATGTGTAAATCACGTGTAGTATGCAAACAAATGGTGCGGGACAGGCGGAAAGGAGGCCTCGCCGTTTCGCCTAATTAGGCTTCTTCCGGACCCCAAAGCAAACAAAATACAGTGCACAGTGACAATTCCACTGGTCCAAGGGTTCTAAAACAAAGGCAGTAAAAATATCGTTTAGCAGTCTAGCAATATACATTGTAGAATTCACGAAACCCATAGAGAACAGCCCAAGAGTACAGTGGTTGAGCGAGAGGTACATACCAATATAATATTACAATTATGTTCATCCTGGAGGAGGTGGACACAGCCACCGGTATAGTCGAACACCCGGACAGAGAGACAGGGAGGCGAGTCCGTTTAAATGCGCAGTGGTATCAATGAGTGATTACATCAGGAGCTCGTTAAGGGTTAATTGATCGTTGAGGCCCAAGGGCAACTCAGAACAAAGGGAGTTAATCCAGGAACATTCCCGTCTGCGTAAAAGGAGCTTTACATCTTGGTGGGGGAGTCGGGTAATGCGTTCCAGAACAACCACTTTAAAGTCATCAAAACGGTGCATTTCTTTAAAATGACTGTATAGCGCTGACGATTCATTGCCAGTTCTGAATCTGGAACGATGTTCCTGCACCTTGACCCTGAGTTCACGTCCAGATTCACCTATATAGTATCTAGAGCAGGCACAAATCAAACAATACATGATATTTTTGGAATGGCAGGATGCACCTGTTCATAAGGTAAAGGTGCGTTTGTTTTTCAGGTCTGTAATTGAAGACTGGGTGGATATATGTTTACATATAGAACAGTGGGAACAGGCCACTGTCTGGTGTTTGGAAAAGTGCCCTGGAGTGTCATCCCGGGGGCGTGTATGCACTAGAAGTTGGCGAAGATTAGGTGTCCTTTTGTAGGCAATCATAGGAGGTTTCTCCAATGTATATTGCTAGACTGCTAAACGATATTTTTACTGCCTTTGTTTTAGAACCCTTGGACCAGTGGAATTGTCACTGTGCACTGTATTTTGTTTGCTTTGGGGTCCAGAAGAAGCCTAATTAGGCGAAACGGCGAGGCCTGTAGTTGACCGTTGACCCACCTCCTTTCCGCCTGTCCCGCACCATTTGTTTGCATACTACAAGTGATTTACACATTGATATACAAGTACTTGGGACTTTTTTGGTTGGAAAGTGTGTAACCTGTGATTTACAACAGTATGCATTCCACTTACTCCATTATTTGAACTTTGATATATGTGAACTGAACATTACACCTTGAATATCTTCCAAGAAACCCTTCTCTGCTTACTCCTTCGACGTTTTCCGAGAACACCCTACCTTTCATCCTGAATCTACTGCCAAGCATTTCAAACAGACAATGTAGCCTGCTGTTAAACATTTCTCAATTTTTACCACATCATTCCTCTTAAACCAAAACATATTTTCTTAAGGGACAGTTGTTGTCACTGTTCTTTGCTTTCAAGTCATTTCTGACATATGGTGACACTAAGGCAATAATGTCATAGAGTTTTTTGCAATATTTGTTGAGGGAGCTTTGCCGTTGCCTTCCTCTGACAGTTTGATTTTCCCAAGTTACCATTTGGGTTTCCATGGATGAAACATTCGACCCTGGTCTCCCATAATCCCAATCCAACAAGCAAATCACTACACTGGCTCTTATAGAAATGGTAATACTGTAATTTGATAAATTTGATCAACAGATCTTTCCCCTTTTGCAGCTCTGTTATACAGTGTTCCCTCACTTATTGCTGGGGTTAGGTTCCAGGACCTCCCGCAATAAGTGAAAATCCGCAATGCGGGGTTGCGGATGCTCTATTTATTTTAATATTTATACATTATCTTAGTAGTTATACACTATTTAAGACTTTATAAATATAAAACAAGGTGAAGGAAAGGAAGGAAAGGCTCTTCAAGGCTGGAGGGAGGGAGGACTGAGGAAGGAAAGCAACTTGGAGAGCGTTGGCAGCAAAACCCCACAAAACAGAAAATACCCCCGCCGCCACAGCATGACCTGGAGGGGGAGGCCATTGGTCATGGTCCGACCAAAGATGGCAACTGTCCTTGAGGACGCTGACTTGGGCCGGATGTCTCCTTCCTCAGAGGAACACGGATCCGGAAATGACCTGCAGCGGAAGCCGCGTGACCGCCCAAGAAGATGGAGGTGGAGACGGAAGAGGAGGGGATGTCGGGGCCTGGCTTCCACCCCCCCCCCCCGCAGAACACCGATGCAGCGCAGCACTCTGCTGTGACCGTGGAGCTTCTGGGGTCATTAAATCACCCACAGACCCACGAGTGAGGAAGGAGCCCAGATCGCCCTATTCAAAGTCCCAGAGACTGCCTCACACTAGGACATTCTGGAACATCAAGTTCAAGCAACAGCGGCCGCGCTTTAAGCCCAGGACTGAAGCTGCCCCAGCAAGCCGAAGCTCCACCCACTCTAAGCCATGGCGAGGAGGGAGTGATGCCCCTCTCCCCACGGCGAATGACCTCTGAGGTGACCTGCTAAAATCTCTTAAGCTGCCTCCTTTTGACGGCTGGCCTGAAGCTGTCAATTGACTGCTCAGAGATTGTTTTCCCTAATTCCCCCCCTGTCCCCCTTCCCTTTCCCTCCCCTCCCCTAACTGTTTGTGATTTTGTGTTATTGTTTCTCTCAATTCCTGTAAACAGCTTCGAGCCTTCGGGGAGTGGTATAGAAGCTTGAGGAAATAAATAATAATAATAATAATTGTGGATAGTGCGTCTCCATGCCTCCTGATGTGAGGCCAGGGAGACCATTGTTGGTGATCAATCTGGCTGAGCCTGAGATGTTGTTTCAGGGAGTCCTTATATCTCTTTTTGGGGGCGCCTCTCTTGCGCTGACCCGTGGTGGGTTGACCATAGCGTAGTATCTTTGGGAGGCGGTGGTCCTTCATCCTAGAGACGTGCCCTGCTCAGTGCAGCTGTGTTCTCAATAGCATGGCCTCAATGCTGGTGATCCCACTCGTTCAAGGACAGCAACATTAGTCACATAGTCGGTCCACTTTACATTCAGTTTGTAGCAGTTGAGTTAAACTAATGACAAAGGGGGAATGTGGGAGGAGAGGAAAGAAACTGGGTCATTTTATAAGCCATTGGAATGTGAATCAGCTGGGACAATCCTGGCCACATTGAGATATTTGAGAGATTTTTAATTTGTGCTATCAACTCTTTTAAATTTTTTTAATACCAAAGACCAGTCTCTGTCCTGAGATTACACCAGCAAATAAAGTGGAGGGCATTTCTTGTTTTCATTCTGTAAAAGATTTGGGCCAAATTGAGACAATTGGGAAGTTTTGGATGAGTGTTGCCAATCTCCCCCTTTTTTTCCTCTCCAAAGATTAGTATCTGTCCTGTTATTGCAACAGCCAACAAAGTAGGTGTCATTTTTTACTTTCAGTCTGTAAAAGTTTCCTCTATAAATTCTTGCATAGCAAACGTCAAGTCAAATTGAAAGGTGTGCAGCTCTGTTTCTGTGTGTTTGGCTCTGACTCTTTGAGGCTGACTCTACGTTGTTTCAAGTTTGCCAAATAAGGATTTGGAAACACTCTCTAGCAAAGCAGGCCAGATAATTACGTGAAATTATGTGCTGCGGAGCCTATCCACATAAGAGACTCTTGCATGGAAACTGTGTCCTCTTTCAAGATCCAAATGTTACTAAAGAGCTGTTCATTGCAGCCAAAATGCAAGCCAGTTAGTTTAAATCACCTTCCACCTTCCTCGGGACAGGAAATGCCGCAACTGGCTGAATTCCTGGTGAGAGTATTTTAGGTGCAAATGTTAACAATTCGGGTGAAAAAGTACAACAATAATCAGTTATATCAAAATAGCATATATTCAAGTAAATACAATCAAATTTCATACACCACAATGGGATAAAGTGAATACAATGGCAAGAGTACATAAAAGTGGACCACAAATTGAGTGCACCACTCTAAGTATCATACATCAGCAATATACATTATAACAGGGTACATCTAATGTAAACACAATGTTAATCCATATAGAACACATATACCATTGTGTTTACATTAGATGTACCCTGTTATAATGTATACTGCTGATGTATGATACTTAGAGTGGTGCACTCAATTTGTGGTCCACTTTTATGTACTCTTGCCATTGTATTCACTTTATCCCATTGTGGTGTATGAAATTTGATTGTATTTACTTGAATATATGCTATTTTGATATATAACTGATTATTGTTGTACTTTTTCACCCGAATTGTTAACATTTGCACTTACTACGGTGTTGCCCCGTCTTTAAAGTGAGAGTATTTTAGGTGTCAGATGCAGTAACTCTCTCCCTCCTTTGCTTTGACCTGTTTGCTTTTCCCAGCCAATAATGCATATCTTGCTCTAAAACAGGAATATCTCAAATAATGCAATGAAGCTCCATTTAAAAAAAATATTTTACTGCTGCTGAATTCTGTGATTCCTCCTTCTCCCTTTCCTTGACCCCCAAATTATGAGATTTAAATTATATGAAATAAAAAACCTCAGCTCAACAAAACCCAGCGAGCCACGCCTTTTTTCTTACATTAACCTTTTGTATAAATTATTTCTAGAATGTTGCCTGGTTGCAACCAAGACCCCCGCCTTTAATTTCCATAATCTCCTCACAGTGGACTCAGAGATGGGAGGGGGGAATGTACATCAGAGTGTTTCCTGCTACCATTAATAAGATTGGGGCTATCTGGAAGAAGGATCTAAAAATAAAAATTCTCTGTTTGACATTTGTGATATGTAGTACTTTGGAGTGCTTTCTCCACTGACATCCTCTCTGGCTAGAGAGAACAAACCTCTGCATTTGTGATATGTGCCGCGGCACACCTCCGTGGCACACCTTTTCGCCAGGCCTCAAGCAAGGGAGAGGAAGGGAGCCAGGGCGGGACGGGCGGCGGCGCGTCACTGTGACGCGGCGATCCTCACCACGTACTTTGGAGTGCTTTGGCTTTCCACTGACATCCTCAGGTGTGCTCTGGCCTCCAGAGAGAGGAGGAAAGGAGCAAACCTCTGCTCTTTGCCTTCTAACCTCTCTGTGTCTAATTTGGCCTTCTGGATTAGCTACACACACCAAGCTTCTGAACCCTCAGTTCTTATGGTAGCTGAAATCACTCAACACCATTCATCTCAATGTAGTTGAAAGTAAACTGAGATTAGGGATGAAGGACTCCCATAAAAGTGCACAAAGATGGAATATATTTTTAAAACCTCTTTTTTAACCTGAGAGAACATCTGTCCAGGCATCTCTAGGTTTTCCAATGTGACTTTATGGTCAGCATCTGCTGTACACTGATCAAAGAGGCATGCTGGAATGCCTAGAAATTCCTAGAAGGCCCACAATAATCAAATCTTTGTATAATCAAATCTACAGTAATCCAAACCTGCAAATGTGGAGAGACAACTATAAAACTAAAGTCTAGCCTAGGTGCAACTACACTGTAGAATTAATGCAATTTGACAGCACTTCAACTATTGTGGCTCAATGCTATGAAATCACTGGAGTTGTAGCTTGGTGGAGATGTAGTTTGGAGTAGCATAGCAACCCCTGATAAAGACATGGCTGAGCAAGTAAGCTCGCCTGAGAGAACATCTATGTTCGACAGCTGTATCAGGCTTGATCTTTGGGAAGAATCCAGCAAGCTCAGAAAATTGAAAAGGCTCCATGAGAAGGAATAGGGGGGAAAGTCTAAAAAGCAAGGGAACACAGGTCACAGAAACGACTTCTTAAAGCAGAGAAGTGTCCCTTTGAGAATTCAGATCAGGTAACGCCATGTAACAGTAAGAATAATTTTAATAATAATAATAACTTTATTCTTATATCCTGCCACCATCTCCCCGAAGGGACTTGTGGTGGCTTACATGAGGACCAAACCACTGTTGCTTCATCCACTATGACGCTTAACCCTTTTAATCGCAGTATTTCCTTCTTCTTCTTTTTTTATGGTGTTGTCAAATACCTCCCTGCTTTAAGCAGTGCCTAATTTCTCTACTAACAGCTCAAACTGCTTAGGTGAACAGTAAGCTAGGCTTAACAGTTGGGTGCTCAATCTGACTCGGGCTTTGAACTTGCCACCTTCCAGGCAGCAGTGACCTGTTTCTGCTGGCTGTGCTACAGCCCGGCCCTGACTTTTGGTGATTTTCCCTTTTTATAGGTACTTTCGCCAATAAACTGTTTTGTTACTGCTTTTGGATTCCTGGTTATTGTTAAGGGCAAGGTGAACTCCAGTTGGGGTGAAACACCTTGAACATTTGAGTTAATATTTAACCATTTCATGTCATATCATTTTTTTTTATCAATTCGTGTATTATTATTTATGCAAGACAAACATCTTGAACAAACCAGCTTGGGGTAGTATGAAGTGCTTAAGCTGAAGGCCACTTGCAGCATATTTTTGCTGAGCTGTTGCTGTTCACCCTGGTTGCTGAGGGAACAAGAAAAGCTGCCAGAGCAATTATTAGGAAAACTGTCCATCACCAGCCGCCTCTACGGAAAGTCGCCTAGCATGAACCCTGGGCTTGGCTGAGGCAGAATACTCAATTATGTAAGATGCAATTCACTCTTAAAGCATTTGCTATGGTAGTATCTACTTCTTTTTATATTGAGCCTTTGCACTGCAACCAAATTTGGAAAAAGCAAATTGGATTGCAAGATCTCTTCTTCTTTTGGTTTGATTTCAGAGTTCAGATGATGTCCAGATGAGTTTTTTTGATATCACAAAGTTCCAATGAGGGTTTGATATCCGAAAGTGAAATCACTCCAATTATTACAAGGCCTGGGGTCAACATTTTATTGTCATCTTCTGTTTGTAACATTCCTGTGTTTTCCTGCTGCTTTGCTTGTATTTATGTGTGAATATTTTTATCTGACTAGCTGTACCCGCCACACATTGCTGTAGCCAACCTTCCCTCCCTTTCTCTTCTTTCTTTCTCTCCTTTCCTTCTCTTCTTCTTCCCTTCCTTTCCCTCCTTTTCTTTCCCTTCCTCTTTCTCCTCTTTCTTCCCTTCTCTACCTATTCTTGGACTGCAACTCCCAGCAGTCCTCCTGATCCTGATCTATCTATCTACTTACCTACCTATCTCTATCTAATCTATCTATCTGGAGGATTCCTGGGAGACGGAGTCCAGGAATAGAAAATTGGAAATATGCAGGGATTGGGATGCGCTCAAAGAAATCCAATGAGAAGAAAGCTTGCAGCTTGGAAGCAGTTCATTTGGATTGTCCTCCTCTCCCAAAGGGCCTGGTCTAGGGGATGCTGGGAGCTGTAGTCTAGAAGAGAGTGTGGATATGCTATTGTGTGTTTTGTTTGCCAGGGGAGTCATTTTTGCGCATGCACTGTAGCATCTTTTTGCTTTTTGGCTTTTAAGCCCCTTTTGCTATGTTTTCCAGTGTTTTGATGAGTGATGGACACTTGTTGGCCTGATAGGTGTATTGTGTCCAAATTTGGTGTCAATTCGTTGAGTGGTTTTTGAGTTATGTTAATCCCACAAACGAACATTACATTTTTATTTATATAGAAGATCTCAGTTTAAACAATTACAAATGGAAAATCATGAAAGTATTAGAACATCCTAAAAGTATGTTTGAGTTTGTAAAATGTCTTGAGTCCCAGTTTTGGGAAAGGGGGAAGAAAAAGTGTAGATGGTGAAAAGATAGACAGACAGATACAAAGTTTAGTCATTTAAAATAATTTTTGTTTGCTTGTTTGTTTATTTGTTTTTGTTGTGTGCCTTTTTTGACTTGTGGTAATTATAAAGTGAATCGATCATGAAATTTTCTTGGCAACATTTTTTGAAACTGATAAGGTTCCTCCCAGGATATACTGTATAGGCATTGATTCAAAGGTCAGATGGGTATGTGAGCAGATTCAAAAATTAACCTTACTTTCCCCTTGACATTCCTGCCTGTTGAGAAGAGATTGTCTCAAGAAAACAGATTAACATTCAGCTACTGTTCCCTTTGTTAATCGTGAACCTAGAGTCTAGACAGTATTTACTTACTACAGGTATAGGATTTCCACCTCTTGTTGTCGTTCTTGTGCACCTTCAAGTCATTTCCGATTCATGGTGACCTTAAGGAAATCCTATCACAGGGTTTTCTATGGCTGAGTGGGGATTTGAACCCTGGTTTTCAGAATCATAGTACAATACTTAAGCCATTACACAACATTGGCTGTCTCTACTACATTGAAAGCAAGTCTCTGGAGCAGCAGCAAACAAGCTGGCTTTCTCTTCAATATGACATCCTTTCAAATATTTAAATGCCCCCTCTCGATCTTGTCTTCTCCAGGCTAAACAAACCCAGCTTCCTAAAGTTCTCCTCATATGGAATTATTCTCTGATCCTTGAAGATGTTGATCATCTCCCCTGGACATGTTCTAGCTTGTCAATTTCCTTGAATTGTGGTCCCCAGAATTGGATTCTAGTTGTAGTCTGATCAAAACAGAATAGAGTGACACTATTACTCCCCTCGATCTGTCTAGATTCTACACATTATATTCCTCTGAAATTCATGAGGTCACAGTAATGTAATAGGCAAGCTGGAGATACACACATGCATGCACTCCTGTAGATAACCCACAAAACCTGGAGACTTGGGGCTGGGTCCTGAGATGCGTCAACCTTAATGCGGCAACTAATTAATTTGTTATTAACAAGGGAAGGCCTCAAATGTTGCCTGTAGAATTCTCTTGTAATAAGCAACCTGTTTTGCTTCCTCCTCTGCAAGTCTATTTGTCTCCTGTTGAACCAGACACTGAAAAATATTGCCTACACATTCTGTATGCTATTTATTTTTGTGTGCTCCTGACTGCTGCATCTTCCAAGTTTTTAGTACCCTCTGCTGGCAGAAAGAAAGAATGGCAAAGTCCAATAGCTGAAAGTCAAGTCTAATTTATGAGTGAAGGGGACTACAAAAATATACACACAAACATATATGGGAGTTCAGAGATAGGATGCTCAAGGAGGGAATGTAGAACAAGCAGAAGTTTCCAGATTCTTTTTTTGGTTTCAGGAAGATGACACTTTATTGTTTGCAATGTAAAAGCTAGGTAAAGGCGAAGGCCAATAGCTCAGGAACTCCAAGTAGCAAACCTGCCTCCCTGCCTCAGATTTGTTGTCTAGCTCTCGTACTTCCATTATCATTTTAGAAGTGGTCCGGTCTTCTGCCATTGTCAGTGCCATCAGTAGCAGGTGGCAGAGTTTTGGAAATTGCAGCATTGGGGGGAGTTACACCGAAAAGACAGTCTATACATAATTTTGCTGCAGTACTTCAGCAGAAATGTAATAGTTTTATTTTAAAAATCCTTCAGTTAGATACAAACACAAAAAACACACATTTTAACCCCTGTTTTCCTGGGCTGTAATCTAGACCTACAAGGCTAAAACCCTATGATGATTTACTTTTGGTGCCTTCTAATGCACCTGCATCCCAGACAGAGCTGTTGTTATGATGTTTTGAATAACTTGGGTTCATCTACACACATTGCAAACATGTGCTGTTAGGTTCCTTGTTACTGGGCTCTTTTTAAAATAGTGGCGTTTTAGCTATGATATTGTGGTTTCCTCTCATATGGGACTTCATCCAAGGGAGTAACACCATGAATTACCACACTGATTGCAGAGAAAGGTGCAACCTAGGGCCCCTTCTGCACTGTCCTTATATCCCAGGATCTGATTCCAGGCTCTCTACTTTGAACTGGATTATATGAGTTGCGACTGCCAGATAACCTGGGATAAGCAAATAATCTGGGATCAGATCCTGGGATATAGGGCAGTGTAGAAGGGGCCTTAGTTCCACCAGAAAGATTCCATGCTCCATGTGGTATCAATGACACCCATTAACTGTCTGCCTCCTTCAAACCCAGACCCATTAAGGAATGATATTTGCTTGCAGAAGAGAGCTAGGCACTCAAGCCTGTTAAAAAGCAACCAGATCCTGTTCTCAGTGCAAACATTTTTTGGAGGTGGCCCTTCAGCATCCATCTGGACCTAAAGCTTTCTGTTTACTTTCAGAGTGGACTAGAGGCCAGCCATTCTCTCGGCCATCTGTTCGGCCAGCATTGATGGTCCCATTAACCTACATGGCAAAGCAAGCATTTCTAGCACAGACAACATGCATAACGTGTGATTTGTTGGACTTGGTGGATGAAAGCAACCTCCCTCTCCATTACACTTGCAGGAAGAAAAATAATCTATAAGGGATAAGGAGGAAAAAGCAGGATGACTATAGAAAGCCACACTAAATAGAGAAGATCTGTACTACTCCATTTCCAGGAATGGTCTATGATCCATTTCCAGGAATGAGTCACTCAAGTCCTGAGCACACTGGGGGACACGACGACACACAAAACGCTTCTCCCTCATCAGATAACACTAGAATAGACTATTCCAAAAGATAGTCACCTCTTTTATTTGAGGTTTCTGAACAGAACTTGGATGGCTACCTCTCAATGGTGTCCTAGAGAAGCTTTCTCCAAGCAAGTACCCCAGAAGTGCTGTACTCGTCCTTCCAGGATCCTTTGGTTCATGTCTTTCAAACAGAAGACAACTTTGCTCCAAATTCCGCATGGCATCCCTTCAGATATTTAAATATGGCAATCATGCCAAATCTTCCTCCAAGTTAAACAGATCCAGCTCCCAAAGCTTTTTAGAATCATAGAATCATTGAATTGGAAGAGGCTTCATGGGCCACCCAGTCCGACCCCCTGCCAAGACGCAGGAAAATTGCATTCAAAGCACCCCCAATAGTGATTGGGAATGGTAGTTGCAGTTGTATGTGTATGCCTTTGCCTTCACCTATCAACTTAAAATGATTCCCATGAATTACATAGGATATTCTCAGACAAGGAATACTCAGAGTTCCTTCTTCTGAAATATAGCCTGCAGCATCTGGTGGCCTGCCGTTCAAAGACTAGCAAGAGTTGACCCTGCTTACCTTCCAAGATCACACTGGATTTGGGTATTTTGGGCAATATGAATAGAACTCCATCAAATAAATTTAGCAGGTCATTATCTCAATAGCTTGAAGGTCTCAGAACCTGCCAGATTTCAGGTGTTGAACAAGTTCAGAAAGGAGACTGCCAGGGAAAACAAGGTAATATCGGTTAGGATTGTGCTTTCAGGGTAAACCCTGACCTGCGCCACACGCGTATGCACTCTCTAAGGCAAGGAGGCAAGTTCTCGTTCTTACTCTAGAAGCGGCGCTCAGCTGTAGGCAGGCAGGCATGCCTTCTGGGTGTCTCCCCTCCCCCCCAACTCTTTCCAAGGCAAGGGGGAAAGTTCTTATTCTTACTCTAGAGCAGTGTTTCTCAACCTTTTTTGAGCTGCGGCACACTTTTAACATTAAAAAAATCCGGGGGCACACCATCAACCAAAATGACACAAAATGACACTCTCACACAGTAAAGAATGGCTGGGAGATGGTGACCTGCTGGGAGCGCCGAAGCCAGGGGAGGGGGAGGAGCCAGGCCGTGCCATGCCCCGCCCCTCCCCCCGGCTTCAGTTCTCCCACAGCTTCGCCAGCCTTGAGGGGGCAGTGCCAAGCCAGCATTGTGCTGGCTCTGCCACTGCTGGCTCGGCACTGCCCCCTCAAGGCTGGCAAAGCTGTGAGAGCGCTGAAGCCAGGGGGAGGGGAAGCCATGCCCCGCCCCCTACCCCAGCTTCAGCTCTCCCACAGAGGAGGAGCATGAGCGGTGGATGGGCTTCAGTGGGTGGGGCTCGTCCTCCGTGCGGCTTCAGAGAGCGAGGGGGCGAGAGTCATGGTGGGAGTCATGGCGGATTGGAGGCTGGTGGGAGTCATGGCGGATTGGAGGCTGGCTGGGGAAACGGCCGAAGGAGCGGTGCCCGGCCCCTTCTTTTCTTTGCCGCTGCCCGGCCTTCCTCCCCCAGCAGCAGGAGTTCAGCAGGAGGAGGGGGGAAGGAAGGGGGCAGAGAGCTTTTCTCGCGGCACACCTGATGATCGCTCACGGCACACTAGTGTGCCACGGCACACTGGTTGAGAAAGACTGCTCTAGAGGAGGCATTTGGCTACAGGCAGGTGCCCATGTTTTCTGGGCCTGCACACTATACATTCTCTCTCTCTCTCTCTCTCTCTCTCTCTCTCTTTCCAATGCAAGGAGGCATGGAGCACCATGTGCTCATGAAAAGCAGGGAAGGAGCCGGGATCAGCTCCCATTTGCTTTAGTGTTGAGCTGATTTTCATACTGGGGGGGGGGGGCGGTGCACAACTCTACTATACGCTCTATTCAAAGGTAGGCAATAGCAACCCACCTCTGAATGTTCCTTGCCTATGAAATCCATCAGGTCGCTAAAGATGGAGAGGCACACGCTTCACATTTTAATAGCCACCTCTCAATTAAAGATAGCATTTTACGGATGATACATTCTGCGCCCTAAGAAAACATATGCCAGCACAAATATGTGACTTCTTTGGTTTTACACCTACTTATGTGATTATATAACACATGCTTATTTGAAAAAGAGAAAAGAGAGATAGAGACAGATAGAACTCATCTTTTAATACAATAAGTTAACCTATGGTGTCACAGTATTTACTTGGATTCCCTTTACAAGTGATGTAAATAAAACTCTTTCTCCCCCTAATAACACACTTTAAATATACACAATCTGTGAGTGGTTTATGCAACATATCAGGTGCCATGGAGCTGTTTCCTAAGTTGACTGCAGTCCCCTGAAATGAAGTAGTTTGTTATGAAAGATTTGCCTAGTACTTTCCTACCAGCAGTTGCAATTCTAAAGGACCACGTAATCTTCAATCTAGGTTCTTTGTTGTTGTTGCCATAGACAAATGCAGCCTCTGGAGCCCCTTCTTTAGAGCATGGACCAAATGCAGCTCAAAAACCAATGTGGAAACACTGCCAATTTGAATAGAAATATTGCAGAGTGCATATTGCACCATCAAATAATGCAGGAAATAGAAGAGTCCACTGAGTTTTTCTTGGAAGTACAACTTTCACTATTGGCTCCTCTTCTCTGTATGCCCTTTGCTTTCTTCTTCTTCGAAATCCAGTCACTTAGAAAAATACGTAGGTAGATTTCTCCTTGCTTGTGCATGATTGTGGATGATGGTTTCTATATCCAGATGGAAATCCAGGCGTCTTTTGCAAGTGTCAACTACAAATATAATCTCCCTGAACCACAATGCACAATGCAAGGATGACAATGATATGAATTCCGCATGTTTGTTATTGAAGGCTGTATTATACCACCAACACAGGGACACTTCATCAGCATCTGTTAGGACTTTGAAAATGTCAAGATGCTGGCGATCACAAAGATGTTGTGGAATTTTAAATCTTCATTCTGGATTCTCATAGTGAGTGTAACTCTGCAGCTCCCCTTTGAGATTCTTGAAGTCTGGCCGCTCATTCGGGTTGAGTCTCCAGCATTTGCACATGATGCTGTAGATTGTAGGAGGGCAATTCGGAGGGCAGTGCATCTTGAATCCAGTTTGGACGTGCTTGAAAACTTCACCGTTGGTCATACCTGACACAGGAGGCAGAACATGTATGGTTAATAATAAAACAAGAGACACAAAATGCTAATATATTAGCTATTATTTTTTCAATCCATTTAAAACTCTGATTCTCCCCAGAAAACCCCCACACAAGGTTTCTTCTGTAGTACCTGGGTAAGGGTTCTGTCCAAGGGTCATGATTTCATAGAGAAGGATCCCAAAAGACCAAACATCAGATTTGACGGAGTAGCGTCCATGGGAAAGTGCCTCTGGTGCTGTCCATTTGTAGGGGATGTTGCTGGAGTAAGAGAGGTAGATGTCATCCTGCAGAAACAGAAGGAACAAATGTATTGCATTATTGTGCTTTTAATACAGTGTATATGACCCTGTCCAAGCCCCAAAATCTACAGGAGAGACTGCCCTCCCTTTGGCTCGATGCTGTTCTTCCATGGCAATGGTTCCCAACCTGTGGTCTGAGGACCAGCAGTGCTCCGCAAGAACTAAAATACCCTGACCTTGCTGTTACAACACCGTAACTGGTCTCAGCGACTGGTCTCACAAAACCCTTATAGTGCTGAGGCTTATTAAATATGGTTTTCTGTGGGCGAATGGGTGGTGACTACTGGATGGCATATGTTCTGTATCAGAAACTAGAGCTGATGTGATCTATCCAATGCAATTTTCTGAATCAGCAACCCAAATAACCAAATCAAATCTAAAGTTGACCAAAAACTGATTCGTAATACTTTTGGTAACTAATGTTGGAGAGTGGCCCCTGGTCATGTGGTCCCCGGTCAAAAAAGGTTTGGGAAGCACTGTTATATGGTCAGGCTCCTTTATTATGGCAAGACTTTGACAACTGAATGTTTTGAAAGGAAGGACTGTAAAAGATGCATCTCTACACTGTAGAATTAATGCTGTTTGGCACCATTTTAACTGTCATGTCTCAATGCTATTTTTGTAGCTTTGAGTTACTGTCAATTGCTGTATATTCAGAAAGTTATCCTTAATTTTTTTTCCTATCACTTTCTTCCTCCAAGCCTTCCTCCTTCCCATTGCAATACTGACTGTTCATCGCATCTCAAATTTACCTTGATTAGCCTGGCCATTCCAAAATCTCCCACTTTGCAGATGTTGTTTTCTCCCACCAAGATGTTCCTGGCAGCTAAATCCCGGTGAATAAAAGTCTGGGACTCGAGGTAGCACATCCCCTCCACCACCTGGGACGCAATGTCCACCAGCTCTACTTTTTGCAACCATTCTCCTTCAGGACCTGGAAAGAAGCATTGAGGGGACACTCTTATTTGTCTTCATCTGGGGCCACACATGATTCTTGTGAATGATCCAGGGAAGTCATGCTCCCGCACCTCTATTCTGCCTTGGTCAGACCACACCTGGAATACTGTGTCCAATCCTGGGCACCACAATTGAAGGGTGATATTGACAAGCTGGAACATATCCAGAGGAGAGCTACTAAATGATCAAGGGCCTGGAGAACAAGCCCTATGAGGGGCGGCTTAAAGAGATGGATATGTTTAGCCTGCAGAAGAGAAGGCTGAGAGGAGACATGATGAGGGCCATGCATGAATAGGTGAGGGGAAGTCATAGGGTGGAGGGAGCAGGGTTGTTTTCTGCTGCCCTGAAGACTAGGGTCCCTTCCACACAGGCTATATCCCAGAATATCAAGGCAGAAAACCCCACAATATCTGCTTTGAACTGGGTTATCTGAGAGCACGCTCAGATAATGTGGGATTTTCTGCCTTGATATTCTGGGATATAAGGCTGTGTGGTAGGGCCCTAGAACATGGAGCAATGTCTTCAAATTACAGGAAAGGAGATTCCACATGAACATTAGGAAAAACTTCATACCTGTGAATCTGTTCAGCAGTGGAACTCTCTGCCCCAGAGTGTGGCTTTTAAACAGAGGCTGGATGGCCACCTGTCGGGGGTGCTTTGAATGCGATTTTCCTGTTTGTTGGCAGGGGGTTGGTTTGGAAGGCACCCAAGGTCTCTTCCAACTCTAGGATTCTATGTTTAGCATCAGTCACAAAGTCACTCAGGGTGCATCTACACTGTAGAATGAATGCAGCTTGATCCAACTTTAAATGCCGTGCCTGAATGCAATGGAATCCTGAGATTTGTAGTTTGGAGATGCACCACTACTCTTTAGCAGGAAAGGATAAAGACCTTGTAAAACCTCATTTTCCAGGATTCCATTGCATTGAGCCATGGGAGGTAAATGGTGTCAAACTGTATTCATTCTACAGTGTAGAAATATAACTTTGCTTTCTAGTTTCCCCTTCCAGACTTTTTTTGCCTGGTTCAATTCACATCCAATGGATGTCTCCTGAGGTTTCAGAATTATTTATTGTTGTTGTTGTTGCAAATACAGCAGCAACGGATTACACAGAATGGACAGAAACACAAATGCAAGAATATTCATATTGTGGAAATAGTGCTACAGCAGTGCTACTCTCAGTAATGGGGGAGGGGGGTCTCACCTCGGAGGAATTCCAGCAGGTTCCCTTTGCTCATGAATTCTGTAATGATGTAAACAGGGTCCCCAAGAGAAGAGATGGCATAAAGTGAGAGAATGTGTTTGTGCCTCAGTTTCTTCATGGCCTCGATTTCATTTTTGAACATGTCCTGATGTGTCAAGTCATCTGAAAGGAGGGAGACCATTAAGACAACCACATATGGAAAGGGACGAGGAACTGTGGACTTTTTCCATTTGGAAGCTTCCTTGTTTTGAGATAAATCCTACATGATATGAGCAAATGTCTTGGTTTCTATCCCTCCCTGCAGATTCACACATCTGCTTTCATAAGCCCCCCAATCCTCTCCATCTCTCAAGTGAAGACACAGAACATACCCTCACAGATCATAAAGAGGATACATATAGTCAACCGGCATCACTGAGTTGAGTACACACTACTTTTGCACATTGAACTCTGCAGCAATACAACTAAGCAGACAACAGAGAGGGAATGTGGGAGGATGAGAGAGAAACTGGGGCATTTTAAAAGCAGCTGAAAAAGTGGGATGATAGAGGAGTAATTGGGACAATCTTTGCTAAATTGGGACATTTGGTGATGTTCTAGATGCATCCTTTTGTTTCCAAGAGGAAGTGTGATTTCATATGATAAGGGAAGTCAGCTACACAGAGGTAGTTGTTTGTCATAAGGGAGCATAAAGTGACAGAGCATAAAATTAAAGCCTTTACCTTTGGAAAAAGAGAGGAAATGACACCCTCCAGTTGCATCGACTCAATCGAGTTTTCCTTGGCTCCTTGCCTTGTTACTATTTGCCTTTTGGGGTTTTAATTCCATACACTTCCCAAGGCAGTTTTACTAGGGAACTACACCATTATTTTTGAGATATGCGTCAAGATGAGAAAGTGTGTTTGTGGCTCTTAACACCTCCTGATTCCCATACTCTCCAACTCTTCGGATTTGCAGAGAAAGTCCCAATTAATCCTTTATCATTCTACTTCTTCTGCTGCTTTTAAAGCCGTCCCAGTTTCTCTCATCTCCTCCCACTTTCTCCTCAGATTAAATCAACAGTTGCAAACTGAGTTTAAAGTGCAAAAGTAGTTTGCACTCCATTAACTTGGTAGCCGGACCAGAGAAGGAGGCATAATCTTGCCCATCCCTGTTGGCTCAGTCAAAAGCAAATTGCAATAAGCCTTGTCTAACCTCTATGTTCTTCCTTATTCATAACGTTCCCCATTTTGGGTAGTGCTTGGTCACATATATCCTGGCATTCATCTGCAGAATGCTGGAGGTTATAGATTTCTCAGCTTGCCTTTGTCAAGCAAGAAAAAGATCATCAAGTTTGCAGGCAACACCAAATTGGGAGGGATAGCCAATACCGCAGAAAACAGGAGCAGAATTCAAAACGATCTGAACAGATTAGAGAGATGATTGGCCCAAACTAACAAAATGAAGTTCAATGGAGACAAATGCAAGTCACTTCACTTAGGCAGAGAAAATGAAATGCAAAGAGACAGAATGGGAGACAATGCCTGGCTCGATAGCAGGACGTGTGGGAAAGATCTTGGAGTCCTTGTGGGGAAAAAGCTGAACATGAGCCAAGAATGTGATGCGGTAGCTAAAAAAGCCAATGAGATTTTGGTCTGCATAAATAGAAGTATAGTGTCTAAATCCAGGGAAGACACACTGCCCTTCTATTCTGCCTTGGTCAGACTACACCTGGA
Source organism: Anolis apletophallus (assembly GCA_030556195.1). Taxonomy (NCBI): domain Eukaryota; kingdom Metazoa; phylum Chordata; class Lepidosauria; order Squamata; family Anolidae; genus Anolis; species Anolis apletophallus. The sequence goes on along the minus strand of JARBWK010000005.1, from coordinate 14,146,155 downwards.
ATCACACTGTGTCCAATTCTGGGCGCCACAATTGAAGAGAGATGTTGACAAGCTGGAATGTGTCCAGAGGAGGGCAACTAAAATGGTCTGGAGAACAAGCCCTACAAGGAACAGCTTAAAGAGCTGGGCATGTTTAGCCTGCAGAAGAGAAGGCTGAGAGGAGACATGTTATGGGCCATGTATAAATATCTGAGGAGAAGTCATAGGGAGGAGGGAGAAAGCTTGTTTGGGAGACTAGGAAGAACTTCCTGATTCTGAGAGCTGTTCAGCAGTGGAACTCTGTGCCCCAAAGTGTGGTGGAGGCTCCTTTTTTGGAGTCTTTTAAAAAGAGGCTTTGAACACAAATTTCCTGCTTTTTGGCAGGGCTGGATGGCTCTATGACAGGGGTGGGCAAACTGCGGCCCGGGGGCCGGATGCGGCCCTTTGGCTGATTCTATCCGGCCCGCCTAAGGGCCCCTGGCTTGCCTCCCCTGCCTGTCCTCTGCATAAAGATCTCCAGAGAAGGGGACTATAAGGAAGCATTATTTTATTTTAGTGGTTTTTATTATTATTGTATAATAATTTTATAACAATAATAAAATAATATAATAAATAATATAATATAATGTTATATGATCTATATATATAAAGGAGATATGGTCGTGCAAAGATGGATATGCACGGCCAAACCATAACCCCCCCCAAACACAAATCCCACGACACACATTCCCCAGACCACGAGGTACAGACATAACACAAAAAACCCACCTCACTAACTTGCAACCCCCAAAAACAGCCCCAAAACCGCCCATTGACTCCCGTTCTGCGCTGGCCACGGCGCAGAACACAGTGAGAGCCATCGCGCAGGCGCACTACAACCCCCAACACCACAACGCAGGACAGAGAGACAGCACACTCGCACTCTGACTCCCCCCCCCCCCCCCATTCCGTCCCCCTCTCCCCACACACCATCAACTTCACCGCGCAGCCGCTCTCTGCCGCATCGGTCGCTTCTGCGGCTCTCCGGGGAAGCAACACTGCAAAAAACAACAAAAAACTACAGAAAAACATGGCGGCCGAACCACTTCCGGTCCGGCCGAAAAGGCTCCGACGGACGTCAATCCGTCAGAAAAAGGGTCCGACCGGAAACTGATGCCGCATACCGGAGGTTCCGCCCCGCCTGGCCCGAGTGACGCCAGGAAAGATGGCGGCCGCCACGGAGCACCGGCTACCACAAGGAGACCTCCTGGTTACTCCGAGAAGACGCCGCCCCCCGGAGCCTGCCCTCCGGAGGACGGAGGGTGAAGAAGAACGAGGCCTGGGGACACAGCCCTCGCCGCTACTGCCCTCCGGATGGCAGAGGGTGAAGAGGAAAGGACCGGGGTCGCTGCTGCCGCCTTCTTTTTCCCTCCTCAGCCCCCTTCTTCTCCTCCATCAGCCTCAGGACCTTTCCTTCTCCCCCACAGCCTCTGGCCCCAAACCCCCACGTCAGCCCCACGCTCCTTCTCTTCTCCCCTCACCCTCAGCCCCCTTCTTTTCCTCTCTCAGCCTCAGACCCCTTCTTCCCCCTTTCCCCACCTCATGTGTATGTACACATGCACACACATATACAGAACCATACACACGCATACATATATAAACACACATACACATATATACATATACACCCACATATATACACTACATACACACATATACACATGCACACACACACCAAGACCATAAGTAGCATCATTTCAAACCCTTATATACTCAGACTTCCCGCATCTCCTACATAGGGCACAGCAACGCGTGCCGGGTACAGCTAGTATATTATAATTTCAATATATTATGCTTATATATATATACTATAATATAATAATTATGATATTAATACTAATAATATATGAATATTTCTTGATATATTAATATGTTAATATTAATGATGTGTAATATATAGTAAATATAGTAAGTGAATAAATAAATAAATAATGTAGATTAGCATGTAGTTCCGCCTTTAGGTGCGGCCCTCCATAATATTATTTGGCTCTCGTGTGGCCCCTTGGAAAAAATAGTTGCCCACCCCTGCTCTATGAGGTCTCTTCCAACTCGATTATGCAAATTGCACCTAGCATGGGGATTATTCACCTTTAAGTAGGTTGCTCCTCTCTGCTCTTACTTTCCACTATTCCCCAAATAGCAATTTTTTTCACATCTATAAATGAACTTACATCCGTTCTAGAGTAAATCTGATTGCTGGTGGCCTGCATGGTCTCTGGAAAATTTTGCCACAGAAAATTGGCCCCTAAACTTGCCATTAATGCCAAGGGCTTCTTGGGAATTTCCATTTTGACTATATGTTGGCTGAGAAAGATCATCGGAGACCAGAAAGCTATGATTGACACTTGACCTTTACTCCAGTTAAAAGATGCTGGCATGCAAAGCATGCAAACGCGGGAACCTCCAAATGCCACTCTGATGGATGAGTCACCCGAAACCTGCAAATGCTTCTCAGATTGAAAGTCACTGTTCTCACCAAGCTCTCCAAGGTGTTTTTATCTGGACCAGCTTCACTTGAGGATTGGCTTGTTGTTCCAGTTCTACCAGGAACATTTTAAATATAAATCACTACGCTCTCTCCCTCCCTCCCTCCCTCCCTCCCTCCCTCCCTCTCCCTCTCCCTCTCTCTCTCTCTCCCCTCTCTCTCTCTCTCTGTGTAGGGAGGGAGGGAGGGAGCACACTCTATCTACTAGTCATAGGACGGAGGAAGTAGAGAAAGCAGGGAAAGATAAGGAGAGAAATGGGCCGAGAATGGAGATAAGGAAAGAAATTGGCAGTACATGCCCAGAATCCATTTGGCGACAGGTGGAGCAAGGAATAAGTTACCAAAACTCAACTGCTCTGGGTTGTTTATGATAGTAAAGAAAGTGTGTGTGTGTGAGAGAGAGAGAGAGAGGGAGGAGAGGGAGGAGAGGGAGAGGGAGAGGGAGAGAGAGGGAGGGAGAGAGAGGGGAGGGAGAGGGAGAGGGAGGGAGAGGGAGAGAGGGAGATTATTTGAGGGGGAGAATATGCATTTACACTGTAGAATTAATGTAATTTGGCACCCCTTTAACTACAATGGCTCAATGTTATGGAATCATGAGAGTTGCAGATTTTTGAGGTCTTTAGCCTTCTCTGTCAAAGACTATAGGTGCCTCATCAAACTACACCTCCCAGGATTCTGCAGCATTGAGCCATGGCAGTTATAGCAGATCAAATTGTATTAATTCTGCAATGTAGATTCACCCTTGATCTCAGCTTTTGGCCTCACAGGGTATTAGATATTGTTCAGCTGGAGAACGGCCATTCCAGCCTTGGACTTGTGCAGATTGATCATTCCTCAGCCAAATGAACTTCTTTGCAAAGCCAAATCCTCACCTCTGGAGAGGACTTTGACGGCCACCTTGACTCTGTCCTTCCAGTATCCTTCATAGACTTCTCCGAAGTAACCTGAGCCCACTTTCCGGATCAGGCTGAATTCTTCCTTTGGCCTTTCCCAGTCATCCCAGTGTGGCATCGACTTGGGCTCTTGCTGGAGAGAAAAAGAAATAGCAAAAAATTTAAAAATGATGATGGGTTATCCAGGGAGGTGCAACAATTTCTAGCTTTTCCTGAAACTTTCTGCAAATCAGCAGCCAATGGTATTGCAGACTTTGAGTTGCATTGATCGACACAAACATTTTGAGGTAATTTATATTAGGGTTGTACTTATTTATTCTTTTTTAAAAAGAACACGTTGATGTCTTTCAGTTTCCTCTGTGTGTTTCTTGGCCTATATAACTGCTTTGCTGTTGAACCATAGAATGACTACAGGAGTCTGTTGGTTTTATGTTTTAGTAATTGGTCAAGAGTCTGGAAACCATGAATCCCTATGAGAGGCAGCTCAGAGATCTGGGTAGATTGAATCCTGCATAGAGAAGGTTAAGACAAGATCTGGAATTGATGGCCCTTGTGGTCTCTTTCAATTCTATTATTTTATGTGCATCTGCTTTGTTTTATCATAGCCTGGGAAAACCTCCCCAGATGCAAACTTCCCAAAGACCAATATGTCCTTGATGGGGATTTCCCACCGAACTTTGATTGATGGGTGCACGATTCAGGGATTCCCTAGTGGTAGCAGCACTACTGCAGGATATTCTTAATGACTGCCTGTCCCTCTAGCTAGGACTGTCCAATGACTAATTTACTATTTATTAAACATTTATGGCTTACGGAACTACCATGGGCAGTTGTCTCTGATTTTGAAGACAGGTTACTGAGGACAGCTGTCTATCATGTTCAGTATCTAAATTATGAAAGTATATTGCAGTCCTTTCATTGATGCCATTCCAGATCAGTGCTACCTAAAGTGGCACTAATGCTGAGTTTGCAGGAAGGAAAGAAGAGTTGCACTCCATAGACATAAATATAGTTCTGAGAAGAAAATCCTACCAGTTCTCCATATCAGAAGCATTTGTCAATCAGTGGTTCCCAACCTTTCGTCCTCCAGGTGATTTTGGACTTCAGCTACCACAATTCGTAACAGCTAGTAAGATGGCTGGGATTTCTGGGAGCTGAAATCCAAAACACCTGGAGGACCAATGGTTGGGAGTCAGTGTTTCCCAACCTGGGGGGTCAGGATCACTGGGAGGGGTCATGAGGGGGTTTCAGAGAGGTTACCAAAGACCATCCAAAAACATATTTTTGATGGTCTTAGGAACTCCTTTGGCAGAGAAGGCAGAAGATCTCTCTGCCTGTCCTCTTCCTTTTTGGAAACAGATGGCAAATCTTCCCACCAAAAGCCTCCTCCACTGTGATTGGTCAGCCTCTTAGCCAAGGGGAGGGCTGTTTCTGGGACTCCACGTGGGGAGAGAGCAAATATGCTCGACACATGGCAGCGTAGTGCACATGTATGGGTGAGGGAGAGTGTGTGAGGTTGGAGGGAGGCTCATGCCAGTGAGTCCCTTGAAGGCATGGGAGTTCTGTGTGGGAAGTTTGGTCCAATTCCATCATTGGTAGGGTTCAGAATGCTCTTTGATTGTAGGTGAACTATAAATCCCAACAAATACAACTTCCAAATGTCAAGGTCTATTTTCCTCAAACTCCACCAGTGTTCACATTTGGGCATATTGAGTATTCGTGCGAAGTTTGGTCCAGATATATCATTGTTTGGATCCACAGTGCTCTCTAGATGTAGGTGAACTACAACTCCAAAACTCAAAGTCAATGCCCACCAAATCCTTCCAGTATTTTCTATTTGTCATGGGAGTTCTGTGTGCCAAGTTTGGTTCAATTCCATCGTTGGTGGAGATCAGAATGCTCTTTTATTGTAGGTGAACTATAAATCCCAGCAACTACAACTCCCAAATGATAAAATCAATTCTCTCCCCACCCCCATTCACATTTGGGCATATTAGGAATTTGTGCCAAATTTCGTCCAATGAATGAAAATACATCCTGCATATCAGATATTTACATTACAGTTAACTGCACTAGATGAACCTATGTTTTGCCCGTACAAAGCAGTTCATATACTTATGAAAACTTAACAGATTCACTGTATACATATAAGAAACAGATGATGAGAAAAAAAGTCTGGATGCAGTTCAGATCTTTTAAAAATCAAGTCACTAGTTTAGTAGATGGTGAGAATGTTGTGGATGTTGTTTATCTACATTTCACAAGGTCCCCCATAATATTTGATCAGCAAACTGATTAAGTGTGGAATAGATTGGAAACACCATTAGATGCATCCGTAATCAAGAAGAGGCTGGACAGCTAGCTACCTATTGGGGATATTTTAGCTGGAGAGCCTGCACTGAGCTGGGATTTGGGCTCAGTGGCTCATGTGGTCCCTTTCAACGCTTACGATTCTCGCTCATGACAATGATCATGATGGTTGGGGGATTCCAGTGGTTTTAGTCTTAAAGACAAGGCTTTAGGGTTTTCCCCTATCCTCCTCGGGCTTTGCTTAATATTGCACAGATAACTTCAACAGGCTTTTGGTTTCTAATATTCGGAGCCCAAAAGTGCTGCTAAACACGCACAGATCATTGCCTTGGTTGAGTGTCTTTTCTGTTCAAACAAGGCTTTGCATAGAATAAGAGTGAGGGGAAAACAAGACTGGCCAGCTCATTCTTTTTTCCTTGTCTCTTTCTGGAAACTGGAAATTCTGGTTTGGAGCAGTCACATGCTGTCTGGCTGGAATATTTGAGATGAAGAAAAAAGGCACAAGGATTGCACTGTGATTTGTTTCCTTGTATTAGACACTCCTCCAGCAAATCTCAAAAGGCAAGTAAACCACTCCAGAACTTGGTATTGTTGACGAACCAAGACACTAACCTATGAATCAAGGTGTTTTTCCTCTGAACTTACTAGGGATGCATTTACACTGTAGAATTACTGCAGTTTGATACCACCTTAATTGCAATGGCTCAATGGTATTGCAAAGTTGTAGTTTGGGGAAGGCCCCGTACTCTTTGGCAGGTAAGGCCTTGTAAAGTTACAACTCCTGGGACTCTATAGTATTGAGCCATGACAGTTTAAGTGGTGCCAAACTGCATTACTTCTATAGCATAGTAGCTGCATCCTAGGTGACTTCAGGCAGGTTACTATCCCTTTCAGTCTCTGCCCACCTCACATGTAATATGACGGAGACTTTGATTCACTCTGCAGGATTGCCATAAGGATTACAAGTCAGTCTCACAGACTCGTCTGGTGGGCACAAGGGAGAGAAATTTCTCCTCTGTGGCCCCCCGACTCTGGAACTCATTGCCTGGAGAGATTAGGAAAGCCTCCACTTTGGAAACCTTTAAAAAACACCTTAAAACCTGGCTTTTCTGCTGCACCTTTGGAGAGTAGCCACCTAATCTTATACTATGGCTCTCCTCAATGCTCCTGTCTCCGGAGTACATTCTCCCCACTTATATGAAGGCCTCTCACAACCCGTCTCTACCGAGCTCTCCTTTGCAAATAATCTACACCTCTGTGTGTGTGTGTGTGTTTGTATGTATGTATGTGTGTGTGTGTGTATGTATGTATGTAAGCTGTGTGTATATATATATTCTCTGTAAGCTGTCCTGAGTCCTCGGGGAAGGACTGCATACAAAACTGAATAAATAAAAAAAGTCTTTTAACATTTAACATTTTAACATTTTATTTTGAACATGCAGCCCGTTTTGTCATTTGTCATTTTAAATATTGTATTTGCATACTGTTCTTTTATTTTTGTATTTTTATTGTGTTGTTGATGTTTTAGATTTTTATTTTATTGTAATTTGTTGTTTGGGCCTGGCCTCATGTAAGCCACTCAGAGTACCCATTGGGGAGATGGTGGCGGGGTATAAAGTTTATTATTATTTATTATTACAATCAAATGATGTGTAATGCAAAATGTCTGAAGGCAATATACTAGGGACTGGAAACATCAGGCTCTGCAGACAAATCAGGCCTGATTTCCAACTGAGCTCTAAAGACTTCTCCCAAAGTCCATAATCACTTCCCATCACATCTTGGTAGGTTTTCAGCCTTTGTACATTTGTTCCTCCAAGTTTGTAAAATGAGACCTTTAACTAAATGCATGATGGTATTTTTGAGCTTGTTGTATGTCTTTACTAGCCTTACCCACTTGCGGAAATTGGCCCTTGAGAATTTTATTGGAATAGAACCTGACCCTCAGTGGGAAAAAGGGTCCCCACCCTTCTTTGTTGTTGTTAAGTACCTTTAAACCACCTCTGATTTATGGGAACCATACCATAAGGTTTTCTTGGCAGGAGAGTTTGTTATTGCTTTTCTGAAGGTTGAGATAATGTGACACACCCAAACATCATAAAACTAGACCACTAAGGTCATCCAGTCCAACTCTCTGCCATGCAGAAGCATACAACACAAGCACTTGAGATGGCTGGCCATCCAGCCTTTGTTTAAAACCCTCCAGAAAAAGGAGATTCTACCAAAGGGGTGGACCAAGCTGTTCCCGGGGGGTACGAGAAAAATTTTTTGCGCCCCCCAGGGCGCATGTGCCAATATGCGCACACACTGGCTCCAGAGTGCGCCTCCCGCTTTGGCGGCCAGTGCGCATGCATCAATCTGCGCATGCACGCTGGCTCCAAAGCGGGAGCCAGTACGCATGCGCAGGCCTTTTCGCGCATGTGCAAAAGCTCAGCGCATGTGGAAGCACAGCCGGAGCGCCCCAAGCTGCCTAACAAAGGTGCGGGGCCGGCCGTGGATGCCTGGCCGGCGCGGTGGTGGGGCAGCGCGGCACGGGTGCCGCGGGGGGGGGGCGGGGAGCCGGCGCGGCGGCGCCCCTCCCGGGTGACGTCGCCCCTCCCCGGTGACATCGCCCTACGCGGCTGCTTCGGCCGCCTAATGGACAAACCGGCCCTGTTCTACCACATTCAACAATATCCCACTGTTAAATATCTCCTACATTTTTTCTTCAAGTCTCTAGAGCAGTGATTCCAAACCTTTTTTTTTTATTACCAGGGACCACTTTGACAAGGGGCCATTTTGACCAAGGACTGCTCTCCGACATTATTACCAAAAGGGTTACGAATCAGTTTTTGGTCAACTTTAGATTTGGTTTGGTTATTTGGGGTGCTGATTCATCAGCTCTAGTTTCCGATACACAAGATATGCCTCCAAGTAATTGCCATCAACTCACCCACAGAAAACCGTATTTAATAATCTAGAGCTGACAGGGTAGTAATCTTTCATGGGTAGTCTGCCTCTTCCCTCCCGACATCTTCATTGCTGCGGCACTATTCAAGGGTTTCACTCATCTCCATTTCTAAGCCAAAGAGCCGGAGTTGTCTGTAGACACCTCCAAGGTCATGTGGCTGGTATGACTGCATGGAGCGCCATTATCTTCCAAGGAAGTACCTATTGATCTACTCACATTTGCTTGTTTTCGAACTGCTAGGTTGGCAGAAGCTGGGGTTGACAGCAGAAGATCATGCCACTCCCCAGATTCGAACCTGCGACCTTTCAGTCAACAAGTTTAGTAGCTCAGTGCCACCAGGGGCTCCCTCTCCTCAATATAGCATCATTTCAAAGATGTATGGCTATCATGCCCTTTCTTAGCCTTGTCTTCTGGAAGCAAAGCATTCCCAGCTCCCTAAGCTCCTCCTCATGGGGCTTTTCTTCCAGACCTTTGATTATTTTGATCTCCTGCCACCAGACGTGTTCCAGCTGGTCAACCTCCTTGAACTGTGTGGCCCAGAACTGGACACAGTGTGATTCCTGGTGAGGCTTGACCAAAGCAGAACAGAATGGGATTAATTTGACTTCCCTCAATCCAGACATTATACTCCTGTTGATGCAGCCAAGAATCACATTGGCTTTTTTAGATGCTGCATAACACTCCTGACTCATGTTCAGCTTGTGGTCCGCTAAGACTCCTAGGTCCCTTTCACATGTACTTTTTTCCCCCTCAGTATTTATAATTTTTTTTACAGTAAATAAACTCTTGTGTGTGTGTGTGTGTGTGTGTGTGTGTGTGTCTGTGTGTGTTGTTCACATGTACTATCTTCAACCCAGGTGTCACCCATCCTATACCTGTGTGCATTTCATCTTTTCTGCCTAAGTGCACTAGCATACATTTCTCCCTATCGAAATGCATTTTGTTGGCTTTGGCCCAGCCCATTAATCTGTTAAAGTCATTTTGGATTCTGTAGTAGTTATTCTTTCCAGTTTGGTGACATCAATAATTCCATCAGCATGCCTTCCATTCCATCATCCAAGTCAACAATAAAAGATATTTAATACAGCAAGCGAGCATTTATCAGCACCTGGAACTCCATCTTCTGACTTTCTTTGGCCTTTACAGTATCTAGTCAAGGAATGGGCAAAGTTCAACCCTCCAGGTGTTTTGGACTTCAGCTCCCACAATTCCTAATAGGCAGTTAGGAATTGTGGGAGTTAAAGTCCAAAACACCTGTAGGGCCGAAGTTTGCGCATGCCTGGTCTAGACTGAACATTTACTGTAGCTAACAGTAACATGGAGCAGATTTGAACTGCATTGCCTTGCAGGGAGAAATGCCTTTCTATTTTCTGCGCTTACCTTGTAGCAAGGGGTCAAAGGCTTTAACCCATGGGTGAGCCCTTTCCCTTTGTAATGCTGGAGCAGAGAAGGCAGATCTGGAAAAGGCCGGGCAGGATTCATGTAGAAATCCCCCTGTGCGTTACGCAAGATCTTGTAGTGCCTCACCAGTGAGTCATCTCGCACTGTGAAATTGCAGAAAAGAGAGGTAAAGGGCAAGGTTGCAGAAGGGAAACACCCAGGTCATTAAAGCCTGTGTCAATACCTACCAGTTCCCGTAAGTGCCAGCCTTAATAAAGGAAATTGGGTACGGTGCCAATTCCCACACAGCATGAGAGCCCAGGAGAATCTCTCTCTTATGGCATGAGCTGTGGGTGAGGCTTTGGAGAAACTCCCCTTGTTTTCTCTCTATATCACACATCAGGAGACACAGATGGATGTCTCCTGAACTGCCGCATCCCCATCCCATGAAATCCTGGTGATAGTTTGGCGAAGTCTCTGTTGGAGCACTCCAGGGCTATAAGTTTAACTGAATGGATTAAAATACTCCAGCATGGAAGTCTACATTCTTCACCAAGCTACATTTCTCTAAAGTCCAAATGATAAAGCTCAAATGATATCCAACTACTACACTGGACAACACACATTTTGGTGCCCTGTTTCTGGGTATATTTGACCTGCTGATTCCATAAATCACTGCAGTTTTCCCTTATCAGCTCTAGCTTTTGAGACACAGAATATATGACATATACCAATCACCTTCTGCTTGTCCATAAAGAATCATAACAACAATTTCTAAGAAACCAGAGCTGATGTGGTCTATCCACTGGATATTTCTGAATCAGCACCACCAAATAACCCCAAGTACAGGCCTAAGAAACAAGACACCAAGATTATTATTATTTTGATGGGCTGCACTTGGTGCAGATATTTCACATTTTGGAATTATATGTTCATCTTGAGTTGGGAGCAGAAAGCAGTGGGTGAAGCAGGAACGGGTACAAAGGAGATCACTGTGCCTTTTAAGAGTTATGGACGGAGGTCAGTGCTTGAAAATGTCACTTTATTTATTTATTTTGGATTGCAACTCCCAGATTCTCAGATTCTCAGAGTTGTAATTCCAAAAATGGTAGCTATTCAACTTTCTGAAGCATTGGGTTGCTGTAGGTTTTTCGGGCTGTATGGCCATGTTCCAGAAGCATTCCCTCCTGAACAGGAACAGGGCTTAGGCAGTTGCCCATCATGAATGGGCAACTTCTACCAAACCATGAATTGTATTTAGCCCATTTCCCTGACCATGTCAGCAGTGATGTTTTATCCTACAAACCCCTTGGAGTATCTATCCCTGCATAAAGGTTCCAATATGTTCTTAGTTTTTCCTTAGTTAGGTTAGTGATAATGGTTGGCAGGGCCTTTATAGCTTTGGCACCAAAGCTTTGGAGCTCCCTCTCTTTCAAGAATATTCACTTTGCACCATATTTCATTTTTGGTACCAAATGACTTAAATGCCCAAGTCTTTAAGGCTCAAAATGTTGTCAAAGGCTTTAGTGGCCAGAATCACTGGATTTCTGTGAGTTTTCTGGGTTGTATGGCCATGTTCCAAAAGCATTCTCTCCTGACATTTCACCCACATCTGTGGCAGGCATGTTCAGATGTTGTGAGGTTTGTTGGAAACTAAGCAAGTGCGGTTTATATGTCTGGAATGTCCAGGGTGGGAGGAAAAACTCTTGTCTGTTTGAGGCAAGTGTAAATGTTGCAATTGGCCACCTTGATTAGAATGGAATGGCCTTGCAGCTTCAAAGCTTGGTGACTCCTCTTAGATTTTTAGATTTTAGTCCAGTCTTTTAAAAAACTATATTTTATCTCTACTGCAAGAACAGAAATTGTTGGATCGCACCTTCCAATGTTACTATGATCTAATTCAGTGATTTTCAACTAGTGTGCCACGGAACGCTAGTGTGCCGTGAGAAATTATTTTCAAACTTCATTCATATATAAACTATAAGGCATATCTGTCCCTTTAAGAAATGGAACCATAGCACTCTCGCATCACCTAAGAAGTGACGCGAGAGTGCTATGGTTGCGCCATCTTGGATTCGCTCAGCCGCTGCTAAGTAAACAGAGTTAGAGCTGCAGCTGCGCATCAAGTGACAGTGGCAATTTGGGATCACAGCAAGACAAGCAAGTGACAGTGATGGAGAAGTTTTTGAGGAGAAGTTGTCATTTTATTTCCATTCAGCCTTCACAGAATGCCTTGACTGGGTTAGGGACTCATACAGCTCAGCATCCGTAGCTGGAAAGGACATGACTTTAAAGGAGCAAGAGGAACTCATTGAACTGAAACAAGATAGTAGTTTAAAGCTAAAATTTGCTGATCTTCCTTTGGACAGGTTTTGGTTATCTGTTGCCAGGGAGTTCCCCATTCTGGCCAACAAAGCTATTTTGACATTGCTCCCGTTTTCAACCACATATCTGTGTGAGATGAGCTTCTCAAGCTTGACTGCGATAAAAACTAAAAACAGAGAGAGAGTGACAGCTGTTGAGCAAGAGCTTTGTGTGTCTCTTTCTACCATTCCTGCCAGGATATCTATTTTGTGTTCATCGAAACAGGCCCAGGTTTCACACTAAGTGAGTGTATAAATACATATAAAAACATATTAACTATATGTATTACTGTGTTAGAGTGTCATTTTGTGTCATTTTGGTCGGTGGTGTGCCCCAGGATTTTGTAAATGTAAAAAATGTGCCGTGGCTCAAAAAAGGTTGAAAATCACTGGGAGTTGTAGTTCACCACAATTTGGAGGTTCTCCAAAGCCTGTCCCACTCTGATCTTTTTCTGAAGATTTCTATTGCATATTACATTTTTATTGCACACTGTTCCAAAATCAGCCACAAGTGAAAAATTGAAGATGGGAATCACAGATGGACTCTCTTGGTTTACATCTGTTCATCCCCAGTAAGAAAGAGAAGGAGAGTCCAACATCCTTACCTGACAAAACATACTCCGCTCCCATTTTCTCACTGATCCTGATCAGGAAGGCCCCAGTTTTGTTTTCATCTGACATCAACCGATGTTCTGTTTCAGAACGGGAGATCTGCCCAAAAAACCACCTATAGGAGCAGGACAAAGTCATACAAAATTGATTACCTGGATCTACAAATTTGGCACAAATACCCAATACACCCAAATTTGAATAATGGTGTTTGAATTGATTTTGTCATTTGGGAGTTGTAGTTGCTGGGATTTATAGTTAACCTACAATCAAAGAATGTTCTAGATTTCACCAATGATGGAATTGAACCAAACTTGGCACACAGAAATCCCATTACCCAACAGAAAATACTGGAAGGGTTTGGTGGGCATTGATCTTGAGTTTTGGAGTTGTAGTTCACCTAAGTCCAGAGAGCACTGTGGACTCAAACAATGATGGATCCGGCCCAAACTTGGCACAGATACTCAATATACCCAAATGTGAACACTGATGGAACTTAGGGAAAATAGACCTTGACATTTGTAGTTGCTGGGATTAGTTCACCTACAATCAAAGAGCCTTCTGAACCCCACCAAGAATAGAATTGAGACAAGCTTCCCACACAGAACCTCATCACCAACAGAAAATACTGTGTTTCCTGGTGGTCTTTGGCAACCCCTCTGACACCCCCTCGTGACTCCCAGGGGTCCTGACCCCAGATTGAGAAACACTTATCTATAGTCATGGTTCTAAATGAGAAACTTTTCAAGGAATGCTTTTAAACTGCACTGAACATATTTTTGGAATTCCTCCTAACAGAAGAAGCACTCAGATTTCTAGAGGGGTGGGTTGAAATTTTAGTTAATGTTCAGATTATGTTTCTAGTCCCTTTGGTTGAAAGTATGTTGGTGATGGTAAGAAGGTGCAAAGATTATTAGATGCAATTCTCACAGTGGCATTGCAGTCTTATATTCACTAGCATGCTTTCCCCTGTAACTAGAGTTCAATATAAATGTACACCTGTGCTTGTTTTCCATATCATATCAGTCCAAATCTTTTAAAGTTTCACAAATGAAAACCCAACACATTTGGCCAAAAACCATCAAGGAATGATCAAGATGTCAAAACAGTTGTGGACAAGGAGGAATAGACAAGTTTGGAAAGGCTGCAGCAGTTTGCCTTTGCCTGAGTCTACAGGGAAGGACAAGACTTCTTTCTCCTCTGCTCTTGCAGAGGGTGCATCTACACCACAGAATGAATGCAGCGTGATACCACTTTAACTGCTATGACTCATTGCTATGGAATCCCAGGACTTGTAGTTTGGTGAGGCAGCAGCATAGAAGGTGAAAGGCCTTGTAAAAACAGCTGTGAATCTATAGCATTGAGCCATGGCTGTTAAAGTGGTGTCAGATTGCAGTAATTCCACAATGCACACAAACTTTGATTTCATAAAGAGCATTTTGGACACAGTTTGCAGAAGCTGAAGTAGGTTGAGAATAAATGGCAAAATGAAGGAATGGAAGAGAAAAATTGGGATTTTTAAAAGCAGCTGAAAAAAATTTCTTGTATGGCTTTTCCAAATGACCAAAGTGCCAGATAAAGGTATTCTATGGCCCTTATATAATATACACAGTGAATATGTTCCCCTCTCCATTGGCACCCCCTTGAAGTGGGGGAGAGGCTTGCGCACCCTAATGAAGTTGTGAGCTATGCTGGCGGTGGCATAATAGCCACCGGTGGGGCCTCCCATGCCAGAGAGGTCACAACCGAAGGGTCTGACAAAGAGCGTCAATGGGTAGGATGGGCTCTCTAGCCTTTTGGCAACCATCCTAGGAGAAGGGAAACTCTAATTTCAAACCTGGGCAGATGGTGCTTGTCTAACCCTGTGAGGTCAACCATCTAAGACAGTGGTTCTCAACCTGTGGGTCCCCAGGTGTTTTGGCCTACAACTCCCAGAAACCCCACCCAGTTTACCAACTGTTAAGATTTCTGGGAGTTGAAGGCCAAAACATCTGGGGACCCACAGATTGAGAACCACTGATCTAAGAGAAGGAAACTCGAATCAAACCTACGACCTGAGAACCTCGCTGCCACCGTCTAAGCTTGCTAGGCCCCGGCATCGGGAGGCATGGAGATGCACAATCCACAATGCTGCGGCCTCCTTCGAGAAGACACGCCGAATGGGTCTCGAAGAGAAACGACAACGCAGAAAGAACCGCAACTTGGAAACAACATCACCCAAGGAGACTTTCTGCTGTGCTTTCTGCAACCAAACTTGCCTATCTCAGATTGGCCTTTTTAGTCATCAACGCACTTGTAAAAAGCGTGGGATGAGTCCTTCCTAAGAATCTTCGTTCGCGAAGTAATGCCGAGATGGATATGTTCAAAATTTTTGTATAAAATCATAAAATTGCAGGTAATAGCAAACCCTGTTTAAATGAAAGACTTCAAAACTAAGAACAACATATAGATCAGGCATGGGCAAACTTGGGTCCTCCAGGTGTTTTGGACTTTAACTCCCACAATTCCTAACAGCTGGTTGAAGTCCAAAACACCTAGAGAGCTGACGTTTGCCCATGCCAGATATAGATTTGTGCTGGGGGACCTAAAAATGTGTAAGGAGGACATATTTTACCACTAAATCAAATTGTGAATACCGGACCTTTGGATACAGGGGTTGTGCTGTACTTCGGTTACTTTTGCATATCTACCCAACTTTCATAAGTGCAACAAAGGAAGATTGAGAGAGGCATGCGAGAAACAGATACTTAACTCCAAAGCACATGAAACTCTGCTTCTTTCAAATCCAGGTCTAATAGTCAGTACTTACGGTTCTGCTTCCACGGTCTCTTGCTTGGCCAAGTAGTTTGAGGGGACATAACCTTCTTGGGAATTCTTGCCCGAGGCATCCAATTTCTTGGCCCACCACCAATCCCCTGCCTTCTCTATCACCTGGAACAGGTCTCCTGCCCGGAAGCTCATTTCGCTCTCCGTCATCCCTTTAAAATCCCACAAACTGGTATAAATCTTGCTCCGGTCCCTTTTCGGTGGCTCTGGCTTGAAGCTCATGATGGTCCCAGGTCAAGAAGGTGAAGCCCAAGAGGAGAAAACACCGCAGTTTCACAATGGTCACAGCCTCACAAATGCTTCTCAGAAAGCCATGCTCTTCAGCTGCAGTTTTCTTGGAGATATAATACAAGGAAGTCTCTGCTAACCTGTTGCGTTGGCTTACTGGTAAGTAGCAAATCTCTGCCAGGCGGAGACTTTGAAATGGAGGGGAAACCCTTCTCCGCTTCCTCTTTATGGGACAGAAGTCGTAATATATATCCCAGCCCTGCCCTGTTGTTGCTCCTTGAACTGAGGGAGGAGGGAAAAGAAGAAGAGGAAGAACAAGAAGGCGGTGAGGTGGTGACACACAATAACAATGCAAAATGTTATTCAGCTCTGGAGCAGAACTTGGGCAACATGAATTGGCTCTACATTGCAGAATTAACGTAGATTGATACTGTGGTTAGATTCTTTGGAATCCTTGGAGTTGTAGTTTTATATAATCTTTCTCCTCTTTCTGCCAAAGAGATCTGGAGCCTCACCAAACTACAACTCCCATGGTTTCGCAGCATTGAGCCATGGTAGTTAAAGTGGTGCCAAACTGCATTAATTTGACAGAGTCGGTGCAAACATTGAAATAAGGTGAAAATACAGTAACTTGGATATTTGAAGAAAAAAAAACAAATAGAAAAAGTGGGACTGCAAAATATTAATCAGGATTGCTGGGTTGCTGTGAGGTTTCCGGGCTGTATGATTATGTTCCAGAAGCATTCTCTCCTGATGTTTCACCCATAAGAAGAGCCGTGCTGAATCGGACCTCAGCCCATCTAGTCCAGCATTCTGTATCATACAGTGGCCCACCAGTTGTACACGGGGATCTCGAGCAGAAGGGAGGGCAAAACCCTGAACTGCTCCCGACCCCCCACAACCAGTACCCAGGGAAATCCTGCCCACCTCAACCAACTCCGAGGTGGCACTTGAATGTCCTTTTCAGTAACTACCGATACACTTGGTATCCATGAATCTGTCTAATCCTGCCTTGAAGTTGTTCAGGCTGACAGCTGTCACAACCTCTTCTGGAAGTGAGTTCCATAACCCAATGACCCTCTGGGTGAAGAAATATTTCCCTTTATTAGTCCTAATTTTCCTACCCACATCTATGGCAAGCATCCTCAGAGGTTTTGAGGTTTGTTGGAAGCTAGGCAAGTAGGATTTATATATCCGTGGAACATCCAGGGTGGGAGAAACAACTCTTGTCTGCTGGAGGCAAGTGTGAATGTTGCAATTGGCCACATTGTTTAGCATTTAATGACTTTGCAGCTTCAAAGCCTGGCTGCTTCCTGCCTGGGGAATCCTTTGTTGGGAGGTATCAGCTGGCGCTGATTGTTTCCTGTCTAGAATCCCCCTGTTTTCTAAGTGTTGTTCTTTATTTGTTGTCCTGGTTTTAGAGTTTTTAAATACTGGTAGCCAGATTTTGTTCTTTTTCATCAGGAAGCAGCCAGGCTTTGAAGCTGCAAGGCAATTCAGTGCTAACGAAGGTGGCCAATTGCAACATTCACACTTGCCTCCAACAGACAAGTGTTTTTTGTCCCACCCTGGACATTCCACTTGCCTAGTTTCCAACAGACCTCACAACCTCCGAGGATGCCTGCTGTAGATGTGGGCAAAACGTCAGGAGAGAATGCTTCTGAAACATGGCTTTACAGCCAGGAAAATTCACAGCAACCCAGTGATTTCGGCCATGAAAGCCTTCGACAACAAATCTGGATTGCCTCTACCCAATCAGGACTGTTGAAGGTTATGTCATGCAGTTCTACAGATATTTTTAAGACTACAACTCCCAGCGGTCTAAAGTCAGCATAGTGGATGCTGGGATCTGCTAGTCAACAACAGCTGGATCCCGACAACCATCCTAAAATGCCACCCTACCATTATATGAAATGCATTAGTTGTCACTTGCTGGGGATGATGGGTTCTCCTGGACTCACTTGTAGAGAGATGGAGAAAGGATGTGACTCAAGGTAGGTGTATTCCTAAATGGGAACTTCAGCAGGGATGGCTTTAAAATCCAGCTCGTGATGACAAGGTGCAGCATGAAGAGCTACACCTGCTGACAGTCAGTCTTCCAGGTCCATTGAAAAAAGGTGTGCTTTAACACCTGTGTGTGCTGCTGGAGAGGCTAGAACAGGCTGTTAGGAATTTTGGGAGTTGAAGTCCCAAACACCCAAAGGGCCAAAGTTTGCCCATGCCTGGACTAGAAGCAAGGGATTCAAAGTGCAAGAAAAGAGATTCCAGCTAAAGTTTAGGAAGAACTTCCTGATACTAAAATCTGTTTGCCAGTGCAATATGTTGCTGCCTTGGAATCTGGTGCCGTCCCCTTCCCTGGAAGTTTTAAAGCAGATGTTGAATGGCCATCTGTTGGGAGGGCTTTGATTGCGTCTTCCTGCATGGCAGAACAGAGTTGGACTGGATGGCCTTTGGGGACCCCTTCCAACTATATGATTCTAAGACTTCTTTCCTTTGAACTATAGATGACATCACCTGATATTATAATATTCTAATACAATATTAATACTACTAATAATACAATATAATTATATATTTTATATTACATGTAATATTATTAATATTACATTATAGTGGTATAGTACAATATAGTAATATAGAATATTTGTTTATTTACATCATTTATATTGCGCCCTTCTCACCCCGCAGGGGACTCAGGGCAATATACATATATAGGCAAACATTCAATGCCATAGACACACAACATATATGCACAGACACTCAGAGGCTATTTAACATTCCAGATTCTGGCCACCAGGGGAGCTGGTGCATTCCTTCATTCTTTGCATACTTCTTGGAGATTTTATGGCCTCATAAATCAGTTAAATTAGCCTCCCCACAAAGTGGTACCTAAATTTCCTACTTGACAGATGCAACTGTCTTTCGGGTTGCAAAGGTTGACAACAAGCTACACAATCTGGTCGAGAGCTCACCCCGACCCAGGCAGGCTTCAAACTCATGACTTTCCGGTCAGTAGTGATCTTAATGCACCTGACTTCCAGCCAGCTGCGCCACAGTGCTGTGATAATATAATATATTGCATACACAAATATTGATTATATTATAATGTAATACAATATAATACTAATAATAATACAATATAATAATTTTGTATTTCATATTACATGTAATATTGCTAATAATATTACAGTATATTGGTATAGTACAATTTAGTAATGTATACTAATATTGTGCTATGCTAATAATGTAATCTATTGTATACACATGATATTGATATAATGATGTAATCTATATATATAAAGGAGACACGGTCGTGCATTGACGATCATAGACAACTAAACCATGCCATGCAGAAGCACTAAACTAGCCAGCCCATAGAACCATAACCCCTCGGTACCAACTAGGCCCAAAACCAGACCCTAGGTACCTCCCACCACCCCCAAAAACCAGCCCCAAAAACCGCCAAGGGAATTCCCATCCCGGCCTCTTCGCTGCCAGCGCGAACGCTTAGAACGTTCGCGCATGGCAGCCAACACTCACCCTCGCCTCCTCCTCCTCAGGAACAGCGGCGGGGGCGCCGTGGATGGAGGGAGGGGGCCGGGCTAAGGAGAAACCGAGCCGGCTTCTCCTTAGCCCCTCCTCCTCCCTCCCTCCATCCACGGCACGGCCGTCGCTGTCCCGGAACAGTGGTGGACGCCCCGTGGATGCAGCAAGAGAGGGCCGGGCTAGGAGAAGCCGAGCCGGCATCTCCTTAGCCCCTCCTCCTCCCTCCCTCCATCCACGGCACGGCCGCGCTGTCCCGGAACAGCGGGGGCCGTGCCGTGGATGCAGCAAGGGGGGCGGGCTAAGGAGAAGCCGAGCCGGCTTCTCCTTAGCCCCCTCCCTCCTCCCTCCCCTCCATCCACGGCACGGCGCCGCTTTCCGGGACAGCGGGGCCGTGCCGTGGATGCAGCAAGGGGCTAAGGAGAAGCCGAGCCGGCTTCTCCTTAGCCCCTCCTCCTCCCTCCATCCACGGCACGGCCGCCGGCTTTTCCGGGACAGCGGGGCCGTGCCGTGGATGCAGCAGGGGAGGCTAAGGAGAAGCCGAGCCGGCTTCTCCTTAGCCCTCCTCCCTCCCTCCATCCACGGCACGGCCGCTGCTTTTCGGGACAGCGGGGCCGTGCCGTGGATGTAGCAGGGGCGGGCTAAGGAGAAGCCGAGCCGGCTTCTCCTTAGCCCCTCCTCCACCCTCCACCCACGGCACGGCCGCCGCTTTTCCGGGACAGCGGGGGCGTGCCGTGATGCAGCAGGGGGGCGGGCTAAGGAGAAGCCGAGCCGGCTTCTCCTAGCCCCTCCTCCTCCTCCCTCCATCCACGGCACGGCCGCCGCTTTCGGGACAGCGGGAGCCGTGCCGTGGATGCAGCAGGGGGGCGGCTAAGGAGAACCCGAGCCGGCTTCTCCTTAGCCCCTCCTCCTCCTCCCTCCATCCACGGCACGGCCGCCGCTTTTCCGGGACAGCGGGGCCGTGTTGTGGATGCAGCAGGGGGGGCTAAGGGAGAAGCCGAGCCGGCTTCTCCTAGCCCCTCCTCCTCCTCCCTCCATCCACGGCACGGCCGCCGCTTTCGGGACAGCGGGGGCCGTGCGTGATGCAGCAGGGGGCGGGCTGGGAGAAGCCGAGCCGGCTTCTCCCTTAGCCCCTCCTCCTCCCTCCATCCACGGCACGGCCGCCGCTTTTCGGGACAGCGGGGGGCGTGCCGTGATGCAGCAGTAGGGGCGGCTAAGGAGAAACCGAGCCGGCTTCTCCTTTAGCCCCCTCCCCTCCCTCCATCCACGGCACGGCCGCCGCTTTTCCGGGACAGCGGGGGCCGTGCCGTGATGCAGCAGGGGCGGGCTAAGGAGAAGCCGAGCCGGCTTCTCCTTAGCCCCTCCTCCTTCCTTCCTCCATCCACGGCGCCGCTGTCCCGGAACAGCGGGGCCGTGCCGTGGATGCAGCAGGGGGCGGGCTAAGGAGAAGCCGAGCCGGCATCTCCTTAGCCCCTCCTCCTCCCTCCCTCCATCCAGTCCTGGAGACACACAGAGAGCTAGACAGACAGAAAGAGAGAGAGAGAGAGAGATAGGGAGATTGATACAGAGAGAGAGAGAGAGAATGAGTGATAGAGAGAGAGACATAGAAAAACACAGACAGAGGCACACAGAGAAAGAAATAGAGAGAAAAACAGACAGACAGAGAGCTACAGACAGACAGACAGAGGGAAAGAAACAGAGACAGAGTGAGAGACAGAAAGAGACAAATAAATAGACAAAGGCAGAGATACATACAGATAGAGAGACAGATTGATAGACAGACAGATACAGAGAAAGGTAGAGATACACAGAGAGCGAGACATAGAAAGAGAGATAGACAAATACAGACAGACAGAGATAGAAAGACAAAGAAAAACAGAAAGAGATAGATAGAGATAGATAGACAGAGAATGGCATATGGCACAACAACGTGTGCCGGGCTCAGCTAGTACAATATAATACTATTAATACAATATAATAATTTTATGTTTCATATTACATGTAATATTAAATTATAGTGGTATAGTACAATGTGGTAATATATAATACTAATACTGTGCTGTGCTAATAATATAATATATTATATATATATATACACACACACATATAATATTGATAATATTATAATGTAATACAATATAATACTTATAATGCAATATAATAATTTTATGTATAGTGCTATTGTACAATTTAGTAATAAATAATGCTAATATTGTGCGATGCTAATAAATTAATATATTATATGTAGTTGTACATATAACTTGTAAGCCACTCTGAGTCCCCTTTAGGGTGAGAAGCGCGGTGTATAAATGTCATAAATAAATATTCATTGCTGGTCTCCCATCCATGTACTAACTAGGGCTGACACTGCTTAGCAGCCAAGGTCAAGGGAATCCCAATGTCTTCGGGGCATTTAGACAATTAAAAAAAAAAGATATTCACTCTTTCTACAGGATGCTTTTGGGGAAAAAATTGCTATGGTGGTCAAAATGGTGTCGAACTGCATTAATTCTGCAATGTAGACATGCCCTGAGTTGCACAAGGAATTAATTTTGAAGGGAAAGCCCCACTGACGTCACTGGAATTTCTTTCTGAGTCAAGAAAGAGGCTGTAATAAATGGCAGTATCTCCAGCCAGCCTGGTTCCTCTTTCTTTTTTCTTTCTTTCTGGTCTTGTTCATTATTGACATTGAGAAGTGGCATGTGAAATGTAAACACAGTGAACACCGTGCCTCTGAGCACGCACAGAGAACATACACAAAGCCTGCTCTCCTCCTTCTCGGAGGATTTGGGTCTTTAAGAGGCGTATTATCTACATTGTAGTATTATGCTGTTTAGCACCACTTTAACTGCCGTGGCTATGGAATCGTGGGAGTTGTAGTTTGACAAGGTCTTTAGCATTCTCTGCCAAAGAGTAATGGTTCCTTACTGAACTACAAATCCTTGATTCCATTGAGCAGTGGCAGCTAAAGTGGTACCAAACTGCATTAATTCTACACAGACATACATACAATGTATATATGTATACACACACACACAATTCACACTAAAAGAGTTTGGAGGACAGGTATGCAAATGTATGCATATAGGACTATAGGTCACAGAATCCCCAAGTGGCTTTTAAAGAAAGCAATAAATTATAATATTGCCCTACAAGGAAAACTAAACAACGAAAATCACATTAGCAGACGAGGGCGGGTCAATAAGTCTGTGACTTTTTGAATGAAACACAGGTCATTTTATTTTTCAACGTATACTATTCTCCTTTGAGCTCTATACACTTTGTCCAACGTTTCTCCAATTATTTTTATCCCTTCCAAAAAAATAAGATTTGTCAAGGTCATCAAAATAGGTATTTGTTTGTGAGATGATTTCATTGTTGGAGTCAAATCTCTTTCCGCCGATCCATTTCTTCAGGTTTGGAAACAAGGAATAGTCACTTGGGGCTAAATCTGAAGAATAGGTCAGATGAGGGAGCAATTCGTATCCCAATTCATTGATTGTTGCCAT